>MU249645.1:360023-1050023 GCA_018977245.1 Lethenteron camtschaticum | reverse complement strand
CGTTTACATTCCCACGGTGATGTTGATAAGTCACTTTGTTGAGTTAAACATTTGTGATAGCCAAATCGCTTCTGAAAATAAGTTGGTAGGATAAATAAAAGTTTCATTTGTATATTTGCAAGCGATTTGTTTACCTTCTCGATACGTTTCACTCCTATCGTATTCCTCCTGCAGTACAAGTTGCAAAATTCTGATTCTTAATCTATTTTATTTGGCAGTGGACAAATTTGGTGAAGTATGGTCAAACAACTCCCATGACCGATGCGGCCTTCATCCAGCAGTGGATCGATTAGAGTGGGGTATAATTACATAAACACTATAGTGACTCGTTGATTATAATAGAGCCTTAGTTTAAGCCGATGTTAAACAATTTAATTTCAGCAATGCAGTGCACATCCAGCGTTTAGCGTAATTTGGTTTAATTAGACCCCAAGACAAACTGTGTCTAATGAATGGCACTCAGCTAATGTTTAGAACGTCCGATAATTTCTTTGAGGCATAAACATTGGTCGCGCGCACACACACGTGCGCACGCTGGAATGCACAGGCATGCACACATACAAAGATCCCCGTATACCTTAACAGACTGTTGGGGCAAGTGCTGTCAGCACGTGGCACACCTCTGAAGGACCGGTTCAGCTCCAATCGAACCCGGTCGCTGGGTTCGTAGCGCAGCGCGCTAACCACTACGCTACCGCTTCTCACTCAGGCATGTACACACAGACACACACGCACGCATACCTATGCACATACCGTTAAATACACTCACACACAGAGCCACTCTCAAATATATCCACATTCACTCTTACATACAAAAGACAAAGATCCCCCGTGTAGCCTTAACAGACTGTAGGGGAAGTGCTGTTAGCGAGCACCTATGAAGGCCGGCACGGCACACGAGGGGTGGGTGGCTAGCACCACGCCCGGCCGCCTTTGTCTCCCCAGTGCTGACAGATACACACCGCACCGCGAGCCGACCTCGGTTCGATGGTAAGGCTCAGAACCAGTCAAGGTTATATTCGCCACTGATGTTATCCGTGAGCGGAAATTGAACTCGGGGGTCTCCGGTTTGTAACACAGCCTGTGACGATCCACCCCCGTACCTCCTCTCTCTGTGATTTGCTGGTCGATTGGATATTCACGCATCGATTATTTATGTATCGACTAATTACGGATCGATTATTCGCGATTTTGACCATTCACGTATTTTGACTTCACGTTTGTGACTATTCACGCATCGATTATTTACGGATCGATTATTCCGGATCGATTATTCCCAGATCGATTTTTCACGGATCGATTATTCACGTTTTTGACTATTCACGCATCGGTTATTCACGGCACAATATGTATGATAGTCTAAGTATTACGTGATAAGTACTATATAAGTATATAAGTACTATATAAGTATATGATAAGTACTATATAAGTATATGATAAGTACTATATAAGTATATGATAAGTACTATATAAGTATATGATAAGTACTATATAAGTATATGATAAGTACTATATAAGTATATGATAAGTACTATATAAGTATATGATAAGTACTATATAAGTATGCACGATTCGCTCCGCCCGAATGTGTTCTCACTTTGTGACGTTCGTGGAGCGATCGAGACGACGCGGAGCTCCGAGCCGGGGGGGTGCTGAGCAGTGAGTGGCAGCAGCGATGGGGGGGGGGGTATTTGGGGGCTGCAGGGGGGGGNCTAGCGGGGGGGGGGGGGGGCTGCAGGGGGGGGNCTGCAGGGGGAGGGGGCGAGGGCGGTGGAGGAGGCAGCGAGGATTTAAGAGAGGGACGGGAGGAGGTTGAGGAGGGACTGCCCAGCGTGCAGGGGAAGTTGATGGCACTGAACACTCCTCCTGCTGCCTCCCTCCTCCACCTCCTCCCTCTCCTCCACCCCTCCTCCTCCACCACCTCCTCCCTCTCTACCACCCCACCACCCCACCACTCCTCCACCACCACCTCCTCCCTCTCCACCACCACCATACCTCCACAAGTCCTCACCTCCACCACCTCCCCTTATCCCTCTCCCTCACCATCTCTACCCCCACAAGTCCACCACCTCCACTACTCCCTCACCACCGCCACCACCTCCCTCCTCCCCACCACCTCCACCACCCCACCACCCCCACCTCCACCACCCCCACCACCCCAACCTCCCCACCACCCAACCTCCCCACCACCCCACCACCTCCCNCACCTCCCCACCACCTCCACCATCCCCACCACCTCCCCACTACCACCACCTCCACACCTACCACCACCTCCACCCCTCCACACCTCCCCACCTCCACAAGTCCTCCTCCACCCCCACCACCTCCCCACCTCCACCCCACCACCTCCCCCACCACCCCACCACCACCTCCCACCACCACCTCCAGCACGCACCTTGAGTGAGCCGCGTTGGCTCCCGCACGGCGGTGCCGTCGATGGTGCAGGGATGGCCGTGCGGCACGAGGGTGATGGCGCCTCCCCGCGCCTCGATGACGCAATGGTCGCGCTGCGCTCCGGACCGCGGATCTCGATGTCGGGAGGAGAATCGAATCCGCCGTGCCCAGTCTGGTTTGGCCTGCGGGTGTGGGTGGGTGGGGAGGAGGGTGGGGAGAGGTGGGATGGGAGGGGAAGGTGGGGAGGGTTGGGAGGGAGGGAGGGAAGGGTGGATGGGGAGGGAGGGGAGGGAGGGGAAGGGAGGGAGGGAGGGAAGGGAGGGGAGGGAGGGAGGGAGGGGAGGGTGGAAGGGAGGGGAGGAAGGGGAGGGAGGGGGAAGGGGAGGGAGGAAGGGGAGGGGGGGAGAGGTGGGGAGGGTGGGGAGGAGGGTGGGAGGGAGAGGTGGGAGGGGAGGGAGGGTGGAACAGAGGGAGGGAGGGGAGGGAGGGANAGGGGAGAATAAATCGAGGAATAAAAACCAGGAACACGCATGGACTCTGTGGCGAATGCTTCCCAAACAAACACGACATGATTTGTGGTGGCGGTTATTGTTGTGGTTGTTGTTATAGTGGTTGTTGTGGNGGTGGTTGTTTTTATGGTGGTTGTTGTAGTGGTTGTTGTGGTGGTTGTTGTTGTTGTGGTGGTTGTTGTTGTGGTAGTTGTTTTTTGTGGTTGTTGTGGTAGTTGTTGTAGTTGTTGTGGTTGTTGTTGTGGTAGTTGTTTTNGTGGTTGTTGTTGTGGTTGTTGTGGTGGTTGTTGTTGGTTGTTGTTGTGGTTGTTGTGGTGGTGGTGGTTGTTGTTGTTGTGGTGGTTGTTGTTGTGGTGGTTGTTGTGGTGGTTGTTGTTGTGGTGGTCGTTATGGTGGTAGTGGTTGTGGTGGTGGTTGTTGTTGTGGTGGTTGTTGTTGTTGTGGTAGTTGTTGTTGTGGTGGTTGTGGTGGTTTTTGTGGTTGTTGTTGTTGTTGTTGTGGTGGTTGTTGTTGTGGTTGTTTTGTGGTGGTCGTGGTGGTAGTGGTTGTTGTTGTGGTTGTTGTGGTAGTTGTTGTTGTGGTTGTTGTTGTGGAGGTTGTGCTCCTCACCCTCGTGCAGGGCAGCAGCGTCACGGCCGTGGAGAGTCGCCCCCCGCCCACACTCACCAGGTGCGGCGTGGCCGCCTCCACCCGCAGGCCCCGTCCACTCTCAGTGAAGTCCAGAGCCGTGTTCTGACACCAAAACACACCAACATCATCATCACCATCATCATCACCAACATCATCATCATCACCAACATCATCATCATCATCATCNCCAACATCACCCACTCTCAGTGAAGTCCAGAGCCGTGTTCTGACACCAAAACACACCAACATCATCATCACCAACATCATCACATCATCATCACCATCATCATCACCAACATCATCATCACCAACATCACCCACTCTCAGTGAAGTCCAGAGCCGTGTTCTGACACCAAAACACACCAACATCATCATCACCATCATCATCACCATCATCATCACCAACATCATCATCATCATCACCAACATCACATCATCACCAACATCACCCACTCTCAGTGAAGTCCAGAGCCGTGTTCTGACACCAAAACACACCAACATCATCATCATCATCATCACCAACATCATCATCATCACCAACATCATCATCATCACCAACATCACCCACTCTCAGTGAAGTCCAGAGCCGTGTTCTGACACCAAACACACCACCAACATCATCACCATCATCACCATCATCACCATCATTACCACCATCATCCTTACAATCACCACCATCATCATCTCCATCATCATCACCATCATCACTATCACCACCATCATCATCATCATCACCATCATCATCATCACCATGATCACCACCACCAACACCACTTCCACAACCATCACCGGCACCACCAGCACCACCAGCACCAGACTCACGTGGAAAATCCTCTGAGACTTTTTGAGAGGCTCGCAAATCCCTCGCGTGGCCATGGAGACCTGGCTCACGACCACCGTCTCGCGATCTCGCAGCTCCTGTGAGGGCGACAGAGCGAGAGCGTGGGCCAGAGAGTGGGCGATGGAGGAGGCCGTGTGCTCGGTGGCAGATGACGGGAGCTCTGCATGCAGTTAGAGCTACCGTCGGAGGCCGTCGGACTGCGAGAAGGGCTGCGTGCAGAACGAGAGTGAGCAGAGAGTGAGCGAGAGAGTGAGCGAGAGAGTGAGCGAGAGAGTGAGCGAGAGAGTGAGCGAGAGAGTGACCGAGAGAGTGAGCGAGAGGTGGGGGTTTACATAAAGCAAAGTTATTATAAAAAAANATACGAAATGATGAACGAAGCAAAGTGCCGACTACACGAGCATCTTCTTGTTTCCACTGATCGTAAAAAAAGAGAGAGATCAATACAGAGAGCGAGATCGAGAGAGATCGAGAGGGAGCGATAGAGCGAGACAGAGAGAGATCAATACTGAGGACGAGATCGAGAGGAGCGAGAGACCGATACAGAGAGCGAGATCGAGAGAGAGAGTTTGCGAGAAAGACAGATTGAGAGAACACTTCACGAATTTGCGTGTCATCCTTTCGCAGGGACCATGCTCATCTTATCTGTGTCGTTCCAATTTAGTATTCGTACTGCCAGAGCAAGAGAGAGAGAGATATCGAGAGATAGATCGAGAAAGTTGTAAATCAACTTAATTTCTACCAGCAGCAAACAGCACTGCAGCCCATTTCGATACACGTCACGTCGAGTACAGCGTCACGTGCGCACGTCACAAAGACGGCCCGCGGTCACGTGGCGCTGCACGTGCCACGCGCGACCAATAAGCTCGTTCGGAAGTCCAATTCAGAGTGCCGTTGGTGCTGGTGCAGAGGGCTTGACCGCCCCTAACACAGAGGTCGCAAACGGGTTTTGATTCCTTACCCATACCCGGCCGCACCAGGGTCGCAAATGGGTACCCGTTCCCTACCCGGTACCGTACCCTACCCGAAATGAGTGACAAACGGTTACTCACCAGTGACTCACGGCTTACCCGTACCCGTACCCGCCGCACCAGGGTGCAAACGGGTACCCGGGTACGGATAGCCGGGTATCGGGTAGGGTACGGGTATTGGTACCCGGTTGCGACTTCTGCCCTAACACCGTTCAAAAAATACGCGCGTCACGTCACCGGCATTGGAGTGGTTCGCGTGCTCCAGCTGGAGCCGTGCCTTGGAACAGGCCCCTCAACATCAGCAGCGCAAGAGCAGCCGTCAGTGTCGCCTTGCGGCATCCTTTTTTTTCCCGGTCTTGTAAACGGTGCCGTCTTTGCTTTAGGCACAGACGAAGGTTTCGAGATCTTTGGCGCTTATTTGCCAGGCAAGACACCCCCCCCCCCCNATAAAAGAAGAAACGGAGCATTTGCGTAAAAAAATTATTAAACCGGCATTTTCAAGAAGTGTTGTTATTCTTATTTAAATAACTGTTGTTGAAAACAAATCTCACGGTGGATGTGAAGGAGACACCCACCAACTCGTAGCTTTGGCCACCACTAAAAACTAAAGACTATATATTAAAAAAATATATATTTTTTCCTAGGTAAGGCTATGTAGCTATTTTTTAGAAAGCTATATTAACGACTATTAAACAATATTCTTGGTTATTTCGGTAAAGTCACGTAGATAGGGAAATAATAAAAATAAAACGATACATTAAATCATGACGTTTCGATTGCAACACAAGCAATCGTCATCAGGTGTGAAAACCACGGCAAGAATTTTTAAAAAAAGTGTCGGTTAAGAAAAAAAATGGAAACGTCGTGATAATTTTATTGTTTAAATTTTATTATTTTATTATTTCCCTTCTACGTGACTTTACCGAAAGAACAAAGAATATGAATCCCTGCAGTCACGAAAGCTTTAAATAGAGACTGTTAAATTAATTTATTCCACCAGGTAAGGCCCAAAGTTAAATTAACGACTATTACACATTTTTTATTCCACCAGGTAAAGCCCAACTTAGCTGCATGGCTCTTTTTCAGAAGCGACCTGATCACAAATGATAGCTGAACGAAGTGGCTTATCATCACGTGGATATTTATAGCAGCAACAAACACTCTAAACGCGTGTTTGTGATTCTAAATGTGGAGGGAAAAAGTGGAGGACCCGGAGAAAAATCCACGCGACCACGGGGAGAGACACATAAACTAAAATATACAGCAGCAGGCGTCAAGGTCGGATCGAACCCACGACCTCCTGTATACCAGGCGATGTAGTTAACATCTCATAGCCACCGTGATGATGAGAGAGAGACACAAACTCCAAATATACAGCAGCAGGCGTCAGGGTCGGGATGGAACCCACGACCTCCTGTAGACCAGGCGAGGTAGTTAACATCTCCTAGCCACCGTGATGATGAGAGAGAGACACGCAAACTCCAAATATACAGCAGCAGGCGTCAGGGTCGGGATCGAACCCACGACCTCCTGTAGGCCAGGCGAGGTAGTTAACATCTCCTAGCCACCGTGATGATGATGAGAGAGAGACACGCAAACTCCAAATATAGAGCCGTCAAGGTCGGGATCAACCACGACCTCCTGTATACCAGGCGAGGTTTAACATCTCCTAGCCACCGTGACCCTGATGATGAGAGAGAGAGACACGCAAAGTCCAAAGATACATGGCAGCAGGACGTCAGGGTCGGGATGGAACCCACGACCTCCTGTATACCAGACGAGTAGTTAACATCTCGCCAACATAACAGGGTCTCCAACCCGCCTTCTGGCCAACGATTCCACGTGAGCGGGAACGGAAGATATGATGATGGCGGGGGGGGACCTGTGAGAGAGAGACGAATCACGGGAGCTCGGTTGTCAGACGTGTTCGTGTTGGTTTGTGTGACAAATGGCGATGTTTACACACCGCACCAGGTACTAATTTGAGGCTGAGTCGACCTAGGGGGAGGCCCATGACCGGTTCAGATAATCGTCACCGGTGTTGGCCGTGAGCGGGAATCGAACTCGGGTCGCCGGATTCATTGCGCAGCGTAGCGCTAACCACTACACCACCGCTTCCCAGCCACACACACGCACACACCACACGCACACGTGATATCTTCACTCTTAACGCTATAATTCCACGGTGAAACACAAACATTTACGTTTGACTGGGATAATTTCCGCTTAATGGGGCTAATTTGAGAGGGGGCCCCTATCTCACGCATCGGCCCTCAATTAAACCCCAATTACATCAACGGCTCCGAGACATCTTTTAAACATCTCCCTTCAAGCTGACGCCACCAGTTCGCTCATCATCGTCTCAACTGCAGCAGCATCACCAGCAACAGCTGCACCATCAGCAGAATCAGCTGCAGATGCATCATCAGCAGCTGCAGCAGCTGCAGCATCAGCAGTATCAGCTGCAGAAGCATCAGCAGCAGCATCAGCTGCAGCAGCATCAGCAGCAGTAGCATCAGCAGCAGTATCAGCTGCAGAAGCAACATCAGCAGCTGCTGCAGTATCAGGAGCAGCAGCAGCATCATCAGCATCATCAGCAGCAGCTGCAGTAGCAGTAGCAGCAGCATCATCAGTATCATCAGCAGCAGCTGTAGTAGCATCAGCATCAGCAGCTGCATCATCGATTCTATCTCCCGGCGCGGCACCAGAAACAACAGCGGGGGCTACACCCCCCCCCCCACCGCCTCTATCCACTCAGCAGCAGCAGCGGCGATGATGATGATGGTGGTGGTGGGTAAAGCGTGGGGCTGTGAACATCTCCCGCGTTAACTTCCAAGACGTTCTAGCTCAGCGAGGAGGAGGTCTTGCCTATCACTCACTGGCGCGCGCGCGTCTTCAAGACGATCTCACTCGCGCCCCCCCCCCACCCCCTGTCCTCGTCGTCTGTGCCTCGAAATCTCTTCAACGCTTCATCCGTCTTGGGATGTCTCTCTCTCTCNTGTTTTTTTTNACGATCAGAGGAAACAAGAAGATGCTCGGTGTAGTCGGCACTTTGCTTCGTTCATCATTTCGATTTTTTTTGTTCAATGCTTTGTTTTATGTAAACCCCCCCTCCCCTGATTTTAAATGAAAAATTTCACGAAATATTTCTCGCTTTGCTCTCCTTACCCCTACCCCCTCTCTCTCCCCCCCTCTCTTTACCCCCCCCCCTCTTTTACCCCCCTCTCTTTATCCCCCCTCTCTCTACCCCCTCTCTCTTTACCCCCCTCTCTTTACCCCTCTCTCTCTACCCCCTCTCTCTACCCCCTCTCTCTCTCTACCCCTCTCTCTACCCCTCTCTTACCCCATGTCTATGTCCCCCTATGTTTTCTATGTAATTTTATGTAATATTATTATAATTATTATTTTGTTTACGACAAGTGCTGCATCTGCACGCAGCCCTTCTCGCAGTCCTACGGCCTCCGACGGGTAGCTCAGATCTGCATGCCGAGCTCCCCATCTTCTGCCACCGAGTATCTCTCTCTGTCTGAGTGTTTCTCTGTGTTTCTCTGTGTCTCTCTGTGTCTCTCTGTGTCTCTCTCGCCCTGGTGGGGATACCAACCGAGATGATGTCGATGCTACTGTTGCCGCTGACCATCGGGCGAGCAAAAGGCGGCGGTCACCGCTTTCAGACATCATCCAGGTTGACGAATTCAATTCTGTAGAGCCGCGTGTGGTGCATTAAGTTTGTTCACCTTCCCCGCCCAACCGCCGCACTTCCGATTAGCACGGTTCGCTACGTACGGTGCGAAAGAAGTTCAATGTACACGCACACACAAACAAACAACACTGACTCCCCGTGTAGCCTTAACAGGCTGTAGGGGCAAGTGCTGTTAGCGAGCAGCACCTATGAAGGCCGGCACGGCACACGAGGGGTGGTTGGCCAGCACCACGCCCGACCGCCTTTGTCTCCCCAGTGGCGAGGTTTACACACCGAACCAGGTACTCATTTGAGGCTGAGTCGACCTAGGGGAGCCCCAGGATCGGTTCAGATAATCGTCACCGGTGTTGGCCTTGAGCGGGAGTCGAACCCGGGTCGCCAGGTTCGTAGCGCAGCGTGCTACCTGCTACACTACCGCTCCCCACGTATACACACGGACAGACACACACACACACGGACAGACACATGGACAGACACACACACACACACGGACGTACAAGGCAAAAATCTCCGCGACTCACGATCTCACCTGGATCGCTCGCTCCGCATCCAACACCGTAGCGAGTCGAAGAGACGTGAGTGTGCTGAGTGAGTGTGCTGTGTGTGTTGTGTGTGCGTGTCTCCGCGACTCGAGAAATGCCCACACACATTCCAAGACTCTGCCAGTCCACAGTTCCTTCACTGTGCTCCGACTATAAAGGGAAATTGTGCTCCATTCATTATTTCATTTTATTCGAGTATTTTTTTTTGCTTCGGCCGGGAGAATCTCAGTGACATAATAAATAAGGCACGAGCACTTGCCGGTGATGTATGTTGGGTGTGTACGTATGTTGAACTTCGTTCGCACCGTACGTAGCCAAGCGTGTTCATCGGAGGTGCAGAGGAAGGACAACACAACAAACACGAAAACAACAAACAGTCGATGGGGCAGTGCTGAGTCTATGGTGCAGTGTTGAGTCTATGGTGCAGTGTTGAGTCTATGGTGCAGTGTTGAGTCTATGGTGCAGTGTTGAGTCTATGGTGCAGTGTTGAGTCTATGGTGCAGTGTTGAGTCTATGGTGCAGTGTTGAGTCTATGGGCAGTGATGAGTCTATGGCGCAGTGCTGAGTCTATGGTGCAGTGTTGAGTCTATGGTGCAGTGATGAGTCAATGGTACAGTGATGAGTCTATGGGCAGTGTTGAGTCTATGGGCAGTATTGAGTCTATGGGCAGTGTTGAGTCTATGGGCAGTATTGAGTCTATGGGCAGTGTTGAGTCTATGGCAGTGTGAGTCTATGGGCAGTGTTGAGTCTATGGGCAGTGATGAGTCTATGGGGCAGTGTTGAGTCTATGGGCAGTGTTGAGTCTATGGGCAGTGTTGAGTCTATGGGCAGTGTTGAGTCTATGGGTAGTGTTGAGTCTATGGGTAGTGTTGAGTCTATGGGCAGTGTTGAGTCTATGGGCAGTGTTGAGTCTATGGGCAGTGTTGAGTCTATGGGCAGTGTTGAGTCTATGGGCAGTGTTGAGTCTATGGGTAGTGTTGAGTCTATGGGCAGTGTTGAGTCTATGGGCAGTATTGAGTCTATGGGCAGTGTTGTGTCTATGGGCAGTGTTGAGTCTATGGGCAGTGTTGAGTCTATGGGCAGTGATGAGTCTATGGGCAGCATTGAGTCTATGGGCAGTGTTGAGTCTATGGGCAGTGTTGAGTCTATGGCAGTGTTGAGTCTATGGGCAGTGTTGAGTCTATGGGTAGTGTTGAGTCTATGGGTAGTGTTGAGTCTATGGGCAGTATTGAGTCTATGGGCAGTGTTGAGTCTTGGGCAGTGTGAGTCTACTGTGGCAGTGTGAGTCNATGGGCATGTTGAGTCTATCAGTGTTGTATGTATGTTGAACTTCTTTCGCACCGTACGTAGCCAACCGTGCTAATCGGAGTTGCGGGGGGGGGGCGACACCAAACTAAACACACAAAGCAGTTCGCCCGACAGCGGAGTCGAGGATGATGAAGTATAAATAGACAATAAGAGCAGCAGCAGCGCCACCTAATTCGTTTCAACTTCACACGGACAAAGACAGCCCAGGTCTGGAATCAAACCGAGGTCTCTCTGGCTGCGAGGGTTAACGAGTGTTACCCACCCTGCCATCCATAATAATAATAAGAGTGCGTAATAACATCGCCACTGGGGAGACAAAGGCGGCCGGGTTGGTGCTGGCCATCCATCCACCTCGTGTGCCATAGGTGCTGCTACTCGCTAACAGCACTTGCCCCAACAGTCTGGTAAGGCTACGCGGGGGATCTTTGTCTTTATGTGTGAGTGTGCTGCTACTCGCTAACAGCACTTGCCCCAACAGTCTGGTAAGGCTACACGGGGATCTTTGCCTTTGTTGTGCACGACTGGCTGGTGTTATGCTGCAAGTGCTCGGGTCATGAATCCGTGCATGGGACAGGAAATCTGCTATAGGCGTGCACCTGTTTTCCAGCTAAATGCGGATGTGTGGGGAGTTGCTGGGTGTGTGTGTACGACTACACACACACACACTCTCACACACACAGACACTCGCACACACACACCACACACACACACACACACANACACACACACANCACACTCTCGCACAAACATACAACACAAGACAAATATCCCCGTGTAGCCTTAACAGACTGTTGGGGCAAGTGCTGTTAGCAATCACCTATGAAGGCCGACAACACCACGCCCGACCGCCTTTGTCTCCAGTGGCGATGTTTACTCCCCGCACAAGGTACTCATTTGAGGCTGAGTCGACCTAGGGAGGCCCAGGACCGGTTCAGATAATCGTCACTGAGTTGGCCGTGAGCGGGAATTGAACCCGGGTGGCCGGGTTCGTAGCGAAGCACGCTAACCCTACACTACCACTTCCACACACACACACACACTTATACACACACATATTAATACACACACACACACTTTCATACACACACACANTTAACACACGCACATTCATACACACGCACTTTCATACACACACATACTTATACACACACACTTTCATACACACACTTTCNTACACACACACTTNCATACACACACTTTCATACACACACACTTTCATACACACACACANTAAACAAACACACACACACACACACACACACATACACACACACTATACACACACACTTTACATACACACACACTTNCATACACCACCAACTTCATACACACACCACACACTTTCATACACACACACCTTTCATACACACACACACTTTCATACATACATACAAACACACTAATACATACACACACACTTTCATACACATACACTTTCACACACACTTTCACACACACACTTTCATACACACACTTTAATACACACACACACTTTAATACACACACACAACATCGCTCACTTCCAGCACGAGGCTGACTCATTACTTCTCGCGAGTTCGCGTTATAAGCGCAATATTAAACTAAATATATTGGAAGCCGGTTCGTAAGTGCGTGTGTTCGTAATTCGATGACATTCTACACTGCATTATAACATAACTCGGACACACACACAGACATGAAACAAACACACACACATACGCATGAAAAATAATAATAGGTTTTCCCCTTTCTGGCAATAACACAGGAGTTGTGTTAAGATGATCAAACACCAAATAGGTTCAACCTTTTGCAAGTAACCCAGCACTGCATTAACCACACATAGGGGTGTGGTGCACATGCAAACAGTACATGGCTCTGATGATACTGCAAGCGTTGTCTTTGAAACGGATTGGCCTCCAACAGAGACAGCCGTCTTTATGACTTTGTCTCTGTACCAGCGTCAGAGCAGAGAATGCCACAAGGCGAACAGTAAGACAATGGCACACGTATCAGAACATTGAGAGCTAGGGGTGAGCAACGCTATATCACGAGAGACCGTTATGCCAGTATCAATGTATGGGAAATAACAATAACAACCTTTTATGGCAGTCAAACAGGAGTTGTGTTAAAATGTTCAAACGCCGAAAAAAAACTTTTGGCGTTCTCTGGTCCGACACTGGTGGTGAGACAATGCCATCATCAGGAAGGCTTTCTCTTGTGTAGGACAATCAGTTTCAAAGACAATGCCATATTCTTATTATTATATTGCATGTTTTGTTTAAAGCTTTCGTGACTGCAGGGATTCATCTTCTTGGTTCTTTAGGTAAAGTCATGTAGAAGGAAATAATAAAATAATAAAAATAAACATAATAAAATACAGTTCTCACGACGTTTCGGCCACAACGCAAGCAGCCGTCTTCAGGTGAAGAACAGGTCTGACGCTGTCTTTCCGACAGACCTGTTCTTCACCTGAGGACTGCTGCTTGTTGTGGCCGAAACGCGTGAGAACTGTATTTATTATGTTTAATTTTATTATTTTATTATTTCCCTTCTACGTGACTTTACCGAAAGAACAAGAAGACTGCATGTTTTGTTTGCATGCTCGCCACAAGTGCCGTGTGTGGTCACTGCGGTAACTTGATTCCTTCCAAAATGTTCCTATTTAGTGCTTGAACAGCTTCACACACCTCCTGTTGTATTGCCAGAAAGCCAGGCCGTAGCCATGGGGTCAACAAATCTTCGGGGTCTGGGGTCCCCCCCACAGAAAAAAAATAGAAATTTGAAAACGAATTTCCTGCCTAAAATATAAAAATTCACTAACACGCAGGATGGACTTTTTATTTATTTTTTCAAACAATAATGTCTAATAGAGTATTGTATTACATTGCTCTGTTTTTCTTTTTTTATCTTTCTTGTTTCATTGTATGTAATGGCAGGGATTAGGGATTAATAAAGTACAACCATAACCACAATCATATCAACAGAAATCTATTTTATAGCAATATATTGCGGGGGGGGGGGGGCATTTCGAGCATATTTGAATATTGGGGGGGGGATGTGTCCCCCCCCAATATAATTGTAATTATAATATAATTTATGTTATAATTACTAAAATTATAATTTATATTAGAATTACGGCCTTGCCAGCAAGGGTAAAACCTGTTCTTATGTTTCATACTTTGACACCGGCAAAACGGTCCCATGATACACACACGCATATGTACATATACAGGGTGCTTTAGAAATGTTTTAACGCTTATAGGGACCTATCGTTTTTAATGGAAAAGAACGGATAATACAAGTGTAATGTGATAACAAATGCATTCATAATAAAGGTTTTTGGGTTAGATCGCGTAAGTATAAATGTGTCGTAACCCTCCACCACCCGACACAGCCAGTAAGGTTTGTCACGTGAACAGAACGCCAATTAGTTGACTACTTCAGGCCACGGTGTGTTGGAGAGTAAATCCACGACATTTACAATTTGAGTCCCGTGACGTTTCAAATGTAACGTTAATAGTTCTAGATGTGAAGTTTTCGTGACTGCAAGGATCCATATACTCTTGGTTATTTCGGCAAAGTCGCATAGGTAAAGAAAATAAAAATAAGAATAAAATACTAAATAAAAGATAAAATTATAAATTAAATCACGACTTTTCGATTGCAACAATATGAATTTTCTTATTTAAATTTTTTGAATTTTTGAATTTTCTTTACCCACGTCAACTTTACCGGAAGAACCAAGAGTATGCAACGTTAATAACTTCAAAAACTCAAATAATCTCTCCTACGTGTGTTTCACCATCGCTGTCAACGCGTAAGGAGGCCGCACTTTTCCCGTGGCATCGTTGCAAATTCTCAAAGTGTTCACATGTTTTTGAAGCAAACCCTGTGTGTGTGTGCATACGCCTAGGGGAGCGGTAGTGTAGCGGTTAGCGCGCTGCGCTACGAACCTGGCGACCCGATTAATTCCCTCACGGCTAACACCAGTGACGATTATCTGAACCGGCCTGGCCTCCCTAGGTCGACTCAGCCTTAAATGAGTACCTGGTGCGGTGTGTAAACATCGCCACTGGGGAGACAAAGGCGGTCGGGCGTGGTGCTGGCCACCCACCCCTCGTGTACCGTTCCGGCCTTCATAGGTGCTCGCTAACAGCACTTGCCCCTACAGTCTGTTAAGGCTATACGGGGGATCTTTATCTTTATCTTATACGCTATGCAACCAAGGCCGGCACGGCACACTATGGGCGGTGGGGTGACCAGCACCACGCCCGGCCGCCTTTGTCTCCCCAGTGCTTATGTACACACACGCACACACCACTCTCTCACACACCAATGCGTCTTGGAGGTGATGTACGGGGGGGGTACCCACACTTTACCCACCACGCGCCCCCCCCCCCAAACTAACCTGCAGGTAAATGACCGTCCGTCGCTCGCGAGTTCGAAAGCTGGAAAAAACGTGCAGAGTCGGCCCATGCCACGACTCTGCGCCTCTCCCGCGTCTCCCCGCGTCTCTCCGTGTCGTCTCTCAGCGTCTCCCCCAGGTCTCCCCAGGTCCCCCTATGTCTCTCCCCCTGTCTCTCCGCGTCTCTCTGCGTCTCTCCGCGTCTCTCCGTGTAGCGTCTCTCAGCGTCTCCCCAGGTCCCCCCGTGTCTCCCCCCTGTCTCTCCGCGTTCTCCCGCGTCTCTCAGTATCGTCTCTCAGCGTCTTCCCGTGTCTCCCTGTGTCTCCCTGTGTGTCTCCCGCGTCTCCCGTATCTGACCCAGGTCTCCCTGTGTCTCCCCACGTATTCCCCAGGTCTCCCCGTGTCTCCCCGTGTCTCCCCAGGTCTCCCCGTGTCTCCCTTTGTCTCCCCCGTGTCTCCCCCTCGTCTCCCCCGTGTCTCCCTGTGTCTCCCCAAGTCTCCCCTACCCCGCGTCTCTCCCCACTCTGTGTCTGTGGGATGCGGGGCGGACAGACGACGGTGGTGGTGGTGGCAGCCCACAAGCTCACAGCCCGACGAGCTGAGAACGCAAATAAAGAAATAATTCCCGCACGAACTTCTATCCGTGACCCGGGGGAACGAGCGGCGGTGGCGGTGATGGGTGGAACCAGATTTGGGTGGAGGAGAGCAAAGCCCCGGGTATTTTGATCGCGTCGATCTCTCTTCCTGTAGCAAACAACACGCAATGCTGAGAAATAAACATCGCCTCTCTGTGGCTGTGTGTGTGTGTGTGTGTCTGTGTGTGTGTGTCTGTCTGACTGTGTTTCTGCCCGTGTCTGTGCGCTTGTCTGCATGGGATCGTTGAAATGCGGTGTTTTCTTTCTGGAAGACTTTGCCGTTTTCCCAGGATTTTTCTGTTGCGCGTAGTCACTTTAAGATGTTTCTTGTTCATGTTTTTGTTTTGTTATCCCGAGTCAATGGCACAGATACCTGAAATGAAAATGAATGTCTGTCTGTATGTCTGTGTGTGTCTGCTTGTCTGTATGTCTGTGTCTGTGCTTGTCTGTGTGTCGTGTATGTTTGTGTGTGTCCGCGGAGCGCCGGGTGGCTAAAGCACAGCAACTTGGCACAGTCGGGGCACAGGTGGTGCATCAGCCACTCGTCTCACTCATCTCAGTCAGTCGACCCGTGGGACCTGGGTCTGCCCGTGACCTTCTGCCAGCGGGCGTTCGACACTTCACGTGGCCTCAAGGTGCACATGGCCTGGCACAAGCGTCGTGGTGACATCACCGCTACTTAGTGGCGAATGGCGGTTGTTGTTGTCCGCTTGTCTGCGCCCGTGTCTGCCCGTGTCTCCCACCTGTCCCTCAGCCATCCGTCTGTCCGCATGTCCTGCCCTGTCCCTCTATCTGCCCGCGTTCACATCTTGCCACCCACCAAACCACCCGACGGGCATCGCGAGCCAACCGTGCTGCTACTCTCTAACAGCACTTGCTTCCCGTGCAGCCTCTTTACAAGGCTATACGGGGGACCTTTGCCTTTGCACGTAGCAGTGACCTCACCCACGCCCCTCCCGTTGGCTGTAAATTAGAACACCCATATCGCGTCCCTGAGATAATGAGCCACACTCATCCATCCCCAAGGAATCCCCAAACTCCCCGGTCAGCGTGCTGGCGATGACCCCCAACTTGCTGAACCCCTCACAGCGCACGCGCGTACAGACACACAAAGATCAAAGATCCCCGTGTAGCCTTAACAGACTGTAGGGGCAAGTGCTGTTAGCGAGCACCTATGAAGGCCTGCACGGCACACGAGGGGGTGGGTGGCCAACACCACGCCCGGCCGCCTTTGTCTCTCCAATGGCGATGTTTACACATCGCACCAGGTACTTATTTGAGGCTGAGTCGACCTAGGGGAGGCTCAGGACCGATTCATACAATCGTCACTGATGTTGGCCGTGATGTTCGTAGCGCAGCGCGCTAACAGCTACACACACACACACGCGCGTACAGNCACACAGACACACACACACGCGCACAGACACACACACACACACACGTACAGACACACAGACACACTCACACACGCGTACGCACACAGACACACTCACACACACAGACACACACGCGCGTACAGCACACAACACTCACACGCGCGTACAGACACACGCGCGTACAGACACACGCACGCGCGTACAGACACACACACGCGTACAGACACACAGACACACACACGCGCGTACAGACACACACACACTCACGCGCGTACAGACACACACACGCGCGTACAGACACACACACGCGTACAGACACACAGACACACATACACGCAAGCTCTCGGAACCGCGTTATAACGAGCATGCGTTTCGTGTTATAACGGCCGCGCGTTCCGCGCTATAACGGGCATGCGTTCCGCGTTATAACGGCCGCGCGTTCCGCGTTATAACGGATACGCGCGAAAAGTATTCCCAGGGTGGAGGGTGGGTGCGAGTGGAGGGTGTGGAGGGTCGGTGGGTCGGTGGGTGGGGAAACCGCGTGGGATTTTACGATGGGCGGACGAAGTGCAAGGAGTTGCCCTGTCCCTCAAGGCGCCCGTGGGTTCGTGAAGCCGAGAGAGATAGAGATGGGGGCAGAGAGTCAACAATACAAAAATATCCCGCGGAATTTAATTCATCCCCTGGGATCGGTGGCTGTCACGTGTGCGTGTTTTTTTGGGTGGTGGTGGTGTTGCTGATGTTGCTGTTGCTGGGTGTTTTTGATGGCACGGTGGGATAGATGTCTGTGATAGCGAGCGGAAAACCACCCCATGAATACTCTTTGGTTCTTTCGGTAAAGTCACGTAGGTAAAAATAAATAGAAAGAACTAAATTAAATCACGACGTTTCGATTGCAACACAAGCAATCATCATCAGGTGTGAAAATCACAGCTAGAATGTTTTTACTAAAGTGGGAGAAATGCCGGGCTATGGATCCTTGCAGTCACGAAAACTTCAAATCTAGAATGAACCACCCATCAAGTTCTGCACGGAATTCGATGTCGGCGGCTCGCGTGGCCACAAACGCCACAACGCCCGGGTCGCCAATTTTGTTTTGCCGAGGCGCTGATGGGTGTTGGGTTCCTCATTCTTCTCCACACCGCACCGAGGTAACGCGTTCATGGCTCCCCAGTAGATCTTAGCGGAGGGGGAGGGTCCCAGGAACTGCTTCAGATCATCGTCCGCGAGCGTGGGGAGTCGAACTCGGGACGCCGGTTCGGAGCGCTAACCGCTAACATCACGCACTAATATTACACTGGTCAACAAAAAACTTTTTTTTCTGGCCTGGACTTTTGCAGCTGTTCTAGACTAATTTCAGGGTGCCGATTCCAAATCTGATCTCAGATTTGCTCTATCACATCTAATTTTTATGCTATCGGCATACCCTATTTTCATTGATTTTACCCGAAATTAACTCACTTATGATTGCAAGTTGTTGCGAGTCAGTGACTGCTTTACTGTTAAAATATGGTGCTGTATTTTAGGATAGTGTGTTTATAATATCATTTTATGTAGATATCCACATTTATTGAATATTTTTCTTCTGCAGTTTTTATTGAAAATGTTATATTTTATATCTCAAAAACCTGATGTGATAGACAAAACTGATGCCAGATTTGGAATCGGCACCCCAAAATTACCTTAAAACCGTTGGAATACCTTATGCCAGAAAAAGTGTGTTGACAAGTGGTATTATTATTTTGGATGGCAGGGTGTGTTGATGGCACAGAGGGTAACACTCGTTACCCTCGCAGCCAGAGAGGGACCTCGGTTTCATTCCAGACCTGGGCTGTTTTTGTCCGTGTGAATTTGAAACAAATTACGTGGCGAAGCTACTGCTGCTCCTACTGTCTATTTATACTTCATCACCCTCAATCCCGCTGTCGGGCGAACTAATTTGTGTGTGTCTAGTTTGTTATCCCCCCCAACCCTGCAACTCCGATTAGCACGGTTGTCTATGTACGGTGCGAAATAAGTTCAACATACATACAACACTGCCCATAGACTCAACACTGCCTCATAGACTAAACACTGCACCATAGACTCATCACTGTCCATAGACTCATCACTGGCCATAGACTCAACACTGCCCATGGACTCAACACTGCCCATAGACTCGTCACTGTCCATAAACTCATCACTGGCCATAGACTCAACACTGCCCATGGACTCAACACTGCCCATGGACTCAACATTGCCCATAGACTCATCACTGCCATGGACTCATCACTGCCCATGGACTCAACAATGCCCATGGACTCAACACTGCCCATAGATTCAACACTACTCATAGACTCAACACTGCCCATAGACTCAGCATTGCACCATAACCGTCACGCCACCGTTCCCCGCACATAGACAAAGTTCCCCGTATAGCTTTAACAGACTGTTGGGGCAAGTGCTGTTAGCGAGCAGCACCTATGAAGGCCAGAACGGCACACGATGGGGTGGGTAGCCAGCACCACGCCCGGCCGCCTTTGTCTTCCCAGTGGCGATGGTATTTTACACACCGCGCCAGGTACTCATTTTAGGCTGAGTCGACCACTCACTCACCCACGCACATACACAGGCACTATTGTCACCCTATCTCCAACTCAGCCACACACACTCACTCACCCACTCACTCACTCACCCACCACTCACTCACCCACTCACTCACGCACTCACTGACTCACTCACCCATCGCTCACTCACTCACCACCACAAACTCACTCACCAACTCACTCACCCACTCACTCATCTACTCACTCACACCACCACTCACTCACCCACTCATCGACTCACACCACCACTCACTAACCTACTCACTCACCTACTCACCCACACAAAGACAAAGATTCCCGTATAGCCTTAATAGACTGTTGGGGTAAGTGCTGTTAGCGAGTAGCAGCAGCACCAATGAAGGCCGGCACGGCACACGAGAGGGTGGTAGGCCATCTACACACACGCATATCCACACACACACAGTACTTACATTTAACTGTTCCCTAGTGACGATCTCTTGAATAGGCAACATTTTCCAATTTGTCGTTTAAATCTGGTAGAAAAAAGCGCTTGGAAAGACATTGATAGGGGGCGTGTGTGCGTCTGTGTCTGTCCGTGTGTATCCCGATGTGTCTGTGTGTGTGTACGTGTCTGCAGACCTGTGTGCATACCTAAGTGTGTATGTCTGTGTGTGTACGTACGTCAGTGTGCTCATGTGTATCAGTTTGTGTGTGTGTGTCTGGGTGTGCCAGTGTGTATGTCTGTACACTTGCAATGTGTGTCGATGTCTCCGATGTCTCTGTCTCCGATGTCTCCGTATCTCCGTATCTCCGTGTCTCTATGTCCTTTGTCTCCTTGTTTCTCCGTGTGGCGAGGTGTCTCCGTGTCTCTGTGTCTATCTGCGTCTCCGGTGTATCCGTGTCTTGTGTCGCCCGTGTCTCTCTGCGTCTCAGTGTCTCCGGATCACCGTATCTGTCTCCCGGTGTCTCTATGTCTCTGTGTTCCTTTGTTTCTCTGTGTCGCAAGGTGTCTCTGTGTCTCTCTATGTCTCTGTCTCCGTGTCTCCCGGTGTCTCTATATCTCTGTGTCTTCTTGTTTCTCTGTATCGCCCGGTGTCTCTGTGTCCCTCTGCGCCTCCGGTGTCTCCGCGTGTCCCGCGTCTGGATAAACAAGGCTGGAGTTTGCTTCTCGACAGAGAAATCAGACCACGGCAATTCCTTCCTTCCGCTCTACATCAGCAATTCACAAAGACAAAGATCCCCCGTGTAGCCTGTAACAGACCGTTTTGGAGGCTGGTGGTAGTAAGTTTGCTGTTTGTCGCAGCAGTAGCGAGTCAGCAACACCTACTGAAGGCTGGCACGGTGGTGACACACAACGAGGTGTTGGTGGTGGGTGTGGGATATCATCAGCACCAACTCGCCAACGATGTGGTTCTTAATCTTTACGCATGCAGCCTTGCCCCCCCCCCCCCTGCCTGCTTTGATTTCAATGGTCAAAAATGAATGGACAATGTGAACAAACCATGGGTTCATCTTCTTGGTTCTTTCGGTAAAGTCACGTAGAAGGAAATAATAAATAATAAAAATAAACATTAAATAATTCTCACGACGTTTCGGCCACAACGCAAGCAGCCGTCTCAGGTGAAGACAGGTCTGTCGAAAAGTCAGCGTTTAGTTTATTTTTATTATTTTATTATTTCTCTACGTGACTTTACCGAAAGAACCAAGAAGATGAATCCCTGCAGTCACGAAAGCTTTAAATCGACATTTAAACGCATGGGGTTTGATGAAACAGAGGAAGTTGTTTAACACGTAGCAGGGCTTTACGACCGATGTTATCCATAATAGCGGTTTTGGGTTAGATCGCGTAAATATAACGTACGCCTTTTGGCGTCCTCTGGTCTAACGCCGTTTTGAGACGAGGCTCAAAAGAAAGCCGTCTCTGTGTGGACCAATCAGTTTCAAGGACAATGCATACATGATTAGTGTGTTTTTTGTTTGCATTTTGACTACAAGTATTGTGGTTGATGTCGACATGATTCCTTGTAAAAAGTTTCAGTTTTGTTGCCAGAAAAAGGGGAAAACCCTATTATTATATTTTGGTACTGGCAAAGGAGGTCTAATGATGTAGATGTTCACCCCGAGCCCTCATTACTTGATAGTCATTGTCTTTGAGCTTACGCTTTTGGCGTCCTCTGGTCTAACGCCGTTTGAGACGAGCTCAAAGAAAGCGTCTCTGGTGTGGACCAATCAGTTTCAAGGACAAGCATACATTATCAGAGTGTGTATTTGTTTGCATTCTGACCACAAGTATTGTGGTTAATGCAGACATGATTCCTCGTAAATAGGTTTCAGTTTGGTGTTTTAACATCTTAACACAACTGTTTTGTTGCCAGCAAAAAGGGGAAAACCTATTCTCAAACATAAATGTGTCGTTAAACCCGCCACCACCCGTAAGATTGTGTCACGTAACAGAACGTGCCGATGCTAGATGTAATTACTGGCGAAACATCGCACTCAGATTGTAAATGTCGTGGATTTGCTCTCCAACACACAACCGGCTCGTGTGTGCTCCGTAGTGCAACGACTCTGAACGCAACTGCAGAGGCTTCTCCTTTATTAACCTCAACTCACACACGACAACTTGGCAGCACGGAAACAACGCTGACAGTCTAGCTCGACGGCGCCGACTTGACTAGATCGCTGGCTATCTACGACGACGACGAAGCGATGACAAAGACGACAGCGACGAACCAGGACTCCGACCCCCACGACAGCCCAGACCCCGTTGTCGCTCCCTTATATCTCCAGCGTGGCGTGGCTCCGTCCTGGCCACGCCACTTTCTCGAACTCTCCAGCTGGTTCAGGACCTCTCAGATGGATCTCCTCTCTGACCCAGGGACGTGCGGTCAGGGGAGGCAGAGCCTCACCTGTATGCGCCAATGAAAATAGCTGTTACAAAAGTAAAAAAAAATAAATAAATAAATAGTAAGATTTTCCACTGATCTGTGTTATAAATGTCATTTCTGTACGATTCCAATAATTTTTAGAGTCAAAATCGCCAAATTTGCGGAGCTCCGCTGCAAATAGGAAGAGACGAGAGGTGAGGCAGCGACGAGCTCAGCCTCCCTGATTACGCAACCCTCAGTGACTGGATGGAGCGCGGGCAATAAGCGCGTGCCTGTTACTATTCAGTATGTCACCAATGTAAGTTTGTAGACCCCTTCATTTCATGTCCTCGCCTTCCATACTCCAGCTAACTATTTCACGTATGTGTATAAAGATATTTAGGCTCGCTGGTCTCGTCATGAAACTGCAATGAAAAGCACCAGGGGAGGCAGTCACATCTACCTCACTGAGGGTGACGTGTCTAACACGCCCCCTCGTGAGACACACCCCCTCAGTGTGTGAATCTGGCTCTGACACGAGCCAGTGCCTCCCAGCCATTGACCTGACCGCATGTCACTGCTCTGACCCTTGGCCCAGATATCTCCCCTTGTGGTCGCTCCCGTGAATGTCTTTCTTTCTGCCCATGCTGTTCTCACACCCGCAGTTACCACTTCTGGCCGCTAGTCAGAGCACGTGTCTCTCCACGAGCAACGAATTGGTACGTCACCTGCTCTACCCTCCTTCTGGTGCTAGGGGGCGCTATGCCAGAGAGTGCAATACAGGGTGCTTCAATACTCTTAGTTTTTTTCGGTAAAGTCATGTAGGTAAAAAATAAAATAAAAAATTACTAAAAGTAATAATAGAAATAAAATAAAATAATAAATCACGACGTTTCGGAGGCAACACAAGTCTCCGTCATCAGGTGGGACCGTCACAGCTAGATATGCTGTATCAACTGAGGAAAAGATTCCAAGATACAAGTTCTTAAATACAAGTTAAGGGGGGGAGGGAGGGAGGGGCTTATCTGAATGTGGTAGCCAATGAATGGAACGTATTGGGAGGGGGCTAAAAGAGAGTGAATGTGGAACTGTTGGACTATTGGTGCACATGATCGAAGAGAACGAAAATGCCCATTTGTTTCAGTGTTGGTTGACAATCAAATACAAAAGGAGAGTACTGTTAACGCTGGGATGTTAACACTCGGTAAAGTAAAAGTGCCTGTCAAATAAGATGGTCCAAAATGTGTAGTTAAATCTTTTTTGCATGGTTAATAACATCTTTCCAATGATTACTCAGTTTGTACCCATCATCACGGTTGAAATTACGTCTGTGTTTGTAAATCTGGATGGCTTCGTGTACAAACCTTTGATGGTAGCCAGAGGGTTTGCAGAGCACTTTGTCTCGGAAAAAACAATATCATGAGAGCCCACAGCGTTGTGGCAATGATCGGCAACGGCGGAAGACTCAATTTTGCCATGTTTCAGATCTGACTTGTGCTGGCGGACACGATCAAGACATGACGTTTCGTTTCCCCAATGTAACTCACCACAGCTGCAACTAAGTTTATAGACTCCAGGGTATTGCAACTCAGGGATGACATCCTTCACAGATGGAATTAGATCACGGATTTTATGTACTGTACGAATCGGACTTGGATCTTAGAATTTTGGAGATCTTTTTGGTCACGCCTGCTATGTATGGTAACGTGATGTTTTGATTACGTGAAACTATCACGTGCTACATAGCAGGCCGTTACCGCATTATAACGGAGCACGTTCTGCGTTATAATGGTGCACCTTCTGCATTATACCGGTGCGCGTTCCGCGTTATATCTGTGCGTTCACGTTATAACTGTACACATTCAAGTTATGACGGTGCGCGTTCCGCGTTATATCGGTGTGCGTTCAGCGTTATAACTGTGTGCGTTCAGCGTTATACGGTGTGCGTTCTGCGTAATAACTGCGCGCGTTTAGTGTTGTGCAAAAAGTGTTCCTAATAGAAGGACGCGCCTATAGCGATGACGCCTTATCGCGTGAATGCGTTAAGCGAGGGCTTATTACCCCCCACACACACACACGAGCAAGCCGTGTTAAACTGTTACCAATCTTATGAACACAACAATTTTAAAACAATAACAGATTAATGGCACGGGCAGCGTTAACACAAGCCCTGGGAAAACCTAATGACGGTTGAGTTCATTATTAACCAGAACCCACTATTTTAACTATCAAACATCTTTTGGCAGCAACCAATAGCAATTTCCGTGTCGATTACAGCGTTGTCGATCCACTGCTGGATGGAGACCGCCCAGCGCCCTGTCGATTATGGGGTTTGACCATACTTCACCACGTGGTCATTGTTGGGGGGGGGGAGTACCGTTCAGATATCGCTCGCCACTGATGTTAGCCGTGGCCGGGAATCAAACTCAGGTGTTCTGAGTGTGCAGCCGCGCTGGCTAGGAGATGTTAACTACCTCGTCTGGTATACAGGAGGTCCTGGGTTTAATGCCGACCCTGACGCCTGCTGCTGTATATTTGGAGTTTGCGTGTTCTCTCTCTCATCATCATCACAGTGGTGAGATGTTAACTACCTCGCATGGTCTACAGGAGGTCCTGGGTTTAATGGCGACCCTGACGCCTGCTGCTGTATATTTGGAGTCTGCGTGTCTCTCTCTCTCTCCACGTGGTCGCGTGTAGTTTTCTCCGGGTACTCCGGTTTTTCCCCTCCACACTTAGAACCAACGTCACGTGTTGATGATGAGCTGTGATAGCCAGGTCGCTGCATAGTAGCTCAGTGGGTAACAATAACAGATAGTTGAGTTTAGTTGAATGCACCACGGCTCTTTAAACCAAGGATCATCGTCATCAGCAGCCATGGTCGATCCACTGCTGGATGGAGGCCTCCCAAGCCACCGCCGTCACCTCTCGCGGCCCTGCTGCTGTGTAACTCGCGATCCACCCAGCCACGGCTCTGCTCCACCAGGCGATTTCACTCCAGCTCCGTCTCCTTCGTGTCCGTGCTATTCGCAACCTCCGATTAGCACGGGTGGCTACGTACGGTGCGAAAGAAGTTCAACGTAATTTCGATTTAAAGCTTTCGTGACTGCGTCATTCAGACGCGTCTTCTCGACGCTGTCTTCTCGAGAGACCTGTTCTTCACCTGAGGACGGCTGCTTGCGTTGTGGCCGAAACGTCGTGAGAATTATATGTTTTTTTTAATTATTTTATTATTTCCCTTCTACGTGACTTTACCAAAAGAACCAAGAAGAAGTTCAATGTACATGCGTCCTCTTATAATCTTATTTTTAAATTTATAGACAGCGCCTTCATTCAAGGCACTTAACTTCGTTTTGACCTTTAGGCCAACTGAATAATAATAACCGTGTCCTGACTTTTGGGCCACCCTGCATACTAACCCTATGTGATTTGTAAACTCCTTTGTCAAGGATCTCTCCTATTCCACCCAGCTTAAAATACGCTGCCAAGCTTAGCAGTGTTCATTAAGACGCTGTCTTTCCGACAGCTCTGTTNCTCACCTGAGGACGGCTGCCGAAACGTGGTGAGAATTTTATTATATTAAATTTTTATTTTTTTATTATTTCCCTCCTACGTGACTTTACCGAAAGAACCAAGAATATGTAACCCTATGTGTCCTGACTTTTGGGCCACTCTGTGCAATGTCTCACGTTCTCCAATCTACGCCGTTCCTCTTTTGCTCTCCGTCTTTCCCCGTTTCTCGACGCCGCTTTCGCCCACATTCCGTGGTTAAATGACCGTGCGATATCTCTCAATAATTAAAGGCACTTTTCAAAAACAGCACCCCACCTCCCAACAAAAAACAACCACTGAAATGTCGAATGAGGGCTTCGTTCCTCTCTGCAGCTTTCCACGGCACTGTTTAAACAGGTGCTGCGGAATTTTAGCTAGAAAACAATCCTAACCTTTTTTATTCAGACCAAATATTTTCCTTTTTTACATTTTCATCCTGTTAAAAGGAATGCCATCCCACCAACCCACGCACAAGGCACCCATCCACCAACCCACAGACCTACTCACCCACCCACCTACCCTCCACCCACAGATCTACCCACCCACCGACCATCCACCAATCCACCCACCAACCCACCCACCCACTCACGCACGCATCCACTCACCCTCGTTCCCACCAACCCACTCAACCAACCACCNACCAACCCAACCACCCACCCACCAACCAACCCACCACCCACCCCCAACCAACCCAGCCACCCACAAACCNAGCCACCCACCAACCAACACACCCACCCCCAACCAACCCAGCCACCACCAACCAAACCACCCACCAACCAAACCACCCACCAACCAACTCACCAACCAACCAACCCAGCCACCCACCCACCCACCAACCAAACCACCCACCCACCAACCAAACCACCCACCCCCAACCAACCCAGCCACCAACCAACCAAACCACCAACTCACCCACCAACCAAACTACCCACCACCAACCAACTCAACCACCAACCAACCCACCCACCCACCACCCACCCACTCTTTTTTCCCCGCGAAGCCGTCCCCTCTACTTTTCGAACTGTTTTGTTATTTTGCGGCGAGGGAAATCGTCCAGGCGTCCGCTAAGAGAGAGAGGCACGCGCGCGCGCACACCACACCTGCGCACAATGATGTCCATTGTGCCCTCAGCGACAAGGCGCGCGGTTGTTTCTTAAAGTCTAAGTCCGCCAGAGCTGAAATCGGTACCGCCTAAGGTAGCAAATGCTCCAGGAGCAGAGAGGATTTATTTACGTGGCCGACACGATTGGATTTTACTTAACATGCCCAACTCATTGCGAGCGTTGATCACGGCGGAGCGCTGTTGTTGGAAGTGGAGCGTCTCGCGGCTTTATTACCTGTCGTGTCGGTAGGGGAAGATGTCTCTGTCTGTCTGGGCTCGTGGAAGGATGCGTTGTGTCATTCAACCCGCACACTGCAGGTTACCCACACTCACTCTAAAGCCCACTCACTCACTCGCACTGCTGGTCACACCGACAATCACTCACTCACCATACTGCAGGTCACTACAACACTCACTCACACACTCACCTACCCCAATCACTCTACCACTCACTCACGACACTGCTGGTCACACCGACACTCACCCACCCACTCTCACCTACCCAATCACCCACTCACTCACCATACTGCAGGTCACTACAACACACTCACTCACGAAACTTCAGGTCACCCTAACACTCATTCACCCACTCACCCAACCACGCCCTCACTCACCATACTGCAGGTCACAGCAACACTCATACACTCAACCACCCAATCACTCACTCTACCACTCACTCACCATACTGCAGGTCACAACACACTCACCCACCCACTCTATCCACCCACCCACTCTCGCTCACCATACTGAATGTGAACGCAGGCTCCCGGCGGTTGCCAGATCGGTCTATCGGACCTCCCTCTTCAATTATCGTTCGACAAAATCCGGGCCAAACAACAAAAACAACGATCCCCCCCCCCCCCCGTGTAGCCTGTAACAGACCACTGGGGCAAGCGAACCTCATGGCCGGATCCCGGGGTCCCATAAGCCCCCGGCTCTCGCACAAGCTGCGTTGCGACGTCGTTTTATGTCTGTTGAAGGCGAACGACACGGCGATCTGTTCCTCTCGACGAGCTCTACACGACGCGCCGATCAAAGTTTTGTTTCTTTTACGCATTCGTCCTCGCTGCTGCAACTTGGAAGACACGACAACGGAATGATCCGCGCCAAGCGGGTCGCGGCGTTCATGTGCGCGGTGGGACGGAGTCGGCAAAAATAAATCCGTTTAATTCGGGAGCCTGGGGTCCCGCCATAAGGTTCAAGCGCTGTTAGCGAGTAACGGCGCCTACGAAGGCCGCCACGAGGGGTGGGTGGCCAGCACCAACGCCCGATGCATGCGCACAGACACACACGCAGAGGCTGGTATGAAAAATAAAGAACGATTTTAATCCCAGTGTTATTTCCGCTGTTGTTGTTGACAGATTTCATTCGCCACCACCACAACAACCACAACAACCACAACAACCACTACCCTTAAAAAAAAAACCCCACCGACCTCCAGACACCCACCAACCAAACGCCGCTGACAAACGGAACCGTCACAAAACATCACCGGGGGGTGTGGCGGCGCGCGCTCCTTAAAATCCGACGTCGTAGCGCGAGCTTTGCCCGGCCAAATAAATTAAAATAAAACAACAAAAATGTTGCCGCCGCGTAAATGTGACGTCATCCGACGAAGGACGCGGAGGGACACGAGCGGAGGCGCAGCGGTTAGCGCGCCCCCCGCTGTGAACCCGGCGGCCCGAGTTCGATTCCGGCCCTCGGCCGTTACATTCCTGGCGAGCGACATCTGCAACCGGTGCCGCCCCCCCTTCACCAACCCCCACTGACCAGCAAGGTGAGGTATGGTCAAACAACCCGCCCGTGACTCAACACGGCATGGGGAGGCCTTCATCCAGCAGTGGACTGACAAAGGGGCTGTACATTTATCGAGGAGCGGAGCTGCTGCTGCTTCGGCTGCTGCTGCTTCTTCAGCTGCTGCTGCTGCTGGTTCAGCTGCTGCTGCTTCTTCAGCTGCTGCTGCTGCTGCTGGTTCTTCAGCTGCTGCTGCTGCTGCTGCTGTTCAGCTGCTGCTGCTTCTTCAGCTGCTGCTGCTTCAGCTGCTGCTGCTGGTTCAGCTGCTGCCGCTTCTTCAGCTGCTGCTGCTTCAGCTGCTGCTGCTTCTTCAGCTGCTGCTGCTGGTTCAGCTGCTGCTGCTTCTTCAGCTGCTGCTGGTTCAGCTGCTGCTGCTTCTTCAGCTGCTGCTGCTTCAGCTGCTGCCGCTTCTTCAGCTGCTGCTGCTTCTTCAGCTGCTGCTGGTTTAGCTGCTGCTGCTTCTTCAGCTACTGCTGCTTCAGCTGCTGCTGCTTCAGCTGCTGCTGCTTCTTCAGCTACTGCTGCTTTAGCTGCTGCTGCTGGTTCAGCTGCTCCTGCTGCTTCGGCTGCTGCTGCTTCAGCTCCTGCTTCCCCTTTAGCTGCTGCTGCTGCTTCATCCGCTGCTGCAGCTTCCAATTTAGGAGCTCCTGCTGCTGCTGCTTCCACTTTAGCTACTTTAGCTGTTGCTGCTTGAGGTGTTACTGCTGCTTCAGCTGCTGCTGCTTTTGCTTCCACTCTAGCTGCTGCTGCTGCTGCCGCCGCCGTTTCAGCAGCCGCTGCTAGAGAAGCATGTGCTTCTCTGGAGCCTGCTTGTGCGCCAGGTAGAGGAAGGCCATGCTGGAGAGGGCGCTGACGAGGAAGATGACGTCGAACCAGCGGTGGTAGAAGCTGAACTGCAGGTCTCCGAGCACCTGCGTGACGATGACGCGGTACTCGGGCGGCATGCTCATGCGCATGAGCAGCACCGAGGACACAAAGTACATTCCCTGCGCACACACACACACGCGCATGGGTAGAGTGCGTGTGCATGTGTAGGGTGAAGTGGGTATGGTGTGTATGGTGTATGTGTAGTGTGTGTGTAGTGTGTGTAGTGTGTGTAGTGTGTGTATATGGTGTGTGGTAGTGTGTGTGTAGTTTGTGTGTGTGGTGTGTGGAGTGTGTGTGTATGGTGTGGGTGTGTATGGTGTGTGTGTAGTGTGTGTGTGTTGTGTGTGTAGTGTGTGGGTAGTGTTGTGTGGNTTGTGGGGGTGTAGTGTGTATGTATGTATGGTGTATGTATGGTGTGTGTTTGGTGTGTGTAGTGTGTGTGTGTAGTTTATGTAGGGTGTGTTTTTAGTGTGGGGTGTGTGTAATATGTGTATGGAGTGTAGTGTGTAGTGTGGATGTATGTAGTGTAGTGTGTGTAATATGTGTGTAGTGTAGTGTGTATATGTAGTGGTGTGTGTAGTGTGTGTATTGTGTATGTAGTGTGTGTAGTGTGTTGGAGAAAACATGAAAAACAATAGCTTAGTCATCATAGTTAAGTACAAATTCTTATTCTTAATGATTACACAGAGAAATAGCCACTTGCACAAACACAGACAGCAAACAAAACACGCACAGACAAAGATCCCCGGGTAGCCTTTAACAGACTAAAGGAGCAAATGCTTTTATCGAGCATCCCGATGAAGGCTGGCATGGCACATGTGGGGTGGTGTGGTGAACACCACGCCCGGCCGCCTTTGTATCCCAGTGCTGTTTACACATACACGCTTGTATGCATAAACTGTTTAAAACAACAATTTTTGTTTATTTTACCAGGTAAGGCCCGCTGAGCTATGTAGCTCTTTTTCAGAAGCGATCACCCGGCTATAACAGATGATAGCTCGGCAAAGTGGGTTTACCGCGTGTAAATTTGACAGCAGCCAAATACTCCAAACGCGTGGTGATGTCGATTCTAAATGCGGAGGGGAAAAAACGGAGGGCCCAGAGAAAAATCCACGCGACCATGGGTGAGAGAGAGACACCGCAAACTCCAAATATACAGCAGTGTCAGGGTCAGGATCGAACCCACGATCTCCTGTACATTAGGCGAGGTAGTTAACATCTCCTGCTCACTGCACTGCACTCACCATGATCTGAGCCAACACGAGCACGATGACATTCGATGACTTGCTGCTTGAGATAGCGTAGAAAAACTGCAAAACAACAACAGTCGTGCAACGTGACCTTGCTGTCTGGAGTAATAAACAATAGCGTGGATTCTCTGGATTACCAGATGCTCTGCAAAAGCAAGATGCTCGTGCCAGGTGTCTCGATAAGAGATTTGTGTGTGTTTAGTTTGTTGTCCTTCCCTCCCACCTCTGATTAGCACGGTTGACTACGTAGCCTGCAAAATATATTCAACATTCATACAACACCGTCCATAGACTCATCACTGTCCATAGACTCAACACTGTCCATAGACTCAACACTGCACCAGACTCATCACTGCCGATAGACTCATCACTGCCCATAGACTCATCACTGCCCATAGACTCAACACTGCCCATAGACTCATCACTGCCCATAGACTCATCACTGCCCATAGACTCATCACTGCCCATAGACTCACCACTGCCCATAGACTCATCACTGCCCATAGACTCAGCACTGCCCATAGACTCAACACTGCCATAGACTCAACAATGCCCATAGACTCAACACTGCCATAGACTCATCACTGCCCATAGACTCACCACTGCCCATAGACTCATCACTGCCCATAGACTCAGCACTGCCCATAGACTCATCACTGCACCATAACTCATCACTGCCCATAGACTCATCACTGCCCATAGACTCATCACTGCCCATAGACTCATCACTGCCCATAGACTCATCACTGCCCATAGACTCACACTGCACCATAGACTCATCACTGCCCATAGACTCACACTGCCCATAGACTCAACACTGCCCATAGACTCAACACTGCCCATAGACTCANCACTGCCCATAGACTCAACACTGCCCATAGACTCATCACTGCCATAGACTCATCACTGCACCATAACTCATCACTGCCCATAGACTCATCACTGCCCATAGACTCATCACTGCCCATAGACTCACACTGCATCATAGACTCATCACTGCACCATAGACTCACACTGCACATAGACTCAACACTGCACATAGACTCATCACTGCCCATACACTCAACACTGCCCATAGACTCAACACTGCCCATAGACTCAACACTGCACCATGGACTCAACACTGCCCATAGACTCAACACTGCCCATACACTCGACACTGCCCATAGACTTAACACTGCACCATAAACTCATCACTGCACCATAGACTCATCACTGTCGATTGACTGCTTTTCGTGTGTAGTGTGTTGTCCTTCCCCGCACCTCCGATTAGCGCCGTTGGGTACGTGCGTTGCGAAAGAAGTTCAACGTACCCACGTACATGAAGGCACACAAATCTGATCACACAAACACACATGCACACGCCTACCACTTTTTGGGCCATGCTTCACCACGCTGGTCAATGATATGCACGTGTGCGTTGTTCTCGCTAACAAGTACACTTGAGATCATCGTTTTTGTGTGTGCATGTGCACGAATATGTGTGTGTCTGTAGGGAGCGGTAGTGTAGCGGTTAGCGCGCTGCGCTACGAACCCGGCGACCCGAGTTCGATTCCCGCTCAAGGCCAACATCGGTGTCAGTTATGTGAACAGGTCCTGGGCCCCCTAGGTCGACTCAGCCTGAAATGAGTACCTGGTGCGGTGTGTAAACATCACCACTGGGGAGACAAAGGCGGTCAGGCGTGGTGCTGGCCACCCACCCCTCGTGTACTGTTCCGGCCTTCATAGGTGCTCGATAATAGCACTTGCCCCTACAGTCTGTTAAGGCTATACGGGGGATCTTTGTCTTTGGAGCGGTGGTGTAGTGGTTAGCGCACTTGCCCGCTCAAGGCCAACACCAGTGTCGGTTATGTGAACCTGTCCTGGGCCTCTCCTAGGTTGACTCAGCCTCAAATGAGTACCTGGTAGGGTGTGTAGCAAACATTTCCACTGGGGAGACAAAGGCGGTCGGGCGTTGTGCTGGCCACCCACCCCTCGTATGCCGTTCCGGTCTTCGTAGGTGCTGCTACTTGCTAACAGCACTTGCCCCAACAGTCTGTGAATGCTACACGGGGTTCTTTGTCTTTGTGAGTGGGCTTTGTAAAGTTCTTCCCTGCTCAGCATGGGTTTCCCAAACAGTCTGTCACAGGCTATACAGGGTATCTTTGTCTTTGTGTTTGCACGAGTGTCTGTGTGAGCCCCACCTTAGTGAGAGTGATGAGGAGGCCCCGGATAGACGTGACGATGATAATCCCAACGAGGATAAATGAAATGTGCTGAGACCAGAACTTAACCTGCACAGGGGAGAGCAACACGATGTATTTTTAAACCCACACCCACCCACACACTCATATATATACACATATGAATGTACACACATATATACACATATATACGAAGGTACATGTATCATACACAATAACAAAAACTGCCGTTCGACAGTCAGTGGCGGTGACGTCACCACGGCGCTTGTGCCAGGCCAGGTGCACTTTGAGGCTACGTGAAGTGTCGAAACTCAATGCTGGTCTTGAGACAGACCCTGCAGGTGCCATGGGTTTATTGACTGAGATGACCGGCAGCTGCACCATCTATGCTCCCTACTGTGCCAACTGCGTTTTAGCCGCCTGGTGCTCCGCTCGTTGTTGTGAGCGTCGCTCCTCTGTCCTCCGTTGTTGTTGGAGGGCGACTGCCTCCAACTTCCCAGTAGCAGCGTCCTTCACGAGCCTCCTCCACAGAGACTGAGCTTGACACTGCTGGTACCAGCCATCGGAAAGTCCACTCAGCTTCACATCCTCCCGTATCGCATCACTCCATCTCCTCTCTAGCCCGTGCCGCCCCGTTCAGCCCCATCCATACCGGCCAAACATAAGTCGCTTGGGCATGCAGTGGGCTGGGCATTTGCACACAACCACACATGTGCACATGGGCAAAGACAAAGATCCCCTGTATAGCCTTTAACAGATGTTGGGACAAGTGCTGTTAGCGAGTAGCAGCGCCTACGAAGGCCGGGCACGGCACACACAGAGAGGGTGGGTGTCTAACGCGCACTCATACTCACGTCAAAATGAATGCCCAGGTAATTGACAGTGATTTCAATTCCGCGGTCACTGGGTCCGTTTTTCCAACTCGGTCAAACACGATATTTATAGTGGCCTAAAAAAAACACACACACACACACGAGAAAATCAACAAGGGACAAACACTGGGAGCCAAGTATCACCTACATTGAAGACTCATTTCTTCAAAACTACTTCTTGTTGTTGTGTTTCGTTTGGTGTCTTCCCTCCACACCTCCAATGAGCACGGTGGCTACGTACGTTGCGTAAGAAGTTCAACATACACACATAGGGACCCGTAGACTCACATAGAGACCCGTAGACTCACGTAGGGACCCATAGACTCACGTAGAGACCCACAGACTCATACATAGACCCACAGACTCACATAGACCCACAGACTCACACAGACACCCACAGACTCACATAGACCCACAGACACCCACAGACCCACAGACTCGCATAGATTGCAAACGAATTTCATTACAACTGCTTGTTGTTGTTGTGTTTAATTTGTTGTGCTTCCCACCGCACCTCCAATTAGCACAGTTGGCTACACACGGTACGTAACTTCAACGAACAGACATCACAGACACAAGAGTGGGTGACGGGGCCTATTGCACGCCCCCCCGATCACAGCTGACACACGAGGACAAGGCATGCGAAGAGCGGACGTGAGGAACGTGATCGTCGTCCACCGCAGCACGGCTAAACGTGAATGCGCGGCACTTGAGTAAATCCACTGCTGGATGAGGGCCTCCCCTACGCTGCCGTGGGGGTGCGGTGACCAACGTTCTTTGTTCGACTGCCGAGCGAAAGCCGCCGCTGCTGCTGCAAGGATGACCGGAGTTCGGGTAATGATGGTTTATGCTCCTTGATGAGATCAGCAAGGTGACTGTGGTTCATTGTGACAAGCTCTTTGTGCATAAATGATTGTGACCTTATATAAGTATTCTTAGGTTTTTGGTAAAGTGACGTAGGTAAAAAAATTAAATTAATAAAAGTAAAATTAAAATAAATCACGACGTTTCGGAGGCAACACAAGCTTCCGTCTTCAGGTGGAACCGTCACAGCCACGACAGCTGTATCAAGTAAGAGAAATTCAACAAGCTGAGATTATACAGCTATCGTGCCGTGACGGTTCCACCTGAAGACGGAAGCTTGTGTTGCCTCGAAACGTCGTGATTTTTATTTTTGAATTTTTTACCTACGTGACTTTACCGAAAAACCTAAGAATATGAATCCTTGCAGTCACGAAAACTTCAAATCTAGAACTTATAGAAGTAGTTTGGCAGACTCGGGGGGGGGGGGGCAGTGTAGCTATGAGAATTGTGTAGTTTGTGGTGTAATTATTTAAACATTTAGTATAATTGGGACCATGATGCCAAAACAAGCGGCGAGACAAAAATATTATTAATAAGTGTGGAAACTGAAACATCCGCTTTGGGGTTAGCTGTAATGTTAAGATTATATATTTTTCTGGTCTCATCAAAGTAAACATTTTCTGACTACAAAGCAAACAGACGACTCACCATGAAAATTTTCCATACGCAGTAGATTGAGAAGAAATAACCCATGACGTTGAAATACCTTCCCTGGAAAGTCTTCGAGTAGGCGATTCTCTCCTACGAGTAAAAATATTAAAAAATAAACTTTTTAAAATCACGCTTAATGAAATGTACCGTACGAGTAATGGAAGAACTCCACGACTCCAGGAAGTGGCCCCGAAGCTTGCCATAAGGTAAGGGACCGTGGCAATTACAGCCAACGTCAATTTACCGAGGACAATTAGAACCAAACCGAAACATCACATATAAAAAATATTGTAATTTTTTTTTTAATGATAGAATAGTATTGTCACCATTATGACATACGTATACCATGTTTGCAGTCGATACCACATTGGGAAGTTGGTTAAATTTGAGTTACAAGATTTGAGGATACAACAATGAGTTAATAAAAGCGTGTAAAAAGATTCTTTAAAAATTATATTTTATTTTTTATGATAGAATATGGTATTGTCATCAGTATGACATAAGTATGCCAAGTTTGCCGATACCACATTAAAATTGAGTTACAAGATTTGAGGATACAACAACACAGAGTAAGNTAAATAAAAAGCTGTAACAAGGGTCGATATTACATTACTCCTGTACCGCGCCCAAACGCGACACGCAGCTGGATCGGAGCGTCGCAACCTTGTGACGCAGCGGGTACGATCCCAGGTGTGCCGCGGTGTTTTTTGGAATTTGTTAGGAAAAGACCTCTGAGGCCATCTCGCCATGGTGGCTAGGAGATGTTGACTACCTCGCTGGTCTACAGAGGTCGTGGGTTCGATCCCGACCCTGACGATGCCTGCTGCTGTATATTTGGAGTTTGCGTGTCTCTCTCTCTCATCATCATCATCACGGTGGTGAGATGTTAACCACCTCGCCTGGTATACAGGAGGTCCGTGGATTCGATCCCGACCCTGATGATGCCTGCTGCTGTATATTTGGAGTTTGCGTGTTTCTCTCTCGCTCATCATCATCACGGTGGTGAGATGTTAACTTCCTCGCCTACTATACAAGAGATCGTGGTTCGATCCCGACCCTGAAGATGCCTGCTGCTGTATATTTGGAGTTTGCGTCTCTCTCTCTCTCATCATCACAGTGGTGAGATGTTAACTACCTCGCCTGGTCTACAGGACGTGGTCGCAAGGACTTTTCTCCCGGTCCTTCCGGTTTTTGCCTACACATTTTAGAATCAACATCACCACACCTTTGGAGTATTTGGATGTTACGATAATTTTCCACGTGATGATGATAAAGCCCACTTCGTCGACCTATCGTTAGTGATTTGCCAGATCGCTTCTGAAAAATAACTACATTGCTCGGTGGGGCCTTACCTGGTATAATAAAAAAATTGTAAATAGCTGTGATTCATACTCTTACGTTTTTTCGGTAAAGTCAGGTAGGTAAAAATAATAATAAAATATAATAATAAATGAAAATAATTTTTTTTTATTTTTATTATTATAAAATTTTACCTAAGTGACTTTACCGAAAAAGAGTATGAATCCTTGCAGTCACGAAAGCTTTAAATCTAGAAAAAAGTTGTGAATCAAGTTGCTATATACCGGGGTAGCCCATCTGCTCTAATCGGCCCAGTATTTCGAGGACACGGCTTTCCGGAAGTGCCCGTGCAACGAAGGCTGTCGTACAATTTCCCTACGAAGGCGACCCGCAGCGTTGCTGTCGACACGAAACGTGTTGAGGTCTGCGTTACGTTTACTTGCGCACCACCGCAAATGCACCATAATCATCATCATCACGCAAACAATTCTAGATTCTGAAGATGCTTTTGCCTCCCGCCCCGCCGCTGACCTTGTTGGCGTGGAGATCGACGACCTCCAGGAACAGCTGCCGACTCAGCTCCTCCAACGCGTCCACCTCCTGCTGCAGAAGCGAGAGGTCTGGGGCGGTCGTCGTCAAGGATTTGACGCGAAATAACGGGGGAGCGCGCAACGGCCCCCACCCGTCGCATCGCGACACTGGCCAACGCTGCGGAGTTTGCCGGCAAGGCTCGATTGGCTGCGACCCGCTCAAATTCTGCGGCACACGTCGCGATGAGGTACTGCAAGATCCGACACCGTGTCCGTCCAGTGCTCGCCGAGCCAAATTGGCTTCCGGTTGCCGAACGAATTAATTCAAAGGTCGCGCTCGTTACACGCACAAGGTGGGGTGCCGTGACTTTTGAGGGATACTCTCGCTGCCGGGCGTTGGCGACGCGACGCTGCGGATCATGCTCCAGATTCCCAGCGGCTTCCTCTCCTCGCCTCCCCTCTGCACCAGCTCGCGCTTAATCACAGCCATCCTGCGAGCGGCAAAAACCGCGGGCACAGCCGCCAGCAACGTCGGCGTCATCATCGTCGGCGTCGCCGCATCTCATGTCGGTTTTGGTTAAAATCGCCGCCGGTTCAATTGTACGGTCTGTTCTCCTGCGAAACGCCGCGTGTTGTTTTCATAACGTGAATTGGATATGTAATACGTGAGCGGGAATAAGCAATCGTATGCCCGCCTCGGCGAATCATCATCATAATCACACGAGGCATTGGGATGCTACTGGATGCTTCTAGACGCTACCCACGTGCACCTCAGCTTTGTTTGGTGAATTGGATATAACGCCCATAATACAGTTTGTTTTGGGTTAGATCGCGTAAATATATAAAAGTGTCGTTAAACTCGCCACCACCCGACACAGCCAATTTAGTAAGGTTTGTCACGTAAACAGAACGTGACAATTCGTCACTAGTACAGCACTAACCGGTGTGTTGTAGAGCAAAGCCACAACATTTACAACCTTAGTACGACGTTTCACCAGTAATTACAACTAGCATCATCAGGCGACAGCCAGATTTGTGGAGAAATCCTCCTGTTTCGTTCCTTAAATAGAGGGGTAGATTTAAGGAACGAAACAGGTGGATATGGAAGTGATTGCAGACCAAATATAATGATTGTAATTTGATGACGCTTGCTTACCCAGCGACACCGAGTCTCTAGACTCCTTATCAGGAGGGTCCTGCCAAGTTGTACCTCCTCTGCCTGAATGTCCCCCCCCTCCCTCCACATTACCCACTCACCTCTTCTTCTTGCTGCAGATCATGTCCATCGTCTGCAGGAGGCGTCGTTCCAGCGAGGCGATGTCTCCGTCCGTCACGCTCCTGGTACAAACCCCCGACAGATAATACGATTGTATATTTACATACATAAAGCACCTTCGTAACTCAGGGTGCTCTGTGACAAGTTGGAAAAAAAAATGGTAACACAATCAGTGATTGAGATGGCAGGCCGAGGGTTGGAGGGGAGGGGACGGGACAGAGTGGAGGGGGCGAGGAAGGGAATGCGATGGAGGAAGAGGTGAGGCTGCACCACGGGGCTAGGGTGTTAACTACCTCGTCTTATGCAGAGGTCATGGGTTCGCAAAATCTGACCTTGGACGCCTGCTGCTGTTATTTCGAGTTTGATGTCTCTCTCTCTNCCCGTAGATAATTCTGCGGCCNAGGTTTTCCACATTTCGAATCAACAACACCGTTGAGTATTTGGCTGCTAAATGTGCACGTGATGGTGTAAGCCAATCGTAGCACCTTTGTATTGAGATTCAGGTCCTNCTGAAAAAGAGTTANATAGCTCAATGGGGGCCTTACCTGGTAAAATANACGGGGTTGGATGAACCCGCAACCCCTGTATACCAGGCAAGGTGTTAACATCTCCTAGCCAATGGCGAAGAGGTTAGGGGGGGGTAGAGGCAGACTCCACATGAAAACAATAAGCATCGTCAGGGTCCAGGGATCGAACCCAACCTTGTATACCAGGCAAGGTAGTTAACATCTCCTAGCCACCATGGATAAGAGGTCCCTTAAGGGGGAGACAGACTCCACATAGACAACAGCAGGCCTCTTAGGGTCCAGGATCGAACCNACGACCTCCTGTATAAGGCGAGGTAGTTAACCTACCACTGGCGATAGAGAGTTAGGGGAGAGAGGCAGACTCCACATAGACAACAGCAGGCCTCTTCAGGGTCCAGGATCGAACCACGACCTCCTGTATACCAGGCGAGGTAGTTAACATCTCCTAGCCACCATGGCGATAGAGAGTTAGGGGAGAGAGGCAGACTCCACATAGACAACAGCAGGCCTCTGCAGGGTCCAAGGATCGAACCTACGACCTCCTGTACACCAGGCAAGGAAGTTAACATCTCCTTGCCACCGTGGCACCCTCAGCCCTTGCACACACAAATTGTGTCAAAAGCCTCGTCGTGAAACCAATCACTCCAACGCTCGTGAAAACGTGGCCTGGTGATTGTGACTGTGATTGACGCCGCTGGGGTACGTACCGCAGGAAGTAGGACATGTACGTGTAGGGCAGTTGACAGCGCCGAATCCGGACAGCAGGGCCATGAGTGTGACCCCGATGACCCCCACCCTGCTATGAGCTGCTCGATGGACGGATCCCTGTCCCGGCGAGGGCGGCGTGGAGCGGGGACGTAGAAAAACGAGACGTGCGGAGAGAGCTCAGGGTCTCTTCGCGACCAACTGGGTTTTTGGGCAGGCGGTGGTGGGTAAAAAANGGTCCAATGCGACGGTGCTGAAGAGAGTGCACCCAGCCTGGCACAAGCGCCGTGGTGATGTCACCGTCACTTAGTGCCGAACGGCGGTTGTTCTGTTATGTTGACGATGGTGGCGATGATGGCGAAGATGACAATGGTATTCATAATGGTGATCATAATATCGATGGTGATGACGATGGCAATGGTGAAGGTGATGGTAAAAATGGTGGTGATGACGATTGTGATGAATTGATGACGATGATGACGATGATGATGATGCTTACCGTGCCGTGGACTCAATATGGGAAGGGGTCTCCCAGCTTCCAGAAGAAGTACATGAACGTGACCCAGAGGAACACGGAGCAGAGCAGCCTCCGCTTTTGCACTGCACTCAAACAACACGCGCACAACAAAGACAAATGTCCCCCCCCCCNGGACGGCCACACAAAATGTTGGGGCAAGTTCTGTTAGATAGAATAGGGGCCCATAAGCTGTTGGGCTCTGTTTCATGTGCGTCCTGCGACAGTACAGATGGTATACAGTATAGACAGTGTGCGATGCACATGGTTGTACAGTACAGATGGTATACAGTACAGGTGGTGTACAGTGCAGATGGCATACAGTACAGGTGGTGCGCAGTACAGATGGTGCACAGTACAGATGGTGTACAGTACAAACAGCACAGATCTTAGTTCCACCGATGTAGGCTGACGCAAGCGCACGCAAAGGCGGTACTGTGGCAGACACCACGCCCAGCCACCTTTGTCTCCCCGTGCTAACAACGGTTGGCTTTGCTCCTCAACTGGGAGAGGCCTTCATCCAACAGTGGGTGGATCACGGCCGACGCTAGCAACGACACGTTCAACTGCGCCACTAGGGCCGCGTGCTGTGACGAGGCGGATAAACTTCCAGTCGAACTTTCCCGGCGAGCACGACACCACCTTGTGTCGGAGCACGGCGCCAGAAGACGCCGCTACCGACTGTGTCCCTATCGATGACCCGAACAGAAGCAGTTCTGAAGCCACGTCAACGTGTGGTCTGCGGGTCTCCACGCGGTCTGTGGGTCTCCATATGAGCCTGTGGTCAGAACGCGCTCTGAAAGTCACTTCGATTCGAGTATGCGACTCTATGGGTCTATGTAAGTCTACGGGTCTCTATGTGAGTCTACGGGTCTCTATGTGAGTCTACGGGTCTCCATGTGAGTCTATGGGTCTCTATGTGAGTCTACGGGTCCCTGTGAGTCTACGGGTCTCCATGTGAGTCAATGGGTCTCTATGTGAGTCAATGGGTCTCTATGTGAGTCTACAGGTCTCAATGTGAGTCTACGGATCTGTATGTAAGTCTATGGGTCTCTATGTGAGGCTATGGGTCTCTATGTGAGGCTATGGGTCTCCATGTGACTACGGGTCTCAATGTGAGTCAATGGGTCTCTATGTGAGGCTATGGGTCTCTGTGCGAGTCCTATCACATCCCGGTGTGATCGCTGTAGTCGGGGGGTGGCTGTAACCCGGATTGGGAAGCCGGGCTCTCAGCGGTTACCGGCTGCGCGTGTCCAGACGACACAATATCAGGCGTGACGAGCCGCCAACGGGACCGACTCTCCGCACGCACACACGGAGGGTCGGTCAAAGCACGTGTCTGTGTGTCCTCACCACGCTGGCCAGTGCAGGCTGGTGAAGAGGAACTCCTTGGTAATTCTAGCGAGGAGAAACCGGTTTCACATTGGATGGGTGAGGAGCAAGGGGTGGCCGAGCGATTCAGAGGCTTCGCACGACGGCCGCGTTGGTCGACGACAATGATGACGACGACGACGACGAGACAATAAGGAGCCGGCGCCGCCGCCAGAGACGCGTGATTCACATACGGGTCTCGGACGCCCGCGATTGAAAGCAGCTTTTTCAACAATTAGAGTGAGGCGACGATAACACTGGTCAACACACTTTTGTGGTATACGGTTTTAAGGTAATTTTGGGGTGCCGATTCCAAATCTGGCATCAGTTTTTGTCAAATATTGCATTTTCAATCAAAACTGCGGAAGAAAAATATTAAATAAATGTGGATATCTACATAAAATTATATTATAAACACACTAGCCTAAAAATACAGCACCATATTTTAACACTAAAGCAGTCACTGACTCGCAACAACTTGCAATCATAAGTGACAGAGTAAATTTCGGGTAAAATCAATGAAAATGGGGTATGCCGATAGCATAAAAATGAGATGTGATAGAGCAAATTTGAGATCAGATTTGGAATCAGCACCCTGAAATTAGTCTAAAACAGCTGCAAAAGTCCAGGCCAGAAAAAAATGTGTTTTTGTTGACCAGTGTAATAATAATAAAACCACAGGGACTTTTCGACTTGCAAACGAGTTCGGTTCCCCAGAGGTCTGTTCGAAAAGTCGATTTGTACGCAAGTCCAACTTTACACCTGTCGATTCCGAACACGTTGTAGGGCGTGTGTACACTAAACACAGGCAATGGCTTTAAAAGTTGTATAATCTCCTGCAATGTAGATGCTACTGGTTCATACTCTGTTTTTTTTCGGTAAAGTCACGTAGGTAAAACAATCAATAAAATAAAATAAATGAAACTCAATTAATTTATTTTTTGAGGATACAACAAAAGCGCGTAAAAACCAGAGGACCCGGAGAGAAATCCGCAAGATCACATGGAGACACGCAAACTCCAAATAATTTTAACTTGTAACATGCCGCACAGTATCCGCTCAACGCCGTTAACAGCAGACGACTCGGAGGCATGAGGATAGAACCGCGGGCAGCCACTCCATGACCTGACATCAACAACTGCAAAGGTCTGCGGTCTTCTGTTTGTATTAACGAGTGCTCACATTTGAGACTAAACTGGAGCGCTCGGAGAAAACCCAATGCGGTGCACATGCACAACCCAAAAATCTATTATGAATCAAGATATCGGCTGCCGAAAACCTACGCGTTAAGAGCGAGTCATAAACGGTCAGGCCACACTGAAATAATATTTGAAATTCTTAGAACTGGAAGTGAGCGAAGTTAAGGCCAGAACAAGGCTGTGTGTGATTATTCTGTTGAGTGCAGCCATTGCTGACCGGGCTGAAAGCATCGGCCCTTCACACTCAGGAACTCCACTTAATCAGAGGGCGGCTGAAACCCGGAAGCAAACCGAGTGTCTCATCGGCACCGGCTTTTAGTTTTTAGCCTGTTGTCCTTTCCCCGCACCTCTGATTACCAGGGTTGGCTATGTATGGTGTGAAAGAAGTTCAACATACATACATACAATGCCCATCGACTCAAGACTGCACCATAGACTTAACACTGCCCATAGACTCAACACAGCCCATAGACCATCACTGCCCATAGACTCATCACTGCCCATAGACTCAACACTGCCCAGAGACTCAACACTGCCCATAGACCCATCACTGCCNAGCCTCATAGACTCATCACTGCCTATAGACCCATCACTGCCTATAGACCCATCACTGCCTATAGACTCAAGACTGTAGCATAGACCCATCACTGCCCATAGACCCATCACTGCCTATAGTCTCAAGACTGCACATAGACTCAACACTGCCCATAGACTCAACACTGCCCATAGACCGCACTGCCCATAGACTCATACTGCCCATAGACTCATAGCCCATAGACTCAACACTGCCCAAGACCATCACTGCCTATAGACCCATCACGCCTATAGACTCAAGACTGAGCATAGACCAACACTACCCATAGACTCAACACTGCCCAAGACCCAAGACTGCAGCATAGACTCAAACGCCCAAGATCAGCACTGCACATAGACCCATCACTGCCTATAACTCAAGCTGCAGCATAGACTAACACTGACCATAGACTCAACATTACACATAGCCCATCACTGCCTATAGACCAACACACCCATAGACCGCTTTTGTGTTTAGTTTGTTTTCCTTCCCCGGCACCTCCGATCAGCACAGTTGGCATGTACGGTGCGAGACAATTTCTACACACACACAATACAGTAGATTCACTTTAGCGCCGAGTCCGTGAGCTTCTCTTACAGGGGAGTGGCCGGTCTGGCGAACAACCACTCACCCAGTCGGATGTTGCTGACGACGAAGAAGCCGATGTAGAAGGGAACGACAAAGATCAGCACGATGAGGATGACGTAGAGGTCCAGCTTCCAGTGGAAGTAACGCGAGCTGCACGCGCGCACAAAGACTTAGGATCAACTCCCTCCTCTCCGGCGTAGCCCAACCGACTGTGGCTGGCACATCAAGCGAGGGGGTCGGTGGGTGGCCGGTACTACTCCCGGCACATCGCACCAGGTATCCATTTCAGGCTGGGTCGATATAGGGGAGGCCCCAAGACCAGTTCAGATAATCGTCATTGGTGTCGGTGGCTGTGAGCGGGATGCAAACTCGGGTGACACCGGTTCGTAGTGAAGCGTGCTAACTGGTAACACAACCGCTCCCACACACACATACAAAGACCCCCCTATAGACATTACTATACTGTTGGGGCAAGTGCTGTTAGCGAGCACCTATGAAGGCCGGCATGGCACACGAGGGGATGGGTGGCCAGCACCACCTCCTCAGTTCCGATGTTTAAGCACTGCACAGGTACTCATTTCAGGCCGAGTCAACCTAGGGGAGGCCCGGGTGCGGTTCAAATATTGGCCACCGTTATTGGCGGGAATCGAACTCTGGATGTCGGGTTTGTTGCGCAGGGGCCAACTGCTACGCTACCACTCCACCATCAGGTAGCAGCATTGTGTGTTCCAGAATGTGCTGTTCATGTGAGTTTCCTCTGTCCGGTAGCGGCTGGTCATTAGGGGGTGGGGGCCAGTTCCACACCAGTGAAAAAATCAATTCACAATACTTTGCTGCATATTATGAAGTTCAGCAAATGCAGGTTATCAGCGGTGCTGGCTGTGTATCCATTATCAATACCGCTGATATAGACAGCGCCAGCCAAAACCAGGGCCTCAACTCAGGGTGTCTCAGCGGTGCTGGTTCAGAGTCTTTCACATCAGAAGCAGAACCAGAATATGTACTTATACCGAAGAATACAATGAGTTACAAAGCTCTTTTCACAGATGTTCAGTCGGGGCACGGGGTAAGAACGTTACACCAACAAAACATTCAATAAGTAATATGTAAAAACACTTTTTAAAAACACGCTTTAATGAAATGTACCGTACGAGTAATAAAGAACTCCACGACTCCAGGAAGTGGCCCCGAGCTTGCTATAACGTAAGGGACCGTGGCCAATTATAGCCAACGTCAGTTGAGCGTGGCAATTAGACCCAAGCCGAAACATAACATATAAAAAGAACGTTAAAAAATATTTATATTTTTATGATAGAATATAGTATTGTCATCAGTATGACATAAGTATACCAAGTTTGCAGTTGATACCACATTGGGAAGTGGGTTAAAATTGAGTTACAAGATTTGATACAACAACGACAACAACAGAGTGAGTTAAGAAAAAGCGTGTAATAAAAACACATAGGTGTGCATCATTATTACGAGCCGGGCACGACGTTCGCAATGTCACACTGCCACACGAGAGACGTAGAACGTGTCTGTGAGCGCGCGGGTCGCCCACCTTGTGTTGAGCACGCCAAGATCTCGAAAATAATGAGCTCGAACATCGTGCACGAGAACGCAAACGTCACGGAGAAGACGATCTGCACCAGGTACCTGCGCACCTGCAAAGGACAAAGATCCCCCGTGTAGCCTTCATTAGACTGTTGGGAAAGTGTGGTTAATGAGAAACCTAAGAAAGCCAGTGCCAATGTTTACACACTGCACCAGGTACTCATTTCAGGCTGAGTCGATCTAGCAGAGGCCACGACTGGTTCAGAGAAAATCATTATCACTGGTGTTGGCCGTAAGTGGAAATCGAATTGGGTCACCGGGTTCGTAGCGCAGCGTGCTAACCGCTGCACCACCGCTCCGCACCTACACACAAACAAAAAAAAAGATCCGCTATGTACCCTTTAACAGGGTTCTGGGGCAAGTTGTCTTAGCAAGCACGATGCACACACCCATATACACACACACACGTGTGCTGTGAGTGGGTATGTCTGTGTGTGTTATGTATGACAGACTAAAGGAGAGAATGTACACAAGAGAACAACACCGTGGAGATGGAACGGCAAGTTCACGCAAGAGATGGACTGTGGTGTCGCAGAACCGTAAGAGATGTCGATAGCATGCAGAGGACTTCACCTAGCAGTGTATATATCATGGCTCATGATGATGTAGAGCAGTGGTTCTTCAACTATGTTGGCTACTTGCACTCCTGTTGAATGTTGTTTAACCAACTACCCCTTGCCTGACCCAAATAGTTCTGGGAAATAAATGTACGAATAGTGAACGCCAATAACATAAGCATATTAAGCACAATGAATGTGACAGTCCAAGGCACATTTATAAATCACCATGTAACCCCATGGGATATTGCCATGTACACCCCGGGGGTTCATGTAACCCCGGTTGAAACCACTGATGCAGAGCGTGGTGTTCATGAATCCGTGTGTGTTGGCGTCTGTGGAGTATACTTGTGCATATACTTTGGGTCTATCGGTAAAGTCACGTAGATAGGTTCAAAGAAAATAACAAAAAACTACGACGTTTCGATCGCAACACAGCGGTGGTGGCGTCCCATCGGCACACACTATCTTTGTCACGTGGCCAGTCATACGAAAATACAGTCCCGGGTGACAGATGAATTAGGTTCCTGAGAAAGATCCGTAACACAAATTTTCCGCAGCCGGAAACTGAACAATTTCCCCCAAAATCAAAATAAAATCCCAGAGCCGGAAATAGTTGTGAATGACGAAAGGACTTAATTGCTTGATGACAGGAATTAGATCATCGGGTCAACAACAGCAGTCATAAGATAATTGTTTTTTTACCCTTTTATCTGGCAACAAAACTGACACCTTTTTTACAAGGAGTCATGTTTGCATAGACCACAATACCTGCAGTCATAATGCAAACAAAAAACATAACTCTGATGATGCACTGTCCTTGAAGTATTGTCCCACACTCAGACAGTTTTGTTGCCAGATAAAAGGGTAAAAAACCAATTATCATATTTTTTACTGGCAAATGAGGTTCCAATGGAGCAGTCATAAGCTCTAAAGGCAGGGCTGCAGAGGGAGCTGCAGCCCTGCCTTTAAACCTCCTCGCTCCGCGGTCTTATCCGCAACCTCACCGCGACCTAACGCAAACATTTCCGCATGTTGACATTTTTTTTACACGATTATGGGAGCATTTCCAAAAGGTCGGATTTCCGTACGTCGGGTCTAGCAACCCCGGTGTCTGTCATTTCCAATGACCGAATTCCAGATCACTCACCGAAGCAAACAGACCACCAGGAAGCAGGCCAAGGCCTCAGATTGGCACAGAGTGGCCTCCAGGGTGATTGGTCGGGAGGCGAGATTGAAGGCGATCGGAGGGAGATTTGAACGAAAAGAAGTAAGGTGGATTGTAAAAACGACGGTTGACGACCGTTGGGGTGAAGGACCAGGGTGGGGAGAGAAGGAATCCACAACATTTACAATTTAAGTAGCGTGACGTTTCGCTGGTAATAACATCCAGCATCATTGGGCAATGTGCTAGAATAGTGGCAAATCGACCAGAATAGTGGCAATCGCCCGATGATGCTGGATGTAATACAGCGAAACGTCACGGGTACTCAAATTGTAAATGTTGTGATTTACTGTTCGACACACCGGTGGGCTGAAGTAGTAACTAATTGACGCGTTGTTTATGTGACAAACCTTACTGGCTGTGTTGTATGGTGAATGGTTATGACACATTTAGACTTACGCGCTCTAACCCAGAAACCTTATTATGAATAATATTGGTCACGAGAGCCGATGTGTTAAACTGGGTGAGTGAAGTTTTGTGCCCACGCCTGTAGCGTATCAAACCTCGTAGTCCTTAAAGAGCTGCCTCATGAAAAACAGCCATCCGAATCCAAAAAATATGATCTGAAACACAAAATACACGCGACACCAAAAACAATCAGCTTTTTTTTAGCGCTCATGTTTTCAGTTGGTATTTTCGTTCCAAATGTCACCATCATCATCAACATCATCATCATCATCATCGGCACGTTCATCAACACGATTATCATAACCATCAGAATCATTACTGTAATAAACATCATAAAAATATCGGCATACCATGATGTATGTATGTTGAACTTCTTTCGTACCGTACGTAGCCAACCGTGCCATCGAGGTGCGGTCATTCATTATGATCGTCATCATGATCAGATCAGAATATTTATACGGTAGGATCTGGTTCCACCAGCCCACAGGGGATTATTGTGTCCGTCCGTCGTGCATCCAAAAATGGGAGGGGTGGGCTGGGTGGAGAGGGGAGGTGGGGAGGGGCTGGGTGGGGAGGGGAGGGTGGAGCTGGGTGGGAGGGTGGGGAGGGCTGGGTGGGGAGGGNAGGGTGGGGAGGGAGGGGATGGGCTGGGTGGGNAGGGGAGGGTGGGGAGGGCTGGGTGGGAGGGTGGAGGGGCTGGGTGGGGATGGGCTGGGTGGGGGTGGGAGGGGGGTGGGCTGGGTGGGGAGGGCTGGTCACCCCGTGGTGCCCTTATAAAACTCAATCTTTAACCTACTCACACCGGCTTGTGCCCGCCCTCACAGTCGGGCATATTTGCGGAATACACCACGCCGCCGTTGACCCTGGCCATTGACCGAGCAACCCAACGTTCCTACCAGCTCCCTCCGCAGGAATGTGTTTTATACTACAGGAGGAATCTGATGAGCCATGAAGCTTTTACTCACAGATGTCCGTGAGGGGCATGGGGTAAGAACGTGACAACACAATACAAAAACACGATTGCAGTGCAAAGTACAAGGTATGCAAATCACCCAACAGACATACCAGGCAAAGTCCTTGGACTTTAACTTATTTTTCAGAAGCACCCTGGCCAATGATAGCCACTCAACACGGTGGCCTCAACATAATGAATGACAGCGGTCACGGCCATAGAAACTGGAATTTCCACCCCTGGCTGAGGTTCACCAAAAGACAAATACTAAACCCGAGGGAGACAGTCTTAATCTATTTACGACGTCCTTCTNATCAATCATTATATGTATTTAACTAGCGTGTGTGCTCTAAATGAGAATCAGAATATTTTATACTGGGGAAATCCGATAAGCTACAAAGCTCTTTTCACAGATATCCTGCTGGGACACGGGGTCAGAAAGTGACATAACAACAAAACGATTGGAGTACAAAGTATAGTGAAAGTAAACACACCACTTAAAGTATAAGATATAGACATTTAATTACATTAATTGTTCTTACCTGGTAAGGCCCAATGAGCTATTATGAGCTTATTATGAGATGGTGGGTGGAGGGGTTTAGGGGAATGTTGGCAGAACACGACGTAGACAACACAATACAGATCACAGGACGTATACACCACCATTAGTTATATTATAACGATAAGTTATATCATAATAAGTTATATTACTCCGAATGGAGTGTTGTTAGTATTGCAAGCTACGTCCTGAACACACCACAATGAAGACACGGCCACCGCCTTATACGTAAGATGCATCACATGAAGTGATTTATTTGAAACGGACTTTATTACGACAAGAAGATTGCAAAAGTATAAACGGCGAACATTACTCAACATTATGGCAATCTTCTTGGTTCTTTCGGTAAAGCTGATATATACGCTCCAAGTGGCAGTGTCTCATTCTTCACCTGAAGACGGCTGCTTGCGTTGTGGCCGAAACGTCGTGAGAATTATTTTATTGATTATTACTTTATTATTTCCCTTCTACGTGACTTTACCGAAAAACCAAGAAGATGAATCCCTGCTGCAGTCACGAAAGCTTTAATCGAAATTATGGACAATGTTATGCACAGGCCGCACTGTACGGCAGTTTTACCTGTGACGAAAACATGATGAGCGAATCTGTAAAAAACGACATTTTCGCAACTTGTAAACGAGCCTACAACCTGAGAAATGAACTTTAAAACTGTAACGCGACTGATCGCGTTAAAAAAATGCGTTTTGGTCAATTTAACGCCGTCGCGCGTACTGTACTACGTGTTAAACATACTGTACTGTGCGAGTGACGTGTATGGAATCGACTAATTAACCGAACAAACTCGCGCTATCGATTCCCCATGCCAATTAACGTTAGTGGAATCGAGATTGGAATCGAAAAAATCTCGAGTCGTTCATTGGCAATGAAGAATCGTGGCTTGTAATCGATGTACCGACTTATCGATTCCGCTTATCCCCATGCATTCAAATTTTAAGAGTGAAAATTGGCAAAATAAAGTACTTATTCACTTATTCTTAGGTTTTTTTCGGTAAAGTCACGTAGGTAAAAAATTTAAATTAATAAAAATAAAATTAAAATCACGACGTTTCGGAAGCAACACAAGCTTCCGTCTTCAGGTGGAACAGTGACTTTACCGAAAAAATCTAAGAATATGAATCCTTGCAGTCACGAAAGCTTCAAATCTAGAAATACTTATTCACTCTTTTGGAACACAATTGTATCCGAGTACAAAGGAGAGGCCCACCGGTCGAATCATTACTCACCACCGATCTCAGCCCAACAAAAATAGTAACATCACACATTTGCGTTCATTTGTAAATAAAGCATTTATTTCAAATGCGTCGCACACGTGTGTGTGTGAATGTAATATAGGTGTGTTGCATACACACAAACACATTTGGTTCAAGTTACAGTATGTTTTACCCAAACGTAAAAAATCAGAATTGGTCAAACATCTCAATGCAGGGGACCCACCCGAAAATCTGAACATTTATTTCTACTGCAGACATCCGATGAACTATAATGCAGCTCTTTTTCAGATGTCCTGCCGGCGGGCCAGGCTTCCCAGATGTAGAATATNATGATAATTACACTGGTCAACAAAAAAAAAACGATTTTCAGGGTGCCGATTCCAAATCTGATCTCAGATTTGCTCTATCACATCTAAATTTATGCTATCGGCATACCCCATTTTCATTGATTTTACCCGAAATTAACTCCGTCACTTATGATTGCAAGTTGTTGCGAGTCAGTGACTGCTTTAGTGTTAAAATATGGTGCTGTGTTTTTAGGATAGTGTTATAATATCATTTTATGTAGATATACACATTTAATATTTTTCTTCTGCAGTTTTGATTGAAAATGCAATATTTGATATCTCAAAAACCTGATGTGATAGACACAAACTGATGCCAGATTTGGAATCAGCACCCCAAAATTACCTTACAACCGTTGGAATACCTTATGCCAGAAAAAGTGTTGACCAGTGTTATTATCTATTCGCACGCATCAATCATGGCCTATGGCGAAATAACCTGGGGAACTTTCCCCAGAAAGTCAGAACTAAGCAGCTAAGCAGGAGGCGAGCCTGGAGAGTGGTGCTTGTATGGGCCTTGACCAGCGTGAAGTATGGTCAAACAATGGCCACGACCCGCAACGGTGTGCGGAGAGGGGAGGCGCTCATCCCACCAGATTTTGCCGCACCTCCGATTATGACGGTTGGCTGCGTACGGTTGCGAAACAAGTTCAATGTACATGCATCATAAACAACACAGTGATGCCAATGTTACCGTGCATTCTCTACTCTGGGAGATAATCCGTTGACGAACGAATTGCTACCGGCGTCATGATGGGATATGAAAACAACCTATGTCCACTCGGCCACGTCGTCACGATCATCCTTTCAGGGGTCATAAATTAGAGCCACTTTGTGAGAAGTCATGGCGCAGTAATACCCGACTGTTGTCGTTGTACAGGCCTAAAGGATTTGCGTGGGTAAAAATTCGTTGAAGTTGACTAGCGCGAGGAGTGACGACGCAGATTTAATGGCGCCACGGTGGCTAGATGTTAACTCCCTCGCCCGGTGTACAGGAGGTCGCGGGCTCGATCCCACGGTGGCAAGATGTTAGCACCTCACCTGGTGTACAGGAGTCATGGGTTCGATCCCGACTCTGACGCCTGTTGTATATTTGGAGTGGGCGAGATTTTTCTCTGGGTCCTCGGGTTTTCCACTCCACATTTAGAATCAACGTCACACGTTTTAGGGTAATTAGCTGCTATAAATGTCCACGTGATAAGCCACTTCGTTGGCGCTATCATATGTGGCCAGGTCGCTTCTGAAAAAAGCTACAGAGCTCAGTGGGCCTTACCTGATAAAACAAAAATAGTTAAGTGGTTTCCAAACGAGGTTTTTGGTTAGATCGCGTAAACATAAATGTATCGTTAACCAGCCACCACCCAACACAGCCAATAGTAAGATTTGTCACGAACACAAACATGCCATTCGTTTTGTATACGTGACAAACCTTAATTGGCTGCGTTGGGTGGCAGGTTTAACGACATTAAAATTTGCGCGATCTAACCAAAAACTCTATTTTGGATATTTCTCGTAACGCCTCCTACTACGTGCTACACCGAGTTAAGTGTTTTGTTTGCTTAGTTGCAACGTAACAAGAGCCTGGCGCCAGGCATAAACCTCTACAAGGCGGAAGTGGGGGGGGGGTACGGAAACTCCGCGGACTAAATCCCCGACTCGGCACTCCTGGGTCCAACGATGGATGGTGGGTGGGGGACAAAATTGGGCTCACTGCCCCACACACAAACACACACGCGGTGGGCATTACGAGCAGGAGTTCGGTGTTTGTTTTATATATACGGAGGAGGGGGAACAACAGGGGAGGAGGCACAAGGGTGGGGCGGTAGAGCGGTAGAGATCGTCGTCGGGAACAGTCCCGCGTGGAGCCAACTCCCGTCTATCCCCTAAAGGGGGGTGGGAGAGGTGATATCCCAGCGCCCGTCTCCTCCCTCGCCTCCCCACCCACCCACACGTGCGCAATCTCACGATGAGCTGCTCCGTGGTGGATTGAAGTTTTTTTTATTGGGTCGCGAACTCGTTTTTAAGGGAGATGTGAACCGTCGACTCGGAGCTGCGGGTTCTCATGCAGCAGCAGTCGTCGTGGTGGTCGTGGTGGTTGTGGCAGCAGTCGAGGGCTCCGCAGACGAGGGCTCCGCTGGTGAGAAGCGACGGCGACTTCTTCAGCTTCCTTCCTGTCCTCGTCACCTTCGACAGAAATTTTTTTTTAACAAAAAATTTGGGCGCATATTTTTTTAAAGCGTTGGCATTCGCGCGATAATCTAGATTGAAAACCCGCTTCTTTGAAACTGCTTTTTGCATTTGGTTTGTGGTCCTCCCCACCGCACCAGTTGGCTACGTGCGGATTTCAATCTAGACGATTTAAAAGTGCAGCGTAGCTCCCAGTGCTTCCTAAACTCGGAAGAGTGGTCCCAGACGGCGCGCAGAAGCGCATCTGAAAACGGCACGCGATGCAGTGACCACCCTCTCTGTTGATGGCGAGCCAAAAGCCGTTGCTGCTGCGAGGATGACCGGAGTTCACGGGATCAATTGCCAAAACATCCCAACGTAGCAGCAAACAAATTAACCCGTAAAAACAAAGTTTTTTAATATAAATCCTTTATATGCGTGGCGGCTAGAGTCCTCTCGTCCTCTGGCTTGAGATGGCTGCCACCTATGGGTCAGATGATTGTCTGCCACCATTAAGCAATTGGTAATTAAATATATATTTTCCTAAAAAGTGTAACATTTTGGAATTGTCACGCACAACGAGTCTGTGTGCAAAATGTCAGCTCGATTGGATCACGGGAAGTGGGTTAAAAAACGACCGAAAGATTTGCACGGTCGTAAGCGCGCAAGCAAGCAAGTGAACTTAATATAAAGGATTTAAAAAAAGATTCTTGCGATTCAGGCTTTCTTTTTGAAAGGACACAGGTGCCACCCACTCCCCCCCGTCCTAGCTTCACATCTCCCTCTCCTAACGTCCACGCAACTCTCCCCTGCCCCTACCCCCCTCTTGCCCCTCCCCCTCTCTGACCTATATAACCTCTTACCACGGCATCTCTCTCCCACTTCAGCAAAACATTTCTTGCTGTGGGTTTCCCACCTGATGATGATTGCTTGTGTTGCGATCGAAACGTCGCGATTTAATTTATTTTATTTTATACCTACGTGATTTTACCGAAAGAACCAAAGAGTATGGATCCCTGCAGTCACAAAAACTTCAAATTTAGATTGGTATGTAACGGTTAGCGCACTGCGCTACGAACCCCATTCAATTCCCGGTCAAGGCCAACACCGGTGGGGACGTAGTGGCATCCGAAGTTGAATGCGGGAGAGGGAGTCAGAGGGGATAGTTGCATCGCAAGGTCATGAAAGATGGCGACGACGTGGGGGGGCGGGGGGGGCTTCATCTAGCAGTGGATAGACCATGTCTGACGACGAAGTTGGTGGAATAGTTATTTTGTGACGTACCAGTTTACGAGACCTTGATACGAGACGGCTCCAGAGAACGTGATGGGTCTGTGAACACAAATTAACACATGATGTTGATTGTATAAATGTGGAGGGAAAAACCAGAGGACCCCAAGAAAAATCCACACGACCATGGGGACAGAGAGAGACACACAAACAAACTCCAAATATACAGCAGCAGGCGTCAGGATCGGGATCAAGCCCACGACCTCCTGTATACCAGGCGAGGTAGTTAACATCTCCTAGCCACCGTGATGATGATGAGAGAGAGAGAGACACGCAAACTCCAAATATACAGCAGTAGGCGTCAGGGTCGGGATCAAGCCCACGACCTCCTGTATACCAGGCAAGGTAGTTAACATCTCCTAGCCACCGTGATGCTGATGAGAGACACGCNCACAAACTCCAAATATACCCCAGGCGTCAGGATTGCGATTAATCCCACGACCTCCGGTATACCAGGCGAGGTAGTTAACATCTCCTAGCCACCGTGGCGCCCATATTGGCATGAGCCAGCGTGAGCCAGCCAGCTGGTACCCACTTTGAGTGGCCAGGGCAGGGAGACTCCATGGAACCTCCGCAAGCTCCCCACCCGCCCCGGTGCCAACAACAACAGCAGCAGTCCGAAAACACACCAAGACAACAACACACGGCCGTGTGGTGTGAGCCAGCAAGCTGGCACCCACCTTGAGTGGCCAGGGCAGGGAGACTCCCTGGAATCTCCGCAAGCTCCCCGCCGGCGCCACCGCGTCAGGCTGCGGTGCCGCCCCGGCCGCCGGGGGCTGAGCGCGTGGGCGGCAGTGACGTCGTAGTGGAAGCAGAAGCCGGTGCGCGGGATGTGCGGTCCGTCGCTGACTTCCACAAAGTCTCCGAGCCTGGGAATGATGTAAGGAGGGTAGGTCAGGTGGGTGGGTAGGTAGGGTGGGTAGGGTGGGTAGGGTGGGTCAGGTGGGTGGGCTCAGGTGGGTAGGTATGGTGGGTCAGGTTGGTGGGTAGGGTAGGGTGGAGTCGGTTGGGTAGGGAGGGTAGGGTGGGATCAGGTGGGTGGGTGGGTAGGGTGGGGTCGGCGGTGGGCGGGTGGNTAGGGTGGGTGGGTGGGGTCGGGCGGGTGGGTGTGTGAGTGGGGTAGGGTAGTGTGGGTGGGGTAGGGTCAGGTGCGTGGTGTGGGTGGCGTGGGGTTGTGTGTGGGTCAGTGTGTGGTGGGTATTGTGTGTGATGGGCACGGGACAGATTTTTAAACGTACACATCGCTAAGTTTCAAAGAAGACTCAACGGTGCGTACGGATGGAGCACACAGCTCACATATCAATATTCATAATTTACAGTTGTAAGGCACATTTCATCCGGAGATCCTGATGCGTCGTGCATGGAAAGCCAGGAAATAAACAGAACCGGTGACCTCTGGATCCTCACCGTTACCGTAACGCATGTAAGGTTGTGCGTATGTTGAACTTCTTTCGCACCGCACGTAGCCAACCGTGCTCATGGGAGGCGTACGATTATCGTGCGCCGTTGGACGTACTTGTAGAGGGTGACTTTCCGCTCCGCGTTCTTCGAGGCTTTCTCTTCGATCGCAGCCACCTTAGGCCTAGAGACGAAACACGCAGACCGTTCATGCTCCGTCAGAAGCGGGCTACATCACGTGAGGGTGGCACCCCGGTTCAGTCACATGCCACAGTGCCCGGCCTACGTGGGTGCTGCTACTCTCTAATGGCACTTGCCCCAACAAGTCTGTTAAGATAATTGTTTTTTTACCCTTTTATCTGCAACAAAACTGACATCTTTTTTTACAAGGAGTCATGTTTGCATTGACCACAATACCTGCAGTCGGAATGCAAACAAAAAACATAACTCTGATAATGTATGCACTGTCCTTGAAATTGATTGGTCCACACCCGAGACAGATTTCTTTAGAGCCTAGTCTCACATGGTGTTGGACCAGATGACACCAAAAGCCAAAAAAAGGTGTCAGTTTTGTTGCCAGATATAAGGGTAAAAAAACTATTATAATATTTTGCTACTGGGAAATGAGGTTACAATGGTGTAAAAGTCTGTTAAGGCTATACGGGATGGGGTGGGGGGGANTTCATTGTCTTTGTGACAACTCACCCACTGTCGCGGAAACATGTCGATGGCGACGCTGGCGTCAGCGGGGAGTGTGTGTGAGCGGGTAACCATGACACCTCACCCACTGTGTCGATGGTGACGCTGGTGTTAACGGGGAGTGTGTGTGAGCGGGTAACCGTGACAACTCACCCGCTGTCGCTGAACATGTCGAGGGCGACGCTGGCGTCAACAGAGAGGCGCTCAAAGGGCAGGTTCTCCTTGAGGAGCAGGTGGACCTCGCGTGTGATGGAGCGAAGATTATCCTGGAACCGTAAAAATTATCATCGTCGTCGTCGCTTTCATCATAATCCTCGTCTTTATCATCATCATCATCATCACAATTTTCGTCATCATCATTGTCGTTATCATCATTATCAACATCATAATCGTCATCATCATCATCATCAAAATCGTCATCTGCGGTCCTTTACATATGAAGGTGTTAACCGCCAATTAATGACCGTTAATTAATGGGAGTTTCACTCCACATGTATCTCTTCTGAAAAAGAGCTATACAGCTCAGCGGGCCTTACCTGGAAAAAGTAAAAAAGTAAAAATAGATTTGAGGAATCTCACCTCCGTCGGGACCAGGCGTCGAGTCTGGCGTCGAGCAAAACGTCGTAGCAGAAGGCTCCGGATATGACTGGGAGACAGGACAAGGGCAGCAGGGCACCACGACATCAGCAGGGCAGCGCAGCAGCAGGGCACCACGGTGGTAGCAGGGCACCAGGGCAGTGGCGCGTCGGTGTCAGGATGCAGTCGCAAGCAATCGGCGCGCGCAGAAGGGTCAAGAACGCGTCGGTGAAAATTGTCTTTCAATTTGAACGTTGAAGGTTAATTTAATCGACGTTTAAACTTAAAATCTCCCCTACGCCTACAACATTGTTATTATTGTGCCGGATTTTCAAGAACGCCGGATACTCGCTAATCATTTTTTTTTTTTTCATCCCGTAGAAATCCGATCAGCTATAAAGCTCTTTTTCACAGATGTCAAGTATCAGAATCTTTATTTAGACGAGAGGAATCCAGTAGGGGCGGGTCAAAAAGTTACAACACCAAACAATACAAACAACTCATATGATGCTGGATGCAATTACCAGCGAAACGTCGTACTCAAATTGTAAATGTTGTGGTTTCACGCTTCAACACACCGGTGGGCTAAAGCAGTGAACTATTTGTCTTTTGTCAACGTGACACTTTTTACTGATTGGCCGTGTCGGTGGTGGAGGGTTACGACACATTTATAAATAACGTGATCTAAACCCAAAAACGTTGATTATGAATATTGGTCGCGAAAGCCTACGTGTTAAATACAAACAACGATCGCAGTGCAAGGTATAGGGCAGGAAAGCGTCCAGCACAGGACTGATCGTGGCTATCGGAATTACTGCTGCCAGACCAGGACATCGAATGACTCAAAAGTTACTGAAAGGAACAGCGCTCACGGCACTTGGGTCTGGATTGGAACCTCACCTGGAACTTCGGGGAGCCGATCAGCTCAATGGGAACTCCTCCTTGAAGGATTTGCTGAGGGCCGAGCCCAGCATGAGGGCACAGGAACGCCAGTAGGCCTGCGCAGGCACGCAACGGGCCGGGCGAGGAGCGCGCACGCGACACAGTCAAACACGTGGTTACACAGACAACAGAAAGGCAACGGATAATTCAAAATCGCGGATAATCCAAAATATAACAATTTTCCATGCACCTCTATGCCAGAAATCACTAACATGGGTATAGGTTGTATTTGTTAATAAAATTTAGTTTGTTAGTGAACAACTCGAGATTTGGGTATCGAACTCACAGACTCGGTGGTGGATGACCTATTCGTTTATTTGCATCTTCGAGTAGCACGGTTGGCTAGGTACTGTGCGAAAGAAGTTCAACATACATACATACATGATGGTAATGCCGATGATTTTTATGATGTTGATTACAGTAATGATTCTGATGGTTATGATAACAGTGTTGATTAACGTGCCGATGATGATGATGGTAATGATGATATTGGTTGTCACGATGATGATGGTGACATTTGGAACGAAAATACCAACTGGCGTGCAAAGTTCCATCACGCGAGCACCCACGCGTTGCCCTTGCGGCCAGCACCACTTGAAGCGACAAGAGCTGACTGGGCGCGGCGTTAAAAATCAGAAAACTGCGCCGTTGCCGCCAGGCAGGAAGCATTCGCCCCCTCCGTTGCCCGACTAGCGCGGCGAAGAACGCTCGCACAGTGGCAGACGGATCTCATCGTCTGCGCCACCGTACGTAGCCAACCGTGCTAATTGGAGTTGCGGGAAATCGGAGGTTTGGCAGCGGTGGCGGTCGGGCCTCATGGGGGGAGGCGGGGGGCGGGCGGGGGGCTGTAGTAGGTTCCCCCACCCCGAGTTCTTGGCAGGGGAGCGCGGCCGCGCGGGACAGACCTCGTTGACGGGCGTGGCATCCTCGTCTTGAAGGTGAGGAAGGTGATGGGCCCGCCACGCTCCAGCGGGCGGTACATGTCGTAGAGCTCGCCGTCGATGCTCGCGAGCACGGAGCGCGTCTGGAACCACTCGCTCAGATCTGGAGGGTGCCGGGGGAAGGCGGGCGGGGGGGAAGGTGGCCAGGGGGAAGGCGTGCGGCAGAGTGTAAGGTCGCGTCGGCCGAGGGTATCGAGATGCCGCCAGGGCCGAAGCAATCGACGCGAAGGCAATCTCCCGCGCCTCCGATTAGCGCGGTTGGCTCCGTCCCGCGCGAGAGAAGTATAACATGCACACACGCGTAGGAGGAACTTAATAGCGTCGAGCGTGCAAGCCACGTGCGGCTCCGATCGATCCTCACGCTGGGCGCAGTTGTAGGGCGTGGAGAGGCCTCGGTTCATGACGAGGGTGGCCCCGCGCTGCCCGGGCCCATGTGCTTCAGCTCCACCTTCTCGATGCGCATCAGCAGCTCCAGCTGCCGCCGCCGCTCGGCCTCGAACAGCGCCACGCGGCGGGCCGCGGTGGCCACGGAGGCCGCGGCCACGCACGCGCCGCAGACGCGGCCGTGGAGAGCAGCCCTGGGATGGCGACAAGGGACAACCTCCGATTAGCGCGATTGGCTACGTCCGGTGCGAGAAAAGTTCAATATACATACACACAACGCTCCCCATAGACTGCACTGCACATCGACTCAGCACTGCACACACACAACGCTCCCATAGACTCAGTACTGCACCATAGACTCAACCATGCACCCTAGACTCAACACGGAATCATAGACTCAGCACTGAACCATAGACTCAACACTGCACCATAGACTCAACACTGCCATAGACTCAACACTGCACCATAGACTCAACACTGCACCATAGACTCATCACTGCACCATAGACTCAAAACTGAACCATAGACTCAACACTGCACCATAGACTCAACACTGCACCATAGACTCAACACTGCACCATAGACTCAACACTGCACCATAGACTCATCACTGCACCATAGACTCAACACTGCCCATAGACTCAGTACTGACCATTGACTCAGCACTGCCCATAGACGGTAGGTTCGTAGCGCAGTGCGCTAACCTCCAGTTTTCATGTCCATACGGCGTATGGCCGTTTCAATACGGGCAAAAAAAGTTTCTATTTGTGTTTCTCCCTTGCGATGTGACTTTATAGGATGAACGTTGAGATATATAAGGACACGGGGTGACCAGTACGGTCTGAATTGGTCCGTAATAAGGTAGGGCACTGATAAGGGGTGGACAGCTATGTAGTAATGTAGTGTATAGTGTAGCGTATACTAGTGTATAGTGTAATGTATAGTGTAGTGTATAGTGTAGTGTATAGTGTCGTGTATAGTGTAGTGTATAGTGTAGTGTATAGTGTAGTGTATACTAGTTTACAGTGTAGTGTATAGTGTAGTGTATACTAGTGTATAGTGTAGTGTATACTAGTGTACAGTGTAGTGTATAGTGTAGTGTATAGTGTATATTGTAGTGTATAGTGTAGTGTATACTAGTATAAAGTGTAGTGTATACTAGTGTAAAGTGTAGTGAGTAGTGTATAGTGTAGTGTATAGGATACACGTTGAAATGGAAAGGGGCACGGGGTGACCAACAAGATCTGAACTGCTCTGTAATAAGGTAGGGCACTGATAAGGGGTGGACAGTCACGTTATTTATATCGGTTTTTTTGTGTGTAAAGGTACAACGATCCATACCACGACGTTTGACGTTGACGCGCAGAGTACAGAAGCCGCGGAAAGTTTGCAATTGTTTTTTTCACGCTCCCTATTATAGTAATACTTCACCATCATCAGCTAAGTTCGATCCACCGCTACATGGCGTATCTGTGGTCGCCGTGCTATAATTATTGCGATTTCGGGTTCGTAAATTCCGGTGCGGACCTATCAGTTTCAAAGGCAATGCTCATCTTAGCGGAGCATGTTTGTGATTGCACGTTCACCACAGGTGCTGCGTGTGGATAACGCAGCGCTTGATTCCTTGAAAAGGGTTTCTGTTTGGTGTTTGAACGTCTTAAAACAACTCCTGTTTTATTGCCAGAAAGGTTAAAAACAATTCGTCCTGTGAGAACACTGAATTTGTCATCGATGAAAATGAACGGCATCCTTTTAAAGCCGCGTCATCCGATATGATAATCGTTGTAAAAAAAGTGTAATAAATTTTTGCTTGTATTTTAAGCTTGCCTTATATTTTTATTCAATAAAAAATATATGATATAAAACTCACGTTTAGTGACGATGCGAGGAATTGCCGAGGCCATGGCGAGGCGGGCGATGTGGAATTTAAGCGAAATAAAAACTAAACCTACACAAAATAAAGACTTTTAGAGTTTAAAATGTTACCAAGTGACAGCCCACGACTCGACATGTGAGGACAGTGCGCGCACTGTACCAAGGTCACTACGGCGGCCGCGGCGGTCGAAAATAAAAAACGCGTTTTAAAAACAGTATACGATTTTATGTACAGTATAATTTGTTTTTGTATTCTTGCTTCTTTCGGTAAGTCACGTAGAAAAATAAGAATAAAATATATAAAATAATAAATCGAAATAATACAAGCAAAAAGCACAATAAAAAAGTACAAAAAAATTGAAAATAGTAAAAGCAATAAACCTACGACGTTTCGATCGCAACACAAACGGTCTTCATTAGGCGAAGAGAAAAGTATAATTTGTGTTTTTAATTCACGTTTTACAAATGCAATGTATACATTGTACACGGTGTATACAGCCACCCACCCACTCACCCAGCCACTCACCCACTCGCCCAGCTACCCACTCACCAATCACTCACCCAGCCACCCACTCACCCACCACTCACTTACCCAGCCACTCACCCAGCCACCCACTCACCCAGCCACCCACTCACTCACCCACNACTCACCCAGCCACCCACTCACTCAGCCACCCAAACACTCACTCACTCACCCAGCCACTCACTCACCCAGCCACCCACTCACCCACCACTCACTCACTCACCAGCCACCCACTCACTCACCCAGCCACTACTCGCCCACAGCACTCACCCACCACTACTCACCCAGCCAGCCACCCACTCACTCACCAGCCACTCACTCACCCACCCCACTCACTCCCTCATCCAGCCACTCACCATTCACCCCACCCACTCACCCAGCCACTCACTCACTCACCCACCCACTTATCCATTCGCCCAGCCACCCACTCACCCAGCCACCCACTCACCCAGCCACCCACTCACCCACTCACCCAGCCACCCACTCACTCACCTAGCCACTCACCCACTCGCCCAGCCACCCACTCACTCACCCACCCACTAAGCCACCCACTCACCCACCACCCACTGACTCCCCACCCACCAGGGCCATATTATCCAGTCAGCCACAATAGGCACCGTGCCTAGGGGCCAACGAAAACTGAAAGGGCCTACGAAAACAAATTGACCCATGTTTTGTTTGTTTGTATGATTAAAACAATTTAGCCAAATATCTTCTTGAATTTGTATATTTATATCGCAAGGATAGGCACAGTTGTGATACATGCAGAGTCATGTCAATCTTTTTTTTTCACAAGGTGAGAGAAATTAACGCCGGAGATGAAATTCGCGAGATTTTTCATTGCAAAAATTAGCAAAAACATCTTCAAATTGTGTTTTTTTCTCACAATGTCAGCACTGCAAGGGAAGACAATCGCGTTGTCCTACGGTTGATCGGAGACAGTGCTAACTGTAGAAAGTTATCACTGAAGGCCTACGAAACAGATGTCCTAGGGCCGACAAGAACCTTAATCAGGCCCTGCCCACTGCTGCCCACCAAATAAAGTGCTTGGTAGACTTCAGCTCGTTCAAAATGCCGCTGCTCGAACGCTTTACGCAAACACCATCTCATACCTGTCAACCCCTTATCAGTGCCTACCTTATTACACACCAATTCAAACCTTATTACACACCCCGTGCCCGTATAAATATCAACGTCCATCCTACAAAATCCCATCACAAACGGCTATACGCTGTAAGGACCTAAAAGCTGAATTTCCCTGTACAAGAATACGGGGTAAACCGTATGGGTTGACAAGTATGACCACCCACCCACTCACTCACACACTCACTCAACCACTCACTCACACACCCACACACTCACTCAACCACTCACGCACACCACCCTCTCACTCACCCACACACTCACACACCCACTCACCTGTTATGCCTCACGGCAGGAGTTTTGCGTATGTACACAGGAATTTCCTGTTTTTGATGCTGGTTTGGTCACGTGACCAGGAAGTTGCGAATTAAGATTCCCGCTTAACCACGCGGGCGTCGGCCATTACGCACATAATTCAAGATGGCGGCACACATCGCGTCCCAGTGAAGCCAGCCGCAGTTGCCGTCGTGGGACTTTGAGAAGCATTGTCTGTAAGTTTGTTTATGTTCTTATAATATTGGCAATGCTGTTGTAATGTTGGAATGACCGTTATTTGATGTAAATGCCTTTATGGTGCTGTTAAGTTGTTGTGGTAAATACGAGGCCTAGTTAGCAACGAAGCCTGCAACTTTCCTTATTGTCGATGTTACTTGTGATTTAGTAGGTCGAGTCAGACTTGTGCCCAGGTGGCTTGTGCGATCCTGAGAGCAAAGATGACGAAGTATCTCATCCACAGTTTAGTGTTATGTGCAATGCACGATGTGCCTTTATGCAACGCAGCGGCTTGTGCTCTTGTGTAGTTGTTCAGTGGTAGTGTGGGGGCCTGGTCCATCCAGGTCTATTGCTGAGAACATGTTATCTGGGACAATGTTCTGGTGCTGTGGTGTTGTGTTGGTGTTTCCGGGTTATAACAGATGCTGTATCTGTGTTTTCTCACCAGTTTTACCTCGTTAAACTCAATAAATGACGTTTGGAGTCGGACGTTCATCCTGTCTCCGAGGGTTTATTGAACGCGAGGTTAACTACTCAGCTAGCGGTGCAACGCAGCGCACAGTGAGGCCGAGAGACTACCACTCACCCACCCACTCACTCACCCACACACTCACACACCCACACACTCACCCTTATCAGTGCCCTACCTTATTACAGACCAAATCAGACCTTATTGGTCACCCCGTGCCCTTATAGATCTCAACGTGTATCCGATACACTACACTATACACTAGTATTAACGACACTATACACTACACTACTACATACCTGTCCACTCAACGTTCATCCTACAAAGTCCCATCACAAGGGAGAAACACAAATAGACAAAATAAATTTCGCCCGTTTTGAATCGACTACACGCTGAATGGACCTGAAAAGATATTTCCCTGTACAAGAAGAAGGTAAAGCGTATGGGTTGACGGCTATGCCATTTATTGAGCACATCACACCCACTCTATTGTCCCTTGCATTGGCTCCCAATCAAATATCGAATTGATAATAAGGTTCCTGCTATTGGCTTGCAAGGTTGTCACAATGGGTTACTTAATAGGAACTGATCACACTTATATACCACCACCAATGAGTCCTTAAGATAGGGCTGGATTAAGGTCCTTGTAGGTTCTAGGCACTTCTGTTTCGTAGGCCTTCAGTAATAACATTCATTGTACTGGTACTGCCCATGTTACAACCGCCGCTGTCACTCGATTGTTCACGCGTAGACGTCGTTACTGCTGATACGTTCATTGTTTTTTAGTCTGTGCCCTCATTAGATGGGATGGCGCTGTGTGCCGCAGACAAGCAGATTTAATTTGAAATTATTGAATAAAAATAAGGCAAGCTTAAAAATATAAGCGAAATTTCTTAAACTTTTTTTTACAATGATTATCATATCGGATGACGCAGCTTTAAAAGGATGCGTTCATTTTCATCGATAACAAATCAGTCTTCTCACAGGACGACCACGTGGCGAGCGCCATGTTGCTTTACTTTCGTTTAAGCTTAGAGATTTGTTCGACTGTTATTTTAGGTGCAATATGCTTCGCTTACACCGAGTCAACGACTTGTTACTACTGCAAAGAAATTGCAACGAGCAGCCATGTAAATATATTTATCAACAAGGGGCCGTCCATAAATGACGTCACACGGTTATGGACGATTTTTGACACCCCCCCCCGTCACACGGCGTCACAAAAAGTCAGAGCCCCCCTCAAATATGACGTCACAAATCTCTGCCCCCCCCCCCAAATAAAACATGCTTCAAATTGCTTTAAAATATTGTCATTGTAGTGCGTATTTAATGTGGCACTGCACTCTGATGTTGTAGGAGAAAACATTAAAAAGTCTATTTAATTAAGTAGAACGTGTTGCCTATATTTATTTAAAGTTGCGCATTTTGATGTGACGTTACATTTCTGAACCCCCCTCCTCGTCACACATCGTCACAAATGTTTGACCCCCCTCCCTGAGTGTGTGACGTCATTTATGGACGGCACCTAACCCTGCCCGCAACTCAGGTAGCCCCGCCCACAACTCGGGCAGCCCCACCCACTGCTCAGGTAGCCACACTCGCGTAGCCCCATGGACGGCCCCCTACCAAAAAAACATGGGTCCATTTTTTTAGTTGGTCTTAAGCACCGTGCCGACTGTGGCCTTTCGGATATAAATACGGCCCTCCCTTGAGGTCTTCCGATCTCCCTCTTCTTAGTATTCCGAGGTCAAGGCTCCGTTCCCTGGGGGCGATCGCGCTTTTGCCCGTGCAGCTCTAAGGCTATGGAACGCGTTGGCCTCTGGCAATAATACGAGAATATTTAGAGCTATTTAAAGCTCGCCCTGAAAATTGACCTCTTTACGCCGGCTGGCTCTGACTAATTTCTTCCTTTCCTTACACGGTGGCACATTGGGATCCTTGGATGAAACGCGATTTANAAATATAAATTATTATTATAAACATACGCTTTGGATCCCTGCAGTCACGAAAACTTCCAATCTAGATATTATAAAGACAAAGATCCCCCGTATAACCTGTAATAGGCTGTTGGATAAGTGCCGTTAGCAAGTGGCACCGCTTCCCCGCACACAACTGTCAATCACATAAATCGATAAAAAAAGTGAACATTTTAAAATGAATTTCATTATTTTTTTTATTTCAAGCATCGTACGACTTCCGTATCTTGCCGTGGTGTATTTTACGTGCAAAAATCGACACCCTATGATTTAATGTGAATTACAAAATTTGACAGATATTACAGTACAAATTTCATATCGATTTAAATTAGATATCATACATCCGCGTTGAGTTTATTCCGCTGTCGTCAAATAAATTCATGAAAGAAAAAACATCTGATTCTTCACACTAAAATACAATCAGGCAATTAAAACGCACCTTGTGTGTGTAATCCGATGTAAATTGTTACATTACATAAATCTGGTCCCAAAGACAGTGATCCCCCGTGTACCCTTAACTGACTGTTCGAGGCAAGTGCTGTTAGCGAGTGGCACCTATGAAGGCCGGCACTGTGGCACACGAGGGAGTTGCGGTGTCAAGATCGGCCTCTGTGGAGGAGGAAGCTCGTGAAGAACACTACTACTGGGCAGTCAGAGGCAAAGCGCCCTCCAGCAACGGAGGGCAGAGGAGCGACGCTCACAACAACAAGCAGCAGCGGCGGGCAGATAAAACGCAGAGAGTTGGCACAGTCTGGGGGGAGCACAGGCGGTGGTGCCATCTGCCAGTCATCTCGATCAAGAAAGCCACATCACTGGGCCCCAATACCCATGACCTCCTCGTGGCCTTCAAAGTGCAGCTAGCCTGTCACAAGTGCCACGGTGCCATCGTAATTTTTTCTCCGAGTGGGAAGCAGTGGGTGCGCTTTGCGCCGTGATCCGAATGATCCGAAGTTCTATTTGCAGTCGTGGATAATAACATCAGTGCCAATGCCAGCCCCAGCTTGTACTGAGGACCTGTCAAGCAGATCTTAATAATAATAATATATTCGATGTATATAGTGCCCCCATCAATGATTTAAAAACTTTGTTCAGGACACAGAGATGTGGACACGCGGCATAAAAATACTCCCGAAAACTAAAAACACTTAACACAATGAATGCTCAGGGCAATTTTTCAAAGACGTGTTTTAAAAATGTCCACGGACTCAATGAGATCCTGAAATCTCATGGGAACGAGTTCCAGAGTTTCGGAGAAAAAAAAAATCTTCGTCACTCATCGACGGAAGTCTTCATGACCTGGGGATTAAATAAAAAATAAAACTACTTCCTATTTTTCCAGGCAAGGCCCACTGAGCTATGTAGCTCTTTTTCAGAAGCCCAACGAAGTGGCTCATCACGTGGAAATGTATTGCAGCCAAATACTCTGAACGCGTGATGTTGATTCCAAATGTGAGGGGGGGGGGGGCGGAGGACCCGGAGAAAAACACGCTACCACCAGAAAAACAGCAGGCGTCAGGGTCGGGTCGAACCCACGACCTCCTGCATACCAGGCGAGGTCGTTAACATCTCCTAGCCACATTCTGGGTTCAATGGCTGTGTCAGAAATAGAACGCTCGTGAGATTAGCACTTTCGCAAAACATTTTCGGCAGTAATGGAAATGATTGGCGGTCATATGTGCATTACATTAATATTGCATTTAATTGTAATTGTTTCGTTATTCTTGTACAACTGGCAGCAAGTGCGTCATAATACGTGTTGTAGGGTTATTATCATTTACACGAGCGAGTGAGATGCTCAGTGAGTGAGTGAATGAGTTAGTGAGTGAATGAGTGAGATGGTGAGGGAAGGAGTAGTGAATTTGGTTTAACCAGGTGGGAACTCAAGAGACCAGATTAGTCCCAATTTGCAAGGGCGACCTGGGTCAAAAACAGTGGCTAAAGGAGCAGCCCTGCAATTGCTGCTCACGTCACTGCTGGCGGAAGAGCCTCCACTTGAAACACCAGCAGCGGATATTTGGCCTGCTCTTCCACGCGCAGACTGAATACAAAAATGAATGCGACACAGGGACAGCTGGAACTGCGGGAGGTGGGGAGTGGCGGTTCCTTCGAATGCCTGAGATGAGATGCGCTTTGTGATTTCGGGGGCATGTAAAGTTTAAATAATTATCACGATGGGCTTATATCGAGCTCGCACAGATGAAGAACATTTCGAAGTTTGCTTAATTTCACCCTGGAGGTGCAGCAGAATTACACAAAAAAACGCAATAAACAATTCACAACACGGTTACAAAGTTATGGGGAAGTGACCACATAACAATCGGCACTTCATGAAAACTTGACATTACATTGTATAAAATCATCAACACAAAAAAATCACAGAAACCAAACTCTAATCGGCACTAGCATATTGCGCTGACCCGGCCATTATAAACCCCGAGATGGGAGGAGGAACGCTTGTCCCAGGGATTGAACCCAGATCCTAAGCGGTGCTGGCTGAGTGGTTATGACCCTGGCCATTGAGACACAGGTGAGAGGCCTTGTCATCTTAGATCTTGTCTTTTTGTGTCCATTCATCACGTCCCGCGGGTGGCTCAATTTCACTTTCTTGAGTCTCACTGCACACGGGAAGATATGGGAGACACGGGGAGATATGGGGGAGACACGGGGATACACCGTCAGAAAAACCAGGGGAGACACCAAGAGAGACACCAGCGGAGACGTCAGGGGTGTTGTATATGTAGGCCTTTTTCCAAAAATGTATATTAAGAATAATTCTGCCAATTAAAAAAAAATAATCGATAACAAAAAATGAAACAAACACCCTCAACCCCGCTACCTCCCACAAGCCACACCAAGCATCTGGAGGTCATAAAGAGCCATTAAATAATAAACTCCGGGGCAAAGGGAGGTTAACGACGATCTGGAAAATCTCCAGATTGTCAAAGGACCATATGACACGACCTCCCCGAACGTTTTGGACAGTTCACAAACAAATCTCCAGAGCCGTAAAATACAGGCGCATAGCAGGGACAAACGGACATTACAACTGGCGTTTTCTTTAACGGTAAACGTTCGAAACTTAGCAAAAAGAACAAATCTACATTATAGACTGCAGTCTACAGTGAGGGAAACAAGTATTTGATTCCCTGCTGATTTTGTAATTTGAATGGTAGGTTTATTTGAAAAGTGAGAGACAGAATAACAACAAAATCCAGAAAAACGCATGTCAAAAATGTTATAAATTGATTTGCATTTTAATGAGGAAAAAAAGTATTTGACCCCCTCTCAATCAGAAAGATTTCTGGCTCCCAGGTGTCTTTTATACAGGTAACGAGCTGAGATTAGGAGCACACTCTTAAAGGGAGTGCTCCTAATCTCAGCTTGTTCTGTATAAAATACACCTGTTCACAGAAGCAATCAATCAGATTCCAAACTCTCCACCATGGCCAAGACCAAAGAACTCTCCAAGGATGTCACCATTACCCGAATTATGTGGACTAGAATCCCGAACGCCCGTGATGACAAGTGAATACACATCATAATACTTGAAGACACGTGAAGTCACGGTACCTTCAATAGGCGTTATTCTGGGAATCCTTCCTCGGCTTTGGAGCTATGTTTGGCTTCGGCTTTTGCAAGTGCTAGAGGGTGACGGGTTGCGTAATGCACAGGGCAGCAGTGAGTCACATCGATCGTCATCTTGAGACATCATTGCCATGGTAATTATAACAATTGGCAGTAAATCGTGTGTGGCCTTGGAAGCGAAATGTATGTTTAGATCGGCGACGTTTCAGGCAACGGCCCTTCTTCAGAGCACATTAATGATGCCGTGTGACATGTAGCAGGGCCATGTCCCAAAACGCCGCCTATTTTTATCTATGTTTGAATAATGTTAAGGTCACACACACAGTGGTGTGGTTATTGACATTGAACGCGTAGCTTTGTTGTTTATGCTTGTGCACCACTGCAGCGGCGGCAACAACACAGTCACCAAATAAGTCAATCTCGTTCCAGCATTTGGTGACAATCATTAAGCCTTGCGCAGCCACTTAGGTCAGCACATGTACGAGCACTGCGGTGGATGTCAGTTCAGAATCTCTATCAGAGTCAGAAGCTTCATTTAGACTTCCGGCAGGAGGAGCAATCCTATAAGCTGTGAAGCTCCCTTTGACAGATGTCCAGCGGGGCACAGGGTCAGCAAGTTACAAAAGTCTAACAATAGTTTTTACCCTTTTGGCAATAAAACAGTTGTGTCAAGATGTTAAAACACCAATAGAATCATCATTTAAGGATCCTGTCTGCATTAACCACACGTACTTGTGGTGAACATGCAAACAAAAAAACATGCTGTGATAAATATGGGCATTGTCTTTGAAACTATTGGTCCACACCAGAGAGCTTTCTTTAGAGCCTCGTCTCAAAGTGTTAGACCAGAAAACGCCAAAAGGCGAACAGCACAAGGGCAATGCCACTACCAGGGCATTTATATCTCGGGTGAGCAGCTACAATATGACCTTTCTTGGCAATATATTCAAATATAACGATAGGTTTTACCCTTTCTGCAATAAAACATTGTGTCAAAATGTTAAAACACCAAACATCTTTACACAACTGTTTTATTGGCAGAAAGGTAAAACCTATTGTTATACTTTAATGCTGCCAAGAAAGGTCCCATATTGAAGTTAACAAAGACAAAGATCCGCTCCGTATAGCCTTTACCAGACTGGTGGGGCAAGTGCTGTTGGCGAGTTCCGATGAAGGCCGGCACAGCACACGAGGGCCGGCACACCACTCACTGGCCGCCTTTGTCTCCCCGTGGTGATGTTTACACACCGCACCGGACTCATTTAGGCCGCGACGACCTCGGGAGGCCCATGACTGGTTCAGATAATCGTTACCGGGTTTGTGACCGTGAGCAGGAATCGAACTCGGGTCATAGCCGGGGCTCGTAGCAGATCGGCCGCCAACGAGTTACGCTGCCGCTGCCAACGCAGCACGTTACAACAACAATGCAACAAGACGCTATGAGTGCAGCGTAGAGAAACGGTATTATTCTTGCTGCTGTGTGCTCTTGCGTCCGTGTTGGTCACACCTGTTGCACATTTGCGTAATCATCTTCTGCTTGGAGGTTTGAACTGGAAGGCAAAGCAACAGAGAGAGAGATCAATAAAATGAGTCTAGCCCGTTCTCCTATTACGAGGGATTTGCTTTCCTGAAGAACACCGCGTTATGGAAAAATCGCGTTATAATAAAAATATATAACAGAGGGTAAAGCACAGTCCGCGATAATGCGTGAGAAGTGTACGCAGGCCGAACAAAGACTAAAGCGCATGGCTGGCATCTAGAAGCATCCAGCAGCATCCCAATGCCTTGTGCGATGATGATGCTCCGAGGCAGCCATACAACCACTTATTCCTACTCATGCGACGTAGTTCCATTCACTTGAATGCATTATATCCAATCCACATCCACGTTGTAGAAACACTGCTCGCTATACATTCATAGCGTTAGATCAATTCGCGCTATGACAACAACACGCGGTGTTACATAGGAGAAAAGACCGTAGTACTTTATAGGGAAGAAAACAACAGAGGTTGTCCTATGGAGACACTCGCCCCTGCTACCAGTGGCTCCTCTGCTAGGGCTGTAAATAACAGAAGAAGCAAAAAGTACCTCGACGTTCAATTGGACAATAAATCACTTTGTCCTCGGAGTCCCGAGCAAAGGGCCATAGAGATAGGGATAGTAAAAGCGGACGCATGAAGGGTACAGGATGAGTGATCGTTCTTCCTTCATTTAGAATGACCGGACAATGAACCGGCGATCTCTACTGGGTTGCAAAGTCCAGCCGTGCTAACCACTCCACCACTGGCAGGGGTTGAACCTCTCTTTTAAAACTGATTGGGCTACGCCAGAGACGGACAATGCATATTTTATCAGAGTATGTGTGTTTGCATGTTCACCATAAATACTGCGGGTTGTTAATGCAGACTTGATTCCTTGCAAAAGGTTTCTATTTGGTGTCTGAACATCTTAACCCAACTCCTGTTTCATTGCCAGAAATGGTCAAATCTATTCTTAAATTTGTAATACTTTGATACTGCCAAAAGGTCCCATTTTGTAAATATTCTGATTTAAAGACGGTCACTGCATTTCGCTTCTGTGGCCGTCAAGAACGTTCTTCTGATATTAGGAAGCCACTGGAGCTATACACTTTTAAATCATCATCTAGATGAAAAACGAATTTCTTTAGAACTGCTTTTTTGTGTTTAGTTCGTGGTCAGTCACCCGCACTTCTGATTAGCATGCTTGGCTACGTAGGGTGCGAAATAAGTTCAACATGCCACACGTACGTTCGCGGCATTTACTACAACGGCAAGTACGAAAGGAATGGAACAGAGGCAGCATCGTGCGTGATGTTAAAGCGACGGGGTTGACTTGAGGAAGGCATCGCAGGAGGTCGTAGCTCTGCGATACCACTTCCGTGGGCCGTTCTACAACACGGAGGGTCATGCACAGCTCCGCGAGTCACCCGAGAGGACACTGAGTCGTGACGATGCAAGATGAACGATCGTAGAATTGGTGTAAAATAGAGTGGGGTGGGGATGGGAAATATTTCGAGCCCTTGAAAAAAAGTTACAAGTTTACCTTGTAGGTTTGCCAGCTGATGTGGATCCAGATTGACTTTTCTTAGCCGATTTCTCTTTATTGACTTTAGAATAAATCGGCGCCTGAGCAGGACACACAATCATATTAATCATCTCCATCCTCAGGCGTAATCTTCAAGCACCGATGATGTATATGTACTATGTATGTATGTATGCGATATAGTAGGTGAGATAAATGCAAGTTGATTTGGTTTAAACAGGTGAGAAACTCAAGAGACCAGGTGTGTCATCTGGAAGAGCGAATGAGATGTGGAGTGAGTGAATGAGTAAAATGGTGAGTGAGTAGAATAGTTAATGAGTGAGTGGGTCGAGTGGATTTGGTTTAAACAGGTGAGAAACTCAAGAGCCCAGGTGAGTTCCATTTGCAAGGGCGACCTGGGTCAAAAACAGTGGCTAAAGCAGCAGCCCTGCAATTGCTTGCTCACGTCACTGCTGGCGGAAGACCCTCCACTTGAGACCACCAGCAGTGGATATTTGGCCTGCTCTTCCACACTGGCCAGTGCGCGTTTGGAAAGGCGTGGGAGTACTCACACTTCAAAAACGCGTAGCAAACGTCATCCCCTTATGGCCAGACTAAATACAAAGTTAATGCTAAACAGGACAGCTGGCACTGGGGAGGGGTGGGGGGAGGGGTTTCCTTTGAATAGCTGAGATGAGATGCGCTTTGCGATTCTGGGCAATGTAGTGAAACGCCCTATAAATGCAAGGGTGATGATTATTGTTGTTGTATATGCATAGGAAATAACGTTACCGAAGCAGCTGGTGGTGGCTGTTTTTCACCACTGAAGACAAGACATACGAAAACCACGTACACACACCAGCAGGCATCAGTACACACGTACACAGACCAGGAAGACGAATCATTAACGTGCATGTATTCTGAGACAGTCACCGTGACGCGTATAGCCCCGCCGACTTCTCAGATAACCCTGCCCACAACTCGGGTAGCCCTTCTTACTTACTCACCCACTCAATTATCCATTCAACCTCCCAATGTGGCGCTGCACTCTGATGTTGTAGGAGAAAACATTTATTAAAAACTAAATTTAATTAAGTAGAACGTGGTGTCTATATTTAAAGTTGCGCTTTTTGATGTGACGTCACATTTCTCAAACCCCCCTCGTCACACATCGTCACAAATGTCTGACCCCCCCCCCCCTGGGTGCGTGACGCCATTTATGGACGGCACCTAACCCTGCCCGGAACTCAGGTAGCCCCGCCCACAACTCGGGTAGCCGCTCCCACCCACTCACTCGCTCACCCACTCAATGATCCATTCAACCACCCAATCACCCACTCACCACACTGCCGGTCACAACGCTTCTCCCTTTACTCTTTGCTTCTTTCGGTGAAGTTACGTAGAAAGAAAATAAATGAAATAAGAGTACGACATTTCGATTGCAACACAAGCAACCGTCATCAGGTAGAACTAAATTTGAGAGAGAGACAAAACACAGACACGGAGACATACAGACAGCGCACGACTCCACTCGTTGCAACTCCTTCCCATTGTCCCTTTTTGCCAATTCCTGACCACAACCTTCGCTCAATGCAAGAAACGGTGTCAACCCCTTCCATCTATTTCACAGCACCGCTTGTTTTTCCGGCCATGCTTGATATAAGCCTTCGGTAGGTGGCTGTGCTCGTCGATTCCAAAATAAAAAATACCTAAACTAAACAATTTCGTATTTTACCGGCGTTACATCGGAGAACAGACCGTAGCACTTTATGGGGAAGAAAACAACAGAGGTTGTCCTATGGAGACACTCGCCCATGCCATAGGGGCCGTCCATAAATGATGTCACGCGATTTTGGACAATTTTTTACCCCGCCCCCCTCGTCACACGGCGTCACAAAAAGTCAGACCCCCCTCAAATATGACGTCACAAAGCTCTGCCCCCCTCCCCAACACCATATTTCTATTTTGAAGATAAAACATGCTTCAAATCGCTTTAAACTATTGTAATTGTAGTGCGTATTTAATGTGGCGCTGCACTCTGATGTTGTAGGAAAAAACACTTATTAAAAAGGAGGCGTTGGAAAGCTTAAATTTAGCATAAAATTCACTTGAAAATATTCAACGTATAACTAAAACTGTAGATGTTCAGAATATTATATTGAAATTATCTTATAATTATAAAATATTAAAAGTAATTATAACTATACAAAAAATACTTGTAGTCGAACGAAGCAAAATGGAGAGTACAATTATAACAATCACATTCATTCCACAGAATGAAAAACCCTGGTAGAATCATTAGAATCAAAATGTTTAATAACAATCATTAAATTTTTGTTAAATGTATGTGTCTCCATTCTCCCATGGAGAAGCAAAATGCTCCTTCATGGAATAAATAAAAGGTGACCTTAGTAAATTTAAATAATCAAATCGTTAATAATGAAAATTAATCAAAATTAGCGTTGTTATAACAATTCTATATTTAAAGTTGCACATTTTTACATGACGTCACATTTTTCAAACCGCCCCCCTCGTCACACATCGTTACAAATGTCTGACCCCCCCCCCAGGTGCGTGATGTCATTTATGGACGACCCCGTAGCAACGTGTAATTTCATACCAGTGGCTCCTCTGCTAGGGCTGTAAATAGCAGAAGAAGCGAAAAGTACCTCGACGTTCGATTGTGCAAGAAATCACTTTGTCCTCGGAGTACCCGAGCAAAGGGCCATAGAGATAGGATAGTAAAAGGACACATGAAGGGCACAGGATGAGTGATCGGTTCTTCCTTCATTTAGAATGACCGGACAATGAACGGGCGATCTCTGCTGCGTTGCAAAGTCCAGCCGTGCTAACCACTCCACCACTGGCAGGGCTTGAACCTCTCTTTTAAAACTGATTGGGCTACGCCAGAGACAGACAATGCATATTTTATCAGAGCTTGTTTGTATGTTCACCACAAATACGGGTTGTTAATGCAGACTTGATTCCTTGCAAAAGGTTTCTATTTGGTGTTTGAACATCTTAACACAACTCCTGTTTCATTGCCAGAAAGGGTAAAATGTATTCTTATTTTTAATACTTTGATACTGGCAAAAAGGTCCCATTTCGCAAATATTCTGATTGAAAGATGGTCACTGCATTGGGCGCTTTCAGATACGCTTCTGTGGCCGTCAAGAACGTTCTTCTGATATTAGAAAGCCACTGGAGCTATACACTTTAAAATCATCATCTAGATGAAAAACTTCTTTAGAACTGCGTTTTTGTGTTTAGTTCGTGGTCAGTCACCCGCACTTCCGATTAGCATGCTTGGCTACGTAGGGTGCGAAATAAGTTGAACATGCCACACGTACGTTCGCGGAATTTACTACAGCAAGTGGGAAAGGAATGTAACAGAGGCAGCATCGTGCGTGATGTTAAAGCGACGGGGTTGACTTGAGGAAGGGATTGCAGGAGGTCGTAGCTCTGCGATATCCACTTCCGTGGGCTGTTCTACAACACGGAGGGTCATGCACAGCTCCGCGAGTCACCCGAGAGGACACTCCGAGTCGTGACGATGCAAGATGAACGATCGCAGAATTGGTGTAAAATGGGGGGGGGGGGGGGAATATATTCTGAGCCCTTGAAAAAAATAATGTTACAAGTTTACCTTGTAGGTTTGCCAGGTGATGTGGATCCAACTAGACGTTTCTTAGCCAAGTTCTCTTTATTGAGTTCAGCGTAAATCGTCGCCTGATCAGGACACACAATCGTATTAATCGTCATTAGGCGTAATTTCCAATCACCAATTAAGTATATGTACTATGTATGTATGCAAATATAGTAGGTGAGATCAAATACAAGTTGATTTTGCTTAACCAGGTGAGAAACTCAAGAGACCAGGTGAGAGTGTCATCTGGTAGAGCGAGTGAGTGAGATGCTGAGTGAGCAAGTGAACAAGTGAGATGGTGAGTAAGTGGGATGCTGAGTAAATAAGTGAGTGAGTCGAGGGGATTTGGTTTAAACAGGCGAGAAACTCAAGACACCAGGTGAGTTACATTTGCAAGGGCGACCTGGGTAAAAAACAGTGGCTAAATTAGCAGCCCTGCAATTGCTTGCTCACATCACTGCTGGCGGAAGACCCTCCACTTGAGACCACCAGCAGTGGATATTTGGCCTGCTCTTCTACACTAGCCAGTGCGCATTTGGGAAGGCATAGGAGTACCCACACTTTAAAAACGCGAAGCAAAAGTCACCCCTATAGCCAGACTTAATACAAAATGAATGCTCCACAGGCACAGCTGGCACTAGCAGAGGGGCTGGGGGAGGGGTTTCCTTTGAATCTCTGAGATGAGATGTGCTTTGCGATTCTGGGGCATGTAGTCAAACGTGTAGTGTAATAACACTGCCTGCTGACGGAAAAAATGCTGTATATACGTCAGCAGAAATAGTATATACGGGACGAGGAGATCTAATGAGAAGCTCAGGAAGTGGTCCATCTGGAAGCCCGGGAACCTGCTAGTAGGTTCTAGAAAGGGGCGTGGGGTGAGAGCTCGGGGCTGTTGCTGGAAGTGGATTCCCTCGCTGTGTCGCTGTTCGTCAACTTCGTTGCCACCGTCTCGACCACTCTTAGACTCCGCTAGCTAGAAAGCCTGTCAACTGTACTAGCTAGGTAGTTCCATCAAAAGAAATGGATGTGTCTCCGAGTAAGTCACTACAAATGCAAGGATGATGATTATTGTTGTTGTTGTATATGCATAGGAAATAACGTTACCGAAGCAGCTTGTGGTGACTGTTTTCCACCACTGAAGACAAGACACACGAAAACCACGTACACACACCAGCAGGCATCAGTACACATGTACACAGACCAGGAAAACAAATCGTAATCACGCATGGATTCTGTGAGACATTCACCGCTACACGTACAGCCCCACCCACTTCTCAGGTAGCCCAGCCCACAACTCAGGTAGCCCCACCCACTGCTCAGGTAGCCACACTCACTACTCACGTAGGCCCACCCACAACTCGGGTAGCCGCTCCCACCCACTCACTCACTCACCCACTCAATTATCCATTCAACCACCTAATAACCCACTCACTCACCACATTGCAGGTCACAATGCTTCCCCCTTTCTATCCGCGCATGGCTGTACTCTTTTAACTCCTTCCCATCGTCCCTTTTTGCCAATTCCTGACCACAACCTTCGCTCAATGCAAGAAAAGGTGTCAACCCCTTCATCTATTTCACAGCACCGCTTGTTTTTCCAGCCCTGATTGATATTTTGGGCCTTGGTAGCTGGCTGTGCTCATCAACCATGATTCCAAAATCAAAATACCTAAACTAAACAATGTTTTATTTTCCCAAGTAAGGCCCACTGAGCTATGTAGCTCTTTTTCAGAGGCAACTTGGCTATCATAAATGATAGCTCAACGAAGTGGCTTATCACATGAAATTAATAGCAGCAGCCAAATATTCTAAACACATGTATCTAAATGTGGAGGGGAAAACCGGAGGACCCGGAGAAAGATCCACGTGACCACGGAAGAGAGAACACACGCACTCCAAAACACAGGTGTTAGGGTCGCGATCGAACCCACGCTTTCCTTCATACCAGACGAGGTCGTTAACATCTCGCCACTGTGGTGCCCTTACCTGCCGGCAGGGTTGTCTTCGTAGCCACGATTCGGTTTGCCGTTCAGCCCTCCGTCGGTGAGATTGTCTTTACCGGGAGGAGGCACTGTAATCTGCAGTTCCCATTTGAGAGGCACCACGGAAGGGGATGGGTGTGGGGGGGCGACAGTGAAGGGCAGAAGTGTGTGGGAGCTTTCAAAGTCGAGTTCAGAGAGTTGCCATCCTGACAGGGGTCAAATAGTTCACTCCACGCGGTCGTCAAGGTGTAACAGGGAGCCCTCGCACAACGCACGGCGTTCACACCGTGACTCGTTGTCGCCATGATGAAGGCTTTTTCCAATCGGGAACACTTTTCGCACAACGCGGAACACGCACCATTATAACGCCGGGGTACACACACACAGGGATAGGGCTCGTAGTGGCACTCACATAGAGATAGGGCTGATAGGGGTACATAGACAGCGATAGGGCCGGTAGGGGTACACATACAGGGATAGAACTGGTAGGGTAAACAGATAGTGATAGGGCTGGTAGGGGTACACACATTGTAGAATAGTGATGGTGGCAGTGAGTTCACTCACCTCCGCATACTCTGTTGTTTTATTCTCACTGCAGAAGAGAGGGTGGGGGTGCCCGTTAGGGGTAACGTTACATGAGCTTTTAAGCTCTTTTTCGCAGATGTCCAGTCTGGGAACGGGGTCAGCTAAGTTACAACAGCAAATCAATACAGCACACGATATTAATGCAAAATAGAGAAAATGGTAAGAATGTCACGAAATAGAAATTAATTATATATTATTTATATATATGCCTGATTTCATCGAGGTTGGGCAAGGCAGCAGAAATAACAACAAAGCAATCCCACACCACACCAAGGAGACAGTCCCCCTCAATAAAATGGCAAGTTATCTGATCGTCTTCAACAAATGTTCTTAAGTCAATTTATTCTATTTAGCTTTTACTTCTCTTGGCCTTTCCTTATCCTTATTCTTACGAGGCACCTTGAGACATTAGTGGAAGGCGCATTACAAATAAATATAATTTATTCTTCTTATTAACAGTAAGCTTTCACCACCGGACATGTTGATCGGTGAGATTAATACCGCTCAGTGAGGTTACCTTTGGATCTGTTGCACAATGGGCGCTTCTTTTCCATGTGGCTGGGCTCCATGGGTCTCCACGTCATTGTTAGCGTGCTCGTTCTGTGACCACGAGGCGGAGAGAAGACAGACAACACCCGAACAATGACACAAACTTGACAAATTGATCCCATGCCTGGGCAATAGTTAAATTTGAATGTGCAGTGTTATTGAAGGGACTGCGTTGTCTTGTTGTTGTTTTGCTGCCTTGCCTAAGCTTGCACTTAGGTTTGAAAAATCGGCAGAAAGTGATGCACTCATGCAATTGGAAAATATTTTTTAATAGATTTTTTTATTATTTCATTACCTTTTGCATATGTAGTGGGTTCCACGGAGACACACTGCAATCTGGAGGCACCACGTTTATTACACAGCCCAACGGGGTTACTACTTTAACTACACAATCGGTTAACTAGACCCCAACCGGGTCACTACGTAACTGGGTCAGACTGTAACTCGCCTGACCACGGAACCTAAAATACAACCTAACCGACGACCGAAGCGACATAGCACGTTGAGTTCCCTCTCCCAAGTGCACTGGCAGTCTATACATAGCCAGCTTCAAACTGGGTCTGTCTCTGGATTTTTCGAACCCAGGGGTCAACAACATGCGGCTATTTAAGGACTGCTGCTTCGTGACGTTATTTATTAAGGATCACCATCTCGATTTCACCAAATGCATTGCAGCTCTTGAAACAGGAGTTTTTCTTTACCAAATTGAAAAAAATCGTCTCTGATTGTTATTTTTGTTGCAGACCCTGGCTTAACCAACCGATTAGCACGGTTGGCTGCGTACGGTGAGAAAGCAGTTCAATATACAAACATGCATCGAAGGCCTTGCGGTCAATGGGGCGTGTAACAAAGACACTTTCATTTTTATTTCTATTATGGCGAGTAAATATTGGAAGGAGAATAACCGTATTTATTTATTAATTTTATAGTCTCGAATTTCCAGCAGGGCTGTAAAAACGGGCACAAGCATCGCGTCATTTCGACGCTCGTTTTTCAGTGACTGGGAATCGCTGAGGCTGGGAATCTCTCTGGCTGGAAATTCCGTGGCTGGAATCACTCCGGCTCATCGTAGTTTGTGCCGAGCGTGGACGGCCGCTTACCGTTGGTGTGCGGAACCTACTGGAGCGTCCTGGCCATGTTTTCGCTTCTTCCTGCGATAAACATTAGACATCGATGACAACAATAGCTTGAGCGATCCGTCCACAGTGAAGCTTAGCGGCGTGCGGTATCGTCATGGTTAATACACTCGCACTGCCAAGGTATAAAAATATGGGCGGCCTGGATTCGAACTGTGAACCTCTGCAATAGGAAGCGGCGAATTCGCTACCTGCTGGGACACATCGCCGCCCATAGCATAATTGACGGATGTGCACTATGGGTGCAGATGTCAACATTAATGACTTTTTGATATTGTGAACTCTTCTTCTTACTTTAGAAAGCCTTTTTGACCTCCTGTATACCAGGAGGTTGTGGTTCAATCCCGACCCTGATGCCTGCTGTATATTTGGAGTTTGCGTTCTCTCCATCACCCCGTGGTTGCGTGCAATTTTTTTCCGTGTCCTCCGGTTTTCCTTCCACATTTTAAAATCAATTCACGCGTTTAGAGTATTTGGCTGCTGTAAATTCAACGTGACAAGCCACTTCATTTGTGATATCCAGGTTGCTTCTTAAAAGAGCTATATAGCTCAGTGGGCTTACCTGTAAAATACAATAAATAGGTGGCAACACTGCTCAGGTGACCATCCGGACCTTTGTCGGGTTCGTTTTTGCTACATTCTGCTTCAAGGAGTTGGCAACACTGGCCCAACCAACCCCTTTGTCCATGAGCAGTAGCATACGCATCGCCTCGATATAAATCGATCATTGGGAACTCACATTGCTGAGTCCCCTTCTTCTTGCAGAAAAAAAGACTAATGCAGCCACTGCAGCCAAAACCAATAGTGGCACAATGACGGCGACAGCTATGATCCAGGGCTCAACACCGCGCCACCACCTACAAAAGACACATACATTTGTGGGCAATGTTAATATTGCCTGAAGGTTAAATCGTGTAATGGTGCAGCCATGCAATTTGCTCGCCCACGCCACTGCTGGCAGGAGCACCCCCCCCCCCGCCACTTGAAGCCCTTCCGGTAAGTACGTTGGCCTAGTCTTCGGTGCCGGTGAGATGTCTTGGTGGAGAGGTGGGGAGTACCCACACTTTGCCTCACCGCACGTGACGTTGCCAATCGGATAGCCATTTGTACTGCTGCTGCTGCTGGTGGACAGAGGTGGGCGGCGAGGCAGGGATTTAAGGAACTTGCCCTCCTGTTGTTTCAACTGCCGAGCTGGATTGCAAGTCTAAGTGTGGCTCGCCATTACAACATGCCAGCTCCACTTTTTTATAAATGGCTGAAGACAATGGTACAGACTATCCTCGACTTACGAACACCTGCACTTACGAACACCCACAGTTGCTGCTTTATATGTCCACATGATAAGCCACTTCATTGAGCTATCATTTGTGGCCAGGTCGCTTCTGAAAAAGAGTGACATAGCTCATGGTAAAATAGAAAAAGTTTTTGTTTACTTACGAATTCTCGCACTTACGAACCAGCTTCCATGATTTTTTTTTAAACATTGACTTAAAACACGACCTCGCATTTGCAAATTAAACCGCAAAACTATTTTGTTTAGCAGAGCGATCCTCTGCAAGGTGTAATTAGTCAGCCTCGCATTGGGAGTAAGTGTTTGGTAGGGGCAGATCTCCTATTGAGCTGTATAGCTATTTTTTAGAAGCGACCTTGCCACAAATGATAGCCCAATGTAGTGGCTTATCATGTGGAAATTATAGTAGCCAAATATTCTATCAACGCACACCGATTCTAAATGTGGAGGGAAAAACTGGAGGACCCGTAGAAAATGTCATACAATCATGGGGAGAGACACACGGAAATTCCAAATATACAGCAGGCATCAAGGGTGGGGATCGAATCCACGACCTACTGTATACCAGGCAAGGTCGTTAACGTATCCTAGCCATCGTGGCGTCCCTATTTTAAATATATCCGTGACGTGCGCCGATTTATCTCGTCTGAAGGTTGACACTCGTTCACCTGTGTTTGTTTAGCGGCCTCCTACAGCAGTTTGGAGATGCGAGTGCCAAAGTCCACCTTTGAGATAGCCGTTTGTGAGCTGTGGGTTTTACCATCACTTATCAGTTTGCTATGGTTACACATACACACGAGAGGGCTCGTTTAAGCTCACTTTTTTCACACTCGCATCAAAAATATGTTATCTGGCTCAGAGCTCAGAGCTGATCCGGAATTTCTGAGATTATGGCTTTGAATCCAAGTTTCTATTACCCAGGTTAAGCCTTCACTGCCACAGAGTCACGACCGCTAGGATCTTGGGTTTGTTTCATAAATCAATGATTAAACACAATTCTCAAGTGCAGCGAGGTCATTGCCTTAGCCTGGTCACCAATTACTTACATAGGTGGCGTATTTAAGACAAAGATCCCCCATATAGCCTTCACAGGACTGTTGGGGCAAGTGCTGTTAGCGAGCAACTATGAAGGCCAGCACGGCAAACGAGGGGGTGGCCAGCACCATGACTAATCGCCTTTGTTCCCTAGTGGGGATGTTTACACACCACACCAGCTGAGTCGACCTCGGGGAGGCCCAATACCGGTTCAGATAATTAATCATCACTGGTGTCGACCGTGAGCGGGAATCGAACCTGGGTCGCCGGGTTCATAGCACATAGATTCACATAGATAGGGACACATAGATTCACATATAATGAGTTGTGAATAAATCGGGCTCTCAAGTGCAGTGAGCTGATGGTCTTAGCACAGTCACCATTGACTTAGGAGATACATATACAGTACTTGCATAACCTATACAGAGATCAATAAAGTTACACAATTAATATGGCTAAATTCCAGTTCTGAGAAAAAAATCGATTTGATGGCCGTTTTACAAATATTACTCTTTTTTACACAGGATGGGTGGGAAATTGTGCCCTCTACCATGTGTACCATAGCCCACTTGAATAATGTTATCCGAGCGGTAGCTCTGTGATATCCACTTCCATGTGGGCACTTTTCCAACATGCAAGTACATTATGCATGTTCATTGTTCTTGTACCTCCTGTCGTTTGTGTGCAATACAGGTAATTGTTTGCATACAGGTGTAGTGACATAGAATCAGTCACTTAGCAGCATAGCGCTTGTTGTTGGCAAGGAAGGGATTTGCAGTTACAGCAGCCCTGACTTACAGCAGGTCACGTAAATAGACCAGAGAGAGGGATGTAGGAGAAAGGTTACAAAAGGAGCACGTGAGGGATGCCCGACAAACCCGCTAGTAGGTTCTAGAAAGGGGGCGTGGCCGGGGCGGAGCGAGGCCACGCTGGGAGGATAAAAGGGGGCCCTGAGCGGGAGCTCGGGGCTGTTGCCTGGAGTGGGATCCCGTCGTGCTGCTGGAGTCTTAGTCGCCGTCTACGTCTTCTACATCTCAGTGTCGTCAGTCAGGCAGTCTGCCAGCTGTCCTGACTGTGAGCTGTAGTTACTAAGTGTGAACTGTTAAGGCTGTTAATAAACATAGTAACTTCTACTCTTAGTGTCTCTGAGTCAGTCACTACATAGGTAATCCCCATTGATGTATGGTGATCTGTATAGGCATGCATTTAAATTGCAGCGTTTCTTGTTTGACATTTTGTATTTCACTTCTCAGACCTATCACCATCTGACACTTTCTTATCCCGATGTATGAGTGTCTTGATGAGAGCGTAACTAATTTCTACTGGCCAAGACTAATTACAGAATCTATCGAAATTGAGAGAAATACAAATAATTGTAACCGTTCAGATAGTCACAGACTTCGTGCTGATTGGAAGCGAATCATCAAATAATATATTGTTTAAATGCATGTCTATACAGGTCGCCATACTTCAATATGGATGGATTACCGTTGGTACAAGAACAGTTGGCTTGCATAATTTGCATTCATAATGTATGTTGATTAATTAACATATAAATAACCCAAACAGTAATGAATACCCATAGTCATTTATATGTATTCATTATTCCCCCCCCCCCCNACTTCGCGCAAGAAGAGCGCACATGTTTTGTCATCACATCTACCCTCTATTTAAGAAACTAAACAGGAGGACTTCTCCACAAATCTGGCTGTCGCCTCATGAAGCTGGTTGTAATTACTGGTGAAAGGTCTTACTCAGATTGTAAGTGCTGTGGCTCGGCTCTCCAACACACCGGTGTGCTGTACTAGTGTAGTAAGTATGTAGGAGGCTTGACGACAGGGTCGGAGGCACACTTGTTTATTACACCAACTTGTGCACACACAGTAATTACGGGTCACTTGGCTACAGGGATACACAACAGCTAACCCCGCTAACCTATGCCCAAGTCCTCCACTAGGGAGGCTATCTATCCCAGCCCTGGTCAAGCTGGGATCCCGGCACCCTGAGTCTCCAGACCGGCTCGTCAGTCTGGGCTCTCGGGCCACGCCACCGGCTTGCCCTGGTCGGCCCTTATAAGGACAGCGAGCCAGGGGAGCTCTGGGGCCTATTCTAGCAGGTCTTCCTTCTTCTCTGGTTAAAGCTGAGCTCCGACCTCGAGCCCTCCGGCTCACCACCTTTTATAGGACTCGGCCCCCGGGAGGGGCCCATGGGGATACAGGTGCGGACGTCGGTGCGAGCACCTCCCCTGTGTACGGCCGTAACCCCGCCCCTTGTGTTTGTTAGCCATCCGTGGCCATGCACAATTACACCTCAACATCCGTGGCCATGCACAATTACACCTCTACATCACCCCCCCCTGTACAGCTCGCAGCCGTCCCCGGCTGCAAAGAAAATCAGAATAAAGGTGCATCCCCCCGAAAACCGTGTGTGTGCCTCGTGTAATTTTAACAAGAACAAAGAGAACCATAACAAGAACAACAACAGGAAGAGAAAAAAAATAACCCGACGCACCCCCCGAATAAATACCCCAAAACCAACATATATACACACACTCCGGACGCCTCCCCCCACTGTCCGCAAGGCCCCCCAACGGCCGACCTCACAATAGTCTGCGCGTTTTGGCGCGCGTTCTCGCGGCGGGCCCGTCACAAGGGCCCGTCCCGGCACGCTCAGTGGCGTTGTTGACGATCCGGGTGCAAGAGAGTCTGGCGTCGCTGCCGAGTGACCCCCGACCCCTCCGGGAGGGGTTGGCGGGTGTGGACCCGTCACTCCTGTTGCACCTGGAGACGGAACAGTTGATTTCAGGTTAGGCGAGAGCAGCGACGTCGGGGAGTCGGCGGAACCCTCACACGTTTGGCCATGCGTGTGTGTGTGTGAACCACGGGGCGGCGCGATGAACGGTTTCAACCTTGAGGGGTGCACGTACCACCGACGCCTCCCCCATTTGACGCGAACACATTGCGGCCGCAAGACCTGTACGACCTCCACTGGCCCCCGCCACGGCCGTACCAACTTTGACGAGGTTGCCAGCGGCACCTGGGGAGAGTGCAACCATGCCCTGTCCCCTGGTTTCCATTTGAACACATGTACCCGCCCAGCCGAAGCCTCTCGTTCGCCCTCTGGCGGAGTTCGAATTTTGCACGGCCGCTTCCCGCGCCTCAGATAATTTGCTGATGTTAAATTTAACGTGTTCGGACAAGTTAGACTTCGCCTGAGGCGCCGAGAGCTTCAGCTGGGTCGTCACAGGGGGGTTAGCCTCGCGGCCATACATTAAAAAGAAAGGGGAAAATCCGGTGGCCGCATGGGGAGCCATCCTGTAGGCCTGCAACACACCGGCTATGCGAAGGTCCCAATCTGTCTGGGATACCGACACCTGCTGGGACAGCATAGACGTGATGGTCCGATGCAGCCGTTCCACCATCCCGTCAGTTTGCGGGTGATACGGGGAGGTCCGAATTTTCTCCGTACCCAAGAGGTCGCACACCTCGCGGAGGAGTTTTCCCGAAAAATTCTTACCCTGGTCAGTAAGCAGCCGTTCCGGAGCACCCTTGTCGAGGACATAGCCCTGGACAAAGGCCTCCACGATGGCTGCTGCCGACTGCTTGGCCAGGGGCCAGGCCATAGGCCATCTCGTGAAGTATTCGACCCCTGTCAATAAATACCTATTCCCCCTGGGTGTAGCGGGAAATGGGCCGAGTGTGTCTAGGGCAACGAGCTCGTTAACCCGGGAAACCTTTATGGACTGCAGCGGAGGGTTGGACCCCTAGCAGGTGGCTTCCGCTGCGCGCATTGCGTGCACGACCCAGGAGATCCCCCACGTCCTTTGCCATGCCCGGCCAGAAGAAATCGAGCTGGAGCGTGGCAAAGGTCTTGTGAACCCCCAAGTGCAGAAGCCGCTCATGAACAGCCCATACCACCTTACCCCTTAATGCTGCAGGCACCACGAGCCGCTGGCGGCGGGTTTTTCCGTCCCAGTGCATTAAAAGACCCTGGAACAACCCCACGAGTCAACGTTCGCCACCCCTGACCAACCCCCCGGCGCGACGGCGCAGAGCGAGAAGGGAGGTGTCCTCCATTTGGAGGCGTCCCCATTCCGCGACCGACAACCCCAGCAACGAATCCCTCCCTTCTTGCTCGATAGGACCCGAAGCCGAAGGCACATCGGCGGCGGCCACGAGGACCGAATCGGTGGTGACGTTCGGGGCCTACAACGCCCCGAACCCAAGAGGCAAGCGCACTCCGAAGTGGGTGGCAACCGCGACAGGGCGTCAGCGTTCGTGTGGCGGACGCCCTTACGATATGTGGTGACAAAGTCATAGTCTTGGAGAATCTCCAACCATCGAGACAACTGGCCCGATGGTTGTTGAACCCGCAGGGCGTACTGTAGGGCCGCATGATCTGTACGGACGGTGAAACGCCGACCGTACAGATACGGGCGGTACTGCTGAATGAAAAACAATTGCCAATAATTCCCGACGGGTAACGCAGTACCGTTGTTCCGCTGGAGACAGTACCCGACTACCGTAAGCCACCACATGCTCTACGCCCCAATGAGCTGGGACAGCACGCCCCGATGCCTGTGTTACTTGCATCTGTATTGAGCAAGAAGGGTTGTGAGAAATCGGGTAATTCAACGGCGGAGCCCCCACCAGGGCATTCCGGAGGGCGCGAAAAGCAGCCTCCTCCTCCGGCCCCCAATGAAACCTGACTCCCTTGGACGTCAAGGCATGCAATGGTTTCGCGATCGTAGCGAAGTCAGCCACAAACCGTCGATAGTACGACGCGAACCCAATGAAACTCCTGACCTCTCCCACCGAGGTGGGAGTCGGCCAGGAGCTGACGCATTCCGTTTTGGCGGGATCAGTGGATATCCCGAGTGCCCAACAATGTGACCCAAATACCGCACCGATTCGCGGAGCAAATGGCACTTCTGCGGTTTAAATTTTAAATTGGCAGCCCGCATTTTGAGAAAAACAGCACGCAACCTCTGGAGGTGTTCCTCGAAGGATTTGCTAAAGACGATGACATCGTCCAAGTAAATTAAACACGAATCCCATTGCAAGCCTGCCAAGACCAGTTCCATTAACCGCTGAAAAGTTCCGGCGCAGAATGTAAACCCATCGGCAACCGGTTAAATTGGAAGAGACCTTGCGGTGTACGAAAAGCAGTCTTAGGTTTTGATTCGTCATCCAGAGGAAGCTGCCAGAATCCAGATAGTAAATCGAGGGTGGAAAAGAATCGCGCCCCGCCAAGGCATCGAGCGACTCATCCATTCGAGGAAGCGGGTACGCATCTGCCACAGAAATTTTGTTCAAGCGCCGAAAGTCGACACAAAACCGCAGTGAGCCGTCGTGTTTTTTCACCAAAACGATGGCGCGCCCCACGGGCTGTTGGAAGGGGAAATGATATCGGCGGCTAGCATGTCATCAACAGCCGATTTGACATGATCCTTTTCGGCGGGACTCAACCGAAAGGGATTTTGGCGGATTGGCGCGCTGTCACCCGTGTCAATATGGTGTCGCAGCAATTTAGTACAACCAATATCAAATTTGTGTTGACTAAAAACGTCAGCAAATTCATTCAGGAGAACTCGCAGCTGCGCGCGCTGCGAGTCGGACAGGTCCACTGATCCCGCGCAAAGCGCATCCAGCCATCCGTCATCACAGTCCGAATGCGGTCGCGACGGAGGATCGGTGGTTACCTGACCCACGAGTGGTTCCTCATAGGGTACCGGCGTTGCGTGTGCAAGCACGGTCCCTTGAGGAACCACGGCCGTTCGCGATCCTACATTAAGGACTGCAATGAAGGGGTCCCCATCCCCTCTCACCATGGTCTGAGCCGCTAGCAAATCGGGTCCATTGACCCCGGCTCGAGATGGTCCCAACAAGACCCCCGATCCGCAACCCTTCAGCAAACGGCCGACGCAACCTAAGAGGGACGAGCATCTGAGCCCCCGGGGGTACGCGCAGTTTTTGTCACGAGCGCCTGCACGGTGGCAAACGCCCGACGCTCCGTGGTGGGGGAAGACAAAAATGTAACACGTCGGCCCGATGGGAGCTCGATGCACCCCTGGTCAATCAGGATACGGATGGGCATTTTGGCCAAGAAATCTGTCCCCAACAGGCACGGAACCGCGAGTGAGGAGGAAACCAAAACAGGCCCGGATAATTTAATGTCTCCAATGCAAATTTTGGCGCGGATTTGCCCAATAATGCCCAGCGAGCCCCGTTAGCAGCATAGCATGGCACGTCAACAGGGAGCAAGGGACGACTTTGAACGGGAAGGATGTTATAAATCAAATCAGATATAATGGTCGCCGATGCCCCCGTGTCAATTAAAATCCGCACCTCTACCCCATAATATGACCGACCACAACCGATGATCCCGCCGACGCAGCAACGACACGATGGGCGAGCTCCGACCACTGACCCGGTTGGAGCGCTCGCCGCATTTCAGAACAATCGCGCGCGACGGGCGGCGATTTTCGAGCCCTGTTTAGTTGAGCGCGTGAGTGTGTGTCGGATGTGTGCATGGGCCAAACGTGTGAGGTGCCACGACTCGCCGTATTTCTCTGCTGGAGCTTGGGTGGAGACGGCGTGGCGTCCTGACGAGGTGTCGCCCCGCGCTGACGGGGAGCCCGGCATCCTGACGCAACGTGGCCTTGCAGGCCACAGTTGTAGCAGCGTGTGAGCGCCCCAGATGGCCTGGGCTGCTCCTGGCGGCTCGGTCCATTCCGAGCCTGTGGTGCCGCCGATCTCCATTCCCCTCGCCGCTCCACCCCGCAGACCTCCTCCGATGGAGGGCGGTGGCCGCCATGGCATGGCCGGCCACCCCTTGGCCGCCTTGCGACGTAGGGACCGCAAGCCCCTGGATGTGGCGCGCGACCAGCAGGGACGACATCTCTGCGTCGTCTTGAGCCAAGACGTTGACGTCCAGCTCATCAGCGAGTAGCAGCAGCTTCTCAGCCACCATGGCATCCACTCCTCCTCGTCCATCCGTGGAAAAGCTGCCTTCGCCAGGGCCAGGAGAGCCGTCCGAAGGCCAGGGGCGATTCGTTGGCGCCCCGATGCCGATCGTGGAACAGCTGCCTGCAGTCCGAAGGCGGCCCATAGACGGCTGACAGCAGCTGCAGCGCCAGGTGCAGCGTGGCGCGCTTTTCCTTAGGCGCCGAGGTGAGGGTAGCCAGGGCTCGTTGTCCAGCATCGCCGGCAGCGCGCGTAGAGCCTCGGCGTCCGTCCAGTTCGCCATCTCTTGATGAGCGATGAACCGCCTCTTGAAGCCGCCCCAGTCTCCGTCCGCGCCCACGAATTATTTGAGAGGCGGCAGACGCTGCTGTAAGGCGACGTCCGTGCTGCAGATCGCTCTCCGTTGCTCCCAGCAGATGATACAGTGTGGGCGGGCTGCGAGCATGGCATCGCCGGTCGCTCTGATTTGACGCGCTGGCCGGTGTTGATGATGTCACGGCTTGTGCTTGGCGCTCAGCAGTCACCTGACACGGGCCGGCCCCGCCCTCTGCTCGCACTGTAGTGGTGGCGGGAAATTTAACCGCGAGCCGCGTCGGGGTGGCGGGAAACGTTGCCCGCGTCGGCTGCTGTCGTCGTCCCGCGCAGCCCCTCCAGCCCCCAGCCGCGTGATCTCCTCCAACGCGGCGGCCGCGGCGTAGAGCAGCTCCGCCAGGCGGGAGTGAGCCAGCCGGAGTCCTTCGGCCGACGCATCTCCCCCTTCCTGTCGCAGCAGCGCGGGCGTACTCGGCCCTGGCTGCTCCGATCTGACCCCGGCCATCTCTGGTGGTGATTCGGCCGTGGCGTCTTCTATCTCCGACTCCCTGGTACGTGTCGTCCCTCGTGTGTCCATCGTTGAACGTTTTACTTCTGACGCCAGATGTAGTAAGTATGTAGGAGGCTTGACAGGGTCGGAGGCACACTTGTTTATTACACCAACTTGTGCACACACAGTAATTACGGGTCACTTGGCTACAGGGATACACAACAGCTAACCCGCTAACCTATGCCCAAGTCCTCCACTACGGAGCTAGGGGAGGCTATCTATCCCAGCCCTGGTCAAGCTGGGATCCCGGCACCCTGAGTCTCCAGACCGGCTCGTCAGTCTGGGCTCTCGGGCCACGCCACCGGCTTGCCCTGGTCGGCCCTTATAAGGACAGCGAGCCAGGGAGCTCTGGGGCCTATTCTAGCAGGTCTTCCTTCTTCTCTGGTTAAAGCTGAGCCCCGACCTCGAGCCCTCCGGCTCACCACCTTTTATAGGACTCGGCCCCGGGAGGGGCCCGTGGGGGATGCAGGTGCGGATGTCGGTGCGAGCACCTCCCCTGTGTACGGCCGTAACCCGCCCCTTGTGTTTGTTAGCCATCCGTGGCCATGCACAATTACACCTCAACATCCGTGGCCATGCACAATTACACCTCTACACTAGTAACGAATTGGCACGTTCTGTTTACGTGACAAACCTTGCTAATTGGCTGTGTTGACTGTTGGCGGTTTTAACGACACATTTATATATTTTGGCGATCTAACCCAAAAAAACTGTATTATGGAAAGTCTGGATAGTTTATCTGTTACTACAACAATGTACGGTCTTTTAATAGTTTTAATTACTTGGTCAGTTTCAACTCTCGTGTTATTTGATTTGGTTTTGGCATTCAGTGCCCTGTTTATTTGTGTATCATTGTAACCGTTCAATTGCAACGCTGTTTTAACATGTTTAATTTAGCTTTTCAGACTATCACCATCTGACAATTTCTTAGCCTGATGTATGAGCATCTTGATGAGAGAGGGTTTCTGTGTGGGATGATGGTGTGACTCTGCATTCAGAAAGGCATCACTGTATTTTTTTAATATTAGTAAATGCTGCGTGACCATTTCAGCCGTGGCCGAGCAGAATATCCAAAAATGGGAGACTTCTGTCAACGTACACTCCATTGTGAACTAGATGGTCGGGTTTGGAAGTAAAGATGATTTAGAAATTCGTTAAATATATCTTTGTCGTGTGGCCAGACCACCAGTGTGTCATCCACATATCTAAACCAAGCAGAGGATCTTATTGTGCTTGAAGCTATTGCTTTTGCTTTAAAAAATTCCACGTATAAATTTGCAATCACATGAGACAAAGGAGAGCCCATTGCTGCCCCTTCCTTTTGTTAATAGAAATCATCTTTCCACAACAAATAGGTGTTCGTAAGACGGTGTTCAGCTAGTCGTGGGATATCTTTGGCAAAACCTGTGTTCGTTTCCAGAGTATCGAGTAATTTAATTTACTTGTTGACTGGAACTCTGGTGAACAAAGAAGTCACATCAAAACGTACAAGATTATCATTGAGGTTAAGCTTAATATCATGAATTATATTTAAGAGATGTTCTGAGTTTTTAAAGCCCAAAAATGTGCATTGTATTTATAAAAGCTCTCAATGCATGATACGAAACCACAATTCTAGATATGAAGTTTTCGTGACTGCAAGGGTCCATACTCTTTGTTTTTTTCGGTAAAGTCACGTGGGTAAAAATTAAATAAAAATAAATTAAATCACGACGTTTCGGAGGCAACACCAGCTTCAGGTGGCACCGTCACAGCAAAATTACTGTATCAAGTGGAGAGAACTATAAGACACGAGACTATATACAGATTAAGGGGGGGGGGGGGAGGAGCCAGGATGGGCCGTGGGGGAGGGTTAAGTTAAGGAGGCTTTAATCTGTATATAGTCTCGTGTCTTATAGTTCTCTCCATTTGATACAGTAATTTTGCTGTGACGGTGCCACCTGAAGACGGAGCTTGTGTTGCCTCCAAAACGTCGTGATTTATTTTAATTTTATTTTTTACCTACGTGACTTTACCAAAAAAAACAAAGAGTATGAAACCACAAGTTCAAAAGAACTGCACGTGGCCATTTTGTCTCGAATAAGCTTTTTGAGAGCCTTTGTACATGCAACCTAGTGCTCGGTGTGTGTTTGTTTAGTTAAATATATTTGCTTTTTTGGCCTTCCGTAATGCTTGTGATTGGTTCTCATGATTTAAAGACTTCACAACAAATAAAAAACAAAGCTTCCTCTAATTGCATTTCACAGTTGCGAGCTTTTTCTGCCCATCTGTCTTAAAAATGGGGCTACTGCTTTAAAAACGGTGACATCAGTTTTTGGGCAGCAATTCGTGTCTTTGGTTATCAACGCATCTTTTGTCACAGTGGGGGCCCGGTGGGAAGTCAACAAAGGAAAGCAGCTGCTGATGTACCTGGTGTTGTGGCTGCGTTGGGCGTAGTGGATGTAGTTGTTGTAGTAGCGGTGGTTGTAGCAGCGGTGGTTGTACCTGACCGGATGGTAATGATAACCACCGCCTCGCCCCAGCCCACAGAGTTATTGGCCCAGCAGTAGAACGACCCAGAGTCTGACTCCACTAGTGGCCGCTTAAAGGACAGGGAGTTGCCGCTCACAACCGTCCCGTTGGGCAGGGAGCCGTTTTTCCTACGAGCAATCACACCACAACACGGAGTGTGACACACGGTCAGTATCATGTGATTACACTGCTGCAGAAACTGCGAAGAAATGTAATTAGATGTATGTATGTTGAACTTCTTTTGGAACGTATGTCGCGAACCGTGGTAATCTGAGGTGCGGGAAAGGAGAACAAAATAAACACAAGCAGTTCTAAAGAAATTCGTTTTCAATAAAGAAGTATGGAAAAACATGTTGCACTAGCTTTTTTGCCATCCAAGGACGGGTGTATATTGCAGTAAATCTGAAATATTAAATAGAAAAATTATTCAGCTCATGATTATTAATGAGGGGGGGGGGGTTGCCCCATGTGGAGTGACGTCACCCGCTAATGGTTATTGGGGAAGGGTGCGGCATGTGGAGTGACGTCACCCCCTCATGGTTATTGTGGAGGGGTGCGGCATGTGGAGTGACGTCACCCGCTCATGGTTATTGTGGAGGGGTGCGGCATGTGGAGTGACGTCACCCGCTCATGGTTATTGTGGAGGGGTGCGGCATGTGGAGTGACGTCACCCGCTCATGGTTATTGGGAGGTGCGGCATGTGGAGTGACGTCACCCCTCATGGTTATTGTGAGGGGTGCGGCATGTAGAGTGACGTCACCCGCTCATGGTTATTGTGGAGGGGTGCGGCATGTGGAGTGACGTCACCCGCTAATGGTTATTGTGGAGGGGTGCGGCATGTGGAGTCACGTCACCCGCTCATTAATGGGGGAGGGGTGCGGCATGCGGAGTGACGTCACCCGCGGATGAATATTATGAAGGGGGGGGGCTTTTGCAGTGACGTCACGTACGGATTTAGCACTGCTGCGTATATTTATTTTTTACCGTCATTTTCTGTAACGAAACGTTATGAAGCGACTTTGCGTAATCATTATTTAATTCAGCTGACCTTCCTCTGCCTTAAAATCACCCACTCATGAATATTAATAAGGGGGTGGCATGTGGAGTGACGTCACGTAGAGGGTGGGCGTGGAGTGAGCGGCTGTGGACAGAGCATTAGGGTGATTATCGTAGGTAATAACAGCCACGGAAGGGGGGGGCCTCATCTAGTGATCTTTGAAAAGATTTAACAATGCAACTATAGTTGCCTTGCGTTTACACGCGTTTATATAACGCGATTGTAAAATACATTTGATTAATTTAACTTATTTTAGTTTTGCGCGCACTGCATTGAAATTATGTGCTCTACCGCGTTGCAGGTGTAGGAACACCTGCAGCATCGTTAGCAGCAACAGTAGCAGCTGCCTGAGGTGCAGCAGTACGACAACAACCACAGGCGCGGCAGCAGCATCAGCATCGCCTTCTCACGCGCAATTTGTACGATCTTGTCCACGTGGACTTTGTCTTGTGCACAGAATTGAACCCGCCATCATCTCCATCACCATCGTTACCGATGAAGACGACCCTATTTCGCTCCAGTAACCCCACCAACTCTCTCCACTCCTCCCCTCCACCAGCGCCAGTTACGCCGTCACACTCGAGCATCTCACGTCCTTATTTACTATATTTAATACATGTATGGTGGTATTGTAAATATATGTACCGTCACCAAATAAATATGTAGACATGAGAATGAGGCTCTTCCTAACTTCAACCATTTCCTTTATTTCTTATGGAAAAGTTACGTTTAACTTTCGTGATTTTGAGTTACGTGCCATTTTTCAAGAACACAACTCCCACGTTAAACAAGAGGTGGCCTTAATGACAGTTTATTGCGGTCCCTTACCTGTCCCACAGGTAGTGCGTGCTGTTAGGGTTCGCGACCGCTTCACAAGTCAAGGAGGCGCCTTCCTTATCCACGAACCAATCGCCATCGTAGCCAGCGATACTCACATTTGGTTTGTCTGTGAATGGAGGCAAATGCATAAGTCCGTACACATTGCCCTGGTCGCATTCACGAGTAAACTTCAGTTATAAATTGGCTAAAAATCAATTGAGGGATAGTCAGGACAAAAAAGTAACTAGTTTTAATGAACTCTTATCAGCGGCAACTGTAGATTTCACAAAAACTTGCAGATAGCAGGAATCTCGTGTCAAATTCATCCTATTAACCACGGGATTATCCACTGCTATAGGACGTTACATCATTACTCCAATGTATCCGCGTTTTTTTCTTCAGCAAACAACTCACGTCTCAAAGACTGGGGGATGGGGGGGGTTATAGTGCAGCGCACTAATCACAGTATTACCCCCAACATTATAATGGTCATTGTTACTCCTCCACAATGGACGTATGTATGTTGAACTTCGTACATAGCCAACCGTGCTAATCTGAGATGTGGAGGAAAAGACAACAGACTAAACACAAACATCTATTCTAAAGAAATTCGTTTTCAATCTATAATAACAAAGTAGAATGTCTAGAATGAACTCAGGGCTGCCAATTGAGATGACCACCAATCTAAGCTAATTTAAACAATCGCGACAACCAGACCTTCTGACTTATTATTTTTTATAATGCCACCACTCACAGAGGATGTTGAGGGTGGTCGAGAGCTCTGCTAGAGGTGGCTCCAGGGCCGGGTGCTCCACCCTGCAGGTGAGGGTCCGGCCCTGGCTCTCTTTCGTGGGTTCCATCCGGTACTCGCTCCTCACAGTCACCTTGCCGTCAGGCTCCATCTCTGTGGTCTCGTTGGAGCTGCCGTGATGGAGGCCACTCCAGGTGATGGAGGCTGCGGGTTTTCCTTCCGAGCGACGCACGTGGCCACGGTCACCAGCCCATGCCGTCTACCAACTGGGATGGGTTCAACTCCAAGGAGACGTTTGGGGAACTGGGGCACAGAGACAGAAACACAGAGAAGGTTAAATAGCAGTTAAGTGCTTGCCTCTATTGTATGGAGCAGAGGTTACTAAAAGGGATCTCAGAGGTAGCTCTGTTATCCGCTTCCGTGGGCCGTTTTATAACAAGAAGGGACACACAACCCTTTCCCATTCCGATGTTGTATATGTAGGTCATTATGGAATAATTCCATTCTGATGATGTATATGTACAGAATCGGAAGAAAAACTAAATTAAAATAACTATCAGTATGGCACCATCTATCATACGGTTATCTGCAGTGAGTATAATGTTTGAAAAAACGGCACTAGGGCTTTGTAAGTAAATGAGCACTGAACCGCTTGCGCGTTCCGAGATTCAGTGGTGAACGGGACCTCACCCTGCAACTTGCAGACGTCTCGGAATGGGAAAGGGTTAACTGTGGGAGATTCAAACTGATTCTTCATCTCATGACACTTATCACACAATTGAGATAACATTGGGGGGACGAATATGNATGAAGGTTATGTTTGGTGTGGCTGATTCTTGCAACATTTTGTCCATCTATTTGATTTAACTGGGTGGAGTTGTGGTCAGTTATTACTCACAGTTGGAAGGTTGTGAGTTTAAATAGTGGTTGGAGGTGGACTCAAACTCATAACTCTGGGCTTGAGATCATCCTCATCTTTATTAGCCGTGGTCAATCCACCCTAACGATCTCGTGACACAACAATCCGAGACTAATGTTGGAGTGGTAGCCAAGTAAGAGAAAGTGTCCGAGAGACCATCCAGATCGTGTGCGGTGTGCCAAGGTGGGCTTTGTGTATAGGTGTAGTGGGTTTGTATGGAGACAAAGTCTTCTTAGGAGGCAACACGTTTATTATATAACGTAACAGTAACACAATACTAGGTCCCTAACACGAAGGGGTAATGGCCCCTTCCACCCACAACCTAAGGAGGTACAGCCTCCGGGCTAACGTACCCTAGCCACTGGTGCTAACTGCTCCTGTAGCCCTCCGGCTAGCGGGACCTAGGGGAGGTTGACTCGACCCAGCCAAGGTGTGAGTCACGACCCTGGCCCATCCAGACCCGGCCCTTAGAAGGACGTCGGGTTGAGGGATCCTCAGGGTCCTAGCCTATTGACCACTGGCCTCACTGAGCCCCGGCCATGAGAAGGACGTCAGGGCTTGGGGTCCATGGTCCTATCTTCAGGCGGCTTCTTGACTTCGGCTTGAGGCGAACTCCCTCAGCCGCTCTGGGGTCCGGCTTATATGGGGCTCCCAAGGTCACCCCGCCCCTGGCCACGCCCTGGATTGTTGTGCAATCTCCCCCAGCCCCCACCCGGGGTCCTGGTGTGTCCCCCTCCAGTTCCCAACCATCCCCCCCGGGATGCCTGACCCAAGAGTCCTGTTTGTCACCGGTCGGACTCGCTATTGCCCGCTGTTGGGCCCTGACTGGAAGTACCAGCTCAAACACAGTGGTGGCGGCGTATTACGCCCAACAATTACCCACCACATAGGAACCACTTTTTCTGAGGTCAACATTGGTCACCCTCTGGTGAGACTGGTTCCACAGCAGAGAAATGTGTTCACTGGTGTTTTCGGGTAACACGTAGAGGCGGATCTCCAAACGTCTAAAGGTGGCGTTGCGATGGCGCGCAATCCGCGATGTGCAAAAAGTGTTCCCGAATGGTAAGCTACGTTATGGCGGCAATGCGTCGTGTGAACACCACCACGTGTTATGCGAGGACTGCCCTGTACTGGTTTCTCGGGGTCGAGTGGGGGACGGGGGATAGCCCACATCCTTAGGTCCAACCACCAGTGCCACCGTCATGCTCGTGTCAGCTGGGTGAGACTCGGACTTTATAAAGGGTTTGTTTAGAACAGCGTCATAATAACAAGGGAACTTTTCACGGAGCTTTTCCTCCTGGGAGATACAAATACGCTTGTAGTAAACGGGTCATTGCTTAAAAATGTGGAACTGCAACGTAGTGGAGTATGGTTGAAAAACGAAACCCCCTTCCCTCTGTCCCTGGTCTCTCCTTAGTTTGTAAGTTATCTTCCCCCGGCCCCCCTACGTGGGGTCCCCACTTGGCTGGGGCTGCCGGCCCAATACCCCTCCCCCTACGTACAGTCCCGTTGTGCTGAAGTGAAATTCTCGCGGATTTTATATCCCCCCTCCAATATTCGTTAGCGCATTGTACCGGGCTCACGTTTTGTCGCATTAAAAAAACTGCCTCACCGTTCACAGTGAGGTTGATTGTTGCTTGAACGTCGTCATCAAAGTGACAAATAGGCAGGTGAAGTCTCCCTCGTCCCCGAGACGGAGGTCTTCAATGCGGATGGATCCGTTCCTCAGTTCAGAGGTGTAGTTTGTGAAGTTGAGTCGCCCGTAGAAGGTGCTATTGTCAATTCTGTAACCGCTGGGAAGGGCAGCGGCGATTCTCACTGAGGAGTCTCCGTTTGCTTTCCGCCAGGTTATACTCCGTATGTGTGGCCCCGTGTAGACACATTTCAGGGTGACCTCTTGCCCACGGTTCACATTCACAAACTGATCCACCTCCACTTGGGAGGTACCCAGGTCACCAGACCTGCAGGGATAGAACAGAGAAAGCGCAGTCTATTTTAAAGGGAAGTGAAGTACACAGAAGTCTGTAATTGTTATCTAGAAACCCCATTAGAGACCGGTCCATCTTCAGACCCACAATAAGTAACTTTATACATCTTTGCTTTGTATGGTTGAAAAAAAAAATGCGTATCATGCAATGCCTGTATGGTAAAACTATCGTATATTTTTTAGGTTTAAGAGTAGTATGTGGGTAAACCAAATTACGATTGTACTTTGTAATCCTGGCAATTTGGAATATCTGCTCATTTTTGCTTCACAGACATGACCACATTTATAACTTAACTAGCTGTACTACCCGGCTTCGCCGGGACTTGTATCCACCACGACCGGCCGCCTTTGTCTCCCCAGTGGCGATGTTAATACGCCACACCAATGACTCGTTTTGAGGCAGAGTCCCTCCCTCACCACTCTCCCTCCCTCACCACTTTCCCTCCCTCACCATTCTCCCTCCCTCACCACTCACGCCCGGCCGCCTTTGTCTCCCCAGTGGCGATGTTAATACGCCACACCAGTTAATCGTTTGAGGCTGAGTCGACCTAGGGGAGGTTCAAATAATCGTCACCGGTGGTGGGCGTGAGCGGGAATCGAACTCGGTTCGCCGGGTTTGTAGCGCAGCGTAGCGTTAACCACTACACCCACCGCTCCTCACACACCACACACGCACAGACACACACACAGACACACACAGACAGACACACACACAGACACACAGACAGCACGCTAACCACTACACTACCGCTCCCCACACACCACACACGCACACACACAGACACACACACACAGACACACACACACAGACACAGACAGCACGCTAACCACTACACTACCGTTCCCCCTACACAACACGCGCGCGCGTCCATAGGTACACATACACGCGCTTGCTGCAGACACACACGACTGTCAGGGTGCGTACGCCAGTAAACGACGGAAATAATAAAGCGGAAATGCTGCGCGAGGAACGCCTTAGAGCTGCAACACATTTGTGTAATGCGAGCGTAAACACACAAACACATACAAAGACATACACACACATACATGCACACACATACACACAAACACATACACACACATACACACACATACATACAAAGAGACATACACATACACACAAACACACACATACATACACACAAACACATACACAATACACACACACATACATGCAGACACACAGACAGACACATAACACACATACATACACACACATACATACACAGAAAAACATACACAATACAAACACACATACATACACACACACATACACACACGTAACACACATACATACAGACACAGACATACACATAAACACATAAAAAAACCGACATACATACACACACATAAACACACAAACACATACACACACATACATACACACATACATAGAGACACACAGACATACACATAAACACATACACACATAGACATGACCCGGCTTCGCCCGGGACTTGGATCCACCACGCCCGGCCGCCTTTGTCTCCCAGTGCCGATGTGAAAACGCCACACCAGTTACTCGTTTTGAGGCTGAGTCCCTCCCTCGCCACTCTCCCTCCCTCGCCACTCTCCCTCCCTCACGACTCTGTAGAGGACGTGAAACTTTTATGAATTTACCTTAGATTCGCGTGGTGGGTGTCGAGGCCTAGCACCATGCAGAGCCTCCCGCCTCGCCTGATTTTCCCACCCGGCTGACGCTGGGTACGGGTGCCGGTCCCCCCCCCCCCCCCCTAGCGCTCGAACAATACTGAGTAATGGCTATTATTTAATTAATTACGGAGCCTATGAAAGTGGCAAAGGCGTGGCTAGCCGTTGGCAGGGGCAACCGCCGTCCAATGAAACTGCAGCCCTTGGCGAAGGCGTCGCTAGCCGTTGCCAGGTCCAATGAAAGCGGCGAAGGCGTCGCTAGCCGTTGGCAGGGGCAACCGGCGTCCAATGAAAGTGCGTATGGTCCGGAGACACACAGACACACAGACAGACAGATAGACAGACAGATTCGCGATTTTATATATATAGATTCAACTTTCCTTAATACTGCATTGTAATTTTAAAAGTTACAAGATGATATATCATTGTTAGCCGCTGAAGAAACAAGACATCACTATAATCCTCGGCGATTTCAACGCCAAGGTTGGCCACGGTCGAATGCAGAACATTGTCGGAGAACACGGACTAGGAACAAGGAATGAACGAGGCGACAGACTGGTTCAATTCTGCCAAGAAGAACGTTTCAGTATTGCTAACACGTGGTTCCAATTATCACCTCGACGACTGTACACGTGGACCTCGCCGCAAGACTCCGACAACAACATCGTCAGGAACCAAATCGATTATATCCTAATTAACATCAGGTTTAAGTCCAGTGTGATTACAGCAAAAACCTACCCTGGAGCCGATATATCGTCAGATGATAACCCAGTAACAGCTACAATAAGACTCAAATTGCGATCAATACAATGTACAAAGACGAGACAAGCAGACCTGGAGAAACTGAAGAACAGCGCCGATAAAAGACAAGTACAGCAACATCTCAACGATAGCATCCGCTCAATAACAACAGAAACAGCAGATGTTCAGGAGTACTGGCGCTCGTTCAAACAATGCATCACAGAAACAACAGAAGTCATGCTGGGACATCAGCCACCGAAAAAGAAACAACGATGGATGACACATTATATTCTCGATCTAATGAGCAAACGAAGAATGTACAAAAATAACAACTTGGAGAAGTACAAACAAATGCAACAGAAGATCAGAGAAGCAATCCGACAGGCAAAAGAAAAGTGGATGGAAGAACAATGCGCCGAGATTGAAGAACTAATTAAAAACATGACAATTTTACTCTGCACAAGAAGCTCAAAGAAGCTGGTAACATCTACAGACCAGCCCCAACAGCTACCTTGTATGCGGACAACAACCAACCAATCCTAAATAAACAAGAAAAAATGGACACCTGGACAAACTATATACACAAGCTCTATGGCGCCGTGAGAACACCGGCAGAAAAAGACCAACAGATGTCGAAAGACGCTCTACACATTTTTACATCAGAAGTAGAACATGCAATCAAAACAGCTAAGTCAGGCAAAGCGTGCGGGCCCGACACAATCCATGTAGAATTGCTCAAACTATTAGACAGTAACAACATACGACAACTGACTAATTGGTACAATCAAATATAAAATGGCAATAAAATTCCATCCGACTGGCTACAATCCATCTTTGTGGCCATACCAAAGAAAGCAACAAGCCGGAAATGCGAGGACTACAGACTGATAAGCTTGATGAGCCACGTGCTGTAAGTCTTCCTGAAGGTGATCCAACAGCGCATACGCTCCACACGCGAAAATGCATTGAAGAACACACAGTTTGGCTTCTGCACAGGACAAGGCACAAGAGAAGCAATCTTCTGTCTACAGATACTACTACAGCGATGCTACGAACATCAGAAAGAAGTGTACATCTGCTTCATAGATTACGAAAAAGCCTTTGACTCAGTCGACCACGACCGACTAGCAGCTCTATTAAAACAACTGGGACTAGATAAAAACGACATCAACTTCATCATTGCTCTTTATTGGAAGCAAACAGCCCAACTCCGATATGACAACGAATTGACAGACCCAACACCAATACAAAAAGGTGTACGACAAGGCTGCCCACTTTCACCCAGTCTTTTCAACATCTACTCGGAGCAGATTTTTGATCGAACACTAGCAGATAAAAACATTGGTATTAAAGTCAATGGACAATACATCAACAACATCAGATATGCCGACGACACTGCACTGCTGGCCGATTCGAAACAAGACCTACAACAAATCTTGGACGAGGTTGCCATAGAGAGTCAAATATGGGGCTTACGAATTAATAAAAAGAAAACAAAGGTTATGAAGGTCAGCCGAACTACAAGCGAAATAACAATCAAGCTTGGCAGCGAAAATTGAAACAAGTACACCGATTTAAATACCTTGGTGTAATCATTGACGATCAGTTGAACCATGAAGTCGAAATCAAGAGCAGAATTGAACAAGCAAGGCAAGCATTTATTAAATGGAAAACACTCCTTGCAGACCGCAACTTGAGTACGTCACTGAAACTGCGCACACTGAAATGCTACATCTGGTCAATTTTGCTGTACGGAGTAGAGACGTGGACACTGACGACAACAGCAACAAAAAGGCTCGAAGCTTTCGAGATGTGGCTGTATCGAAGAATGCTGAAAATCCCATGGACAGCCAAAACCACCAATACACAAGTTCTGCAAGATATGGGCACTGACAGGCAACTGCTGAAGACCATCATTAGCAGGAAGTGTTACTACCTAGGCCACATTGCCCGAAACGACCACAAATACCAGCTATTAAAGCAAATCCTGGAAGGAAAANTCGAAGGGAAAAAACGACCAGGACGGCCAAAACGACATGGCTCAGTAACATCAAAACATGGCTACAATTAACAACAGCACAAACTCTACACGCCGTGCTAGACCGGACCAATATCATCGTGAAGTCGCACACGCCGTTAGGCAGCACTAAAGAAGAGAAGAAACTAGAACGCTATAATGAGCTTCTATACCCCTATGAGCAGCTAACAAGGCATGCTCCTGACTCCCTAAGATCATGGAAGCCAAGCTGGTTATAGCCTGGATAAGTGGGTGAGAGCCTGGATGGGTTATCACCATCTCGCCATCGTGGATGTCGCGGTAGCGAGATGTTAACTACTTCGCCTGGTATACAGGAGATCGTGGGTTTGATCCCGACTCTGACGCCTGCTGTATATTTGGAGTGTGCATGTTCTCTCTCTCTCTCTCCTGTGGTCGCATGGATTTTACCTCTGGGTCCTCCAGTATTTCCCTTCACATTTGCAATCAACATTTGTTGATTGCAAATGTGAAGGGAAATACAATGCGCCGCCACCGTGTATGGAAAGCAGGAAATAAACAGAACGTGCAGGGTAAACGGCCAGGACTAGGCAGTAGAGAAGAGGTTATTAGAAAGAGGTGAGATTTCAAGACAGACTTAAATATATACAAATATATTTCACGACTCTGATTGTCTTACGAGCAAAAGCAAACCGTTCCAAAGTTCGGGAGCTGCACTGAAGAAACCCGATCACTTTAGTACAATAAGTTCACTAAAACAATTAACGATATCTGTTGGAGGGCCTAAATTGTACAGCCACGCGAAATGAAAATCCTATGGAGTCGTGAGTTTATCAAAGCAGGCTTACCGTAAAGCACCAATAGCCGAAACGGACCCTTCATATTTCACACGGGCAGCACCAAGTTATTGAATTTCCACTCATCCGGCCTCCCTGGAGGTCGACTGGTTGTCACGACGCGCACCACCCGAGCTCACTCGGACTCATGGAAGCGCCGTGGACTTGGGACTGTGTGATTAACCACGCGTCTCCTTAATCGATAAACACTGGTCACTCATTAACCAGGGAGACACGGAAAACATCGCTCAAGAGATGCGCTGGCCTAGTGTGGTTTTACAATCTCCAAATAATTTTGAACGTCATGGGACCTCCTTTGCCAATACCAAAATATGAGAATACGTTTCCCCCCTGTTATCTGGCAACAAAAAGGTGTTAAGTTGGTGTGGACCAATCAGTTTCAAAGACAATGCATATATTATCAGAGTAATTTTTTTGTTTGCATTCTGACCACAATTATTGTGGTTAATGCAGACATGATTCCTTGTAAAATGTTTCAGTTTGATGTTTTACCATCTTAACACCTGTTTTGTTGCCAGAAAAAAGGGGAAAATAACCCAACCAATAAAAGATATTCTTTGTAAATTATATGAATACATTACCCCCCCCACCCCTCTGGTCTTAGCACCTGATTGGCTCACAAGTTATGACATCACATTTACCCCTCCATTTAAGAGTGAAACAGAAGGATTTCCCCACAATTCTAGCTGTCACCTGATGAGGCTGGTTGTAATTACCGCCGAAACGTCGTTCTCGAAGTGTAAATGTTGTGGGTTTACTCTCCAACACACCGGTGTGCTGAACTAACTAATTGTCACGTTTTGTTTCCATGCCAAACTTTACTTATCATGCTGTACGTGGTGGTGGGTTTAACAACATTCATATTTATGATATCTAACCCAACAGAGACTGATGCTGTGGAGAACAGTTGGTGAGGTATTGATGGGACACGGCACTGCTAGCGTTGTATGACCCGAACGTGCTGGCGACTGAAGTGCACACATCTCAGCTGCTCTCAACCTTACGCAAATAGTATCAGAGCTCCCTCTACCGGTTCCTTTAGCAAATAACAATACAAAAACCGCCCATATTTTATGAACAGACTCCATATTCTCGGTTCTTTCGGTAAAGTCACGTAGATAGAAAATAAAAATGAAATGCAATTTAAATTAAAATAAATGTAAAAAAATGAAAGCAAAAACTCACCACGTTTCGATCGCAACACAAGCGGTCTTGATTAGGTGGAGAGAAAAGAGGGCAAGCCTTTAAATGCAACTGCTTTTAAGGGCTTCCAAAATGAGTGGGTAGGGGACGAGAGTTGCGAGGCAGCAGCAAGGAAAGCTGTGAAGCGTAAACAGCATGGGCGGGGCAGTAATTGCTAATGTAGGCGTAAAGCGCGAAAAGAAGGAGTAAAGCGCGAGATAGAGGTGTAGCTGAAGGCGAGGGGCGCAGTACAAGTGTGTTAGACAATGGGGGGGGGGGGGTTGAGATGGGGAAGGAGGCATTGCACCTCGCTACACACATCCACACTGCTGACGGTCGAGTTGACAATAAAACACAAATCAAGTCATGACCCAAAGTGGTTGATCACATCTTTCCAATGATTGCTGAGTTTATAACCATTGTCTCAGTTGAAATTGTGTCTGTCTGTATATATGGATGGCTTCGTGAACTAATCTTTGTTGATAGCCAGTCGGCTTGCAAATTACTATCGTCTTAGAGAAATCAATTTCATGTGAGCCAGACGCTTTAAAGTAATGATCAGCCACAGCATAATTATTGGTCCTGCCGTGTTTCAGATCTGCCTTATGTTCACGAACACGGTCCGAGACATGTTGTTTAGTTTCCCCAATGTAACTGCTGCCGCAGACACAGCTTAGTTTGTAGACGCCGGGATATTGCATGTCAGGAATCTTGTCCTTCACAGATCAGATCATATCACAAATTGTATGCACTGTGTTAAATCGGACCTGGATCTTGTGTTTGTTCAAGATTTTGGAAATCGTTTTGGTTATCCCTGCTATGTAAGGTAAGGTGATGGTTTTGATTGGATCTTCAGATGGCTCCTTCCTCATGGTTGGGGTGATGGCTTTGAGGATTGTGAAGTCAGAATATCCATTCGCCTTGAGAGCTTTGTGTACGTATTTGAGTTCACTGGTTAGGTGTTCATGGTCCGAGATCCATTGAGCTCTATGGTATAGCGTTTTGATGAGGGAATTCTTCTGGGATGGATGGTGGTGGAAATCAGGTTTTAGGTAGGCGTCAGTATGGGTTACTTTCCTGTAGACAGAGTGGCTCATTGAGCCATCTGGTCTCTTTTTGATTAAGACATCCAAGAAAGGTAGCATGCCATCCTTTTATACCTCCATGGTGAATTTGATTGCTGGATGTATCGAATTGATGTGGTTGAGGAATCGTTTCAGAGGCGGTCGGCCATGTGGCCACAAGGACGGGCGTAGAGTGGATGCCTGGATGGCATCCGTCTCAAAATTTTCCATGAAAAGGTCGGCCACAACCAGAGAAAAGGGAATACCCATTGGGGTGCCTTCAGTTTGTTTGTAGAATGTTCCACTCCAGGTGAAGTATGTATTGGTGAGGCAGCATTCAATCCTTGTTGGACCAAATCTCCAATTATTGCAATGGTATCGGGCACAGGAACTTTGGTGAACAAATAAACTACATCGCAACTAACGAGCAAATCACCTGGGGATAGTGGGATGTCTTTAATTGACGATACCAGGTGAGCTTAGTTAAGAACAGAAGAGGTGGTCTTACCAGTGGCTGCCGAATATCGATACCAACTAGCAATCATAACATATACAGTGAGGGGAAAAAGTATTTGATCCCTGCTGATTTTGTAAGTTTGCCCACTGACTTAATAAATGATCAGTCTATAATTTTAATGGTAGGTTTATTTGAACAGTGAGAGACAGAATAACAACAACAAAATCCAGAAAGACGCATGTCAAAAATGTTATAAATTGATTTGCATTTAATGAGGGAAATAACTATTTTACCCCCTCTCAATCAGAAAGATTTCTGGCTCCCAGGTGTCTTTTATACAGGTGTAGTGACATAGAACGGTCACTATTGTGTTGGCCCGTACGAGGGCTGGGGGCCCCAAGGGGGTGCCTGGGGGTCACGTGCCGGAGGGATCCGGACCTTCCCAGAGGTGGGGGAAGTGAGGCGTGTCCTGGGAAGGGAGGCGTGGCCTGGAGAGAGCCAGCCACGCCTGGGCGGAGCCGGCCACGCCAAAGCAGATATAAGCGTGGTGTGAACGCAGAGCAAGGCTGTTGTACTGTACTCCAAAGTGAAGACATCATCGGTCGTCAAGTCCCGAGTCGTCGTCCTGGGCCAGGCAGGCCGTTGCCTGCCTGGTCCAGTCTGTGTCGCGTTCCAGAGTGTTAGTGAGTTGAGGAAGGTGGTCACCACCTCATGTACAGTGTTATATTACTTACCGTTTAATAAATAGTGTTGCCTCCAAGTTGCGTGTGTGTGCACCTAATTCGAACCCACTACACAGGTAACGAGCTGAGATTAGGAGCACACTCATAAAGGGAGTGCTCCTAATCTCAGCTTGTTACTTGTATAAAAGACACCTGTTCACAGAAGCAATCAATCAATCAGATTCCAAACTCTCCACCATGGCCAAGACCAAAGAGCTCTCCAAGGATGTCAGGGACAAGATTGTAGACCTACACAAGGCTGGAATGGGCTACAAGACCATCTCCAAGCAGTTTGGTGAGAAGGTGACAACAGTTGGTGCAATTATTCGCAAATGGAAGAAACACAAAAGAACTGTCAATCTCCCTCGGCCTGGGCTCCTTGCAAGATCTCACCTCGTGGAGTTGCAATGATCATGAGAACGGTGAGGAATCAGCCCAGAACTACACGGGAGGATCTTGTCAATGATCTCAAGGCAGCTGGGACCATAGTCACCAAGAAAACAGTTGGTAACACACTACGCCGTAAAGGACTGAAATCCTGCAGCGCCCGCCTGAAGTTTGCCAATGAACATCTGAATGATTCAGAGGACAACTGGGTGAAAGTGTTGTGGTCAGATGAGACCAAAATGGAGCTCTTTGGCATCAACTCAACTCGCCGTGTTTGGAGGAGGAATGCTGCCTATGACCCCAAGAACACCATCCCCACCGTCAAACATGGAGGTGGAAACATTATGCTTTGGATGTGTTTTTCTGCTAAGGGGACAGGACAACTTCACCGCATCAAGGGACGATGGACGGGGCCATGTACCGTCACATCTTGAGTGAGAACCTCCTTCCCTCAGCCAGGGCATTGAAAATGCGTCGTGGATGGGTATTCCAGCATGACAATGACCCAAAACACACGCCAAGGCAACAAAGGAGTGGCTCAAGAAGAAGCACATTAAGGTCCTGGAGTGGCCTAGCCAGTCTCCAGACCTCAATCTCATAGAAAATCTGTGGAGGGAGCTGAAGGTTCGAGTTGCCAAACGTCAGCCTCAAAACCTTAATGACTTGGAGAAGATCTGCAAAGATGAGTGGGACAAAATCCCTCCTGAGATGTGTGCAAACCTGGTGGCCAACTACAAGAAACGTCTGACCTCTGTGATTCCCAACAAGGGTTTTGCAGAGGGTCAAATACTCATTTCCCTCATTAAAATGCAAATCAATTTATAACATTTTTGACATGCGTTTTTCTGGATTTTGTTGTTGTTATTCTGTCTCTCACTGTTCAAATAAACCTACCATTAAAATTATAGACTGATCATTTATTTGTCAGTGGGCAAACGTACAAAATCAGCAGGGATCAAATACTTATTTCCCTCACTGTATAGGAAACAAGATTCGATTGATTTGTTGGTTAATTGTATATGTGTAGTGACGCCAACACACGTGGTGACTTTTGAAGAGCCATTTATTCAGACACAGCACTAACTATGGCCAGGATTGGTTATTAAGGTTTGAGCTCCGTCTCCTTTCTAATGTTCCCTCTCCTTGTGCTCTTCTTTATACTCCCCCCCTCTCTGAAAGCTTCCACTACCCACTCCCTCCGGTCAATCCTGACCCTTCCTCACCAACTGATCTCAACCATCGTTCTCCAGTCCACCCTTGCTTCCCGTCTTTTTACCTTTCAAATATTTCCTCCAATCCCTTTCAATCTTGCCTCCCGACCAATCACTGTGGAGGTCTCTCTTCACCAATGGGAGGCCTTGGTCTACTTCCTGATTGTTTGTCTGACCGGACGCTTGTCTCAGGTAAGCGGCCATCCATTTAGTTGGTACGCATGGAGGGGGGGTTAACCAAAATGCGTACGCTTGTGTATTGGGGGGGGGGGGGTCTACTGACAATGTACGTATGCATAGGAAACGGGGGAGGGGGGTGAAGTCTCGATAACAATGTCAGGCTTCAGCCTGACATTGTTATCGAGTTGATGAATTCCTGTAACACGTCACCTGTTCGACTGGGTTCAGTCGCGTTTGAACCTAGCAGACACGAGACAAACTTGTTAAAGGTACGTAACTTAATGATTTAATGCAACCAACGGTGGACTATTTGTTTGCTTAAACACGTTAATATTATTAATCCTTGATCGTTTCTGCGTGGATTAAATTTCGGCTGTTCTATAGGATTGGGGAGGGGGGGGGTAAAAAGTACGCGTGCGTACAGGGAGGGTCAAGTTTTGACAGATGCTTGCATACGTACTAAATGAATGGCCCTAAGCGGTCTGCTACCTCGGTAATTACATATGTGTAGTGACTTATTTGGATGTCACTGTGTATGTCACTGTGTGATGCTGGCCTCGGGGAGGCACGGTGCGCGATGTATTGACATCGCAAACACCACTAAGGTTATGATCCAGTACCGGCCTGAGCGGGGCTCAGGGAGCACTGACTGGCAGCAATGGATGGCACCAGCGCTGCGTGCAGTGCCAGCCCCTACAGGATAGGGTACGAGGGTGCTGGCCTCGGAACGGGGTTTCAAGGGGCCATGGCACTCTGGTTGACCCTGGAGGACACGTGACCGGAGGTGTCTACCCCGGGACCCCAAAGGGGTTGGGGTGACCACGTGGCCAGTTGGAGATCCTCCTCGAGGATTCGAGCTGGTCGTGGCTAGGGGCGGAGCGAGCCCTGCCACACAGAATATAAGCCGGGCCACCAGTGGGTCCGGTTGCTGTTGTTCATCCCGAAACTTCACGTCCACGTTCCACGTTCTACAGAGTCTCCAACACGAGGACCCGGACCCGAGCTGTGGTCCGGTCCGTTGTAGCTAGTTACGTGTGTGTGTACATAGCCTGGTGGTCCACCACCATAGCGTACTATCTGGTGAAGGGGCAGTTACCCCTTCGTGTTAACGTAATGTGAATAAATGTGTTGCCTCCAAAAGTACGTCTGAGTCTCCGTTTGAGCCCACTACAGATGTATAAAACATCCGGAGCACATCAGTAGCATAGATGCCGATACAGATTTTTTTTATTGAAAAAGCCACATCGGGGATCTCCAATCCAGCCTTGCACCGTCCTCCATCACTCGCCACTCGACTCGGAACTGTCCAAGCCCAGGACCTATGTAATGTACAGTGATACCTCGGTTCACGAACTTAATTCGTGAACTGACTCTGGTCGCGAACCGAATTGGTCGTGAACCGAGGCACATTTTCCCATAGGGTTCAATGTAAATCCGGTTAATCCGTTCTGACCTTTTTTTGGGTTTTCGAAGCACAAACATATGAAACAAATTACAATACACATGAGTACTGTAGAGTATAGTAATGTATAAAGAGAGAACACTAACCTTGCTTGAGATTACTTCAGTAAGCACTCAAACGGGTGAACTGTACAATACAGTAAGTACAGTATTGTACAGTACAGTAGTACAGTACTGTATGTGCTAAAAAGCACACCAAAAAGCAAAAGTCACTGAAAGTGTCTTCACAGTACTCACAGTACTTCTTTCTGTGTCTCTTCTTCTCTCCACGATCTTCCTACAGGAAGTCACGACCATGTGACAGCCTGGAAATAGCATTAAAATGGCCGCGGCTCCTGTTCGTGAACCGAAGCGGAGTTCGTGAACCGGAGCATATTTTTATGAACTTTTCTGTTCGTGAACCGAGTTGTTCGTGAACAGAAGCGTTCGTGAACCGAGGTATCACTGTACTGTTCAGTTATTATTTACATTTACAAGACGCATTTAATCTGTATACATATCACAATTTAGCCATGTATTGAAAGAAGGAAATAAAAACAGAACCAGGGGGTGAAGGCCAGTTTGAAGAGGTGTGTTTTCAATACAGACTCAGATACAGCTTATAACCGATAATTACATGTCTGTGTGTTTGTCAAATGTGCGTGTATAGTGAGGGAAAAAAGTATTTGATCCCCTGCTGATTTTGTACGTTTGCCCACTGACAAAGAAATGATCAGTCTATAATTTCAATAGTAGGTTTATTTGAACAGTGAGAGACAGAATAACAACAAAATCCAGAAAAACGCATGTCAAAAATCTTATTTAGGTTGAACTGCCTACGATCCATCTTGGTTTAACCAGGCTGGATTGTGCGATGAGCTCACATATCCTTGAAAGATCTGGACAAAGTCCCATCGGCGAGTTCCTCCGGCAGGCAAGGCTGCGTTAGCTGGGTCATGTAGCCCGTATGCCCAGCTACCACATGCCTAAACAGCTTTTGGGCCGGATCGAGGGGGCTAAACAGGTGTGGCACGGGCTAGAGAAGAGATGGAGTGATGTGGTACAGGAGAATGTGGAGCTGAGTGGACTTGCCGATGACTGGTACCAGCGGTGTCAAGATCGGCCTCTGTGGAGGAAGCTCGTGAAGGATACTACTGTGCAGTTAGAGGCAGTTGCCCTCCAACAACAACAGAAGGGGGAGGAGCGATGCTCACAACAACAACGAGCGGAGCGCCGGGTGGCTAAAGCACAGCAAGTTGGCACAGTAGGGGGCACAGGTGGTGCATCAGCCAGTCATCTCGGTCATCTCAGTCAGTCGACCCGTGGCACCTGGCTCTGCCCCATGACCTGCCAGCGGGCGTTCGACACTTCACGTGGCCTCAAGGTGCATATGGCCTGCACAAGCGTCGTGGTGACGTTACCGCCACTTCGTGGCGAATGGCGGTTGTTGTGTGTGTGGGGAGTGGTAGCGTAGCGATTAACGTGCTGTGCTACGAACCCAGCTATGACCCGAGTTGGATTCCCCATCACGACCAACACCAGTGATAGCGATTATCTTAACCGGTCATGGCCTCCCTAGATCGGCTCAGCCTCAAATGTGGACTGGTGTGGTGTATAAACATGACAACTGGAGAGACAAAGGCGGTCAGGCATGGTGTTGACCATCCACCCCCTCATGTGCCGTGCCGACCTTCATAGTGCTACTCGCTTACGTGGGATCTTTGTGTGTTGTTATGGCGGATAAATGTAACCTGTGATTCAACCCCGTGGCTCTTGCATTTTGAATTCCATGTGAGTGCTGATTGCCGGCGGTGTTAAGTGCGCGCGTGGTTCCCGAGGTGGTCACTTTCAAGCGTTCATGTACGTGGGGTGGTTTAATTTGTCGTAGACGCTCTCCACACGCGGCTTCAGAAGCTGCAACATAAAATAGAAAAAACGACACTTGCATTCTCATTAAGCGACGCGTCGATAAAATACAATAATCGATTATCTGGCTTTCAACATTATCCGGCGATCCCAGGCCGAATCGGCAAAACCACTCAAAAGGCTGTAACCAATCCGGCGATCGGAACCACGTGGATGACAAAAAGTAGCTACGCTTGATTTCAGTGTCAAATATTCTATACAATACATTATACACTACATATAATAACTTAAACAATGAAAATAATGGACGCATATACATTTTCATGACCAATAACTACAGTTAATAAAAACATAATATGCACGGTGCCATCAGGCACAAAGTGTGTGTAATTCGGCATTCGCAGGAGCACTGGTCTAAAGGCTACATCAGTCTGGCGATCGTCAAACACAAGTTGTTGAAAGAAGAGCATAGTTCGTACATCACCGGGTGCAGAGTCTTCAAGATTGGAGTGGTAAGTACGGTACAGTAATTATTTATTCCAAATTCATAGAGTAGACAAACTTAAAACATAAGTAAAAATACATACACATAACACCTAAAAACAATGTCTTTCAAGAATGTACAAAAATAAGCAATTTGAAATAATGATTTATTCATAATCAACGTTTTTGGGTTTATTGTTTTTCCGGTATTTTTTAAAAATCCACATGGAAACTTGCACATCGTAGCGGCAGACTTCGTCGACTTTTCTCATCGACAATCGGGTGCGCTTTTGGATGCGCTTCTGCGGCTGTCTGGAACGTCGTTTCCTTCCAATATTAGGAAGCTACTGGGAGCTATGGCACTTTTTAATTATAATCTAGGTTGCAAACTAATTTCTTTAAAACTGCTTGTTCTGTTAAGGATGTTGTCTTTCCCCCGCACCTCCGATTGGAATTGGCACTACGTGACTCGGGGCCACCAATGGAGATGATCACCAAGCGACGCTTTGTCTGAGCACAGACACTTTAGCATTTGGCTTTGGCATTACTATTTTAAACAGTCCATCTAAATGTAATTCTATTACATTGTACCAAGTCATCCTTAGTTAACAGATGTCTCGCTGTGTATGAAGCTCTTACCTCGTAGTGACTACTGGCCTTTTGGTTTGGTGGGTTCTGCAATGGGATATTTTGCGGAAAGTACACAATTAGGGGTTCAATTCAGACGCAATGTTCTTTGGAACAAAAGTTGTTTAAAAATAAAATGTTATCAACGCAGCGAGCATTATTCTTGCGTGTTTATGCAGGAATAATGCATAGGAGCTCTTAATGCACAGCGTGTTCAATTGGTGCTAGCGTTGCCCCACGTGGTCACAGAAGGAGGCATGATTGCAGTGTGCTTTACCCTATATTATTTATTAAAACGCAATTTTTCTAAAATGCGGTGTTCTTCAGGAATGCAACAACGACTGATTACACTGGTCAACAAAACAAATATATTTTTTTCTGGCCTGGACTTTTGCAGCTGTTTTAGACTAATTTCAGGGTGCTGATTCCAAATGTGATCTCAGATTTGCTCTATCACATCATTTTTATGCTATCGGCATACCCCATTTTCATTGATTTTACCCAAAATTAACTCTGTCACTTATGATTGCAAGTTGGTGCGAGTCAGTGACTGCTTTAGTGTTAAAATATGGTGCTGTATTTTTAGGATAGTGTGTTTTAATATCATTTTATGTAGATATCCACATTTATTTAATATTTTCTTCAGCAGTTTTTATTGAAATTGCAATATTTGATATCTCAAAAACATGATGTGATAGACAAAAACTGATGCCAAATTTGGAATCAGCACCCCAAAATTACCTTAAAATCGTTGGAATACCTTATGCCAGAAAAAGTGTGTTGACCAGTGTTATAGGAGAACAGACTCTACCCTGTCCGGCAAGAGAGCAAGGAAGCGACGACTCAAAAGTGGCCGCTGGTTACACCCAGGTTCAACGGTAAATTGGTCTACATATACCATAGTATGTAAGAGAGTTGGTAGGCATATCAAGGTTAAGAGGTCACAATAGTATCAAGGAGGATTTAATATTCATTCCACCATTATCTGCCATAGATTATTATCTCTCGCTGCCAAATATATCAGCTGTTTCCGCAGCTGGTTTCTGGCCTCTGGGTGTCACTCTAATGCCCGTATCAATTATAACATGACCACCCCCACCCACGACCATCCTGCACATGCACCCCACCAATCACAACCTCCTTGATTGTCTAAATCACTCTTTTTTTTTTAATATGAACTTACAAACTCTTTGGTTCTTTCGGTAAACTTTACTGAAAGAACAAAAGAGGATGGATTCCTGTAGTCAGGAAAGCTTCAAATCTAGAATGAACTTACAAGTTACATATGCGATCCTGACATTAAATTATCATATATTTTTTAACTATCGTTTACAATTTTTAATTATATTTTTATTCAGGCAATTACGTCGTGACGCACGTACACACACCGTCAACATAAAATAAAGCAGGGGATAGAGAGATGGGGAGTGGGACCTCTCGCTGCCCCAAATGAGATGGGGTCACAAAGAAAGGGGTAAAGGTAGTTTTCTTTTTAAAGGGGGGGGGGGGGTGACAAGGGCAGGGAGGGATATAACCGAAACACGCCTGACATTAAGAAAAACATAAGAGATGACCCGAACAAGCGTGTTTTCCTTCCACCCCTCCAAGTCTAGTCTGTAGTGGTTATGCCGCTTATCCTGGGTCACTGTCTCCCGACCCTTTATCCAGCTAACATGAAATTCTTAGCATCTTATGCACGCACCCAAACTCAGGATCCTGAAAACTTTTGCACGTGAGAGCAAACGCATTATATGATTCACGAAGTATTTAGTATGAGACATGGGATGCAATGAAGCTGCGTTCAATGTGTAAACTGGTCGGATCTCAACGACATTCGACGTTTCTAATTATATTAATGTGTTGGAAGAGGCAGGCAGCAGAATAAATTCACCCACCGTTTCAGTAGAATTCACTATTCTCTCATCCAGATGTTGCATGCGGTTCCTGAAAGAGTGAAGTTTAAAAAAAAGGTGAATTAATTAAAATTGTAAAATCTACGCGTCATTTAAATAGTTACATAACAACACAAACAGTATGAGTAGCTCATTGTTGTCTTCCGCTATCATTTTCCGAAGACAAATAACCACGTCAACTTCTACACTGACTTTGTTTTATCAAATTGTAGCACTTCCAATTGCCAACGTATATGAACATTGGTAAAATGTAATCAAGTACACGACTTCAAACCATTACGATCTAATGTATTTTTTTGCAATGAACTTAAGAGCATTACATTTACAAAGCAAAAACGATGTAGGCTAGTTTCAGGCATGCATAATGTATGTTGATTACCATATGAATAACCCAATCGGAAAGGGAACCCATTGTCATTTATATGCATTCATTAATCTCCCCCCCCTCATTTCGCTCAAGAGGGCTCACAAGTCACGTATCACATCTACCCCTCTTTTAGAACGAAACAGGATTTCTCCACAAATCTGGCTGCGCCTGATGATGCCGGTTGTAATTACTGGTGAAACGTCGTACTCAGATTATAAATGTTGTGTTCTGCCTCACGGCAGGTGTGGGGTGTGTGTACACAGGAATTTCCTGTTTGGATGTTAAGTTTGGTCACGTGACAGGAAGTTACGATTGGACATCCTCTAAGCCATGCGGCAGGGTATCAGCCATTACACAGAGTACAAAATGGTGGCACAAATAGCGTCCCAGTGAAGACAGGTGCAACTGTTCATTTTGGGACTTTAAGAAGCATTGTCTGTAAGTTCGTGTCTGTTCTTATAATACTGGGAATGCTGTTATAATGTTATAATGGCCGTTATAATGCTGTAAATGCCATTATAATGCTATTGAATTGTTATGACAAATATGAGGCCTGTTAACAACGAAGCCTGCCACTTGCCTTATTGTGAATGTTACTTGTAATTGAATAAGTCGAGTCAGACTTGTACCCATGTAACCTTTTTGCGATCTTGAGAGCAAGGATGACGAAATATCTCATCCACAGTTCATTGTTATGTGTAGTGCTGTACATTTAGGCTGCAGTATGGTGATTACACGATGTGCCTTACTTAAGACAGTAGCTTATTCTCTTGTATAGCTATTCAGTACTAATGTAGGTGCCTGGTCCATCCAGGATCTATTGTTGAGTTTTATGTTATTTAAGACAATGTTATGATGCTGTAGTGTTCATTCATTGTATTGATATTTCCAAGTATTAACATATGCTGTATTTGTGCGGTGTTTTTCCATAAGTTTACCTCGTTCAATTCATTAAATATGTTTGGAGTCAGATGTTGACCCTGGCTCTGAAGGTTTGTTGAATGCGAGGTTATCTACTCAGATAGTTGTGCAATACAGCGCACAGCGAGGCCGAGACATTTTGGCTTTGCTCTTCAACACACCATGTTCTGTTTACGTGACAAACCTTTCTAATTGGCTGTCGGGTGGTGGCGGATTTAACGCCACATTATATTTACGCGATCTAACCCAGAAAACTGTATTATGGTTGTCTGGACTTGTAACTAGAGAACACAATTTATAACACAAACAATTTTTCACGGATATAAATCACCATAATTCTGAAGTTCACAATGTGATACTCATTTTATACACTTACAATCAGAATATTTATCCTGGAAGATTTACGATTAACTCCAAAGCTCTTTTTAGAAGTATTTGAACTTACAACCTTCCAGTTATGCGTTGAGCTTCCTAACCGTGGCAACATGCCTGGCATATTGCGAAAGACGACAGTGTATATATGTACAATCTACAGTTCCTGTGAAGAATAAACAGCTTAAGTGCCAATCGAGATCACTCGGGGGTACACGGTAACTCCCTTCCTAGATCTAATTTTTTGTATTGCGAAATGCCAATTAATAACCTGTATACTTTCGCCAATTTATTGATGAAACCTAACTTAATGAAACATCCATGAGTCGTCCAATTCTCACACAATATTTGGTGAGCTCTTTCCATCTAGACAAACAGATGAAAGGCTGCTATTAAAGTCGAAATAGAAAAACGGATTGAATGCTAGGACATACCAAGAAGAGAGTTCTTCAGGCACCGTGTCATATTCAGGCATTGCCGTGATACCCCCAAGGGTGGCCGGTCTAACACCACACTGCGGGATGGCAGCTTGCTGTCGATGTATTCGTACGGAAGCTCTTTGTGTTGCGGCTGAATGAGAGGGGGAAGAGATAGAATTGAGAGGTACGAGGCAGTCATCGACTTGCGAACAGGGTTCCGTTCCTCCTGAGGCTCGTTCCCAAGTCGAACGGATTATAAGTCGGGATACAAAAATGTGCTCCATTTAAATGCGCATACTGTCAGTGTTATAATGTGTTTGGTTCAACACAAAAGGGGAAGCATTGTTAAACTCACACATAAGAAATATTGTATGGTACATTTGCATGCAATACTCTCAGAAATATTGTATTGTAAAAAAACGTTAAATAAAGTAACAAATAGAAAAATAAATCTGTTTTATTTTCACTTGCCTTGATTCATGATGCTGGCTTTCTCGTCAGAAATGGTGCAATGAGTCCCGAAGATTGCCCACAAAGACAGAGATCCCCCGTAAGCTTTAACGACTTTGGGCCAATGCTGTATTTGAGCACATTTAAAGGCCAGCACGGCAAATTAGGGGTGGTGGCTAGCACCACACCTGGTTGTCTTTGACTCCCCAGTGGCGATGTTTGCACACCACACCAGGTACTCAATGGAGGCTGAGTCTAGAGGACAGGCCATTCAGATGCCCTGGTGTTGTGAGTGGGAATAGATCAGGTCCATCAAATCGAGATTTAGTTCCATTCTTTGGTTTAAGCAAAACGTTGAAAAACCAAGCCATTGTGACAATTATATACAATATTTTCCCTCTGGGCATACATCCAGAATTAGTGTAAAATGCTCCTGATGTAACCAAAGAAACTTACTTAAATCATAACATTTGGTCTGAAAGCCTACGTATAAATCGTACATGATAATTGGTCAACTACATGGTGGAGGCGGGTCTTGTGATAGTCTGGCAATGACTAATTCCATATCAAATCAAGCACCCTTGGCGTTCCACCTCCCCAAAAAGTGACATACCAGGAATATCGGGTCCATAAATATATGGCAGGAAGTTATCACCATTCGTTCTCACCGATGTTTTTATTCTTCATTGTACTTGTGGGTGGAGTAGGGGGCCAGGTGGTGCATAGCCAGTCATCTCAGTCAATCAACCCATGGCTCCTGCTGGGTCTGGCATGAACACCGTGGTGATGTCACCGCCACTTAGTGGCAATGGCGGTTATGCTGTGTGTGAGTTCGGATGATGTCCGACGTTTCACTCTGGTTGAAGGGCTGAACACATTCCTGTGGAGGGAGCCAGTAGGAACGTTGGGTTGCTCGGTCAATGGCCAGGGTCAACGGCGGCGTGGTGTATTCCGCAAATATGCCCGACTGAGGGCGGGCACAAGCCGACGTGAGTAGGTTAAACGTTGAGTTTTATAAGGGCACCACGGGGTGACCAGCCCCTCCCCACCCAGCCCCACCCTCCCCACCCTCTCCTCCCCACCCAGCCCTCCCACCCAGCCCCTCCCTCTCCACCCAGCCCCACCCTGCACGATGGACACAATAATCCCCTCTGGGCTGGTGGAACCAGGGGGTTCCTACCAGTAATAGGCTCTTCAAATCAGAGGACAAGCAGCAAAGTTGAACTACTTAAGAGTAGAAGCCACTCATTTTGACTGGTCTTTTCCTTCGTCGTGTCTGCTATCCAACCTATGTGGTCTTTTCCCAATATTCTACACAGACCACCACTTCTGGTGTTGGTATTGTCAAATCTTGATGAGTGCATTATGGGTGCTGCAGGGTATCTCAAGAGACGGTCTATGAAGTTTGGTTCTCCTGACAAGCACATTGGTTGATCATGCACAAGCCGCCCCCATGATTCCATGAGAGAGTTGCGTCTGCCAAAACTCACTAAGTCTGTTTAGTCTCCACCATGTGGAATTGGAGCCCAGACATGAACTGTCACTGGGGTGATTCCTCATTGGCTCCATTCAGCAGCTTTATCACATACATTTTTCTGCATTTTTTCCAGAGGGAAGTTCTGGCAGATTCAGGTGATGTGGTCAGAGTGGTTGCAGTGGAGCATGATAATTTGTTTCTCGTTGAGAGACGACGACGGTGATGCTGGCTGATGGCCATGTAGCGGATGGTGGACGTTACCTACTACTCTCCTCCTGTTGTTAGGGAGGGGACTATGCCAGATAGGCAGGGAACAGGGTTTGCTTTCAGGCACCCTGTTATTCTGCACGTATCATTTAGGGTATGATGTCGACATGTTTACTATTGTTTGAGTGACCCCAGGTGGAGCTTGCATATCCAACCACAGAGAAACAAAGTGCTAAGGTGGTGTGTAGAGTGGATGGATGTACTCCCCACTTTACATTTTTAAGCTTTCGCAAAATGTTGTTTCGTGTGTTGACCTTGGATTTGGCATTCAAAGTGTGCTTTTTGTAGCTGAGTATACGATCCATGGTGAATCATTCTGATTGTTACCGGAAATGGTTCAGCATGACAACGAGCCTACGTTTTTTCAGTTGTACTCCATAGCTAGGCCTCGGCAAGGTAAGGTAAAAGTTAAAAGGTAAAAACAACGAGCCTACCTTTACCCTACCTTTTACCTTACCACAATACAACCACTCTACCCTACCTTTTACCCTTCAGCAGGTAAGGTAAAAAGCAACGAGCCTACCTTTTACCCTGCCTTTTACCCTTACCCCATACAAATTACCCGATTACAGGGTAATTACTAAGGAACTACACATGAACAAGGTTTATAACGGTAAATGCTAGGTAAAGCGCTTTATTAATTTAGAATACTCTCGATGATTCCAATTTTACACGCTTTCTATTAACTCACTGTCTGTTGTTGTTGTTGTTGTCGTCGTTGTTGTCGTTGTATCCTCAAATCTTGCAACTCAATTTTTACTCACATCCTAATGTGGTATCGACTGCAAACTTCGCATATTTATATCATACTGATGACAATACTATATTCTATCATTAAACAAATATATATTTCTTAACATTCGTTTGTATATGTTATGTTTCGGCTTGGGTCTAATTGTCCACGCACTGGCGTTGGCTGTAAATCACCACGGTCCCTTACGTTATGGCAAGCTTCGGGGCCACTTCCTGGAGTCGTGGAGTTCTGCCATTACTTGTACATTTAATAAAAGCGTATTTTTTAAAAAGTAAAAAAAAAAATATTACTTGTTAAATGGAGGCCACGGACTGCGCCACGGAGCTTCTAGCGGAAAACAAGGTACCGTATTTACCGGGTAATACTGCGCGCTACCTTTACCCTACCGGGTAATTCTTCCGAGCTATCTTTACCCTGTACCCTTTACCTTACCCCTTGGCATGTCGACACCTTTACCTTTTACCCTTGTACCCGGTAAAAAGGGTAAATTACCTTACCTTGCCGAGGCCTATCCATAGCTCTAAATTTAGTTTCTGTGAGAAGCTCTTCCAGCAGGTGGAGCCTTTTCCCAAAATATTAACTCTACTGTTGGCCTATTTTTTAAATCAGAATCGGCATTATATTTCCCATCGAGTAAAGCCCGTAGAGCTAAGAAGCTGTTTTTTTCAAGAGGCGACTTGGTCGACAGACAACATGAAAGCATTCCGCACAATTACAGGCAGTAGTGATGATGAACGTCGTGGTTAAATTTTGAGTTAGGCGTGTCAAGTAAAGTGGTCCCTGTTTAAGATGCCATCGATTAACAGTGTTTCGATTCCCGATCCACTTCTCATAGAGTACCATTGTTTATATTAGCGATACATTTTCGATTAGCGATGTGTTTTACGATATCACGCGGACCTGCCAAATTGGGCCAATCGGAGTGCTCTTAAAGTGGACGACTCGGCAGACCTCAGCCAATCAGCGATGCACCCTTTCATGAGCGTTTTGATAGCAATTGGCTGCTAGTTTTTCAGTTGTTTTACGTGCATTGCTTATAGAAACTTCTCTCTTGAATACTTAATATGTTCTGATCACGTTTATTTATTCAAATTTGTCTGTTTAAATATTGTAACTCTGTTTTTAGGGTGATAAAGGTCAACTTCCGATTGTCTTGCAACAAATTAAGCCTTTAACTTGAATATCCTATATTCGATTAACGATAATTGCAATTAACAATGTTTTTCGCGGGAACCAATTAATATTGTTAAATCGAGGGACAACAGTAGTCCTTGAATGAATGGACTGGACCACACTTGCGTGAACACTTTGCAGGCAGTTTATTATCCAAAGATGTGGAAGTGCTTTTGTGCTGTTGTAATATGTCAATGCAAGTCACTTAATTGAACACTTACCGTTTCAACTGGTGCTCTTTGCTGGTCATTTTCATCGTCACCCTTTTCCCTGCAGGGATTGTGAAACGTAATATCGCAATGGTGTGTGTATATATATATATGCCGTATTAGTTTTAATTGCAGGAAACATTCTACAATGAGCAGTGTCATTTCGATCATAATCATTGTCCCACAAACAATGTATACAGCTGCAGTCGGCTGTTCATTATCTAATATTTAAATAGCCAATTGCATTGATCCATTTGTCAACATCAGAATTTAAGTTATGGCATATCTCAACTCTTGAGAGATGAATCCGTATGTGTAGGGCGAGTGACACTCGGCGAACCACTCGTCACAGAGCATGAAGCGCCATCAAGTATGGGTGAGAGAGTGGATTAAGAAGAGACTCCTTATTGATAAATGTCGTCTGCCGTGTATTAGACATTTACACTAGCATTGCCCTGTATTTACGAGGGATATTACTTCAACAAGCCCTTGTCCCCCGCACACACGTTGAGTGAGGAGTCAGCGTTACATGCAGTGATTTTATCACGTCATTCAGCCCCTAACGGGTGATGTCACCCTATATGGCTGAAGCCATTCGGCATGGCGTAAGGGATGATGACGTTGAAATATGAATCGATGGGGAACCCAACTTCAGGATGACGCTACTAATGTAACATGAGTCGCTCTCTCAGAATATTTCGGCTACGATTAGTTTGTGTTGGACTTTAATTTGTTTGGAATTTCCAAGTAAATGTAAATTTTGCAAAGTTGATGTCATTTGTGGCAATGTCCTCGCCAAGACAAACACGTTTTATGTTTTTGTATGACGTACCGTGCGCGAGATTCGAAGTGTGATGGCCAGACAGGACACTTGCGCATGTTAAATCTATACAGTAGACTCGATTATCCGTGTGCGCTTTGTGATTTAGGAACCAACCACGCACCTGAGATTTTGACATAAATTAACAACTCATGGATGTTCCCTCAAGCCCAAATTAATAATCTAAAAACCTTTATAAATTGTTATTCTTGGAAATGTGTATTACAAGTTACTTACTTAAACCGAACAAATATGTTGCTTCAGTTAATCCAAAATCCACGTCATCGCCCTACAGTACAGTAGTTGCATATCGTTACAACAGTGGGCAGAGTCTGATTGATGTTGATTGGCGTGGTTCTGCTATCCATTTAGTAGGTGCGGGAGCAGGAAAGTGTTATCACTGGGCACGCACATCGTTTGGATTAATTGTTAGTATTCTATTAAATCGAAATTGTTAGTTGTGCTTAATTTTGAGTGATTTATCTGATCATTAATTTTGTTAATTTATAATTTTTGAAACTTTACCACATTTTTTGTTCATTAACAAACTAATTTTTCATTAACTTAAACATAATTTATATCTGTACAGTATTAGTGTTTTTTTTGCATAGAAATCCATGTAAAATGGTTATATTTGGGATTATCAGCGATTTTTTTTATTATCCACAGCCATCCTCTCCATCATAATCGAGAGTCTGCTGTATATTGATAAGGAACGCTTTTGCCATGCATCACTGCACTGTCAAGGAGTGCCATGGATCAGCACCGTGTGCTTTACCCCAATTCGTAGGGTTTACAAACTGAAGCGATAGGCAGGCATATTTATCTTCACCATCTCCTTGCTTCTATGATGTGGGCATACAGTCGATCATCGATTACCCGGCAGCTTCGGTATACTGGGATGCACTCAATCACTCAACAATGGGGGCTGCTGCCCCTGGGTCACGTAGTGAATATCAGAGGGCGGGTGCTGAAAAATCCCGTGTTGTACAGTACTTCTATACTCCCCTATCTATGCTGCCCACCTTCACCAACCCGCACTGACAGATTTTGTGAAGTATGGGTAAGTCACCCCCATCCGTGGATTGGAAAATAACAACATTAATTATTTTTACCAACATTTGTAATTATTTTTTATGCCTGCGATATTAACGGTTGGCTCGCTGATAATTGGGCAGCCAATGGGGGTTTGACGGTTGGGAGTTGCGGTCAGGAACATGAATAATAATTGACTTGAGGAACATGGATTAATAGAGGTAGACCTCACAGACAGGACTGAATTCAGTTGTCATGACGTTTCTCATTAAATATGCATTTACCTACCACGGTAACGTTTTTTAATCCGTTCAATGAAAATTACTGTTAACTGACATAACTGTTAATCGAATATGGGAATTACATTTATGCTGAAACAGAAAACTTAATGTTAAACAAAGCAAGTTGAAGTCTAAACGTTAATAGATTCGCGTCAATGATTGGCTGAGGACTCTGCTCAGCCACACTTATGCGCATTCAGATTGGCCTATATTGGCACCCTGCGGGCATAACGTTAACACATACCGTTAGTCAACATTACCACGGGGCTCCTATGGGAACCAAAACGAGAACCGGAAAAAACGTTAACTGATGGTCACTGTGAACTGAGTGACTACTATATAAGTGTTTTGTTGCCTGGAACTCACTTCAGAGGTTTCCCGTCCTTGTGGAAGCAGAAGTAGTAAATGGCTCCCACCGCTGCCACTAATGCCATCAGCGACACTACAGTGGCAATGGCTATGACCCAGGGCTCAACGCCACCATCACCACCACCATCACCACCACCACCACCTGTAAGACAGTAACATGGCCGGTGTGAGATACCCGAGAACCCTTTACAAAAATAAGGATACATTATAAAACGTAATCTCTCATCGAGATTATCTTTATTTTTTCCATACGCTGTCCTGATTTCACATGTCGGCCGTTGTGCGACGATAGTTTCAAATTACACATTCCTATGGCAGGATCATCCCCCCAGAAGATAATCCAAGGTATTAGTCAAACGATAAGCAGGATTACAACCTGTGTACTTCCAGTTGGGAGCTGTGAATGGTATGGTGCGATCTAACCAGATACTCAAAAAAAAATCCTTCATTGTTATTAACCACGCTCAAATTTGCTTAGCTTGATCTGACAGAGGTGGGACAAAGTCATTGTTATGCAAGTCCAAGTCGAGTCTGAAGTCATCAAATTCATGACTCGAGTCTGACTCGAGTCCAAGTCACATGACTCGAGTCCACACCTCAGAGGTGGGACAAAGTCATTGTTATGCAAGTCCAAGTCGAGTCTGAAGTCATCAAATTCATGACTCGAGTCTGACTCGAGTCCAAGTCACATGACTCGAGTCCACACCTCTGTGATCTGATGAGATTGTTCTATTATTACCCTTTTTGTACCTGCCACACTGCCTCCTCCTTGCACCTTAATGATGCATCAATGCAGTGGGTATAGACTCCCACGAAAAAATTAGTTGACCCACATATTTGGCCTCTATTTACTCGTGTACATATATCTTTATCAATAAAGTAGGTTGTACGTGTGTCTGCATATTAGCTTGCCAGGATGCATTCACACAGTTTTGAAGATAGAGACCTGAAACCTTTGCAGGGTGATCCTGGATTTTTGCCTTCTAGGTTGCCCCCCCCCCCCCACTCAGCATAGTGACCATATACTTCTTACAGCGAATAAGCAATGGCAATCTCCCAGTTGATCAAAGTGGACATGTGACAATTCTAGCCAACCGTGGCACTGTCGTTAACACAGGTCCAGAGCTTTCAAAGTTTTCCCCAAAATACTCAATCACTTCCAGGATCCCACCTATCATAACTGGCTCAACTGACTGTATGAAAGAGCCTTCCTTGCACGTAAAAATTATACAGTAAACAGTACCAATGACTATATCCTTAAGCAGATACCTGGTGAAGAATGGACATACATGTCAATTGACACCGTTCTTGAAACAGACCAGGCAGTACATTATCCTACAGAGTTTCTAAATTAATTGCAGCCACCAGGAATGCCACCTCACATATTAATCCTAAAGAAAGGTTCCCTTATCATGCTGATAAGGAACCTGGATCATCCAAAATCCTGCAATGGAAGTCGGCTCTGTGTGAAAAAGCTCCTTTCTAATGTAATCGAGGCAACTATAATGACAGGGTGTGCCCTTGGAAATTTCCATCAAGAAGTCACAAGGTCAGTCGCTGCAGATTGCAGGGGTTGACCTTCTAACTCCCTGTTTGTCCCATAGGCAGCTTTACATGCATGTTCCAGGGTTAGGGCAAGCAGGAACCTTTTCATACTTGCTCCCAATAGAAGACCACAAATGTGGTTTACCCACAGGCCTTGCAATAACATAGAATAACTTTGAATGGCCATATAATACATTTTAGCCTCCAATATTGGCATCCACTAATTTACCCCACCTAATATATAAATTAAAATAACTTTCAGTCGTTGAGCTCTATATACCTCAAACATCTCACGTCTAGGCCAGCGCTGTTGTGAATCACTGAAATATGAAGCCGCACGATTTCACTCGAAGTAAAAAGATTCACGACCTGCTGTAAACACTCTTTTAAGGTAGATAATGGCCAGGTGTAGTAAATAGCCTGGGAAAGTACGTGGCGTGGATTGGCCCAAAGTAAGATACTGGGGTCAGTTGGGACAGTGGAATGAATGATACAGGGAGGCCTTTCCGGCTTCCTTGTATAAGGCCAGACTCAAAGTTCAACATCCTTAAGTTTTCCCCACACTTGGTGATTTTTTAAAGGAGTTGCGTATAAGCAAACATTTAGGTCCATCGGTTAAATGTAGTGAGATGTTAACTACCTGATGCCTGCTGTATATTTGGAGTTTGTATGTTCTTCTCGTGGTCGTGTGGATTTTCTCCAAATCCTCCGTTTTTTTCTTCAATATTTAGAATCATGCGTTTAAAACAGGGGTCCTCAAACTACGGCCCGCGGGGCACATGCGGCCCGCCGAGGACATTTATCAGGCCCGCTGGTGTTTTTGCCGCCGCTGCCTGTCTGTTACTTTTTTTTTAAATCCTTGCTTGCTTAGGACCGTGCAAATCTTTCGGTCGTTTTTTAACCCACTTCCCGTGATCCAATCGAGCTGACATTTTCCACACAGACTCGTTGTGCGTGACAATTAATGTTCGTGAAATTTTTTTTCCAAAATTTTACACTTTTTAGGCAAAATTTTTTATTTTACATTTATTCAAATAGAACTCATTCATGGCTTTGGCTGAACGTCACAGTGTAGGAGCCCAGAGCGTGACACCTCCACAGGCCGTGGCGGAGTAGCGCAGTTGGTAGCGCCCTCGCTTCCCATGCCAAAGGTCGCGGGATCGATCCCTTGCGTCCTCCACAGGCGAATATATTTTTAAATCCTTTATTAAATCCTTTATATTAAGTTCACTTGCTTGCGTGCTTACGACCGTGCACATCTTTCGGTCGTTTTTTAACCCACTTCCCGTGATCCAATCGAGCTGACATTTTGCACACAGACTCGTTGTGCGTGACAATTAATGTTAGTGAAATTTTTCCAAAATTTTACACATTTTAGGACAAAAATATTATATTTAATTACCAATTGCTTAATGGTGCAATGCATGTGTAGTGGCGGTGCGCGCTGACAAGGTGGGGCGTGTGTGTGCGCGCGCCGGGCGTGGCTACATCGAGTGTGGGGTGTTGACGCACGCCGACAGTGATGGATCACGGGGCGGCGCTGGTGCGTGGTTGTGCGCGCAGACACGATATGGGAAACAGGATCGTGGGCAGCGTGCTGAGTGATTGGTCAACTGGGTGGGTGCTCTCAGCGACGTCCGCATGAAGGACTATAAAGGGGACGCGCAGGAGCACTCGGGAGTTATTACCAGCTGAAGATCGAAGACGGAGTTGAAGAGATAGGGCCCTGAGACCCCTAGCCCCGCTGTCCTTGTAAGGGCCGGGACCCTGTGCGGTTCAGAGGCGAGGCTGTGGGACCCGAGGTCTGGCATCCATGTGGGACCAGGCTGTGGGATCCAGAGTCGAGACTAATAACCCAGCCGGGTGGATTCTGAGAAGCTATGGACGTAAGAGCCCGTGCGAGTGTAGCCAGGGGAACCTCGTGGGTTATGTGGCAGTTGCCACCCGTGTAACAGTTTGGTGTTAATAAAAGGTGTGCTACCCGTCAGAGTCGTCTCCCGCCAAGTTACTACTTTACAACTGGCGTCAGAAGTAAACCTGTCTTCACAAATGATGGATACTAGGAAGACTACCCGTACCCACGAGCGAGATCGGGAAGACGACGACGTCTAGGAGCCACAAGCATCGGGAGGCGAGGAAGATGAGATGCCGCCGATGCAGCACCTCGCGGCGATGGACGACGCTCCGCTCGCCTCCAACACCGGCCTTCAGGAAGCACACTCCCGCCTGGCGGAGTTGTTGCTCGCCGCCGCTTCGATTTGTCCGAACTCACGGCTTCAGGAGGCGGGAGGGCGACTACGAGGGTGGAGGAGGGAGCGCGGCCGCCGGGATCCCGCCAGAACGCGCTTTGCGCCAAAAGTTTTGAAATTGGCGCCATTTTCGAGGGTCCACCAGCAATTGGCGGGAAGCGTGGACACCACGTGCTCGGGACCTCCACTCCACACAGCCCGCGTCATCGGCGCGCGCCGAGACTTTCCACCATGCGCCTGCCGACGGAGGCGACATTTTCGTTGACTACAGCGGTGCGCGGGAAAAGCATTCATCGGGGGACGACGACCAGGTCTTCCAACAGAGACAGCCCGCGCTCACGGCGTTCAAGGCGGACGGGGGCGACTGGGGGCCTTCCAACGAAGGTTCCTCGCGCATCAGGAGATGTAGGGGTGGTCCGACACCACTGCCCTACGCGCGCTGCCGGCGATGCTCTACGACGACGCACTTGCGGCCTTCACATCCGCCCCAAGGTCGTCCCGCTCAACGCTCCACGCCGCGCTACATCTCATGGCTAAGGTTTTCGGACCGCCCGCGACCTGTCGCCACCAGTTTTACGAACGGCGTAAGGTGGATGGAGAAACTACGCTCGCCTATCGCACATCGCTGCTCGCCCTGGCGGACGCCGCTTTTCCACGCATGGACAAGGAGGGGAAGGACGCCATGGTGACAGAGCAGCTGCTGGCGTTGGCTCACGGTCTGGGAGTGCCCATAAATACGGCCGACGAGATGGACATCTGCTCCTTGGGGGTGGCGACAAGTATTCACGCACACGAGGTCCTCAAGCGAAAGCGGACGGTCATCTGTGCATCGGCGGGGATCGCGACACCAGCCGCGATGGGCGCCGAGCCTCAGACTGCTACGGTTCGGGAGGAGGCCTTCACCGTCTCAAGACCGGGGAGTGGAGATCGGGAGGTCGTTCGCCCGTACGATCCCGCAAGCTGGAGCAACCGAAACCTACGACGTCCATGGTCTTGTGTTACAACTGCGGCCTCCGGGTCACGTCGCGTCCGGGTGCCGGGCTCCGCGTCAGCGCGCCACGGGACCACGTCCGGACGACGACCAAGGCCCCAAGTCATCCCAGCAAACCCCGGCAAGTCGCGGCACCCCACACGCTCGGTCCACATACACGGCACACTCGGGTCGCCGCTTCGCGGTGGGGGACCGCGTATGGGTACCGGGGATTCGGTTCGGCGAGGGGGTTCGTACACGGCCCGGGGGCAGTCAAATGGTCAGAGTTGGCCCACAGGATAGTGGCTGCGTCGGCCGGGTCGTCCGTAGTAACGGGGTTTATTGACGGGGTCGAGGTCCGGGTGCTGGTGGACACGGGTGCGTCGGCCACCATCATTTCGGACCTTATTTATAACATCCTTCCCGTCCAATGCCGACCCCTTCTTCCGGTGGACGTACCGTTTACGCGGCGAACGGGGGATCTTTGGGAATAATTGGACAGATTCGGGCCACTATTTGTATTGGTGATATCAAATTGACGGGTCCCATTTTTGTGTCATCGTCTCTGGCAGTCCCTTGTTTACTGGGCACGGACTTTTTGGATAAAATGCCCATTAAAATTCTCATTGATCAGGCCTGCATTGAACTTCCATCGGGTCGGCGGGTTGCATTTTAACGAGTCCTACCAAAATACGCACAGTTTGTGCAACGGTTCAGGTGCTGGCAACGCAGACTGTGCGGGTGCCCCCGGGATCGCAAATGTTGGTACCCCTTCGGTTGCGAAAACCCTCGGGATCGACGCGGGGACCAGGGTGTCCTGTTAGGGCCGTCTAACAGAGCTGTTGGGGCCTCGACTTAGCAGTAGCTCAGACCATGGTGCGGGCGGACAGAGATCCGTTCGTGATGGTTCTGAATACGGGGTCGCGGACGGCTGTAATTACTCAGGGCACGGTGCTGGCTCACGCGGCGCCGCTACCCGTCGACGAACGGCTCGTTGCGCATGCCGACTCCAGCCTCGATACACACCCTCCATCGGAAGAGGGGACAGAATGGCTGAACTCGTTGTGTGCTGGGTCTAGTGACTTGTCTAGTGTGCAGTTGGGAGCGTTGAGGGGCCTGCTACTCGAATTCGCCGACATCTTTAGCAGACATAAGTACGATATTGGCTGCACGGATTTGTTGCGCCACCACATAGCGACCGGTGATGCGGCCCCTATTCGGCAAAATCCCTTCCGGCTCAGCCCAGCCGAGAAGGAACATGTGAGATCGGCTGTTAATGACATGCTGGCTGCCGACATCATTTCGCCCTCTCCAGTCCGTGGGGGGATCCCATCGTCCTTGTTAAGAAACAGGACAGGTCCTTGCGGTTTTGTGTGGATTTTCGCCGCCTAAATAAAATCTCTATGGCCGACGCGTATCCACTCCCCAGGATGGATGAGTCGCTGGATGCCTTGGCGGGAGCACAGTATTTTTTGACGCTTGACCTGCTTTCAGGATTTTGGCAATTGCCCCTCGATGAGGAATCAAAACCTAAGACCGCTTTCCAGACACCAGGAGGCCTATTTGAATTCAATCGATTGCCCATGGGCTTACATTCCGCTCCCGCCATGTTCCAGAGGCTCATGGAATTGGTTTTGTCAGGACTCCAATGGGACACCTGTTTGATCTACCTCGATGATATCATCATTTTCAGCCGGACTTTCGAGGAGCACCTCCAGCGCTTGAGAGGGGTGTTCCTCAGGATGCGTTCCGCTAAATTAAAATTTAAACCCGCGAAATGTCACCTGCTTCGGGAATCGGTCCGGTACTTGGGCCATATTGTTGGCCGTTCAGGGATCTCCACAGACCCTGCTAAAACGCACTGTGTCAGCTCATGGCCAACGCCAACCTCAGTCACTGAAGTCCGCAGCTTCATAGGATTCGCCTCCTACTACCGCCGTTTTGTCGAACATTTTGCCACCATAGCCAGGCCCCTACACGCTTTGACGGCTAAGGGGTAAGGTTTCACTGGGGCTCAGATGAGGAGGCTGCGTTCTGCTCCCTTCGGGACGCCTTGGTGCGAGCTCCCCCTTGTGTTACCCCGATTTCACGCAACCGTTTCTGCTTGACACGGATGCCAGTAACACGGGTGTCGGGGGAGTGCTCTCACAGGTGGTCGGGGGGGTCGAACGGGTGGTCGCCTACGGTAGTAGAGTTCTGTCACCTGCGGAACAACGCTACTGTGTGACTCGTCGTGAATTGCTAGCAATCGTTTTTTTATACAGCAATTCAGACCGTATCTCTACTGACGTCATTTTACTGTTCGTACGGACCACGCGGCTCTCCAATACGCAATGCGGTGGCGCAACCCTCCGGCCAATTGTCCCGATGGCTGGAGGTCCTCCAAGACTACCAGTTCACGACGATTTACCGAAAGAGATTGCGGCACTCGAATGCGGATGCCTTGTCGCGGTTGCCGCCTCGCTCGGAATGCGCGTGTCTTCTGGGATCGGCGCGGTGTAAACCCCCTGTCGCCGCTCGCGCGGAAGTTTTGCTCGCCGCCACTGACGCTCTAGAGGTCGTTTTGCCCGCCGCTCCTACGGGCGGGGACTCGTTACTCGCGTTACCTCTTATCGAGTGGGCCGTCTCCAAATGGCCGACAGCTCCCTACTCACGCTGCGGCGGAAGGCGGAGGCTCCCGAGGTGGGGGAGACGCGGGTCAGTTCATGGGTGGTCAGACAGGGCCTCCTGATGAAGTGGGACAATATGTCCCGGCGCCATACGCTCGTTGTGCCATCTGCTTTACGGGTAGGGTCGTTCTGGCTGCTCACGAACGCCTCATGCATTTGGGATTTCACAAAACGCTTGCCCTACTCCAACAGGACTATTATTGGCCGGGTATGGGGAGCGACGTGGAGAACATCCTCAAGGGATGTGTGGGGTGCGCTCGAAGGAAACCACCACAGATAGCGGCTAATCCACCACTACAATCCATTCAGGTTTCGCGCACGAACGAATTGGTTGTGCTCGACATTTTGGGGCCCTTTCCCGCTACACCTAGGGTAACAAATACCTGCTGGTCGGCGTAGAATACTTCACCCGATGGCCTATGACTCGCCAACCAGTCGGCTGCGGCGGTGGCGGACGCCTTTGTCCAGGGCTATGTTTTGGACAAAGGCGCCCCCGAACGCTTGCTGACGGACCAAGGAAAGAATTTTTCGAGCGTTTTGTTGCGCGAGGTGTGCGACCTGTTGGGTACGAAAAAAGTGCGTACCTCCCCGTACCACCCGCAGACTGATGGAATGGTTGAACGTCTAAACAGAACGATTACTTCTATGCTGTGCCAACAGGTCTGCAACGATCAGGTTGATTGGGACTTGCAGGTACCCGGGGTACTCGCGGCCTATCGAATGGCCCCCATGCGGCAACGGGGTTTTCCCCATTTTTTCTCATGTATGGGCGGGAGGCTGATCCGCCTATGGATGTCCAACTGGGGATTTCCCAGCCACGTGCGAAATCCAAATTGGCCGTACACATCAAATTTAATATCGCCAAGCTGGCTGAAGCGCGGGAGGCTGCAAGGTTGAATTCGAGGTCGCGCCAGGTCGCTAACGAGAGGTTGCATGAACGGAAAGTGTATACGCACGATTGGAAAACAGGCGATAAGGCCTGGCTGCATTGTCCACATGCACCGTTGGCTACGTCCCCTAAGTTGTTGAGACCATGGAGGGGACCTGTGGAAATCGTGCGTATTGCGCGACCCCAGTGTATCCAGATTAAATGGGGAAAACGCCGTTGGTACGTACACCCCTCCCGGCTGAAAACTTTCGCGGCAACCCATGACCTCCCTTTGTGCCGTAACGACCGAGCGTGTGATGGGCCGTCGGCTCGGGGTGGGAGGTGTCGCAGTCTGATCCTCACGTGTCTCCGCCTGACCTACTCCCAGGTGTCGCGGACCTGACGGCTGCTGACCACCGAGAGCCGGAATCCCGAGGCGCGCACGGATCTACAATACCTGCCCCGTGCCTCTCTGGACTGCCGGCGCCACCGGACGGTCAACCGCGTCTGGTTCTGTACGACGGACCGGCCAGGCGGACTCGTGCTAAGACACGCCACTTTTCCTGAGGGGGGGCCCGAGATTGCGGCTCGGCGCCACGTTCCCCTTCTGCCCGGTACATTGCCCCGTTCATGGGGTGGTCGGAAATGAAGGGACGCTGCATGAGTCATTTTTGTATATACGTTTATTGTTGTCGCTCGCCGCTTGTACATATTGTTCTGTTGTTGCGGTGATATGCTCTGCTTACGGATGGCGGAGTTTTTATTGTGATGTGTTGTTGTGATTGTTGTTGGTGTTACGGGGCACACACTAATTGGGNAGGGAAATAAAAAAATTTTAGCAGCCGGGTCGGCTGCGAGCTATGTGGTAGGGGGTGATGTAGTGGCGGTGCACGCTGACAAGGTGGGGGCGTGTGTGTGCGCGCGCCGGGCGTGGCTACATCGAGTGTGGGGGTGTTGACGCACGCCGACAGTGATGGATCACGGGGCGGCGCTGGGTGCGTGGTTGTGCGCGCAGACACGATATGGGAAACAGGATCGTGGGCAGCGTGCTGAGTGATTGGTCAACTGGGGTGGGTGCTCTCAGCGACGTCCGCATGAAGGACTATAAAGGGGGACGCGCAGGAGCACTCGGGGAGTTATTACCAGCTGAAGATCGAAGATGGAGTTGAAGAGATAGGGCCCTGAGACCCTAGACCCGCTGTCCTTGTAAGGGCCGGGACCCTGTGCGGTTCAGAGGCGAGGCTGTGGGACCCGAGGCCTGGCGTCCATGTGGGACCAGGCTGTGGGATCCAGAGTCGAGACTAATAACCCAGCCGGGTCGATTCCGAGAAGCTATGGGACGTAAGAGCCCGTGCGAGTGTAGCCAGGGAACCTCGTGGGTTATGTGGCAGTTGCCACCCGTGTAACAGTTTGGTGTTAATAAAAAGGTGTGCTACCCGTCAGAGTCGTCTCCCGCCAAGTTACTACTTTACACATGCAATCATCTGACCCATAGGTGGCAGCCATCTCAAGCCAGAGGACGAGAGGACTCTAGCCGCCACGCATATAAAGGATTTATAGTGAAAAACTTTGTTTTTACGGGTATATATTGGTATTTTACTAATAGCAATTTTGACTCCCTAGAAAACAATGATGTCAAGAAAGAGAAAAAATTACTCGGAGTGTAGGATATTCAAAGAACAGTGGACTTATGATTACTTTTTCATGCAGTACAAGGAAAGAGCTGTGTGTCTGATATGCCAGAATATAGTGTCTGTGTTCAAAGAATACAATTTACGTCGACACTATGAAACTCAACATAAAGATAAATATGATTGTTTGGTCGGAGAAGTGAGAAAAGATAAAATATTAAAACTGAAAAATACATTAACTCAGCAAAATACTTTTGTGAAGCAGAAGCAGCTAAATATTTCATCACTGCGAGCAAGTTTTCAAGTTGCCAAGCTAATAGCGTGCACTGGCAGACCATTCGTGGAGGGAGAATTTGTTAAAGAATGCCTTCTTTCTGTTGCCAAAGAGATGTGTCCAGAGAAGGCCGATTTATTTAGTACAGTGAGTCTTTCAGGACCTACAATTACACGGAGGATTGAAGAAATGGGAGAAAATTTGCATCAGCATTTGCAAAACTCCACAAAAAAACTTTCCTATTTTTCCTTGGCACTCGACGAAAGCAATGATGTTCGTGATTCTGCACAACTTCTAATTTTTATTCGTGGGACGAATGACTATTTCGAAGTCACAGAAGAGCTTGCTGCACTACAAAGCATCAAAAGAACAACTACAGGAGAGGATATCTATGAAAAGGTTTGCCAAACTGTGAATGGTTTGGAGCTGAACTGGGCTAAACTAGCCAGTGTGACAACTGATGGTGCTCCTAGCATGGTGGGGTCTAAGAAAGGAGTAATTGCTCGCATTAACCAAGAGATGGACAAACATAACCATTCTCATCCAATAGCCATACACTGCCTCATCCACCAACAAGCGCTGTGTAGTAAATCACTGAAGTGGGACTCTGTTATGAAAATTGTGGTATCTTGTGTTAACTTCATTAGAGCTCATGCACTAAACCACAGACAATTTCAGGAATTTCTGTCTGAGCTAAATGTTGACTATAAAGATGTTCTGTACCACACAGAAGTCCGTTGGCTGAGTCGAGGGGGGTTTTGAAACGTTTTTATGACTTACTTCCACAGATTACAGCTTTTCTGCTTTCAAAAAACAAAGAAGTACCAGAGCTCAATGATGCAGAATGGAAATGGCACCTTGCCTTTCTGACAGATGTAACAGAGCTACTCAACAGTTTCAATGTGCAACTTCAAGGAAAGGGGAAGCTCATCTGTGATATGCAATCACATGTCAAAGCATTTAAAGTAAAATTAGGCCTCCTCATCAAACAAGTGAAGGAGGAAAACTTCTGCCATCTCCCCACAACTCAAAATCTGTTAGCGGAAAAACCATTGGTTGCATTCCCAAACAAAACGTGTGGATTCACTAGAAAAATTGCAAAAGGAGTTCCAATTTCGATTTAAAGAGCTTCATCTCCATGAACAGGACATACAGCTTTTCCATAACCCATTTTCTATTGACATTGAAAATGTGGATACAATTTACCAAATGGAATTGGCTGAACTGCAGAATAGTGACTCTCTGAAAGACGCATTCAAGTCAAGCAGCCTTCATAATTTATATGCATCTCTCCCCTCTGAGACATATCCTCATCTCAGGAACCATGCACTCAAAATGGCAACCATCTTTGGCAGCACTTATGTCTGTGAACAGACTTTTTCCAGAATGAAACATTTGAAATCTCCAACCAGATCTAGACTAACGGATGCACACTTGCATCACTTGTTACGACTAGCAGTGACAAATATGGAACCGGACATTGACCATCTCATTAGCCAAAAGCAGGCCCATAGTTCCCATTGAAATACTGGCAAGTTTGTTGATTTAACTTTACTTGTTCTTCATTTAAAATATTGTATTTGTTCCCGTTTTGTTTCTTCACTTCAAAATACGTTATATGCAGTGTGCACAGGAATTTGTTCCTAGTTTTTTTTAACTATAGTCCGGCCTCCAACGGTTTGAGGGACAGTGAACTGGCCCCCTGTTTAAAAAGTTTGAGGACCCTGGTTTAAAGTATTGGTTGCTATTAATTTACACGTGATAAGCCACTTCGTTGAGCTATCATTTGTGGCCAGGTCGTTTCTGAAAAATAGCTATATAGCTTAATGGGCCTTACCTAGTAAAATAACATTCTTTTTACACGCTTTTATTTAACTCACTCCGTCTGTTGTCGTATCCTTAAAAAATCTTGTAACTCAATTTTTACCCACTTCCCAACGTGCTATCGACTGCAAACTTGGTATAGGTATGTCATACTGATGACAAGACTATATTCTATCATAAAATTTTTAAATATTTTTAAACAATCTTTTTACGGGTCTAATTGTCCACGCTCAACTCACGTTGCCTGTAAATCACCACGGTCCCTTACGCTATGGAAAGCTGCGGGGCCACTTCCTGGAGTCGTGGAGTTCTGCTATTACGAGTACGGTACATTTCATTAAAGCGTGTTTTTTAAAAAGTATTTTTAAATATTTTATTAAATTGTGTATTTATTTTGTCACCAATGTTTTCTAGAAAGCCTTTGAAAGTAGGGTGACTCTTTGACCAGGTTCTACTTTTTCACTCATCAGAAGGATGTGGCCCAATCGATGCTGCTGGGTGTCTTGGTGATATAGATCACATGGGGACTGTTGAGTCTACTTTATTAAGGACTGTGTAACAGGCTGCCACAATTCTTGCAAACTGATAAAGAAATAATCATGCCTGGAGAAAATCGTGCCATTCAATTTTCTGTCCAAATACTGATCGTATATGCTAGTGCTGTGGTGTCATAGTTACACCAGTGTCTTGTTAACACCAAATGGTCCGCGAATAATTGTTCCAAATTATTGGGGCCAACACAGGAACCACACATGCGCATCGTGAACCTAGTTACCCAGTCATTTGCAATCCTCATGCTTGAACATATCGTGAGGAAGTGTTTGAAACTAGGAGGTGGTTAACTTGAGTAGGTGAGTTATTTTTCACGTTAAAGTTGACCCTGTAAATACTATATAGCTTTAGTATTATTAATTACAGCGAGTAAATGGGATGTCTGGATAAACCCCACACATACAGGGTGAGAACATTCCCGCACTTTGCACATCACCGTAGTTAACTGCTTTGGTGCTGAACAGGAGCCATCTCTTGTATCTGTTGGTGCCAGTGAGAGATTTCTGCATAAGGAAAGTCAGTTTCGTGCGAATATCTGGTGTGGTTGTGGTTGCCACGGGCGTAGTGGATGTAGTTGTTGATGTTGTTGTCGTGATAGCAGCAGTGGTTGTAGCAGCGGTGGTTGTACCTGGCCGGATGGTAATGATAACCACGCCTCGCCCCAGCCCACCGAGTTATTGGCCCAGCAGGAGAACGACCCAGAGTCTGACTCCGCTAGCGGCCGCTCAAAGGACAGGGAGTTGCCGCTCATAACCGTCCATTGGGCAGAGAGCCGTCTTGCCTACGAGAAACCACACCACAACACAGGGAGCGCGACACACTGTCAGCATCGTGTGATTACACTTGCTGCATAAACTGAGAAGAGGAATTCGAATGAACTTTTAACCCTTCCCCGTTCTGAACTTCTGCAAGTTGCAGGGTGGGGTGTCCGAGTCACTGTTGAAACTCGGGTATGCGAGTGGGATAAGCGTTAATTTTATTTAGAGAGGCGTAGTAGCACTGCATTTTAAATTTGTTATCCACTAAATTGTCTGTTCAGAAGTAGAGTGAATCTCGTCATGACTACATTTGGTACATTCTAATGATGTTCTATAATGGCTGGGAAGCTGAAATTTGTCCAAATAATGGAATAGATGCTTACGACTGGACAAAATCCAAAAACCAGTTGCTAAATTGTTAAACTTAGATGCAACAATTTTTTGCCTGGAGGTTGATTGCATTCACTTGACGACCACTTACAGACTTTCATACGTAGATTTTGGTAAAAGGAATTGGTGGCCAAAGAAAGGAAGCATTGGAGATCTGGGAGAGAAAGAGAGTGCTAGAGCCAACACCATGGCTGGCAGAGCCTGAGATGGAAACAACCCAAGACCAGAACCACCTACGGGGCAAAGGACCGCAGGATGGTCTCGGAAGGACAGGAATCTTCACCATCGATCCCAGTGCAGCACCAATGAGGGCAGGGTGAGCCTAAAGTTATACATTAGTTTTACTCGGAGCGCACGGTTAGCATAAAGATCAACTTTTGTATTATGCTTAAATGCTAAACACGTAGTAATATGGGCAAGTCCTAGCTTAATGCGTGGCATTGGTGACACTATAACCTGTTTGGCCTGTAACGCGACTGCCATTTTTGAATGCTTTTCGCACAACACAGAATGTATGCCATTATAATATGAAACTCGCCCAGTTCTAACGTCGAACACACCCAGTTATAATGCATAACGTGCGGCGTTATAATGGGGAATGCACACCATTATAACGCGGAATGCGCACTGTTATAATGTCATAGCGTATTTTGCGTGAACAAAATTTATGTTTTTGTGTGCGCACTCGGGAGCAACCGAAAGTAGAATAAAACGTGGGCATTTGAAATCTCGACTGAGAATTTCAGAGGTGTACTGACTCTGTGTCTAATGTAGCCTTTATGAATCAGGGGGGTTGGTAGATACCCAAATACAATTGCAGAACCCAGTGCAGACTCCGTTACTGGTGCACAGCATTTACGAAGCAATTTTTACGGAACTATTCTTGATCAGTCTATTGCGGTCCCTTACCTGCCCCAAAAATAGTGAGTGATGCTGGGGTTTGCGTCCGCTTCGCAAGTCAAGAAAGCTCCTTCCTTCCCCACGTGCCAATCGCCATCATAGCCAGCGATGCTCACTCTCGGTTCGTCTGCGAATAGAGGAGGCAACAGTCATGGGCTCCTTCAACTGCTGCTAAATATTCACGGTCTCTGATTTGTGTACAGCATATAGGAGAGTAGCATTTATACTATACACCACCCTCTAATATAAAATAATGAGTGATACTACGTTGCAAGTTGTGCACAACCACAATGAACAAAAACTACACATTTATCAATAACACAGTGTTTGTGGGCATGAAAGAAAAATATGCAATCGGTAACATTTCAAGCAATTTCTAACCAAAATATTATGCCCGTGCATTATGCAAGATTAGCAGCATCAAAGGGAGGGAGTAGGGTTAGCATTAATAAAGGGAAGGAATGTTAATAGTATGGAGCTGCAGCAACTAAACCACCACGTAAAAAATATATATATAAACTACATCAGTATCATCACTATACTAAATATACTCTCCAATAAGCTAGAGCTACTAACAGTAAGTCATACATTACAATTCTATGTCGCAAAAATATAATATGCCTCCAGCTAAACTTTTTTTCTTACATTACACGGGTCAACCCCGTACTATATACTGCCATAGACAAACCCAACATTAAATTATATACTGTATTACTATACACCACCTTAGACTATACATTGTAATATTACACTGTATTATTCTACCCACTCTACTGTATACCACACTGCTGTATATTCACTATACAATTACGATACTATATATTACCTTATACATTATATTAAACATTACACTTTTATACTATTTATTATTATACAATCTGCTATACACTATACCATTGACCGTCGCGTGAAAGGTACTAAATTATTAAGAAGCAACGAAATATGTCAATGGGAGAGTGTTGGTAGGAGACTTGCAGCGGAGCAAAGAATCCATTCCCTGCGGAGAATAAAAGATATATAGTCAATGCCAGTGAGTGGATTGCGGTCTGAAAGTCACCGTAAACGTGAACACAATCAGTTAAGATCCGAAATGGTTTATTACGTCCTTGCAATGATTGCTGAGCCAGAATCCATCTTCTCGGTTGAAATTGTCTCTGTGTTTGTATATGTGGATCGCCTCATGAACGAATCTTTCATGGTAGCCAGATGGCTTGCAGAGAACCTCTGTCAGTAGAGTTTAGTAACTGGTATCGACAATCAAGGGAATTTCCCTGTCCCGAGACGACCTGCTTGTCAGTTTTGATGTGGTTTCCTTATTCACCAAAGTTCCTGTACCTGACACCATCGCAATCATTGAAGACTTGGTTCATCAAAAACTGAATACTGAGGTACCCCCCCCTGGTGAGACACTGCTTAACCAATACATACTTCACCTGGAATGGAACTTTCTACAAACTGAGGGCACCCCAATGGGCTCACCCTATCTCCGGTTGTAGCCAACGTTTTCATGGAGAAATTTGAGTCTGACGCCATCCAGACTGCCACTCTACGCCCGACCTTCCTTCCCTTTATTAATGCTAACCCTACTCCCTCCCTTTGATGCTGCTAATCCTGCATAATGCACGGGCATAATATGACTTTGAAACCCCCTGCCCACCTCCTACGCATTCCACAAGTAGTGACTAATCCCATATCTGCATTTTCCATAAATATGCTAAATTCCTCTTGATATGCAAATTCCTTTGTCAAGGCGCTCTTCCCCTCCAACCCAGCTTAAATATACGCTGCCAAGCCTGGTGGTGTTCATTCAGACGCAGTCTTTCCGACAGATCTGTTCTTCAACTGAGGACGGCTGCTGGCATTGTGGCCGGAACGTCGTGGGAATTTTTTATTATGTTTTATTTTTATTATTTTATTATTTCCCTTCTACGTGACTTTACCGAAAGAACCAAGAAGATGTACTACACGGTCGGTCGTAGGACAACATTGTGTGTGTGTATGGTGTTGTCTGTACTGTGTATACTTTGTGCGTCCTGTATGTGTACTGTTTACTCTGGATGTGTACTGTGTGTGTGCTGTGTACGGTACTCTGCAGACAGCTGTCTGCTTATGCGATTTCACTTTGTGCACCATTTTCTTCGGAAGGCATCTACTACCATCCAGTAAATCGAGGAAAACCTTTGCTGCACGACATTGTTCAGTGGAGGTTGGTGAAGGTAGGGAGCAGCGTAGACATTCACACCATTGAAGTACAGAGCAATGAACGTTAAGATGCTGCGGCCACATAGCTCTGCACCCTTATGAAAACCTATTAAAAATAATAGGTTTTGTCTTTTCTAGCAACAAACTAGGTGTTCAAGATGTTCAAACACCAAATAGATACCTATCACAAGGCATTAAGTCTGCATTTACCACACATACTTGTGGTAAAGTATGCAAACCAACATGCACTCAAAATAATGTAAGCATTGTCTGTGAAACTGATTGACTACATCGGAGACAGCCTTCTTCATGGCCTTGTCTCACCACCAGTGTCAGACCAGAGAAAGGTGAACAGACAACATGTTTGTGAAATTCAGCGGTTGGCACCATGAGGCTGTGGAGCTCACACGGCTACTTTATTTGGGATAGAGATCAACAACAAACCTAAACCTTCACTGTGCTCCACTCACAGTGGATATCGAGGGTGGTGGAGAGCTCCACTCGAGCCGGCACCCAGGCAGGGTGCTCCACCCTGCAGATGAGCGTCCGTCCGTGGCTCTCGTGCGTCGGCTCCAGCCAGTAGCGGCTCCTCACCGTCACCGTGCCTTCGGGTTCTGCTTCCGAGGTCTCGTTGGAGCTGCCCTGATGGAGGCCACTCCAGGTGATGGAAGCTGTGGGTTGTCCTTGCCGAGCGATGCACGTGGCCACGGTCACCAGCTTCATGCCCTCGACCAACTGGGATGGGTTCAACTCCAAGAAGACCTTCGGGGGAACTGGGGCACAGAGACGCAGAGAGATAGAGACACATAGACACAGAGACACCAAGAGACATAGACACAGAAACAGTTAAATAGCAGTTAAGTGCTGCCCTCTATTGTGTGGTACAGAGGTCACTTAAAGATTTCTCAGAGGTAGCTCTCTGCTATCCGCTTCTGTGGACTATCCTCTAAGAAGGAACACAATAACTGTGGGAGATAGAAACTGATTCTTACAACTATAATGGGTCACCTTAACAAGAGATGTTACACCCCAACGGTACAGAAAGACCAATGGACAGATGTATTATTGAATCTATCTGTGTGGAACTTCAAGCATTATCCCCTGGTATGTGTGGATATTCCTCGGGTACTCCAATTTCCTCCCACACAAAGCCAAACATTGACGATGGAAAATAGCCAAAGATTCCTGCTCAGGGCCTTCCCTATACAGACATCTAAGACTCAAAGAGACATTTCTGGGTAAATAATGGGCATTGTTGCTCATCCACGAATCACGTATGTAAAACTTATTTTGCACCGTATGTAGTCAACCATGCTAATTGGAGGTGCAGGGGAAGGACAACCAACTGAACACAAAAATCAGCTCTAATGAAATTAGATTTCAATATGTAATAACGTGGAATGTCTATAATGGAGTCAGAGCTGCCAATGGAGATGACCACCAATCCAAGCTCATTTAAACATCTCGACAACTAACGTTCTGACTTATTGTTTATTTATCATGCCCACTACTCACAGTGGATGTTGAGGGTGTAGAGTACTCCACTGGAGGCTGGAGGGCTGGGTGCTCCACCCTGCAGGTGAGTGTCTTCCCGTGGCTCTCGTGCGTGGGCTCCAGCCAGTAGTGGCTCCTCACCGTCACCCTGCCGTCGGGCTCCGTCTCTGTGGTCTCACTGGAGCTGCCTTGATGGAGGCCACTCCAGGTGATAGAGGCTGCGGGTTGTCCTTCCCGAGCGACGCATGTGGCCACGGTCACCAGCCCCATACCTTCGACCAACTGGAATTGGTTTAATTCTAGGGAGACATTTGGTAGAACTGGGCACAGAGACGCAGAAAGACAAAGATGGTTAAATAGCAGTTAAGTGCTGCTCTCTACTGTGCGGAGCAGCCGTCACTGAAAGGGATCTCAGTGGGAGTTATGTGTTATTGGCTTCTGTGGACTGGTTTTTAAGAAGGGACACAATAACTGTGGGAGATAAACTGTTTGTTACAACTATATAATGGATTTTCTTCGAGGGATTTTACACCCCAACGGTACAGAAATACCAATGGACAGATGGATTACTGAATCTATCTGTGTGGAACTTGGATCATTATCTCCTCATATGTGTGGGTATTCCTTGGGTACTCCGGCTTGCTCCCCATACATATCCAAACACTCACGACGGGAAATGGCCAAAGATCCCTGCACAGGACCCTCCCTAAACAGACGCCTAAGAATGAAAGAGACTTTTCTGGGTAAATAATGGGCATTGTTACTCTTGCACGATATATTCATGTAAGTTGAACTTTTGTTGCACCATATGTAGCCAACCGTGATAATTGGAGGTGCGAGGGAAGGACAACAAACTAAACACAAAAGCAGTTCTAAAGAAATTAGTTTTCAATCTATATTAACAACGTGGAATGTTTAGAATGGACTCATGTCTGTCAATGGAGATGACCACCAATCCAAGCTCATTCAAACATCGCAACAAATGGACTCCTGCCTTTCTTTTTTTAGTTATCATGTCCACTACTCACAGTGGATGTTGAGGGTCGTAGAGTACTCCACTAGAGACTCGAGGGCCGGGTGCTCCACTCTGCAGGTGAGTGTCCGCCCATGGCTCTCGTACGTGGGCTCCAGCCAGTAGCGGCTCCTCACCGTCACCGTGCCGTCCGGCTCCGTCTCTGTGGTCTCATTGGAGCTGCCCTGATGAGGCCACTCCAGGTGATAGAGGCTGCGGGTTGTCCTTCCTGAGCAATGCACGTGGCCACAGTCACCAGCCCCATGCCGTCTATCAACTGCGATGGGTTCAACTCAGGGAGACCTTCGGGGTAACTTGGGCACAGAGACACGGAGACGCAGAGAGACAGAGATGGTTAAATAGTTAAGTGCTGCCCTCTAATGTGTGGTGCAGAGGTCACTTAAAGAAGGTCAGAGGTAGCTCTGTTATCCGCTTCCATGGACTGTTCTCTAACAAAAGGAATGAAGGTTATATTCGCCATGCCACCAAACGGGAATTCAGCAAAGCAATGGCAGCACTCATGGAAGTGAAGAGGAGGCAGGGGATTACCGAGCAAAATTTGGACTGTTGGAGTGGAGTAGGAGGCACTGGAATGGAGAGGAATGACATTGATTAATCAGCCGCATAAAATGATGATGATGATGGCAACAGTGGAGGACTTCTACGGGAAGTTGGTGGACCCAGTGGCCTCTATGAAGAGTGGGAGGGTTGTGAGTCTATGAAGGGTGAAACGGTCTCCCAGCTCCAATGAACGTGGGGCTTTGCTCAACTTGAATGGCATCCTAGCCAGAGGTGTACATTCTCCATTCCATGGTGATTGCCTATCTCTAGTAGGCCGATTCGACTTCCAATCTGGATTTGAATAAGCATCTTCTGGTTATGGGTCAGGCAGTCGAACCACAGCATGAAAACGCGTTATAGTGTGAACGCCACCATGCGTTAAGCGAGGACTGTCTCGTACCAGCTGTCAGTCTTGAGTGAGGGGCTGGAGGTGGTGATAGCCCACATGCTTAGGTTCTACCACCGTTACCATCATTATGCTCGTGTGAGCAAGGACAGACTTGGACTTTATAAAGGTTTTGTTTAGAACAGCGTCGTCAGAACAAGGGAACTTATCACGGAGCTTTTCCTACTGGGAAACACAAATACGCTTGCAGTAAAAGGAGTCATTATTTTAAAAAATGTGGAACTGATACGTAGTGTGTATGATTTTAAAAAATGCCTCACCGGTCACAGTGAGACTGATTGTTGCTCTAGGTGGAGGGTCATCGGTAGTGACAAAGGTGCAGGTGAAGTCTCCCTTGTCCCCCAGACGCAGGTCCTCAATGCGGATGGATCCGTCCATCAGTTGAGAGTTGAGGTTCGTGAAGTTCAGTCGCCCATATAAGTCGCTGGTATTATAAATTCTGTAACTACTGGCAAGGGCAACGGCGATATCCACTAAGGAGTCTCCGTTTCCTTTCTTCCAGGTTATACTGCCAGGAGTCTGTGACCCTGTGTAGATGCATCTCAGAGTGACCTCTTTCCCCCTGCTCCCATTCACGAACTGCTCCCCCTCTACTTGGGAGGTTCCCACGGTCACCAGACCTGAAGGATAGAATGGAGAAAGTGGAGTCGATTATTATAGGGTTGTCAAGTACACAGTCTGTAATTCTGTTGTCTAAAGACCCCACGAGAGACTGATCCATGAGACTGTCTTCAGACCCCCATTACGTACCTGTATACATCTTTCTTTTGTATGGTTAAACATTTAAATTGCATACCATGCAATTCCCATCTGGTAAAGCATTGTATTGTGCAAAACTGGCAATATGTAGCATCTGCTCATCCTTTCTATCCAGATATGAGCACACTTTATTCAACTTTCCTTCAGATTGCATTGCAATTTTAAAAGTAACACAATATCATATGGCACTGTTAGTATGACAGCAGAACAGTATTATGTCCTCATATACGCCGATGAGCAAATAACACGGCATGCGCCTGACCCTATCAAATAATGAAAGCCAAACAGGTTAGAGCCTGGATAAGTGCTAGGATGGTTGATCACCATCTCATCATTGTGGGCGTCACACTAGGAAAATGTTAACTACCTTGCCTGGTATACAGGAGGTCGTGGGTTAGATCCTGACCCTGATGTATAGTCCGCGGCTAGGTAAGGTAAACGATAAAAACAACGAGCTTACCTTTACCCTACCTTTTACCTTACCACAATACAATCACTCTGCCCTTACCTTTTACCCTTTAGCAAGGTAAGGTAAAAGTTAAAAGAACGAGGCTACTTTTACCTTACTTTTTACCCTTACCCATTCATATTACCCGATTACAGGGTAATTATGGGGGTACTACACATGAAAAAGGTTTATAACAGGTAAATGCGAGGTAGAGCGCTTTATTCGTATAGAATACTCTAGAATCGGGCGTTAAGGCTGTCGATGACACCGTCTTCCATAACGTCCTCTGCCCAGTTGTCTTGATCGATGACGATCTCATCAACAACCTGATCAAGTTCGTTATTGCCGTCGTCCTCAGACGAACGACTAACAATAAGATCCTGCGCTGCTCTGGCCTGGTTAGACGGGACCTTCAGGCAGCCGGCCGCGATCCACGAGTGCAAGCACATGGACTGGATGAAGAGCGTCGACAACAGCGACTGGCAAAAGCATGTGAACTCCCGCCCGGCTCCCCTATTCGCACGTTCGCAGGGAGTTGACATCGCCGGCGATCCCAAGTAGTTGCAGGCCATCATGTAGTGGACAGGGAGCAGCTCTTTGCGGGGAGACCACCACTGCATTACGTAAATGAAGGCGCTGGCGGTCATGACGCCCATGCTCAGAAAATGATCGACTTCATCGCCGTCGTTGATGAAGCTGCCGACGTTGCTGAATAGGGTGCTGAACAGCGACCCCTCCTCCATATGGGCAGTGACTGCCGTGGGCGGGATTGTGAGCACGTCCGATTAGCGATGCTGCAGGACAGAGTGGATTGTGGCCTTCAGTGTAGCTAGCTTGTCTTGATTCAAGTAGGATGCCACAATGGCAGGTTCCTGAACCAGGAAGTCGCTATACCACACCTGTTAGGCCTTCATCCCCGTCATGGTCAAGGACTCATCGATTGCTCTAAAAGCGGCTTCACCGCGATCACAATGACGGATCAGTTGCTCCATCGTCACCGGCATGAGATCCAATGTCGACTTGCAGTCCGCCAACAACGAGGTCATGACCTGGCACAGCATTCGCAGGAATGCTGTCACGCCCTCGATGTTTTCCCACTAAAGTTCAGAGAAAGCACCGACGCTGATCACATCCTGGAAGCGCGCCATGATAATGTCCAATGGGACACGATATTTGATGGCGTCGTCGCCCTTGTCAAACGTCGAATTTCACCTGGTTGGTGAGTCCTGGTGCGTTGGCTCCTTGCTGGTGAGCTTTGCGATCTCGGCCTTGCGGCGGTACGATTGCCGGACGACCTTGCTGCACCTGATATTGACGAGCGCCTCGCGTAGTTCGGCGTTGGTCGATTTGATCAGTTTGAGAACTTGGACGATGCCGATCTGGGCAGAATGATCCGCACAGCGAATATGGTGGCAAGCCCACAACTGCTCATATCCAGCATCCGCATTGACCAGGGCGAACAAAGTCTTGACAGCACTGATTTGGAGTTTGCATGTTCTCCCCGTGGTCGCGTGGATTTCACCTCCGGGTCCTCCAATTTTTTTCCTCATTTAGAAAAATGCGTTTAGAATATTTGCCTGCTATAAACTTCCACGTGATAGGTCCACTTTGTTGAGCTCTCGTTGATGTTAAGGTCACTTGTGAAAACGGGCTACATAGCTCAGTGTGTCCTTACCTGGTAAAATAAAACGTTTATAGTTTTACCATTTATGACAATCTGGTGTTGTAGACAGTGGTTGGCAGAGGGCAGTGCAGCAAATAATGGGAGTTTTGGCTTCATGCGGCAGCAGCGAGTGAACCAGGAGATGAGCCCCACCGCACATTACGAGTGGACGACACTTAAGAATATGTAAAGCTGGGTCATAAACCAACATACTTTACAAACAGCGACTATCCACCTCGTAATCTACGGGGGAGGGGGGTTGGAGTTAGCACCTAGGGTGATCTCTGTGTGATCTAAATACAGCTGTGTTCTCCTATAACGCGGTAGTAGTTGTGTTCCTGAAGAACACGGCGTTATGGGAAAATCGCGCTATAATATATAATATAGGGGGTAAAGCACAGTCCGCGATGACACTTGAGATGCGTACACAGGCTGAACAAAGACTGAGGCGCGTGGGTAGCATCTACAAGCATCCAGCAGCATCCCACCTTGTGTGATGCTATGCCGAGGGAGCCGTACGACCGCTTATTCCTACTCATGCGACGGAGTTCCATTCACTCAATCGGGTGATATCCAATTCGCATCTGCGTTATTAAAAATGTGTTCCCGAATACATTAATCGCGTTATATCCAATTCTCGTTATGAAACAACACGTTATAGAAGAACGGACTGTACTGTGATTATACAGCTCCATCACATTCAGTAATTGTCACTCTATGAAATCTTAACGTAATCAGATATGATAAATCCACTTCTGGATGAACGCCTCCCCAAGCCACCACCATCTGTCACGGTCCAGAGATGTAACAATCCACCTTCAATAGATTAACCAGGTACACACGTTGTAACATAGACACTGCAATGCCGATGGGATGTGAACAACAGAATTTAGTTTTTAAATAAAAACTCGGTAAAGGTTGCAAAGTTGGGGTCGGGATGTATTTTAGAAAAGCTAAGTCATAATCATATACATTTGTAAAGTGGCGCATTTAATCCATAAATCCCAATGCGCCACCACCGTGTATGGAAAGCAGGAAATAAACAGAACGTGCAGGGTAAACGGCCAGGACTAGGCAGGAGAGTAGAGGCGAGTTGAAACAGGTGAGATTTCAAGACACTTAAATATATACAAATATATTTCACGACTCTAATTGTCTTACAAGCAAAAGCAAACCGTTCCAATAGGTTCACTAAAACAATTAACGATATTTGTTGGAGGGCCTAAACTGTAGAGCCACGCGAAATGAAAATCCTATGGAGTCGTGAGTTATCAAAGCAGGCTTACCGTAAAGCACCAATAGCCGAAACGGCCCTTTCATATTTCACACGGCAGCACCAAGTTCTTGAATTTCCACTCATCCGGCCTCCCTGGAGGTCGACTGGTTTTCACGAGCTCACTCGGACTCATGGCAGCGCCGTGGACTTGGGACTGTGTGATTAACCACGCGCCTCCTTAATCGATAAACACTGGTCACTCATTAACCAGGGAGACACAGAAACATCGCTCAAGAGATGCGCTGGCCTAGTGGGGTTGGTCATAAAATACGGAAAGGTTCAGCATATTAAGCGATTCGATGTATTGTCATCACCAGGGTTGTGAATTTTATTCTAGATTCATCTGTCGTATGCCTGTTTTTTTACAATCTCCAAATAAGGTTGAACGACATGGACCTCCTTTGCCAGTAGCAAAATATGAGAATACTTTTTCTCCTTTATCTGGCAACAAAACAGGTGTTAAGTTGGTGTGGACCAATCAGTTTCAAAGACAATGAATATATTATCAGAGTTTTATTTTTTGCATTCTGACCACAATTATTGTGGTTAATGCAGACATGATTCCTTGTAAATGTTTCAGTGTGGTGTTTTACCATCTTAACACCTGTTTTGTTGCCAGAAAAAAGGGGAAAACCTATTCTCATACATGTTTATAACTGTGAATAACCAACCAATTATAGATATTCTTTGTAAATTATATGAATACATTACCCCCCCCCCCTCTGGTCTTAGCACCTGATTGGCTCACAAGTTATGACATCACATTTACCCATCCATTTAAGAGTGAAACAGAAGGATGTCCCCACAATTCTAGCTGTCACCTGATGAGGCTGGTTGTAATTGCCGCCGAAACGTCGTACTCGAAGTGTAAATGTTCTGGGTTTACTCTCCAACACACTGGTGTGCTGAACTAACTAATTGGCACGTTTTGTTTCCATGCCAACTTTACTTATCATGCTGTAGGTGGTGGTGGGTTTAACGACATTAATACTGATGCTGTGGAGAAGAGTTTGTGAGGTATTGATGGGACACGGCACTGCTAGCGTTGTATGACCCGAACGTGATGGCGACTGAAGTGCACACATCTCAGCTGCTCTCAACCTTACGCTATAGTATCAGAGCTCCCTCTAACGGTTTCTTTAGTAAATAGCAATGCAAAAGCCGCCCATATTTTATGAACTGACTCCATATTATCGGTTCTTTCGGTAAAGTCACGTAGATAGAAAATAAAAGTAAATAAAAATAAAAATTTTATTTCAAAATAAAAGCAAAAACCTACGACGTTTCGATCTCAACACAAGCGGTCTTCATCAGACGGAGAGAAAAGAGGGCAAGTCTCCAAATGCAACTGCTTATAAGGGCTTCAAAGTGAGTGGGCGGGGGAGTTGCGAGGCAGCAGCAAGGAAAGCTGTGCGGCGTAACCAGCATGGGCGGGGCAGCCATTGCTAATGTCGGAGTAAAGCGCGAGAAGTCGGAGTAAAGCGCGAGATAGGGTGGAGCTGAAGGCGAGGGGCGCAGTCCAAGTGTGTTAGACAATGGTGGAAGTGAGAGGGTAGAGATGGGGGAGAGAGAGGGGGGTAGAGATAGGGGGAGAGAGGGGAGTAGAGATGGGAAAGGGGCACTGCACCTCGCTCCACACATCCACACTGCTGATGGTCGAGGTTGACAAGAAAACACATCAAGTCATGACCCAAAGTGGTTGATGACATCTTTCCAATGATTGCTGAGTTTATAACCATCGTCTCAGTTGAAATTGTGTCTCTGTCTGTATATATGGATGGCTTCGTCAACTAACTTTGTTGATCCAGCGCAGTGGCGGCTCCTGCAAAATCTCTCAGGGGGGGCAAATGTCTGGATGATTGATAAGGATAAGGTCCACCCATGCAATGGATAAATTAACAGCTTAAGCATGTAAAGGCAACTTCACTTCTTTAATATTAATGAAAAATAAAGTGACTCTTACAATACATCTTGTTTGTTTATATACTCACTATTAAAACAAACCACTCAAGTTTATTTTATTAAAGATTCCACTCGGTAGCGATAAATTATATTGTTGGATGAAACGTGCTTACGTATGATGACGTAAGCAGGTATGATGACGTAAGCACGTTGGGGCTTGCCCTCCCGGAGCCATAGAGAATGCATTGGAGCGCCCCCGTTCGAAAAAAAACATCTTTCAATGTAAGTCTATGGGGCCACTCGGGGCGATTCTCAGCCGGAGTGAAATCGCCCCAAAAGAGGCGGTACTCCACAGAACGTGACATGACGCTGATTGGACTATATCCAGAGGCTGCAGTGACGGCTAGCGTGACTCTGTGGTTCAATGACATTGGTGGTGCGTCGCCCAATCGCCCTAATGAAGAAACCGCCCCTGGCCAGTCGGCTTGCAAAGTACCATCGTCTTAGAGAAATCAATTTCATGTGAGCCAGCCGCATTAAAGTAATGATCAGCCACGGTAGAAGTATTGGTCCTGTCGTGTTTTAGATCTGCCTTATGTTCATGAACACGGTCCGAGACATGTCGTTTAGTTTCCCCAATGTAACTGCTGATGCAAATTCAGCTTAGTTTGCCGACGCCGGGATATTATGTCAGGAATCTTGTCCTTCAAATATGGGATCAGATCACACATTTTATGCACTGTGTTAAATTGGACCTGGATCATGTGTTTATTCAAGACTTTGGAAATCTTTTTGGTTATCCCTGCTATGTAAGACAAGGTGATGGTTTTGATTGGATTTTTAGATGGCTCCTTCCTCACGGTTGGGGTGATGGCTTTGCGGATTGTGGAGTCAGAATATCCATTCTCATTCAGAGCTTGGTGTACGTGTTTTAGTTCAATGGTTAGGTGTGCATGGTCGGATATACATTGAGCTCTATGGTGTAGCGTTTTTATGAGGATATTCTTCTGGGATGGATGTTGGTGGGAATCAGGTTTTAGGTTGGCGTCAGTATGGGTTACTTTCCTGTAGACAGAGTGGCTCATTGAGCCATCTGGTCTCTTTTTGATTAAGATGTAAAGGAGAGCTGACACAATATTGCAGGGTTTCGTCTTTTAATCCTTTTCTCCCATCCACACCTGTCCCCAGCCGTCCCAATCTCGTTCCCCCAAAGGCCCCCTCTTCCCGCCTGTTCTCCCCTTATATCCCTCGATTACCCCTCTCACTAACCCTCCTATTGGTGGGAATCCTTCCCCTGACACCCCTACATCACCCCCCCCCCCCCCCCGGAGAAAAAAAACCGTCCTCGGTTCTGCCTCCCCCATGGACCATTTAAGTCTCCCATGCCTCCCCCCGCTGACAGTGACGATAGCCCTTAACCCCCCCACAACCATACAATGCAACATAACACAACAAAATCAATTGCGCGGCCTGCCCAGGTCTCCAGCCAGCGTCCCGTAACAGCCCGGACATCCACAGCACAGGCAGCAGATGACCGTGGCGGCCCCCTCCTTCGAAGGCCCTCTCGTCGCGGTCCCTGGTTCGGTGGTGCCGGTGTCGCCTTGCCTGGCGCCGCTGTCTCTCCGGCCCCCGCTCGTGCCGCCGCTCCGTCAGGCCTCACATGGGGTGCTGTAGGTGACAAGGGAACACAGGGCACCGAACCCCTGCCGGTCGGCGCGTGGTGGTCGGCGACCTTGGCCTGGGTAGGGATGATGATGATGATGATGATGTTGGCAGTGATGTTGGTGGTGATGTTGGTGAAGATGACGGTGGAGAGATGTATGGCTTAAGGCGGGTGGGGTGTACAAACCATCATCGCTTACCCAGTTGGACCTGGACGCACTGCGGTCGGAGTGCTTTAATGACCTTGACCGGCCCTTTCCAGGGCCGGTGCAGCTTTGGTGAGAGGCCAACCGGCACCTGAGGACAGTGTAGCCATGCTTGGTCCCCGACTTTAAAGGGCTTGGCTGTCACTGTCCTCTCCCGTATCCGTACATTACTCTCTTGGCTCGTGGCCGATGCGGCCTCGGCTGCTTGGCGGGCCTCTCTCAAATAAATGAGGGAGGTCTTTAGTGCCTTCGGCCATGCGTCGGCTCTTGCGGGAATGTCCGTCAGCTGCACCTCAATAGGCGGAACGGGATCCCGTCCGTTCATCGGGAAAAACGGCGAGAACCCCGTCGTCGCGTGCGGGGCCACCCTGTACGCCGCTAAGACCGAGGGAATGTGGAGGTCCCAGTCGGAATGGTTTTCGTCCACCACTTGGGACAGCATGGCCGCTATGGTGCAGTTAAGCCGCTCTACCATCCCATCGGTCTGGGGATGATACGGAGATGTTCGGACCTTTTTAGTGCCCAGGATAGAGCAGACATCCTTCAATAGCTGTGAGGAGAAATTCCTGCCCTGATCCGTGAGCAACCGCTCCGGTGCCCCCTTATCAAGGACATAGCCTCCCACGAAGGCATCGGCGATGGCCTGTGCCGTTTGGTCCGGGAGGGCCCACGCCATCGGCCACCTCGTGCAGTACTCGACTCCGACCAACAGGTATTTATTTCCCCGTGGCGTGACCGGCAGTGGTCCCAGGATGTCCAACGCAACCAATTCGTTGACCCTGGTCACCGTGATGGGCTGTAGGGGCGCCCAGCTTACCCGGGGTGGCGGCTTTCGCCGCGCACATTCGAAGCAGGTAGCGACCCATCGATGCACGTCAGCAGTCATACCTGGCCAAAAGTACCGACCCTGTAATGTGTACAGTGTCTTCCGCCCCGCCAGGTGCAGCAGCTGGCGACCGTGTACGTCCATAATCAATTGTTGACGCAGCGACTCCGGAACTACCAGGCATCGCCGGCGCCCTGTCGGGTCCCATCGCATGAGGAGGTCCTCCCATACGATGTACTCCTCTCCCCTGCCTCTGCTGAGGTGCGTAGCGTACGCAGTGGGGCTTCCTCCAGCTGTAGCCGTTTCCAATCGTCCAAGGTCAGCCCAGGTCATGGTCGGTCAGCTGGACCTCACCCTGTGCGCCCTCCGCCGTGCGTACGGGAGCGATGACCGTTCCCTCCGGCTTCGCCTCCTTGCAGCGTGCCCCGCCTGTGGTGCATGCACAAGGGCCCTGGGGTGCCAGTCGGGACATGCGTCTGCGTTGGCGTGTCTGGTCCCTTTGCGATGCACTACTTGGTACCTGTACTCCTGCAGGCGCTCTATCCATCTGGCCAGCTGGCCCGAAGGCTGGTCGATGCGGAGCGAATACTGCAAGGCCGCGTGGTCAGTGCGGACCGTAAATTTGCGACCATACAGGTAGGGTCGGAATTGCTGCACGAAGTGAACGACTGCCAGAAGTTCCCTACGTGTGACGCAGTAGCGCTGCTCCGCTGATGAAAGCACGCGACTACCGTAGGCGATAACCACCTCCCGACCCTGCTGGACTTGCGACAAAACACTGCCGATGCCCACATCGCTGGCGTCCGTATCCAGGATAAAGGGAGGCCAAAATCCAGAAAGGCCAATGGTGGTGCATCTGTAATGCGGGCGTAAACGGCCCTCCGGAGGTGACGTCAGGAGGGGAGGAGTGAGGTCACGTGGGGGGGTGAGGGGTTAGGCTATAGAAGGAGGGGAACCGGAAGAGGACGGGGAGTGACGGGGAACCAGGAACAGAGGAGGCCACGAAGGGCGAAGCGGAGGGTGGCGAGATCGCCACGAACACGGGGGAGCGAGGATCGGCACCGTTGGCCAGCGGTGACCGACCCGAAGCAGCGAGGAGGCTGCAGTCAGCAGCGGGGCTGCACAGAGAGTCAGCAGCGGGGCTGCATACAGAGTCAGCAGCGGGTCTGCATACGGTAGCAGCCAGAGGGTCTGCACATAGGGGTAGCAGCGGGAGTCTGCATAGAGGTGGCAGCGAGTCTGCAGGGAAGAGGTTACAGTAGATGAAGCAGAGAGTCAGAGGGAAGAAGAAGCTATAATAGCAGTGAATAGCCGGGGGCTACAAATGCAGAGTTATAACAGAGTGCCGTGTGGGTGAAGACGAGAACCCAATAAAAGACACGAAGACAGAAGGAAGTGTCCGAGTCCTTTTATTACACTGGAGTCAGAAGTGAAACGGCATGGCGAAACAACTGAGGAAAAAGAATATCCCATCTCCGGCGTCGGCTTCATCATCGGACGACGACGATCTTCCTCCTGAGGTCGGCTTCACTTCGGCGGAGGGAGAGATCCGTGAGGGCCCGGGTGTCGAGGAGGTTGCCGCTGCGTCCGCCCCGTCTGCGTTGAAGGACGAAGATTTAAGATGGACCCGAATGGCGGAGCAGCTGGCGACTCTTAAAACCGTCATCACTGAGTTGTGTGACCTTGTCACGCCAAGGGCGGCGTTGGAGGGAGACGGTGGTGATCGGCAGGAGCCCGGATTGTCTTCGATGGCGCCGCCATCAGCCACGCGGCGTGAAGACGCCATCTTGGGCGTGGCGCACCACGGAAGGCGGGAAGCCGCCATTTTGGGGCCGCCGCGAGGATCGCCCGCCATCTTGGCGACACCGCGTTGCGACGCCTTGCTGAACTTACCGCCGGAAGAGTCAGCGACGGACGGAAGCAGGCCAAGGGGCCGCAGTCGTCACCTTACAACCGTCAAAGAGTTCTCCATTGGGGGCGATTGGAGTGCGTTCGCCTGTAGATTTTTGGCGGCGGTACGTACGGCAAGGTGGACGGACGCTGAGGCACTGGAGGTGCTTCCGACTCTTCTTGATGATGAGTCCGTTCGTTTTTTTCGCTCTATAAAAGCTGCGAAGAAGAGAACTCTGCGTGGGGTGTTCGATGAAATGGCGGACGCGTACGAACCACCGGATGACGCCCATCGCCGCTTCGTGCAGCGGCAACGCGCACCGGAGGAGTCGCCTGTAGCGTACAGGGGCGCCGTGTTGGAACTCGCTATGGCCGCTTACCCGGAGACGAAGCCTGACCTGCTGGAACCTCTCATCTTGGGGAAGATGTTGGAGTTATCCCGGATCTGGGCATTCCTATGCCGGCGTGCGGTCACGAAAAACTCACGTCCGGGCCGCGGCCAAGTGTTTGGACGCCCAGTTCAATCTCCGCCGCTGGAAACAAGTCACGGCGTGGACGGGCGGTCCTGTCGTCGATGGGGGGCCGTAGGGTGGGACCCTACAAAGGCCGTGTACGTGCCGGATGCGACCGGCCCAAAGGAGTTGTCGGCCGCCTCCACTCCATGGCCGGCTCGAAGCGGGCCAGGGCCGCGGGCTCCGCCGCCGGCGCGGCCGCGTCGGGACGGGGTGCCCGCTGCGCGCCGCCCCGACGTCGACTGCTTCCGCTGCGGCCGTCGGGGCCACTATGCCAGGGACTGCTGGGCCCGGGTTCCGGGCCGCCCCAGCAGGAGGCCTCGACAGCGGACGCCCCAAAGAAAGACCCTCCGGCACAGGCAAGTCGGTGCGCACCAGACACCCGGCAAGGCCTGACACCTCACTCATCGCCGTTGTTATGCGACGCGGATGTTGTAAAATACGGGAGGCCAGTATCTGAGCCTTGTCGCTCGATAACGCAGTGGCGTAAGCTGGCTCGGCGGGTTGTCGCGGCCGCTACCGGTTCGTCCACTGTACCTGGGTCCATCCAAGGGGTGGACGTACGTATTTTGGTGGATTCCGGTGCGTCCGCGACCATTATTTCGGATGTGATGTTCCATCTTTTGAACATCCCACCGGGGGCCGTGAGGCCGGCTTACGCTTCCTGCATCGCTGCGAACGGGGGTAGTATGGGCATCGTGGGACAGGTGGACGCTAACATTTCTATCGGGGGTGTCTCGGCCTCAGGCGTTGTGTTGATTTCGAGGTCCCTGGCGGTTCCTTGCCTGTTGGGTACGGATTTTTTGGCTAAGATGCCCATTCTAATTAGAATCAATGAAAATTGCATTGAACTACCGGGGGGCCGGAAATTGGAATTTTTACAGTCCGCCTGGGGGCGACCGGCTCCTGTCGCCCAGGTGCAGGCGCTATCGGAAGTTTCGGTTGATATTCCACCTGGCTCTCAGATGCTCATTCCCTTACGATACCGGAAGCCGGTTCCGGGTCGGCAGGGTGCTTTTGGGATTTTGCTGTCGCCGTCCGCCGCGGTTACGGGCGGCTTAGCGCTGGTAGGGGCGCAAACTATTGTCCGTCCAGATCAGCGCCCGTTTTTGCAGGTGTTAAATGCGAGTGCTGAAAGTGTGTGTGTGCCGGCTGGTACCGTTGTGGCACATGCCACTACGGCGTTTACGGCTCAGAGTGACCTGCCGGACGGGGGGCTTGTGGGTGGTGTTTCACACGATGGAGGGGTTGATGATCGTTGGATCGCCGAATTATGTGGGGAAAATTCGGCCCTTTCCACCGAGCAGCGTTGTGCGATTCATAAATTATTATCGAGCTATTCCGATGTGTTTAGCTCGGACGATTTGGACTTGGGACGCACCTCGCTGCTCTCTCATCATATCGACACGGGGGACGCTGCCCCTATCCGTTTGAACTCGCGTCGGATGAGTCCGGCTGAGCGTGAGCATGTTCGAGGGGCAGTGGAAGACATGTTGAAAGCGGATATTATATCTCCGTCTAATAGCCCATGGGGCGCGCCTGTTGTGTTGGTTAAAAAGAAGGATGGTAAATTGCGATTTTGTGTGGATTTTCGGAAGTTGAATAAAGTGTCGGTGGCAGATGCGTATCCCCTGCCGCGTATGGACGATTCTCTCGACGCCTTGTCAGGGGCTAAGTTTTTTTCAACGCTAGATCTCTCTTCGGGCTTCTGGCAGCTCCCCCTTGACGAGCCCTCGCGAGAAAAGACAGCTTTCCGTACGCCGCAGGGGTTATTCCAATTTAACTGTCTTCCGATGGGGTTGAATGCTGCCCCTGCCACTTTTCAGAGGTTGATGGAGTTGGTATTGACGGGGTTGCAGTGGGAGACATGTCTCATTTATTTAGATGATATTATAGTCTTCAGCCGCACATTTGATGAGCATTTACTGCGGTTGGAGACTGTATTCGCCAGAATGCGTTCTGCTAATTTGAAATTCAAGCCTAAGAAATGTCATCTACTGCAACGCTCCGTTCGATACTTGGAACATATTGTTAGTGCGGACGGGGTGGCCACGGATCCAGAGAAAACTGCGTGTGTCCGGGATTGGGCAACCCCGGCCACGGTGGGTGATGTGCGTCGGTTTTTGGGGTTCGCCTCATATTATCGGAGGTTTGTTCCGAATTTCGCTACTATCGCCAGGCCCTTGCATCTCCTTACTGGGAAGGGGCATAAATTTGTGTGGGGACCGCCGGAGGAGGCGGCGTTTCGGAGCCTGCGCGATTTACTGGCTACTGCGCCGACGTTGGATTATCCGGATTTTGAACATCCCTTCATTCTGGATACTGATGCGAGTGACACTGGTATTGGGGCGGTGTTGTCCCAGTCAAAAGGTGGTGTTGAGCGTGTGGTGGCGTATGGGAGTCGGGTTTTATCTCCCGCGGAAACCCGTTACTGCGTCACTCGCAGGGAACTTTTGGCTATTGTGTTTTTTCTCCGACAATTTCGACCGTATCTGTACGGTCGGTCGTTTATTGTCCGCACGGACCATGCGGCCTTGCAGTACGCTCTTAAGATGGACCAGCCATCCGGACAATTGGCGAGATGGCTGGACACGTTGCAGGAATTCTCCTTCCAAATTCACCATCGGAAGGGTGTGCGTCACGCTAACGCGGACGCACTGTCCAGGTTGCCGCAACGATCCCCTTGTGCGTGTGCGTCGGGGACGCATAGGTGTGGACCGACTCAGCCCCCCCTCAGCCTGTCGCGCTGGCAGTGGATGTTCTCGAAACTCCGCTTACACCGGGACCGGTTGATGGGGGACCGGCTGACGGGATTTTGCGTCTTCCAAGGTCTGTGTGGATTCGGGAGCAAATGTTGGACGAATCTTTGGTGTCGTTACGAAAACGAACGGAGAAGGCGGGTAAGGAAGTCGGTGCGGGTGGGATTTCGGAAACTGCTCTCCGAGATGGGTTACTGATGTGGAGGGAAGGGATACAGGAACACTGGCGTCTCGTTGTGCCTGCGTCATTGCGGTATGAGTTGATTAAATCTTTGCACTGTGACACACTTTTACACCTGGGGGTGCAGAAAACCCTATTGACGCTGCAACGAGACTATTATTGGCACGGCATGACGACGGATGTCGTCGGTCACGTTCGCGCGTGTCCCGATTGCGCCCGCCGTAAACCACCTAAACATCCATATGTTCCGCCGATACAATCGATTAAAGTATCTCGGGTTAATGAGCTGGTGGCGTTAGATATTTTGGGACCCTTTCCGCCATCCGCTAAGGGAAATAAGTATTTACTGGTGGGGGTTGAGTACCTCTCTCGCTGGCCGATGGCCTGGCCTTTGCCTGACCAGTCAGCGGCGTCTATCACTGACGCCTTTCTATTTGGGTATGTAATGGACAAAGGGGCGACGGATCAAGGACGTAACTTTTCGTCCAAATTGTTGGGGGAGGTGTGTGCGGCTCTTGGAACTAAAAAGATACGGACGTCCCCCTACCACCCGCAGACGGATGGTATGGTGGAACGGTTGAATCGGACTCTGTCCGCCATGCTGTGCCATACAGTCGGGGAAAATCAATCTGATTGGGATTTGCATATCCCTGGGGTGCTTTCGGCGTATCGCATGACGCCGCACGCGGCTACTGGATACTCGCCGTTCTTCCTTATGTACGGCCGTGAGAATGTGCCGCCGATTAATGAACAGTTGGGAACCGGCGCGAGGGGGCCTGTTAAGCCTCTTCCTGAGTATATTAAGGACAACGTTCGGCGTGTCGCTGAGGCGAGGGAAAGTGCCCGCATGGCTACTGCCAAGGCTCAGGCCAGGAATGAGCGGTGTGCCCGACGATCAAAGGGGGAGTGCCCCTGGAAAAAGGGGGACCTGGCCTGGCTTCATTGCCCACAGGTGCGGCCAGGTACCTCTCCTAAATTACATAGACCTTGGCAGGGTCCGGTCCGCCTCATTGAGGTTCCCAACCCACAGTCGGCGCGTGTTCAGGTTGGTTCACGGCGCTGGTTCGTGCATACATCCCGGTTGAAGCCATACATTGCCCCGCGGCCGGATGCGTCATCTCCCGAAGTTGCCTTGCCGGGGTCTGTTGCTGCCGACTCGCCCTTGCCTGTGTCTGCTGACCTTGCGAGAGCGCCTGTCGTACCCTTCACAGACAAGCCGGCCGTGACAGCGCAGGGAGGAGGACGTTCCGCTCGTGGGACGTCGACTGGAGCCGCAGAACCCACGGGACCTGCAGCTCTTCCTATCCCTCCGCGGACGCGAGTACGGGATGTCTCTGGACGCGAGCGGGACAGTGGCGGGCCTCCAATGGCGACGGAAGAACTTGCGCCCGTCGCCCCTAAAACCCTTCCACGTTCCCGCTCGGCGGGTGGTCTGCCGACCGTCCGGGACGGCCCGGCTGCCCGTACTCGCTCGAAATCCCTCACGTTTCGTTAAAATTGTATTGTGTTGTGTTCTGGTTATATTGTTGTTGCATGCTTCGTGTCTTTTTACGTGTTGGCCCTTTACACCCGCATTTCTTGTCAGGTTGCAATTCAGCCGAGGTCGGCTGGATTTTCTTTATGGGGGAGGGTGATGTAATGCGGGCGTAAACGGCCCTCCGGAGGTGACGTCAGGAGGGGAGGAGTGAGGTCACGTGGGGGGTGAGGGGTTAGGCTATAGAAGGAGGGGAACCGAAGAGGACGGGGAGTGACGGGGAACCAGGAACAGAGGAGGCCACGAAGGGCGAAGCGGAGGGTGGCGAGATCGCCACGAACACGGGGAGCGAGGATCGGCACCGTTGGCCAGCGGTGACCGACCCGAAGCAGCGAGGAGGCTGCAGTCAGCAGCGGGCTGCACAGAGAGTCAGCAGCGGGGCTGCATACAGAGTCAGCAGCGGGTCTGCATACGGTAGCAGCCAGAGGGTCTGCACATAGGGGTAGCAGCGGGAGTCTGCATAGAGGTGGCAGCGAGTCTGCAGGGAAGAGGTTACAGTAGATGAAGCAGAGAGTCAGAGGGAAGAAGAAGCTATAATAGCAGTGAATAGCCGGGGGCTACAAATACAGAGTTATAACAGAGTGCCGTGTGGGTGAAGACGAGAACCCAATAAAAGACACGAAGACAGAAGGAAGTGTCCGAGTCCTTTTATTACACATCTGTCAGACGTGAGCGCAGCTGCTGGAATGCCTCTTCCTCCAGAGGGCCCCAATAAAACCTCTGGTTCTTCGACGTCAACACGTGCAAGGCTTGGCAATGGTTGCGAAGTTGGGCACAAACCGGCAGTAGTAAGAAACGAAACCCACAAACCGGCGTACCTCTGGAACCGTTGTGGGAACAGCCCAGGCCCTCACGCAGGCCGTCTTTTCCGGGTCTGTAGCCACTCCAGACTCACTGATGACGTGGCCCAAGTAGCGTACTGACGACTGCATAAGGTGGCACTTCGACGGCTTGAGCTTCAAGTTCGCGTTCCGGAACCGCAGGAATACCTGACGTCAATGTGTTCCTCGAATGATCGGCTGAAGACAATGACGTCATCCAGGTAGATGAGGCACGTTTCCCATTGGAGGCCTGCTAAGGCCAACTCCATTATGCGTTGGAACGTCGCCGGCGCAGTCTGGAGGCCCATAGGCAGGCATTTGAACTCGAACAGGCCCTGTGGTGTCCGGAACGCTGTTTTAGGCCGGGAGTCCGCGTCTAGTGGACCTGTCAGAACCCGGACAATAAATCCAGCGTACTGAAAAATTTTGCTCCCGCCAGTGCATTCAATGAGTCGTCGATACGTGGTAGGGATATGCGTCAGCCAGCATGACGGCATTGAGGAGTCGGAAGTCCACACAGAATCTCAGTGACCCATCTGACTTCTTGACTAGGACCACCGGTGCCCCCCAGGACTCGAGGATGGAGAAATTATGTCGGCCCGCAGCATCTCCTGCACCGCTTGTTGAATGTGCCCTTTTTCCATTGGGCTCATTCTATATGTTTTGGCGCAGGGGTGCAGCATCTCCCGTGTTAATGTGGTGCTGCGACAGATTTGTGCGCCCTAGGTTGAATGGTCCCCGGCTGAACACGTCCGAGAACTCATGCAATAACGAGTGCAGCTGCTGTTTCTGGTTGGGCGGCAATCCAGGCGCAGGCCCCGCCAGCTGTCCATCCACGATTCGGCCCCTTTGTCCTCGGACTGGCTAATGCTGCCTACAAGCTCGGGCTTTGTCCCTGGGGCTCCTAGTGACAAGGGACTAACGTGGGCCAGAACTGTTCCCTCCTGCACCGTCGCTGTTCTATCGGAGGTGTTCAGCACCTGAATGAACAGATGCTGGTTCCTCTGTACAATAGTTTCGGCTCCCACCAGCGCATGGCGATCCATGGCAGCTGACGCCGGAGACACCAGGATGGGTGAGTCTGGTCGGGCTGTCACGAGGGGGGACCGATATCGCAGCAGAATTAGCATCTGGGCTGCCGGGGAATGGAGACAGATTTACTGACCAGAGCCTGCACGTAGAGTACACCCCGGCTGGCCCCCTCCGCCTTTAGAAAATGGAGATGCGTTCCCTGGACTTCCACCCGCCCATTGGCCAGATCGATTTTCATTGGCATCCGCCTCAGAAAGTCCGTCCCCAACAGGCAGGGTACGGGCAACGTTGCGGAGACAAGGATGGGTCCTGCTACCGAAAGCTGCCCAATCTGTATTGGGGCTTCAACCTGGCCCAGGAAGCCCATGCTGCCTCCATTTGCTGCAATGAACATTGTCTTGACGGGGACTAAAGGTCGGATTTTATCCGGCAGCATCTCGTGCATGGTGCTCGAGATGATCGTGGCTGATGCCCCCGTATCCACCAATATACGTGCCGACACGCCCGCGATTTCACTGACCAGGACCGAGGTTCCTGACGTGGCCGCTACCACCCGTCTTGCCAGCTTTCTCCATTGTGTGGCTGAGTCCGGCCACTGACCAGGTGGCGTCTCGTTATCCTGCGGTGCATGGTGAGATGATGGGGGAGGGATGTGAATGGACCGAAGATGGGGTTCCTCCCTTTGGAGTGCGTCGCAGCAGGGTGAACGCGCCCTTGTTACATAGTGTGGGCTTCCCCCTGGGTTGCGGGCTGGGCTCTCTATGTGGTGCAAATTGCCTCCCCTTGGTGACGTAGGATGGGCCCACCTTGTGGTGTGGGGGGCCCCCCCCATTGTAGGGGGCGGTGGGGACTGGGGGGTGGGCCTTCCCGTGAGCCCCTCCCTTTTCCCTCCCTTTCCTTTGTCATGGGGGCGTGGTCCCCCTGGTTCCGTCTCGCTCTGCCGCAAAGCGGTGGTGAGGCGGGCCGTGGAACTGCTCCAGGCGCAATGTCAATTTTGTGGGCTGCCTCCGCCCAAGGGCCGTTGCCCCTGGCAACTCGCCAGCGTCGCAGGTAACTGGTGACGTCACGCCCGCCGGCGACGTCACGCCCGCCCGCGAAACCACGCCCGACCGCGACGTCACTTCCGCCCGCGACGCCATGTCCGCCCGCGACGTCACCTCCGCCCGCGACGTCACCTCCGCCCGCGACGTCACCTCCGCCCGCGACGTCACCTCCGCCCGCGACGTCCCTCCCGGCCTCGGCGCGATCCCCGGCGCGGTCCCTGGCCCCGGCGCGATTCCCGGCGGGGTCCACGGCCCCGGGCAATTCCCGGCGCGATCCGCGACATCACTTTCGGCCGCGACGTCACTTCCGGATGCAACGTCACGTCCGTTCGCGATGCCACTCCGGGTCGCGACACCACTTCTGGTCGCGACGAGATCACCGGCCCCAGCGCTATCCACGGCGCGATCCCCTTCCCCCGACCAGGACAGTGGGGACCGGGAAACGACACCGACGGCGCCCACCCCGAGGAGACTCCCAGTGAGTTCGCGGCGTCGGGGTTGTAATTGCTCGGCCCGACCGAGAGGCTGGGCGGGACGGCGTCACTCGCCTGGATCCTGTCGGCGTTCGGCCCCGGCGGGTTCCAGGTGGCGTTGGCGGCCTCCGGCTCCATGCGGCACCCCCTCGCCACATGCCCCTCTCGACCACAATGGTGGCAGACCCATGGGGCGTTCCGTCGGGGGGCTCGGCGCGATGTTGTAGAGGCGGCTGCCAGCGACGCGGCGGCTGGTCGCGCCCCTGGTCCCTCTGCTCCGCCAGTCCCCGGATCGCCGCGTACACCTCCCGCAGCGATGGCTCCGGCTCAGACGTCGGGGGTCCGTTCCCAGCTGCCCCCAGGCAGCCTGTGGCGACGGTGCAGGTTCGGCGGTTGGTGTCGCTGGACCCAGTAGCGCCGCGGCAACGGCTCGGCTGTTCCCCCTGCCGCGCCAGCCACCCTGCCCACGGGTGGCGCCCGGCCCATGACCTGCTCGTGGGCTTGGATGGTCCGGGCAGCCCACAGCGAGGTGCGTTCCTCCGGCGTCACTACGGGCATTACAATGCCAGCGCGGCAAGCGTAGGCGATGAGGTGCTCGACCATGAGGTCCTCGAGCGCTTCTTCAGCCAGGCGAGGGAAAGCCCTCCTCGCCAACACGAGCAGCGCACCCCTGTAGGCTAAAGGGGATTCTCTAGCCCCTCGCTGGCGGTCCTGGAACCGTTTAAAGGCTCCTTCCGCCGGGCAATAGATCTCCCCCAAAGCCTCGTAGGCCGCCTGTAGCGTGGTCTTGCTGTGCGAGGGAAGGGAGGTGTAAGAGGAGAGTGCCACTTCGCCCAGAACTAATGGCAGCGCTCGTAGTGCCTCTTCGTCTGTCCACTCGAGAGCGTGGAAGGCAGCCTCGAATCGGCAGACAAACCCCTCCCAATCTTCTTCCTCGGCCACGAACTTGTCGACGGGGCCCCGCCCGACGTGGCCGTCCTGCCACCTGCTCTCCGTGTTGGGTGTTTAGCCCTGGGGGTTTTGGCGGAGCGGCGGCGGCTGGCGTGACGAGGTTGGTTGCGGCTCCTGCCCGGCCGGCTGGTCGGCCTCCGGGTCCCGTGGCCTCTCCTCCCGTAGTACGCGTGGGGGTGGGGGTCCCGGTGCTGGCGGGCCCCACATAGGAAGCCTCTGCAGTAGCTCCTGGAGTGCCCTCTCCACGTGGGCCATGCGGTCCTCCATGGGGTCCTCCAGGCGATCCAGGCCCCTGCTGCTGCTTCTGATAGCAGGCCCCTTGTTGCTTTGGATGGGAAGGATCCCCGGCCCCTGCTTCCTCTTCTCTTGGCTCTTTTCCGCGGGGATTCTTCTTTGTAGCCATTGTAGATCCCACCGCTGCCACCAGATGTAAAGGAGAGCCGACACAAGATTGCAGGGGTTTCGTCTTTTAATCTTTTTCCCATCCACACCTGTCCCCAGCCGTCCCAATCTCGTTCCCGCCAAAGGCCCCTTCTTCCCGCCTGTTCTCCCCTTATATCCCCTCGATCACCCCTCCCACTAACCCTCTTATTGGTGGGAATCCTTCCCTGACACCCCTACAAAGACATCCAAGAAAGTTAGCAAGCCATGCTTTTCTACCTCCATGGTGAATTTGATTGCTGGGTGTATGGAATTGATGCGGTTGAGGAATTGTTTCAGAGGCAGTCGGCCATGTGGCTACAAGGACGGGCATAGAGTGGATGCCTGGATGGCGTAATTCTCAAATTTTCCATGATAAGGTTGGCCACAACCGGAGAAAAGGGAGAACCCATTGGGGTGCCTTCAGTTTGTTTGTAGAATGTTCCACTCCAGGTGAAGTATGTATTGGTGAGGCAGCATTCAATCCTTGTTGGACCAAATCTCCAATTATTGCAATGGTATCGGGCACAGGAACTTTGGTGAACAAATAAACGTCATCAAAACTAACGAGCAAATCACCTGGGGACAGTGAGATGTCTATAATTGACGAATCCAGGTGAGCTGAGTTAAGAACAGAAGAGGTGGTCTTACCAGTGGCTGCCGAATGTCGATACCGACTAGCAAACATAACATTTATAGGAAACAAGAATCGATTGATTTGTTGATGCATTGTATATGTGTAGTGACGCCAATACACGTGGTGACTTATTAAGAGCCTTTTATTCAGACAGCACCAACTATGGCCACGCTTGGTTCTTGAGGTTTGAGCTCCGTCTTCTTTCTGTTCCCTTTCCTTGTGCTGTCTCCTATTATACCTCCCTCCCTCTCTAGAAGCTTCTACTACCCACTCCCTTCGGCCAATCCTGACCCTTCCTCACCAACAGATCTCAACCATCGTTCTACAGTCCACTCTTGTTTCCCGCCTTTTTTCCTTTCAAATCTTTCCTCCAATCCCTTTCAATCTTGCTTCCCGACCAATCACTGTGGAGGTCTCTCTTTACCAATGGGAGGCCTTGATCTACTTCCTGATTGTTTGTCTGACCCTACGCTTGTCTCAGGTAAGGGCCATCCATTTAGTTGGTACGCATGGAGGGGGGGTTAACCCAAATGCTACGCTTGTGTATGCAGGGGTCTACTGACAATGTACGTACGCATAGGAAATGGGGGAGGGGGCGAAGTCTCGATAGCAATGAAATTCCTGTAACACGTAACCTGTTGGATTGGGTTCAGTCGTGTTTGAACCTCGCGGACACTAGACAAACTTGTTAAAGGTACGCAACTTAATTATTTAATGCAGCCAGCGGTGGACTATCTGTTTGCATAAACACGTTAATATTATTAATCCTTGATCGTTTCTGCGTCGATTAAATATCAGCTGTTCTATAGGATTCCGGGGGGGGGGGGGGTGTAAAAAGTACACGTGCATACAGGGAGGGGTCAAGTCTTGACAGATTTCTGCATACGTACTAAATGGATGGCCCCTAAGCGGTCTGCTATCTCGGTCATTACATATGTGCAGTGACATAGTTGGATGTCATTGTGTATGTCACTGTGTGATGCTGGCCTCGGAGAGGCACGGTGCGCGATGTATTGACATCGCAAACACCACTGAGGTTATTATCCAGTACCGGAGCACCGACTGGCAGTAATGGATGGCACCACGCGCTGCGTGCAGTGCCAGCCCCTACAGGATAGGGTACCAGGGTACCGGCCTCGGAACGAGGTTTCAAGGGGCCATGACACTCTGGTTGATCCCGGAGGACACGTGACCGGAGGTATCTACCCCGGGACCCCCAAAGGGGGGCTGAGGTGATCACGTGGCCAGTTGGAGATCCTCCTCGAGGATTCGAGGTGGTCGTGGCTAGGGTCGGAGCGAGCCCGCCACACAGAATATAAGCCGGGCCCCAGTGGGACCGGTTGCTGTTGTTCATCCCGAAGACTTCACGTCCCTGCTCCACGTTCCACGTTCGACAGAGTCTCCAACACGAGGACCCGGACCCGAGCTGTGGTCCAGTCCGATGTAGCTAGCTACATGCGATTAGTGTTGATAGCCTGGTGGTCCACCACCATAGTGTACTATCTTGTGAAGGGGCACTTACCCCTTCGTGTTAACGTGGTAATGTGAATAAATGTGTTGCCTACGAAAGTACGCCTGAATCTGCGTTTGAGCCCACTATATATGTGTTGAGGAGTTCCCAGGACATCGGAGACGGAGGTAAGGATATGGCTTCGCCAAAGGTTTATTACAAACTTAACAATACACAAGGGTAGACAACGCCAGGGGTTAGGGTCATGGTCCCTGCCGGCTAGCTCCGGTCTCTCTCTCTNGTGTCGGATCGGGGACTCTGCCGACTCCACCGACCGGAGAGAGAGCACCTCTATCGGCTACCACGGCTTCTCCCCAGACTCTCACTCGATCCCTCTACCCCTGGCTCCTCTCTACCCTTCCTACTCTACCCGTTCCCACAGTGACCCGCTTTCGTCACAGGGTCTCCCTTAAATACTCTATCAGACATGACGTCATCGAGCCGCCCAGCGCGCATGATGTCACGGAAACGTCATCGCAGTGGACGGCACACACGACGTCACGTCCCCATTTTACTCCTCTACATATGTATAAAACATCCGGAGAACATCAGTGGCATAGATGCCGATACAGATGTTTTTATTGAAAAAGCCACATCGGGGATCTACAATCCAGCCCTGCACCGTCCTCCATCACTCGCCACTCGACTCGGAACTGTCCAAGCTCAGGACCCATGTAATGTACTGTCCAGTTAATAATAATTATTTAAATTTATAAAACGCATTTAATCTGAAAACATATCCCAATTTAGCCGTGTATAGAAAGGAGGAAATAAAAACAGAACCAGGGGGTGAAGGCCAGTTTTACGAGGTGAGTTTTCAATACAGACTCAGATACAGCTGTGTGTGTGTGGCCAGGAATCGGAGCAATTCCCTGTTTACTTTGGGGCACGACAGGGATGTCCTCTGGCTCCCACATTATTTAACATCTATTTCGAACACGTAGTTCATGAAGCCTTCAATAGCTGTAACGGAGGAATTTCCATCTGGTACACATACAATGAGAGGCTGATCGATGCCCGGGTGCAGTCAAGGGAGGGCTCCCTATTGCTCAACCATGTTATGTATGCCGATGATCTGGTAATTGCTGCTCACTCAGAGGAGGAGTTGGAGGCGCTGCTGCTTAACCTGGAGCTTGCCACGAAGAGGTGGGGACTTACCATCAGCCCCACCAAAACAAAGCACCTGCCTGGGTATTTTGTACCATTGGACACTCCACCCCCACAACTCCCATTGGTGATAGGGCAGTTGTGGAGAGAATTGAGAGTTTCCCATACCTAGGCAGTGTGCTCATGACCGGCTCCGGTTTGACTGCAGAGGTCTCACTCCGAATCAGTCGAGTGGCAGAATGTTTATATCGGTTTTGTAACACTGTGTGGAAGCTACCTGATCTGTCGCTCCGCACGAAGCTTCAGGTCTTCTCGGCCACAGTCATTCCCTCCCTTCTCTTCGCTTGCAAAACGTGGACCTCCCTAATGGAACATCTTCGTCGGTTAGAAACATTTAGGCTGGCCTGCCTACGATCCATCTTGGGTTTAACCAGGCTGGATAGTGCGATGAGCTCACATATCCTTGAAAGATCTGTACAAAGTCCCATCGGTGAGTTCCTCCGGCAGGCAAGGCTGCGTTAGCTGGGACATGTAGCCCGCATGTCCAGCTACCACATGCCTAAACAGCTTTTGTTCGGCCGGATTGAGGGGGCTAAATGGGCGCGGCACGGGCTAGTGAAGAGATGGAGTGACGTGGTACAGGAGGATGTGGAGCTGAGTGGACTTGCCGATGACTGGTACCAGTGGTGTCAAGACCGGCCTCTGTGGAGGAGGCCTATGAAGGACACTACTGGGCAGTTGGAGGCAGTCGCCCTCCAACAACAACAGAGGGGGGAGGAGCGACGCTCACAACAACGAGCGGAGCGCCGGGTGGCCCGTGGCACCTGGGTCTGCCCCATGACCTCCTGCCAGCGGGCGTTCGACACTTCACGTGGCCTCAAGGTGCACATGGCCTTGCACAAGCGTCGTGGTGACGTCACCGCCACTTCGTGGCGAATGGCGGTTGTTGTTGTGTGTGTGGGGAGTGGTAGCATAGCGATTAACACACTGTGCTGTGACCCGAGTTCGATTCCCCATCACGACCAACACCAGTGATAGCGATTATCTGAACCGGTCATGGGCCTCCCCTAGATCGACTCAGCCTCAAATGGGACCTGGTGTGGTGTAAAAACATGACAACTGGAGAGACTAAGGCAGTCAGGCGTGGTGTTTACCACCCACCCCCTCATGTGCCGTGCCGACCTTCATAGGTGCTACTCGCTATACGTGGATCTTTGTGCATCGTTATGGCGGATAAATGTAACCTGGGATTCATCCCCGTGGGCTCTTGCATTTTGAATTCCATGTGAGTGCTGAATGCCGGCGGTGTTAAGTGCGCGCGTGGTTCCCGAGGTGGTCACTTTCAAGCGTTCATGTACGTGGGGTGGTTTAATTTGTCGTAGACTCTTTCCGCATGCGGCTGCAGAAGCTGCAAAATAAAATAGAAAAACGACACTTGCATTCTCATTAAGCGACGCGTCGATAAAATACAATAATCGATTATCTGGCTTTCAACATTATCCGGCGGTCAAAAGGCTGAAACCAATCCGGCGATCGGAACCACGTGGATGACAAAAAGTAGCTACGCTTGATTTCAGTGTCAAATATTCTATACAATACATTATACACTACATATAATAACTTAAACCATGAAAATAATGGACGCATATACATTTTCATGACCAATAACTACAGTTAATAAAAACAGAAAATATGCACGGTGCCATTAGGCACCAAGTGTGTGTAATTCGGCATTCGCAGGAGCACTGGTCTAAAGGCTACATCAGTCTGGCAATCGTCAAACACAAGTTGTTGAAACAAGAGCATAGTACGTACATCACCGGGTGCAGAGTCTTCAAGATTGGAGTGGTAAGTACGGTACAGTAATTATTTATGCCAAATTCATAGAGTAGACAAACTTAAAACATAAATGAAAATACATACACACAACACCTAAAAACAAAGACTTTCAAGAATGTACAAAAACAAGCAATTTTCAATAATGATTTATTGATTTTCCGGTATTTTTTAAAAATCCACATGGAGAACTTCACATCGTAGCGGCAGACGTCGTCGACTTTTCTCATCGACATCGGGTGCGCTTTTGGATGCGCTTCTGCGGCCGTCTGGAACGTCGTTTCCTTCCAATATTAGGAAGCTACTGGGAGCCAGGGCACTTTTTAATTATAATCTAGATTGCAAACTCATTTCTTTAAAACTGCTTGTTGTGTTAAGTTGTTGTCTTTCCCCCCGCACCTCCGATTGGAATTGGCACCACGTGACTCGGGGCCACCATCACCAAGCGACGCTTTGTCTGAGCAGATACTTTACATTTGGCTTTGGCATTGCTATTTTTAACAGTCCATCTAAATGTAATTCTGTTACATTGTTCCAAGTCATCCTTAGTTAACAGATGTCTCGCTGTGTATGAAGCTCTTACCTCGTAGTGACTACTGGCCTTTGGTTTGGTGGGTTCTGCAATGGGATATTTTGCGGAAAGTACACAATTAGGGTTAATTCAGACGCATGTTCTTTGGAACAAAGTTGTTTAAAAATCAAATGTTATCAACGCAGCGAGCATTATTCTTGCGTGTTTATGCAGGAATAATGCATAGGAGCTCGTAATGCACAGGGTGTTCAATTGGTGCTAGCGTTGCCCCACGTGGTCACAGAAGGAGGCAGGATTGCAGTGTTCTATGTGCTGTGTAATGCGTGCTTTCGTAACGCGAATTACATATCATGTAATTCATGTATTAGGGAACACATAACACGGATGCAAATTTAATATAACGCAATTGAGTGAACGGAACTACGTCGCGCGGGTAGGAATAGCGGTTGTACGGCTGCCTCGGCGTAGCATCACATAAGGCGGGATGCTGCTGGATGCTTCTAGATGCTACCCACGTGCCTCAGTCTTTGTTCGACCTACGTACACATCTCAACGTTACCACAGACTGTGCTTTACCCTATATTATTTATTAAAACGCAATTTTTCCAAAATGGTTTCTTCAGGAACGCAACAACGACTGATTACACTGGTCAACAAAACAAATATATTTTTTTCTGGCCTGGACTTTTGCAGCTGTTTTAGACTAATTTCAGGGTGCTGATTCCAAATGTGATCTCAGATTTGCTCTATCACATCATTTTTATGCTATCGGCATACCCCATTTTCATTGATTTTACCCAAAATTTACTCTGTCACTTATGATTGCAATTGGTGCGAGTCAGTGACTGCTTTAGTGTTAAAATATGGTGCTGTATTTTTAGGATAGTGTGTTTTAATATCATTTTATGTAGATATCCACATTTATTTATATTTTTCTTCTGCAGTTTTTATTGAAAATGCAATATTTGATACTCAAAAACATGATGTGATAGACAAAAACTGATGCCAAATTCGGAATCAGCACCCCAAAATTACCTTAAAATCGTTGGAATACCTTATGCCAGAAAAAGTGTGTTGACCAGTGTTATAGGAGAACAGACTCTACCCTGTCCGGCAAGAGAGCAAGGAAGCGACGACTCAAAAGTGGCCGCTGGTTACACCCAGGTTCAACGTAAATTGGTCTACATATACCATAGTATGTAAGAGAGTTGGTAGGCATATCAAGGTTAAGAGGTCACAATAGTATCAAGGAGGATTTAATATTCATTCCACCATTATCTGCCATAGATTATTATCTCTCGCTGCCAAATATATCAGCTGTTTCCGCAGCTGGTTTCTGGCCTCTGGGTGTCACTCTAATGCCCGTATCAATTATAACATGACCACCCCACCCACGACCATCCTGCACATGCCCCCCACCAATCACAACCTCCTTGATTGTCTAAATAACTCTTTTTTCTTTAATATGAACTTACAAACTCTTTGTTCTTTCGGTAAACTTTACTGAAAGAACAAAAGAGTATGGATTCCTGTAGTCAGGAAAGCTTCAAATCTAGAATGAACTTACAAGTTGCATATGCGATCCTGACATTAAATTATCATATATTTTTAACTATCGTTTACAATTTTTATTATATTTTTATTCAGGCAATTACATCGCGTCGTGACGCACGTACACACACCGTCAACATAAAATAAAGCAGGGGATAGAGAGATGGGGAGTGGGACCTCTCGCTGCCCCAAATGAGATGGGGTCACAAAGAAAGGGGTAAAGGTAGTTTTCTTTTTAAAGGGGGGGGGATGACAAGGCAGGGAGGGATATAACCGAAACGCGCCTGACATTAAGAAAAACATAAGAGATGACCCGAACAAGCGTGTTTTCCTTCACCCCTCCAAGTCCGGCTCCCGTCTAGTCTGTAGTGTTATGCCGCTTATCCTGGGTCACTGTCTCCTGACCCTTTATCCAGCTAACTTATGACATGAAATTCTTAGCATCTTATGCACGCACCAAACTCAGGATCCTGAAACTTTTGCACGTGTGAGAGCAAACGCATTACAGGATTCACGAAGTATTTAGTATGAGACATGGGATGCAATGAAGCTGCGTTCAATGTGTAAACTGGTCGGATCTCAACGACATTCAACGTTTCTAATTATATTAATTGTGTTGGAAGAGGCAGGCAGCAGAATAAATTCACCCACCGTTTCGGTAGAATTCACTATTCTCTCATCCAGATGTTGCATGCGGTTCCTGAAAGAGTGAAGTTTAAAAAGGTGAATGTATTAAAATTGTAAAATCTACGCGTCATTTAAATAGTTACATAACAACACAAACAGCATGAGTAGCTCATTGTTGTCTTCCGCTATCATTTTCTGAAGACAAATAACCACGTCAACTTCTACACTGACTTTGTTTTATCAAATTGTAGCACTTCCAATTGCCAACGTATATGCAACATTGGAAAAATGTAATAAAGTACACGATTTAAACCATTACGATCTAATGTTTTTTTTGCAATGAACTTAAGAGCATTACATTTACAAAGCAAAAACGATGTCGGCTAGTTTCAGGCATGCATAATGTATGTTGATTACCATAGAATAACCCAATCGGAAAGGGATACCCATTGTCATTTATATGCATTCATTAATTCCCCCCCCCCCCACTTCACTCAAGAGGGCTCACAAGTGACGTCATCACATCTACCCCTCTTTTAGGAACGAAACAGGAGGATTTGTCCACAAATCTGGCTGCCGCCTGATGATGCCGGTTGTAATTACTGGCGAAAGTCGCACTCAGATTGTAAATGTTGTGGCTTTGCTCTTCAACAGACCATGTTCTGTTTACGTGACAAACATTTCTAATTGGCTGTCGGATGGTGGCGGTTTAACGACACATTATATTTATGCGATCTAACCCAGAAAACTATATTATGGTTGTCCGGACTTGTAACTAGAGAACACAATTTATAACATGAACAATATTTCACGGATATAAATCACCATAATTCTGAAGCTCGCAAAGTTATACTTATTGTATCCACTCAGAATCAGAATATTTATCCTGGAAGATTGACGATGAAAGAATAAACAGCTTAAGTGCCAATGGAGATCACTTGGGGTACACGGTAACTCCCTTCCTAGATCTCATTTTTTGTATTGCGAAATGCCAATTAATAACCTGTATACTTTCGCCAAATTATTGATCAAACCTAACTGTTAATGAAACATCCGTGAGTCGTCCAATTCACACAATATTTGGTGAGCTCTTTCCACCCAAACAAACAGATGAAAGGCAGCTATTAAAGTCGATATAGAAAAACGGTTTGAATGCTAGGGGGCCGTCCATAAATGACGTCACGCGATTTTGCACGATTTTTGACCCCCAGTCGTCGTACTCATTGACATGCTAATTTTTTCTTTGCCCCCTCCCTCTCTCCGCCCCGCCCCCCTCTCTCTATTTAAGGCCTCGTCACAGAGACGATCTCTCTCTTTGTGCCGATACGTGTTCTCTCTCTGTGTATCTTTGTGATATCTGTCTGCTAATATATCTGTCTATAGTTTTCTGGTTAGATTTATGTTGCTATTTCTTTATACCTAATGATGATGATTGCTTGTGTTGCAATCGAAACGTCGTAGTATGCTATTATTGAATTAATTATTTTATCTTTATACGTGACTTTACTGAAAGAACCAAAGAGTAATCCCTGCAGTCACGAAAGCTCCAAATTAAGACTGTTGTAATATGTCAATGCAAGTCACTTAATTGAACACTTACCGTTTCAACTGGTGCTCTTTGCTGGTCATTTTCATCTTCACCCTTTCCCTGCAGGGATTGTGAAACGTATATCGCAATGGTGTGTCTATATATATATATGCCGTATTAGTTTTAATTGCAGGAAACATTCTACAATGAGCAGTGTCATTTCGATCATAATCATTGTCCCACAAACAATGTATACAGCTGCAGTGGCTGTTTATTATCTAACATTTATATAGCCAATTGCATTGATCCATTTGTCAACATCCAGAATTTAAGTTATGGCATATCTCAACTCTTGAGAGATGAATCCGTATATGTAGGGCGAGTGACACTCGGCGAACCACTCGTCACAGAGCATGAAGCGCCATCAAGTATGGGTGAGAGAGTGGATTGAAGAAGAGACTCCTTATTGATATATGCCGTCTGCCGTGTATTAGACATTTACACGAGCATTGCCCGTGTATTTGCGAGGGATATAACTTCAACAAGCCCTTGTCCCCCGCACACACGTTGAGTGAGGAGTCAGCGTTACATGCAGTGATTTTATCACGTCATTCAGCCCCTAACGGGTGATGTCACCCTATATGAGCTGAAGCCATTCGGCATGGCATAAGGGATGATGACGTTTAAATATACTGCAAATCGATGGGGAACCCAACTTCAGGATGACTCCACTAATGTAACATGAGTCGCTCTCTCAGAATATTTCGGCTATGATTTTTTGTGTTGGACTTTAATTTGTTTGGAATTTCCAAGGTAAATTTTGTGGCAATGTCCTCACCAAGAGAAACACGTTTTATGTTTTTGTATGATGTACCGTGCGTGATATGCAAAGTGTGATGGACAGACATGACACTTGCGCATGTTAAATATATACAGTAGACTCGATTATCCGCGTGCGCTTTCTGTGATTTAGGAACTAACCATGCACCTGGGATTTTGAAGTAAATTAATAACTCATGGATGTTCCCTCAAGCCCAAATTAATAATCTAAAAACCTTTTGCATTGTTATTCTTGGAAATGTGTATTCAACGTTACTTACTCAAACTGAACAAATATGTTGCTTTGGTTAATCCAAAAACCATGTGATCACCTCTACAGTACAGTAGTTGCATATCGTTACCACAGTGGGCAGTCTGATTGAAGTTGATTGGCTCGGCTCTGTTATCCATTTAGTGGGTGGAACCTTCTGTGCGGGAGCAGGAAAGTGTTATCACTGAGCATGCGCATCGATTGGCCAATTGTTAGTATTCGATTTAAATCAAAATCGTCAGTTGTGCTTATTTTTTAGGGATTTATCTGGACATTAATTTTGTGAGTTTCAATTTATAAAACTTGACCACATTTTTTGTTGTTCATTCACAAATTTTTCTTAACTTTAACGTCATTTATATCTGTATTAGTGGTTTTTGGCATTGAAATCCGTGGAAAATGGTTATATTTTTGGATTATCCGCTATTTTGAATTATCCGCGGCCGTCCTCCCCATCATAATCGAGAGTCTGCTCTATATCGATGAGGGACGCTTTTGCCATGCAGGGCCATGGGTCACCACCATGTGCTTTACCACAACTCGTAGGGTTTACAAACTCAGGCGATAGGCAGGTATATATAGGCAGGTATATTTATCGTCACCATCATCTTGATTCTAAGATGTGGGCATACAGTCGATCATCGATTACCCGGCAGCTTCGGTAGGCAGGTGGCGCCGGATTTAAAACGTCGGATAATCACATCATAATTTTAAAATAGCTTAATTTTGCACATCATTGCATAACATTATGTTTTTAGGCATTGTGTGCATGTTTTTTTGTGTTTTAGTGTTTTTTAATTGGCATAATAAACATATAATTAGACACGAAGAAATATCCCAATGTAAAACGTGACTGTACCACTCCAATCAAGAAGACTGCAAGGCATGATGTACGTAGTACTACCACACTCTTGTTTCAGCAACTTGTGTTTGACAATCACTGGACTGATGCAGCCTTTAGACCGGTGCTCCGGTGAGCGCAGAATTACACTCAGCTTTTCGCCTGATGGCACTGTGTATGTTTTCTATTTTAATTACTCTAGTTATTAGTCGTAAAAAATAATATACGTGCAGTATTTTCATTAAGTTGTTGTATGCTGTTTATAATGTACCATATGTAATATTTGACACTGAAATTAAGCGTAGCTACTTTTTTTTGTCACGCACGTGGTGCCAGACTGATTAACAGCCTTTGGAGTGGTTTGGCCGGTTTCGCCAGATCAGCCCGGGACCACCGGATAATCGCGCACTGGATAATCGATGATCAACTGTCTATGGCCTTGAGTCATTTGCTTTTAGATGGGTGAAGTGTAAATGCAGTTTTTCTAAAAATATAAAAGGGAATAATGTGAATGTGTGTCTGTTTGAAATGCATACTTCCCAACATGCAACAAACTTGAAATTTGGCGTGTGGGTAGCTTCCAGACTGTACACAATGTAATACGTATAAAAATAGACTTTTGTATTGGGGGGGGGGGGGCAATAATGGATATATTTTGCACGGCAAGTGAGCGGTGACGTCACGTCTGTGATGTCACCCGCATGCGGCAGCGTTACGCAGTGTGCCTGCTGACGTCACCCCCCACCCTCCGCGTAGGCCGTGTATTAATCCAAGACAAGAATCCAAGTCTCGGTAAAACCCGGGTAGTAAAGCTAGTTAATAATAAATAAAAATCCATTGACAGAATCACCCCCCCACCCTCCGATATGCTGGGATGCACCTCAATCACTCAACAATGGGGGGCTGTTGCCCCTGGGCCACGTAGTGAACATCAGAGGGAGGGTGGTGAAAAATCCCGTGTTGTACAGTACTTCTATACTCCTCTGTCTATGATGGCCACCTTCACCCACCCGCACTGACAAACTTTGTGAAGTATGGTTAAGTCACCCCCAGCCGTGGATTAAAAATGACATGTGTGCTATGAGAAAATTAATTATTTTGTATGCCAAAATTTGTAATTCTGTTTATATCTGCCATATTAATGGTTGGCTCAGCTGATGATTGGGCAGCCAATGGGGGGTGTGACGGTTGGGAGTTGTGGTTAGGAACGTGAATAACAATTGACTTGAGGAACATGAATTAATAGAGGTATACCGGACAGTGGGAGCGGAATTCAGTTATTGTGACATTTCTCATTAAATATGTATTTACCTACAACGGTAACGTGTTTTAATCTGTTCCACGAAAACTACTGTTAACTGAAATAACTATTATAGGAATTACATTTCTGCTGAAACAGAAAACGTAATGTTAAACAAAGCAGTCGAGGTCTAAACGCTTATAGATTGGCGTCGATGATTGGCTGAGGGCGCTGAGCAGCCGCATTGGCCAATATTGGCACCCCGTGGGCATATACCGTTAGTCAACATTACCACGGGGCTCCTATGGGAGCCAAAATGAGAACCGCTAAAACCGTTAACCGATGGTCACTGTGAACTGAGTGACTACTATATAAGTGTTTTGTTGCCAGAAACTCACTTAAGAGGTTTCCCGTTCTTGTGGAAGCATAAGTAGTAAACGGCTCCCACCGCTGCCACCAATGCCATCAGCGACGCTACGGTGGCAACGGCTATGACCCATGGCTCAACGCCACCATCACCACCACCACCTGCAAGACAGTAACATGGCCGGTGTGAGATACCCGAGAATCCTTTACAAAAATAAGGAGAAATTATAAAACGTAAACTCCCACCGAGATTCTATTTTTTTTTCATAAGCAGTCCTGATTTCACATGTCTGCCGTTGAGACGATAGTTTAAAATTACACATTCCTATAGCAGGATCATCCCCCAGAACAGCATCCAAGGTATTAATCAAACGATAAGCAGGCTTACAACCTGTGTACTTCCAGTTGGGAGCTGTGAATGGTGTGGGGCCATCGAATGCGATACTCTCAACTAAATTCCCTAATTGTTATTAACCATATTCTTGGTTCTTTCGGTAACCATTCTTAAATTTGCATAGCTTACCTGATCTGATGAGATTGTTCTATTATGACCGTTTGTGTACCTGCCACACTGCCTCCTCCTTGCACCTTAATGATGCATCAATGCAGTGGGTATAGACTCCCACAAAAAATAGTTGACCCACATATTTGGCCTCTGTTTATTCGTGTATATATATCTTTATCAATAAAGGAGGATGTACGTGTGTCTGCATATTAGCTTGCCAGGATGCATTCACACAGTTTTGAAGATAGAGACCTGAAACCTTTCCAGGGTGATCCAGGATTTTTGCCTTCTAGGTTACCCCCCCCCCCCACTCAGCATAGTGACCATAGACTTCTTACAGCGAATTAGCAATGACAATATGGCAATCTCCCAGTTGATCAAAGTGGACATGTGACAATTCTATCCAACCGTGGCGCTGTCGTTAACACAGGTCCAGAGCTTTCAAAGTTTTCTCCAAAATACTCAATCACTTCCAGGATCCCACCTATCATAACTGCTCAACTGTGGAAGAGCCTTCCTTGCACGTGTAGTAAGGTTCCCGGAGACTTGACAACGTAGTTGGAGGCACACGCTTCTTTATTAACACCAGCAAGTAACAGGCACCTTACAATACTCGAAGGGGGTATCGGCCCCTTCACCCGTCTACGCTACGGAACACAACAGCCTGACTCACAGCTAGCTTACAGCTAGGTTACGGCACCCCGAATACCCAGTCCGGCTCTTAGAAGAGCGTCGGTTCTGGCTCTGGGGCCACGCCGCTGGCTTGCCTGGTCGGCCCTGAAAAGGGCAGCGATCCCAGGGAGTTCCAGGGCCTGTCTAGCTAGTCTTCTTTCTTCACTGGTTACAGCTTAACACTAGACCCGAGCCGTCCGGCTCGCCGCTTTAAATAGCCATTCCCCCTTGAGGGGTGGGCTGTGGGGGATCCCAGCTCCGCAATAGCCCCCAGGATAACGCGGACGTCGCAGTAAACACCTTCTTCGCGTACCGATGTAGCCACGCCATTGTGTTTGTTTGCCATCCGCGGCAAGTCTAAATCCGGCCGTCTACAACGGCTCTACATCACCCCCCCACCCTGTACAGCTCGCAGCCGTCCCGGCTGCAACAAAATCGCAATAAAGATGCATCCCCCCTTGAACCCGTGTGTGCCTCGCAAATTTTTAACAACAACAACAACAAGAACAAACCAACACGACGCACCCGACCGAATAAATACCCCATCCCGTAAAAACAACATATATACAAGAACCGAGGGCGGTCGCCCGCAAGGGTCGCGTTGGCGGCCGCCTCACAAAAGTCTGCGCGTTCTGGCGCGCGTCCTTGCAGCGGGGCCGTCACAAGGGACCCCTTTGGTTCGACCAGTGGCGGTTGTTAGCAGTCCCGGTGTGAGGGTGTCTGGCTCCGCTGCAGAGCGACCCCCGACCCCCCGGGGGGGTTGGCGGTCGTGAGCGTGTCATGCCTGGTGCGCCTGGAGGTGGAACAGACGATGTTAAGTCAGATGACAGCAGAGAAGTCGTACTCCGGGAGTCGGTGGACTCCTCACATGGTTGGCCACGCGTGTGTGAAGTAGGAACATGGGGCGCAACGAACGGTTTTAACCTGGAGGGGTGCACAAACCACCGACGTTTCCCCCATCGGATACGCACACATTGTGGCCGCAAAACCTGCACCACCTCCACGGGCCCCCGCCACGGCCGCACCAGTTAGACGAGGTTGCTAGCGGGACTTGGGGACAGTGCAACCACGCCTGGTCACCCGGCTTCCACTGATGCATGTGCACCCGACCCAGCCTGAGCCTCTCATTCGCCTTCTGGCGGAGTTCAGAGTTCTGCATGGCCGCCTCCCGCGCCTCTGTCAATTTAGCGACGTTGAATTTCACATGTTCGGCCAATTTGGATTTACTATGCGGCGTGGAGATCCCCAGCTGAGTCGGAACAGGTGGGTTAGGCTCGCGGCCATACATTAGGAAAAAGGGCAAAAACCCGGTCGCCGCATGGGGAGCCATCCTGTATGCTGCCAAAACCCCGGATATGAAGGTCCCAATCGTTCTGGGATTCAGACAGCTGCTGGGACAGCATGGACGTGATGGTCCGATGCAGCCGCTCCACCATTCCGTCCGTTTGCGGATGATATGGGGAGGTACGAATCTTTTTCGTTCCCAGGAGCTCGCACACCTCGTGGAGAAGTTCCCCGAAAAATGTTTACCCTGATCGGTCAGCAGCCACTCCGGAGCACCTTTGTCGAGGACATAGCCTGGACAAAGGCCTCCACGATGGCTGCTGCTGACTGGTTGGCGAGGGCCAGGCCATAGGCCATCTCGTAAAATATTCTACCCCGGTTAACAGGTATCTATTCCCCTTAGGCGTAGCGGGGAATGGACCCAGAATATCTAGTGCGACGAGCTCGTTAACTCGGGAAACTTTTACGGACTGTAATGGTGGGTTAGACCCCTTCACTGGTGGCTTCCTTTGCGCGCACTGGTGCATGACCCCAACAGGTCCTCCACATCCCTTGCCATGCCGGCCATGAAAAATCTAGTTGGAGCGTGGCAAGGTTTTGTGGGTCCCTAGGTGGAGTCGCCGCTCATGTGCAGCCCACACGACTCTACCCCGCAACGCAGAAGGCACCACCAGCCGGTGTCGACGGGATTTGCCATCCCAGTGCATGAGAAGACCCTGGACCAACCCCCAGGAGTCGACATTTTCACCCCCCCCCCACACGATTCCCCGATGCGACGGCGCAAAGCGAGGAGGGAGGTGTCCTCCATTTGGAGGCGCCCCACTCCGCAACCGACAACCCAAGCAAGGAATCCCTCCCTTCTTGCTCGATAGGACCGGCAACGGAAGGCGCATCGGCGGCAGCTGCTAAAACCGAATTAGAGCTGACATTCGGAGGTCTGCAACGCCCCGAACCCAGAAGGCAAGCGCACTCAGAGGTGGGTGGTAACCGTGACAGAGCGTCCGCGTTGGTGTGGCGAGTGCCCTTACGATAGGTAGTTGCAAAATCGAAATCCTGAAGGATTTCCAACCATCGAGACAATTGTCCCGATGGCTGTTGAACCCGCAAAGCATACTGCAGCGCCGCATGATCTGTGCGGACGGTGAACGCCGACTGTACAGATATGGCGGTATTGTTGAATGAAGTACACGATTGCCAATAGTTCCCTACGGGTAACGCAGTATCTTTGTTCCACCGGAGATAACACCCGACTGCCGTACGCAAACCACATGTTCCACACCCCCAATAACCTGGGAGAGAACGCCCCGATGCCCGTGTTGCTTGTGTCTGTATCGAGCAAGAAGGGTTTTGTAAAATCCGGGTAACTCAATGGCGGAGCCCCGACTAGGGCGTCCCGGAGCGAGCGAAAAGCAGCGTCTTCCTCCTTACCCCAATGAAATTTGACCCCCTTAGATGTCAAGGCATGTAAGGGTTTCGCAATGGTAGCGAAATCAGCGACAAACCGGCAGTAATATGATGCGAATCCGATGAAACTCCTGACCTCACCCACGGAGGTGGGAGTCGGCCAGGAGCTGACACATTTCGTTTTGGCGGATCAGTGGCAATACCTGAACGGCCCACAATGTGACCCAAATAGCGCACCGATTCGCGGAGCAAGAAACACTTCTGGGGCTTGAACTTCAAATTAGCAGCCCGCATTTTGAGAAAAACGGCACGCAACCTCTGGAGGTATTCATCGAATGTTCTACTAAAGACGATGACATCGTCTAGGTAAATCAGACACAAATCCCACTGCAAGCCAGCCAGATCTAATTCCATTAATCGCTGAAAAGTTGCCGGCGCGGAATGTAATCCCATCGGCAAGCGATTACATTGGAAAAGGCCCTGCGGCATACGGAAAGCAGTTTTCGGTTTGGATTCCTCATCCAGAGGGAGCTGCCAGAACCCGGACAATAAATCCAATGTGGAGAAGAACCGCGCCCCTGCCAGGGCATCAAGCGATTCATCCATCCGGGGAAGCGGGTATGCGTCGGCTACAGAAATTTTGTTAAGCCGACGGAAATCCACACAAAAGCGCAATGATCCGTCGTGTTTTTAACCAAAACGATCGGCGCGCCCCAAGGCTGGTGGAAGGGATATGATATCCGCAGCTAGCATGTCGTCTACGGCCGATTTAACATGCTCCTTTTTGGCGGGACTTAACCGAAAGGGATTTTGGCGGATTGGCGCGCTGTCACCCGTGTCAATATGGTGTTTCAGCAATTTAGTACAGCCAATATCGTATTTATTTAGACTAAAAACGTCTGAAAATTTGCGAAGGAGGACATGAAGCCTCTCACGCTGTGGATCGGACAGGTCCACGATCCCGCGCAAAGCGCATCGAGCCACCCCTCATCACGATCCGAATGTGGTAGCGAGGGCGAACCGGCGCTCACCTGAGCAACAACCGGTTCCTCACGAGGCACCGGCGTCGCGTGCGCGAGCACGGTCCCCCGAGGAACCACGGCCGTTCGCGACCCACATTGAGGACCGCAATGAAGGGGTCCTCATCCCCTTTGACCATGGTCTGGGCCGCTACCAAGTCGGGTCCGGTGATCCCGGCCCTCGATGGTCCCAACAGAACCCCCGATCCCCGACGCCCTCCGCAAATGGTTGGCGCAGCCGAAGAGGTACGAGCATTTGAGCTCCGGCGGTACGCGTACCGTCCTCGCGACCAGCGCCGGTACCGTCGCAAACGCCGTACGGACAGTGGTAGCGGGGATGACAAAAAGGCCATACGTCAGCCCGACGGGAGTTCAATGCATCCTTGGTCGATTAGTATACGAATGGGCATTTTGGCCAAGAAATCCGTCCCCAACAGGCACGGAACCGCCAGCGAGGAGGAGACCAATATCGGGCCGGATAATTTAATGTCCCCAATACAAATTTGCGCGCGGATCTGTCCGATAATGCCCAACGAACCCCCGTTAGCAGCGTAACATGGAACATCAACAGGGAGCAAGGGACGACTTTGAATGGGGAGAATGTTGTAAATCAAATCGGACACAATAGTCGCCGATGCTCCGTATCAATCAAGACCCGTACCTCGACCCCATCAATATGTCCCACAACAACCGACGACCCGACGACGCGGCAACAACACGATGAGCCAACTCGGACCACTGGGTCGGTTGGAACGCACACCCCACGGAGGTACGTTTTGGTGTGACAATGGATAATTTCTGACCCCCGTTCGTTGCGGTGTGTGAGTGAGTGGCAGGTGTGTGTGTGTGCCAACCATGTGGGGTGCCACGACTCGCTGGATTTTGCTGGGGAGACTTGGGTCGAGGCGCGACGTCCTGGCGAGGCGTCGCTCCACGCTGTCGAGGAGCCCGGCATCCTGAGGCCACATGGCCCGGAGGCCACAGTTGTAGCAGCGTGTGAGTGCTGCTGATGACTTGGGCTGATCCCGGCGGCTCGGTCCGTCCCGAGCTGGCTGTACTCCGGACCTCCACTCCGTCGGGCGATCCACAGCGCAGATGTCTTCCGCTGGAGGGCGGATGCAGCCACGGTATGGCTGGCCGTCGCTTTGCTGGCCTTCCGACGTTGGGCCAGCAGGTTGGCATGGATGTGCCGGGCGGCCCTCAACGAACATATTTCCGCGTCGTCCTCAGCCAAGACGACGATGTCCAAATCATCGGCCAGCAGCAGTAGCTTCTCCGTGACCATGGCGTCCACCCCATCCTCGTCCATCCGTGAAAAAGCCGTTTTCGCCAGGGCCAGGAGAGCCGTGCGGTACGCCAGGGGCGACTCCTTGGCGCCCGCTGGCGATCGTAAAACAGCTGGCGACAGTCCGAGGGTGGTCCATAGACCGCGACGAGGAGTTGCAGCGCCATTTGCAGCGTGGCGCGCTGCGCCCTTGGTGCGAGGTGAGAGTGGCGAGGGCATCGCTGTCAAGCATCGCCGGCAGCGCACGCAACGCCTCGTCGTCGGTCCATTTCGCCATCTCTTGATGGGCGAGGAAGCGCCTTCTCCTCCCACGAATTCCTTGAGAGGTGGCAGTCGCTGTTGCAGCGCAGCGTCCGTAGGCGAAAAACGCTGTCGTGACGTTTCGTTGTCCGCCGCTGCCGACGTGGCTTGTGGTTGGTGAGTATCGGCCACGTGACGTAGCCCCGCCTCGCCGTCAGCCTGCACTGTACTTATGGCGGGAACCAAACTCAGCGTCCTTGGAAATGGCGGGAAACGGCATCGTATGTTGGCCGCCATCGCTCCGTGCAGCTCCTCCTGCCCCCAGTCGGGTAATCTGTTCCAGTGTGGCGGCTGCAGCATAGAGCAATTCTGCCAGTCGAGAGTGGGCCAGCCGCAGTCCTTCAGACGTCGGTCCCCACTCGTCTTGACGTTGCGGTGCGGGTGGACTTGGCTCCTGCTGCTCGAGTCTGCCCTCAGCCATTTCTGGCTCAAAGTCGGCCATGGTTTCCTCCGCCCCCGTCTCTCTGGTACGAGTTGTCCGTGTGTCTCCATCCTTGTAGAACCACTTCCGACACCAGATGTAGTAAGGTTCCCGGAGACTTGATAACGTAGTTGAGGCACACGCTTCTTTATTAACACCAGCAAGTAACAGGCAACTTACAGTACTCGAAGGGGTATCGGCCCCTTCACCCATCTACGCTACGGAACACAACAGCCTGACTCACAGCTAGCTTACAGCTAGGTTACTGCACCCGAATACCCAGTCCGGCTCTTAGAAGAGCGTCGGTTCTGGGCTCTTGGGGCCACGCCGCTGGCTTGCCTGGTCGGCCCTGAAAAGGGCAGCGATCCCAGGGAGTTCCAGGGTCTGTTTAGCTAGTCTTCTTTCTTCACTGGTTACAGCTTAACACTAGACCCTGAGCCGTCCGGCTCGCCGCCTTAAATAGCCATTCCCCCCTTGAGGGGTGGGGCTGTGGGGGATCCCAGCTCCGCAATAGCCCCCAGGATAACGCGGACGTCGCAGTAAACACCTTCTTCGCGTACCGATGTAGCCACGCCCATTGTGTTTGTTTGCCATCCGCGGCAAGTCTAAATCCGGCCGTCTACAACGGCTCTACCCACGTAAAAGTATACAGTAAACAGTATCAATGACTATATCCTTAAGCAGATACCTGGTGAAGAATGGACATACATGTCAATTGACACCGTTTTTGAAACAGACCAGGCAGTACATTATCCTATAGCGTTTCTCAATTAATTGCAGCCACCAGGAATTCCACCTCACATATTTGTCCTAAAGAAAGGTTCCTTTATCATGCTGTTAAGGAATCTGGATCATCCAAAATCCTGCAATGGACGTCGGCTCTATGTGAAAAAGCTCTAATGTAATCGAGGCAACTATAATGACAGGGTGTGCCCTTGGAAATTTCCATCAAGAAGTCACAAGGTCAGTCGCTGCAGATTGCAGGGGTTGACCTTCTAACTCCCTGTTTCTCCCATAGGCAGCTTTGCATAGCATGTTCCAGGGTTGGGGCAAGCAGGAACCTTTTCATACTTGTGCCCAATGGAAAGACCACAAATGTGGTTTACCCACCGGCCTTGCAATAACATAGAATAACTTTGAATGGCCATATAATACATTTTAGAAGTTAACTTCATGCACTATGCTTGAACGTTAATAATATTTCCTTTCCTCAATTTAGCTCCTGCCACCAATATTGGCATCCACTAATTTACCCCACTAATATATAAATTAAAATAACTTTCAGTCGTTGAGCTCTCTTTATAAATCTCAAACATCTCAAGTCGAGGCCAGCGCTGTTGTCAATCACTGAAGTATGAAGCCGCACGATTCACTCGAAGTGAAAGATTCACGACCTGCTGTAAACACTCTTTTAAGGTAGATAATGTCCAGGTGTAGTAAATAGTCTAGGAAAGTACGTGGCGTGGATGGCACAAGTAAGATACTGGGGTCAGTTGGGACAGTGGAATGAATGATACAGGGAGGCCTTTCCGGCTTCCTTGTATGAGGTCAGACTCAAAGTTCAACATCCTTAAGTTTTCCCCACACTTGGTGATGTTTAAAGGAGTTGCGTATAAGCAAACATTTAGGTCCATCAGTTAAATGTAGTGAGACGTTAACTACCTGACGACTGCTGTATATTTGGAGTTTGTATGTTCATCTCGTGGTCGTGTGGATTTTTCTGCAATCCTCCGTTTTTTCTTCAACATTTAGAATCGTGCGTTTAGAGTATTTGGTTGCTATTAATTTGCACGTGATAAGCCATTTCGTTGAGCTATCATTTGTGGCCAGGTCGTTCTGAAAAATGGATAAATAACTCAATGGGCCCTACCTGGTAAAATAACTTTCTTTTAAATAGTGCATTTATTTCGTCACCAAAATTTTCTAGCAAGCCTTTGAAAGTAGGGTGACTCTTTGACCAGTTTCTACTTTTTGACTCCCATCAGAAGGATGTGACCCAATCGATGCTGCTGGGTGTCTTGGTGATATAGATCACATGGGGACTGTTGAGTGCAACTTTATTAAGGACTGTGTAACAGACTGCCACAATTCTTGCAAACTGATAAAGCAACAATCATGCCTGGAGAAAATAGTTCCATCCTATTTTCTGTCCAAATACTAATCGTATATGCTAGTGCTGTGGTGTCATAGTTACACCAGTGTCTTGTTAACACCAAATGGTGCGCGAATAATTGTTCCAAATTATTGGAGCCAACACAGAACCACACATGCGCATCGTGAACCTAGTGACCCAGTCATTTGCAATCCTCATGCTTGAGCATATCGTGAGGAAGTGTTTGAAACTAGGAGGTCGTTAACTTGAGTAGGTGAGTATTTTTTTCACGTTAAAGTTGACCCTGTAAATACTATATATCTTTAGTATTATTAATTACAGCGAGTAAATGGGATGTCTGGATAAACCCCACACATACAGGGTGAGGATATTCCCGCACTTTGCACATCACCGTAGTTAACTGCTTTGGTGCTGAAACAGGAGCCATCTCTTGTACTGTTGGTGCCAGTGAGAGATTGCTGCATAAGGAAAGTCAGTTTCGTGCGAATATCTGGTGTGGTTGTGGTTGCCACGGGCATAGTGGATGTAGTTCTTGATGTTGTTGTTGTCGTGATAGCACCAGTGGTTGTAGCAGCGGTGGTTGTACCTGGCCGGATGGTAATGATAACCACCGCCTCGCCCCAGCCCACCGAGTTATTGGCCCAGCAGGAGAATGACCCAGAATCTGACTCCACTAGCGGCCGCTCAAAGGACAGGGAGTTGCCACTCACAACTGTCCCATTATGCAGGAGCCGTCTTGCCTACGAGAAACCACACCACAACACAGGGAGCGCGACACACGTGAGCATCGTGTGATTACACTTGCTGCAAAACTGAGAAGAGGAAATCGAATGAACTTTTAACCCTTCCCTGTTCTGAAACTTTTGCAAGTTGCAGGGTGGGGTGTCCCAGTCACTGTTGAACTCGAGATATGCGAGCGGGTTCAGCGTTATATTTATTTAGAGAGGTGTAGTAGCACTGTCATTTTTAATTGTTATCCACTCAATTGTCTGTTCAGAAGTAGAGTTAATCTCATCATGACTACATTTGGTACATTCTAATGATGTTCTATAATGGCTGGGAAGCTGAAATTTGCCAAAATAATGATATAGATGCTTACGACTGGACAAAATCCAAAAACCAGTATCTAAATTGTTAAACTTAGATGCAACTATTTTTTTGCCTGGAGGTTGATTGCTTTCACTTGACGATATCACCTGCAATTCAAGACCACTTACAGACTTTCATTTGTAGATTATGGTAAAAGGGATTGGTGGCCAAGAAAAGAAGCATTGGAGATCTGGAGAGAGTGATTGAGAGAGCCAACACCATGGCTGGCAGAGCCTGAGATGGAAACAACCCGAGACTAGAACCAACCACGGGGCAAAGGACCACCGAGGCAGCCAGAGCAGCAACGAGAGTCCCAGGGCGGTTTCGGAGGGGCAGGAACCTTCATCAATCCCAGTGCAGCACCAATGAGGGCAGGGTGACCCTAAAGTTCTAAATTAGATTTACTCGGAGCGCATGGTTAGCATAAAAATCAACTTTTCTATTGTGCTTAAGTACTAAGCTCGTACTAATATCGGCAAGTCCGAGCTTAATGCGTGGCATTGGTGACACTATAACCTGTTTTGGCCTGTAACGCGACTGCCATTTTGGAACGCTTTTCACACAACACAGAATGTGTGCCATTATGGGAAATGCACACTGTTATAATGTCATAGCATATTTTGCGTGAACAAAATGTATGTTTTTGTGTGCGCACTCGGGAGCAACCAAAAGTAGAATAAAACGTGGGCATCTGAAATCTCGACTGAGGATCTCAGAGGTGTTCTGACTCTGTGTCTGATGTTGGTAGATACCCAAATACAAATGCAGAACCTAGTACAGACTCCGTTACTGGTGCACAGCATTTACGAAGCAATTTTTACGGAACTATTCTTGATTAGTCTATTGCGGTCCCTTACCTGCCCCACAGATAGTCAGTGATTCTGGGGTTTGCGTCCGCTTCGCAAGTCAAGAAAGCTCCTTCCTTCCCCACGTGCCAATCGTCATCATAGCCAGCGATGCTCACTCTCGGTTCGTCTGCGAATAGAGGAGGCAACATTCATGGGCTCCTTCAACTGCTGCTAAATATTCACGGTCTCTGATTGTGTACAGCATATAGGAGAGTCGCATTTTATACTATGCACCACCTTCTAATATAAATTAATGAATGATACTACGTTGCCAGTTGTGCACAACCACAATGAACAAAAAACTATACATTTATCAATAACACAGTGTGTGGGCATGAAATAAAAATATGCAATCGGTAACATTCCAATCAATTTCTAACCAAAATCGCTCTACATGTTACTTCACAGTCGGACGTAGGACAACATTGTGTGTGTGTACGGTGTTGTCTGTACTGTGTGTACTTTGTGCGTCCTGTATGTATTCTGTTTACTTGGATGTGTACTGTGTGTGTGTTTCCTGTGTGTTTACTGTGTACGGTACTCTGCAGACAGCTGTCTGCTTATGCGTTTCGCTTTGTGCGCCATTTTCTTCGGAAGGCATCTACTACTATCAAGTAAATCGAGGAAAACCTTTGCTGCACCACATTGTTCAGTGGAGGTTGGTGAAGGTAGGGAGCAGTGTAGACATTCACACCATTGAAGTACAGAGCAATTCATGTTAAGACGCTGCAGGCCACATAGCTCTGCAGCCTTATGAAAACCTATTAAAAATAAGAATAGGTTTTGTCTTTTCTGGCAACAAACTAGGTGTTCAAGATGTTCAAACACCAAATAGATACCTATCACAAGGCATTAAGTCTGCATTTACCACACGTTCTTGTGGTAAAGTATACAAACAAATGCACTCAAAATAATGTAAGCATTGTCTGTGAAACTGATTGACCTACATCGGAGACAGCCTTCTTCATGGTCTTGTCTCACCACCAGTGTCAGACCAGAGAAAGGTGAACAGACAACATGTTTGTGAAATTCAGCGGTTGGCACCATGAGGCTGTGGAGCTCACATGGCTACTTTATTCGGATAGAGATCAACAACAAAGCTAAACCTTCACGGTGCTCCACTCACAGTGGATGTCGAGGGTGGTGGAGAGCTCCACTCGAGCCGGCACCCAGGCAGGGTGCTCCACCCTGCAGATGAGCGTCCGTCCGTGGCTCTCGTGCGTGGCTCCAGCAGTAGCGGCTCCTCACCGTCACCGTGCCTTCGGGCTCTGCTTCCGAGGTCTCGTTGGAGCTGCCCTGATGGAGGCCACTCCAGGTGATGGAGGTTGTGGGTTGTCTTTCCCGAGCGATGCACGTGGCCACGGTCACCAGCCCATGCCCTCGACCAACTGGGATGGGTTCAACTCCAGGAAGACCTTCGGGGAACTGGGGCATAGAGACACCGAGAGACATAGACACAGAAACAGTTAAATAGCAGTTAAGTGCTGCCCTCTAATGTGTGGAACAGAGGTCACTTAAAGGGATCTCAGAGGTAGCTCTGTGCTCTCCGCTTCTGTGGAATGTCCTATAAGATGGGACACAATAACTATGGGAGATATAAATAGATTCTTACAACTCTAAAGGGTCACTTTCACGAGAGATTTTACACCCCAACAGTACAGAAAGACCAATGGACAGATGGATTATTGAATCTATCTGTGTGGAACTTCAAGCATTATCCCCTGGTATGTGTTGATATTCCTCAGGTACTCCAATTTCCTCCCACACAAAGCCAAACACTGACGATGGAAAATAGCCAAAGATTCCTGCTCAGGGCCTTCCCTATACAGACACCTAAGACTCAAAGGACATTTCTGGGTAAATAATGGGCATTGTTGCTCATCCACGAATCATGTATGTAAACCTTATTTTGCACCGTATGTAGTCAACCATGCTAATTGGAGGTGCAGGGGAAGGACAACAACTGAGCACAAAAACAGCTCTAATGAAATGAGTTTTCAAGATGTAATAACGTGGAATGTCTAGATTTAGGTCAAGGCTGCCAATGGAGATTACCACCAATCCAAGCACATTAAAAATCTCGACAACTGAACTTTCTACTTATTGTTTATTTATCATGCCCACTACTCACAGTGGATGTTGAGGGTCGTAGAGTACTCCACTGGAGGCAGGAGGGCCGGGTGCTCCACCCTGCAGGTGAGTGTCCTCCCGTGGCTCTCGTGCGTGGGCTCCAGCCAGTAGCGGCTCCTCACTGTCACCCTGCCGTCGGGCTCCGTCTCTGTGGTCTCACTGGAGCTGCCTGATCGAGGCCACTCCAGGTGATGGAGGCTGCGGGTTGTCCTTCCTGAGCGACGCACGTGGCCACGTCACCAGCCCCATACCTTCAACCAACTGGATGGTTCAACTCTAGGGAGACATTCGGGGAACTAGGGCACAGAGACGCAGAAAGACAGAGACGGTTAAATAGCAGTTAAGAGCTGCTCTCTACTGTGTGGAGCAGAGGTCACTGAAAGGGATCTCAGTGGGAGTTATGTGTTATTGGCCTGGTTTTTAAGAAGGGACACAATAACTGTGGGAGATAAACTGTTTCTTACAACTATATAATGGATTTTCTTCGAGGGATTTTACACCCCAACGGTACAGAAAGACCAATGGACGATGGATTACTGAATCTATCTGTGTGGAACTTGGATCATTATCTCGTCATATGTGTGGGTATTCCTTGGGTACTCGCTTGCTCCCCATACATAGCCAAACACTCACGACGGGAAATGGCCAAAGATCCCTGCACAGGACCCTCCCTAAACAGACGCCTAAGAATGAAAGAGACTTTTCTGGGTAAATAATGGGCATCGTTACTCTTGCACGATGTATTCATGTAAGTTGAACTTTTTCGCACCATATGTAGCCAACCGTGATAATTGGAGGTGCGAGGGAAGGACAACAAACTAAACACAAAAGCAGTTCTAAAGAAATTAGTTTTCAATCTATATTAACAACGTGGAATGTTTAGAATGGACTCATGTCTGTCAATGGAGATGACCACCAATCCAAGCTCATTCAAACATCGCAACAAATGGACTCCTGACTTTCTTTTTTATCATGCCACTACTCACAGTGGATGTTGAGGGTCGTAGAGTACTCCACTGAGACTTGAGGGCCAGGTGCTCCACCTGCAGGTGAGCGTCCGCCCATGGCTCTCGTACGTGGGCTCCAGCCAGTAGCGGCTCCTCACCGTCACCGTGCCGTCCGGCTCCATCTCTGTGGTCTCATTGGAGCTGCCCTGATGAGGCCACTCCAGGTGATGAGGCTGCGGGTTGTCCTTCCTGAGCAATGCACGTGGCCACAGTCACCAGCCCATGCCGTCTATCAACTGCATGGGTTCAACTCAGGGAGACCTTCGGGGTAACTTGGGCACAGAGACACGGAGACGCAGAGAGACAGAGACGGTTAAATAGTTAAGTGCTGCCCTCTACTGTGTGGTGCAGAGGTCACTTAAAGAAGGTCAGAGGTAGCTCTGTTATCCACTTCCATGGACTGTTCTCTAACAAAAGGATGAAGGTTATATTCGCCGTGCCACCAAACGGGAATTCAGCAAAGCAATGGCAACAATCATGGAAGTGAACAGGAAGCAGGGGATTACGAGCAAATTTGGACTGTTGGAGTGGAGTAGGAGGCACTGGAATGGAGAGGAATGACATTGATTAATCAGCCGCATAAAATGATGATGATGGCCAACAGTGGAGGACTTCTACGGGAAGTTGGTGGACCCAGTGGCCTCTATGAAGAGTGGGAGGGTTGTGAGTCTATGAAGGGTGAAACGGTCTCCCAGCTCCAATGAACGTGGGGCTTTGCTCAACTTGAATGGCATCCCTAGCCAGAGGTGTACATTCTCCATTCCATGGTGATTGCCTATCTCTATAGGCCGATTCGACTTCCAATCTGGATATGAACAAGCATCCTTCTGGTTGTGGTCAGGCAGTCGAACCACAGCATGAAAACGCGTTATAGTGTGAACGCCACCATGCGTTAAGCGAGGACTCTCTCGTACCAGCTGTCAGTCTTGAGTGAGGGCTGGAGGTGGTGATAGCCCACATGCTTAGGTTCTACCACCGTTACCATCATTATGCTCGTGTGAGCAAGGACAGACTTGGACTTTATAAAGGTTTTGTTTAGAACAGCGTCGTCAGAACAAGGGAACGTATCACGGAGCTTTTCCTACTGGGAAACACAAATACACTTGCAGTAAAAGGAGTCATTATTTAAAAATGTGGAACTGAACTAGTTGTATGATTCTTTGTTTTTTCGGTAAAGTCACGTATATTTTTTACGTGACTTTACCGAAAAAACCAAAGAATAATCTGCANTAAAAGCTCCAAAATTAAGATTGAACCACTAGGAATTNCAAGTTTTTTTTCTCTCTCTCTGGTTTCTTGTTCTCTCTCTCTGCCTGTATATTTAGTGTAATTTTCTCTGTCTACACTCGTTTTGTATCGTTCTTAGGTTCTGCTCTGTCTGTGTCTCCGTTCCTCTTTTTTTATGTTTGTCTTTCTTTGGAATTTTCACACTTAAATTCTAACTTAGCAATCTTTGAAATACGTAATCGACCAGGCAATGCGTTAATTGTGTGTTGACCGACTCTCTGTGTCGTTTTACATAACATTTCGATACTTTGCTAGGTTATTTAATTTAGTGTGTTCTGTCTCCCTCTAAGCCTGCTTACCTTACTCCCTCCTTCGTACTCATTGACATGTAAATGTTTTCCCTACCCCTCCTCTCTGCCTCCGCCCCCTCTGTCTATTTAAGGCCACCCACAGAGACGATCACCTCTCTCTGTACCTGGGTTGCTCTCTCTATGTATCTTGGTGATATCTGTCTGCTTATATGTCTGTCTATAGTTTTCTGGTTATATTCTATGTCGCTATTTCATTATACCTGATGATGATTGCTTGTGTTGCAATCGAAACGTCGTATGCTATTATTTAATTTATTATTTTATTTTATACGTGACTTTACCGAAAAAACCAAAGAATAATTCCTGCAGTCACGAAAGCTCCAAAATTAAGAGTGTGTATGATTTAAAAAAACGTCTCACCGGTCACAGTGAGACTGATTGTTGCTCTAGGTTGAGGGTCATCGGTAGTGACAAAGGCGCAGGTGAAGTCTCCTTGTCCCCCAGACGCAGGTCCTCAATGCGGATGGATCCGTCCATCAGTTGAGAGTTGAGGTTCGTGAAGTTCAGTCGCCATATAAGTCGCTGGAATTGTAAATTCTGTAACTACTGGGAAGGGCAACGGCGATATCCACTGAGGAGTCTCCATTTCCTTTCTTCCAGGATATACTCCAGGGTCTGTGACCCCGTGTAGATGCATCTCAGGGTGACCTCTTTCCCCTGCTCCCATTCACGAACTGCTCCCCCTCTACTTTGGAGGTTCCCACCGTCACCAGACCTGCAGGGATAGAATGGAGAAAGTGGAGTCGATAATTATAGGGTTGTGAAGTACACAGTCTGAAATTCTATTGTCTAAAGACCCCATGAGAGACCGATCCATCAGACTGTTGTCTTCAGACCCCCAATACGCACCAGTATACATCTTTTTTTNGTATGATTAAACATTTAAAATTGCATACCATGCAATGCCCATCTGGTAAAAGCCATGTGTTGTGCAAAACTGGCAATTTGTAGCATCTGCTCATCCTATCTAACCAGACATGAACACACTTATACCTTTATTCAACTTTCCTTCAGACTGCATTGCAATTTTAAAAGTAAATGGCAAAATGTTAACTACCTCGCCTGGTATATAGGAGGTCGTGGGTTAGATCCTGATCCTGCTGCCTGCAGTATGTTTGAAGTTTGCTTGTTCTCCCCGTGGTCGCGTGGTTTTCACCTCCGGGTTCTCCATTTTTTTACTCCACATTTGGAAATATGCGCTTAGAGTTTGCCTGCTATAAATTTCAACTTGATAAGCCACGTCATTGAGCTGTTATTTGTGGTCAGGTCACTTACCTGGTAAATAAAAGTTTATAGTTTTCCCATGCATGACAATCTGTTGTTGTAATCAGTGGTTGGCAGAGAGCAGTGCAGCAAATCCATTGTTGCCCTGTCCTTCCACCCCACCTTCAACCTGTACTGACCAGCGTGGTGAAGTATGGTCAAATAACCATCAGGACCCACATGGCGAAGGACGAGCCTCATCCAGCAGTAGATCGAGAGGCAGGTTGTATGTGAACTCTTACACGCGTGGTACTCTTGTCTCTTATCATGGAAAGCGCACTGCATCAAGCGCTTTCAGATCCGCTTCTGTGGCCATCTGGAACTCTCTTCCAATATTAGGAAGCCACTGGAGAGATGCACTTTTAAAGCTAAATTGAAACTCATTATTTTAGAACTCTTTTGTGCTTAGTTGTCCTTACCATGAACGTCCAATTAGCACGGCTGGCTACGTACGGTGGGAAAGAAGTTACACATAAATACAAGAAGTTCAACATACAGATCGCTGCTGAAAAAAAGCTCAGTGTGACCTGGTACAGTACAATTAAATTAGTTTTGTAGTTTAATTTAGTTTCTAGTGAGCCAGGGTATGTCGGCTCGACACCCACAGTTAGTGAGTTTCACATCACAACATTTCTGTGATCCACCAACCCCGCTCCTCCACAGTGCTGGATTGCACGTGCATAGCCACCACCACCACTTTGGGATGTTGGTCAATGCTAAATAATGGGAGTTTTGGATTCATGCGGCAACAGCGAGCGAACCAGGAGATGAGCCCCACCGCACATTACGAGGGACGACACTTAAGAATATGTAAAGCTGGGTCATAAACCAATATCCTTTACACACAGCGACTATCCACCTCGTAATCTACGGGGGCAGTTGGAGTTAGCACCAGGGTGATCTCTGTGTGATCTAACTACAGTCGTGTTCTCCTATATTGCGGTAGTAGTTGCGTTCCTGAAGAACACGGCGTTATGGTAAAATCGCACTATATTATATAATATAGGGTAAAGCACAGTCCGTGATAACACGTGATATGCGTACACAGGCTGAACAAAGACTGAACAGCGTGGGTAGCATTTAGAAGCATCCAGCAGCATCCAACCGTGTGTGATGCTACGCCGAGGGAGCCATACGACTGCTTATTCCTACTCATGCGACGTAGTTCCATTCACTCAATCGGGTGATATCCAATTCGCATCTGCGTTATTAAAAATGTGTTCCCGAATACATTAATCGCGTTATATCCAATTCTCGTTTTGAAAACACACGTTATAGGAGAACAGACTGTACTGTGAGTATACAGTTCCATCACAGTCAGTAATTGGCACTCAATAAAAACTTAACGTAATCAGATATGATAAATCCACTTCTGGATGAACGCCTCCCCAAGCCACCACAATCTGTCACGGTCCAGAGATGTAACAATCCACCTTCAATAGATTAACCAGGTACGCACGTTATAACATAGACACTGCAATGCCGATGGGATGTGAACAACAGAATTACGTTTTTAAATAAAAACTTGGTAAAGAAGGTGACAGTTGGGGTCGGGATCTATTTTAGAAAAGCTAAGTAATATTTTTTACAATTGAGGGCTATTCTGGACCAAAAAAAGATAACTCGTATTCTGATTAACTCTTCTCATCTGCGGCAACTGTAGGTTCCACAAACTGAAAACTGTTGGATAACAGGAGTCTCGTGCCAAATTCATATTAACCACGGGGTTATACACTGCTCTAGGGCGTTAAGTCATTACTCCAATGTATCCGTGCTTTTTTTCTTCAGCAAACACGTCAAGTTACTCCCCAACGTCATATTAATAACCTTGAGCTTCTACAACAGCCTCTCTCCGTGTTACAAAGATGGGGGGGCAGTAAGGGCAGCCTTAAGTTCCACCAAATTTCCAAGAGCATTGCTTATTCTCTGCCATTCTTAGAATCTTTCAGAATCCGAATTTTAATTTAGACTGGAGAAATCCGATAAGCTATGAAGCTTTTTTTACGTCCATTATGTCCAGTATTCCTGACAGTCACACTATTGAAATTCTGGCACCCAGATCTAAATGCGTTTTACTTGCAGTATTTGTGACTGAGAGCAGTGGTGCTAACGTCTAGGGCACTGCACTGTTGAACATGTGTTCAATTCCTAGCTATGGTGCAGCAGAACAAAGGGCTTCAGAGCGCCGTTTAGAAGGAAACAAAATCTCTGGTTTATCGAAGATATCCGACAGGAAATAAGTAGCTTTACATTTTTTCATCAAATTGGAGAATCTCAGCAGTCAGGTACAGTTCTTCGGGCAGAGAGCGTTCCAAATATCAGGGCCAAAAGGACTGAAAAAGCCCCAGCTCGAAGCTTTTTTTGTGCCGAAAGTGTGGCTGACAGAATAAAAGGGTCACGACGTTAGGAGCTCAAAATCCCAAAACAAGGATTGTAAAAGCTGCACGGTTTATCGGTCAAATGTTGAGGTAATTGCTGATGTAGCAGGTGTGAGCTCACCTGTGATGAATCGCATGTCTAATTGTGCACTCTGCTAATTGCTACGGAAAGCCAGGTACGTTTTTAATCATTTAAATTAAGGCAATGACGATCAGAGATAGGCCTCACGTGCACAGCAGGCCACGCCCATCAGCGTCTAGACTATGCAGAGTACAGGATATGCACCCAATTTACATTTGGGTGGACTACGTTCTGAGGGACTGAGCTGAGGTGTTTTTTCGTGACGTGGAGGGTGACGGGGTGATCTGGTCATGAATGCAGATACGCAAGTGCCCCTCGGAAGAACATTGTGAAATAAAGCACTGTTGACGTTTCACAAACCTCCGGTGCTCAGCTGTTGTAGAGTCGCCCCCTCTTCTCCGAAGGATAAAACACAACGTAGAGTATTTATTCATTGTCTCCAAACTTTATTAAAAATATATTGTTGTCTATTTAGCCGACCTGTCCCCCTCGTTAGGATCCACGGGAGGAGAGTGACAGGGCGGGCTGGCTACACTGACATCTTTTGTGTGAACTCCAACCATATTTAACCAATAGATCACCGCGAGAGAATTCATATCGCAACGGTACAGAAAACCAGATGGATTACTGAATCTGTTTGTGTGCAACTTAGAGTATTATCCCCTCAAAGGTATGGGTATTCCTTGGGCACTCCAGCTTGCTCCCATACAAAGCCAAACACTCACTACGGGAAATGACCAAACATTTCTGCGCAGGACCTTCCCTAAAAGACACCTAACACTCAAAGAGACAGTTCCGGGTAAATCTTGGACATTGTTACTCTTACACGATGTATGTATCCACTTCTTGCACACCGTGCGTAGCCAAGCATGCTTGTTGAAGGTGTGGGGAAGGACAACAAACTGAACACAAAAATCTGTTCTAATGAAATAAGTTTTCAATCTATAGTAACAATGTGAAATGTCTAGAATAGATTCATGGCTGCCAATGGAGATTACCACCAATCCAAGCACATTTAAACATCTTGACAACTGAACTTTATGACTTATTATTTATTTATCCTGGCCATACTCACAGTGGATGTTGAGGGTTGTAAAGTACTCCACTGGAGAATCGAGGGCCGGGTGCTCCACCCTGCAGGTGAGCGTCCGCCCGTGGCTCTCGTACGTGGGCTCCAGCCAGTAGTGGCTCCTCACCGTATCCGTGTCGTCGGGCTCTGCCTCTGTGGTCTCATTGGAGCTGCCCTGATGGAGGCCACTCCAGGTGATGGAGGCTGCGGGTTTTCCTTCCTGAGCGATGCACGTGGCCACAGTCACCAGCCCCATGCCGTCTACCAACTGGGATGGGTTCAACTCCAGGGAAACCTTCGGGGAGCTGTGGCACACAGATACGGAGAGATACAGAGAGACAGAGACGGTTAAATAGTTAAATGCTGCCCTCTACTGTGTGGAGCAGAGGTCACTTAAGGGGAGCTCAGAGGTAGCTCTGTAATCCGCTTCCATGGACTGTTCTTTAACAACAAGGGATGAAGGTTATATTCGCCGTGCCACCAAACAGGAATTCAGCAAAGCAATGGCAACACTCATGGAAGTGAACAGGAGGCAGAGGATTACCGAGAAAAATGTGGACTGTTGGAGTGGAGTAGGAGGCACTAGAATGGAGAGGAATGACATGGATTCATCAGCCACATGTAATAATGATGATGATGGTCAACAGTGGAGGACTTCTACGGGAGTTGGTGGACCCAGTGCCTCTATGAAGAGTGTAAGGGTTGTGAGTCTATGAAGGGTGAAACGGTCTCCCAGCTCCAATGAACGTGGGGCTTTGCTCAACTTGAATGGCATCCCTAGCCAGAGGTGTACATTCTCCATTCCTATGGTGATTGCCTATCTCTAGTAGGCCGATTCGACTTCCAATCTGGATTTGAACAAGCATCCTTCTGGTTGTGGTCAGGCAGTCGAACCACAGCATGAAAACGCGTTATAGTGTGAACGCCACCATGCATTAAGCGAGGACTGTCTCGTACCAGCTGTCAGTCTTGAGTGAGGGGCTGGAGGTGGTGATAGCCCACATGCTTAGGTTCTACCACCGTTACTATCATTATGCTCGTGTGAGCAAGGACAGACTTGGACTTTATAAAGGTTTGTTTAGAACAGCGTCGTCAGAACAAGGGAACTTATCACGGAGCTTTTCCTACTGGGAAATACAATTACGCTTTCAGTAAAAGGAGTCATTATTAAAAAAAATGTGGAACTGATACGTAGTGTGTATGATTTAAAAAACGCCTCACCGATCACAGTGAGACTGATTGTTGCTCTAGGTTGAGGGTCATCGGTAGTGACAAAGGCGCAGGTGAAGTCTCCCTTGTCCCCAGACGCAGGTCCTCAATGCGGATGGATCCGTCCATCAGTTGAGAGTTGAGGTTCGTGAAGTTCAGTCGCCCATATAAATCGCTGGTATTGTAAATTCTGTAACTACTGGAAGGGCAACAGCGATATCCACTGAGGAGTCTCCGTTTCCTTTCTTCCAGGATATACTCCAGGGTCTGTGACCCTGTGTAGATGCATCTCAGGGTGACCTCTTTCCCCCTGCTCCCATTCACGAACTGCTCCACCTCTACTTTGGAGGTTCCCACCGTCACCAGACCTGCAGGATAGAATGGAGAAAGTGGAGTCGATAATTATAGGGTTGTGAAGTACACAGTCTGAAATTCTATTGTCTAAAGACCCCATGAGAGACCGATCCATCAGACTGTTGTCTTCAGACCCCAATACGTACCAGTATACATCTTTTTTTTGTATGATTAAACATTTAAAATTGCATACCATGCAATGCCCATCTGGTAAAAGCCATGTGTTGTGTAAAACTGGCAATTTGTAGCATCTGCTCATCCTATCTAACCAGACATGAACACACTTATACCTTTATTCAACTTTCCTTCAGACTGCATTGCAATTTTAAAAGTAAATGGCAAAATGTTAACTACCTCGCCTGGTATATAGGAGGTCGTGGGTTCGATCCTGACCTTGCTGCCTGCAGTATGTTTGGAGTTTGCTTGTTCTCCCCGTGGTCGCGTGGTTTTCACCTCCGGGTTCTCCATTTTTTTAACTCCACATTTAGAAAAATGCGCTTAGAAGTTTTGCCCGCTATAAATTTACAACTTGATAAGTCCACTTCGTTGAGCTGTCATTTGTGGTCAGGTCACTTACCTGGTGAAATGAAACGTTTATAGTTTTCCCATGCATGACAATCTGGTGTTGTAGGCAGTGGTTGGCAGAGAGCAGTGCAGCAAATCCATTGTTGTCCTGTCCTTCCCCCACCTTTAACCCGTACTGACCAGCGTGGTAAAGTATGGTCAAATAACCATCAGGACCCACATGACGAAGGAAGAGCCTCATCCAGCAGTGGATCGAGAGGCAGGTTGTATGTGAACTCCTACACGCATGGTAATCTTGTCTCTTATGGAAAGCGCACTGCATCACGCCCTTTTAGATGCGCTTCTGTGGCCATATGGAACGCTTTTCCAATATTAGGAAGCCACTGGAGAGATGCACTTTTAAATCTAAATTGAAAACTAATTATTTTAGAAATATTTTTGTTGTCTAGTTTCTTGTCCTTACCCTGCACGTCCAATTAGCATGGCTGGCTACGTACGGTGGGAAAGAAGTTACACATAAATACAAGAAGTTCAACATACAGATCGCTGCTGAAAAAAGCTTAGTGTGACCTGGTCAGTACAATTAATGAGTTTCGTCGTCTAATTTAGTTTCTAGTGAGCCAGGGTATGTCGGCTCGACATTACGAGTGAAGACACTTAAGAATATGTAAAGCTGAGTCATAAACCAAGATCCTTTAAACACAGCGACTATCCACCTCGTAATCTACGGGGGGAGGGGGGTTGGAGTTAGCACCTAGGGTGATCTCTGTGTGATCTAATATAGTCGTGTTCTCCTATAACGTAGTAGTTGCCTTCCTGAAGAACACGGCGTTATGGTAAAATCGCGCTCGAATATATAAAATAGGGGTAAGCACAGTCCGTGATAATACGTGAGATACATACACAGGCTGAACAAAGACTGAGGCCCGTGGTCGCATCTAGAAGCATCCAGTAGCATCCCACATTGTGTGATGCTACGCCAAGGCAGCCGTATTACCGCTTATTCCTACTCATGCGAAGTAGTTCCATTCACTTAATCGCGTGATATCCAATTCGCATCTGCGTTATGAAAAACATCTTCCCGAATACATTAATCGCGTTATATCCAATTCGCGTAATGAAACAACACAGGTTATAGGAGAACGGACTGTACTTTGAATATAAAGCTCCATCATAGTCAGTAATTGTCACTCATTAAATCTTACGTAATAAGCTATGATAAATCCACTTCTGGACGAAAGCCTCCCCAAGCCACCACCATTTGTCGTAGTCCAGAGATGTAACAATCCAACTTCAATAGATTAACCAGGTACACACGTTATAACATATACACTACAATTCCGATGGATGTGAACAACAGAATTTAGTTTTTTAATAAAACTCGGTAAAGAAGGTTACAAAGTTGGGGTCGGGATCTATTTTAGAAGCTACGTAATAATCATATACATTTGTAAAGTGGCGCATTTAATCCATAAATCCCAATGCGCCGCCACCGTGTATGGAAAGCAGGAAATAAACAGAACGTGCAGGGTAAACGGCCAGGACTCGGCAGGAGAGAAGAGGCTATTTGAAAGAGGTGAGATTTCAAGATAGACTTAAATATATACAAATATATTTCACGACTCTGATTGTCTTACTAGCAAAAGCAACCGTTACAAAGTTCGGGAGCTGCACTGAAGAAAGCCGATCACTCCAGTACAATAGTTCACTAAACATTAACGATATATATTGGAGGCCAAAACTGTAGAGCCAGGCGAAATAAAATCCTATGGAGTAGTAGTTATCAAGCAGCTTACCGTAAAGCACCAATAACCGAAACGGACCCTTCATATTTCACACGGGCAGCACCAAGTTCTGAATTTCACTCATCCGGCCTCCCTGGAGTCGACTGGTCTTCACGACGCGCACCACCCGAGCTCACTCGGACTCATGGCAGCGCCGTGGACTTGGGACTGTGTGATTAAGCACGCGCCTCCTTCATAGCCACTTCCGTGACCAGTTACATGCTAATTCCTCACATTAACATCATGTAATCTCCCAGTTACATGCCAATTTCTGACTTTAACATCCTGCTAATTCTCTCACATTAACACAGCTTATTCAATGCTAAGTCCTCTGTTGATATGTAAACTCCTTTGTCAAGGCGCTCTTCTCCTCTCCCAGCTTAAAAATACTGCCAAGCTTAGCAGTGTTCATTGGAGCGCTGTCTTTCAGACAGCTCTGTCTTCACCTGAGGACAGCTGCTTGTGTTGTGGCCGAAACGTCGTGAGAATTTTATTATGTTATATTATTTTATTATTTCCCTTCTACGTGACTTTACCGAAAGAACCAAGAAGACGATAAACCCTCGTCACTCATTAACCAGGGAGACGGAAAACATCGCTCAAGAGATGCGCTGGCCTGGTGGGTTGGTCATTTTCAGCACGCGAAGCGATTTGATGAATTGTCTCCACCAGGGTTGTGACTTTTATTCGAGATTAAGCTAATTTTTCTCGTTTTTTACGATCTCGAAATAAGATTGAACGTGTTAAATTCCATATCTCTGTCCGTCTGTTTGTAATGGGCGAAAGGCATGATATGCTTGTAAAGATGATCCATACTTAAGTATTAAGTTGTTTCCTTCTTATGTTAAGGGGTTAACTCATAAAGAACCGGCCAAGTTTAGGGGCCGTCCATAAAAAGTCAAACCCCCCATCAAATATGACGTCACAAAGCTCTGCCCCCCCCCAAATGCTTAAAATCGCTTTAAACTATTGTCATTGTAGTGCGTATTTAATGTGCCGCTGCACTCTGATGTTGTATGAAAAACATTTATTAAACAGTCTATTTAATAAGTAGAACGTGTTGTCTATATTCATTTCAAGTTGCGCATTTTTACGTGACGTAACATTTCTCACCCCCCCCTCGTCACACATAGTCACAAATGTCTGACCCCCCCCCCCCCAGGTGCGTACGTCATTTATGGACGGCCCCTTATCAAATGGTTTGCCTAAAACGATGAAGCCAGTCGACACGATTGGAAGACAGAATCAATTGTACTAATCAGCATAATCAGACAAGGGAATTCCTGTAAAGGACTTCGCACACGGTGAGCAGCGTAACATCATATCGTCTTGCAACGGTCTCAGAAGTGACTTCACAATATTGACGACCATTACGTGTCACCATGGCAAAGATCCATTGAAAACCGAAGGTGCGATGCATAGCATGCATGTGACTATTGCGCCATCTGTCGTTCTACTGAGCGATGTAAAGATACACTTACAGATACAATTCATGAATTTAATAAATCATCTCAACTCGCAAAACCCATTCATCCAGTTCAACATGGAAGTGGAATTGGATAAAACTCTCCCTTTTCTGGATATTCTGCTCGGGCATGACCGAAACGGTAAAATAGCACAGCGTTTACCGAAAGAAAACGCACAATAACGTCTATCTGAATGCAGAGTCACACCATTACCCCGCACAGAAATCTTCTCTCATGAAGATGTTCATACATCGGGCTAAGAAAGTGTCAGATGGTGAAAGTCTGAGGAGTAAGATTCAACCTTTTTAAACAGTCTGCATCAGCAGCAAGACCATGCTTTCCCACCTGATGACGGACGCTTGTGTTGCGCCCGAAACGTCGTGATCTATTTTATTTTATACATACGTGACTTTACCGAAAGAACCAAAGAGTAAAGATTAAACATGTGAAATTAACACTGCAATTGAACGGTTTCAATGATGCACAAATCAACAGGGCACTGCATGCCAAAACCAAATCAAATAGCACAAGGTGTAACATTTATCAAGCAATTAAAATTATTAAAATAGAGTACATTGTGGGAGTAACTGATAAAATAGACAGATTTTTGGGAAAACAAAACATCCGAGTGAGATTTGGCATGGTACATAAAAATACAAAAAGCTAATATCTGGTACTAAAGATGTATACCCGAAGTTGTCAACAGAAAGTGTGTTCCGGATTAATGGCTCCTGTGGAAAATGCTACGTTGGTCAGACGGAATGATTGGTGAGCATGATACTAAAAGAACACCAAAGAAATATGAAATACTCCCAAACACAACTGTCAGCAGTTGCAGAACATGCGTGCCAACAAGAACACTAAATTGATTTTGATGTTGCATTTTATGCAAAACTAGTAACTACTGTCCAAGAATAATTACAGACTATATTGAAATTGAGAGAAATAAAATGTGTTTTAACCATTTTGATAGCTACAGGCCCAGTGCTGATTGAAAATAAATTATCAAGCATTACACTGTCTAGTTGCATGCCTATACAGATAACCATACGTCGATGTTGATTAACTGTGAGTAGCCAAGAAGAGGTATTGCGAGTTTTGGGCCCAAAAACAGCAGAATGTAGATACATAATGTAGATAATATTGTACATACAATGTGTGTTGATTAACTGTGAATAACCCAACCAATAATAGATATAGATATCCATGCATACATTACCCCCCAAATCGCGTTATTTATAAATGTGTCGCAACCCTCCACCACCCGACACGGCCATTCAGTAAAAAATGTATCACGTTGACAACTGACAATGCTCAGTTGACGACCTCCTGTATACCAGGCGAGGTAAACATCTCCTAGCCACGGTGGCAGCCCACGGTGGCGAGATAAGATCGTTTTTTCCCCGTCATCATGATTCTTCTTCTAGTGAGACGCATGGTCACACGCCATCTAAATGTTATCACAAGAAAAAGTTTTCTTAAATGTGCCCATATTTCCTGATTCTTGTGGTTCCCCTTTCTCTGTCTCAATTGCGTTCCTTAATTCATTTTTCAGCATTTTATTAACATTTACTAAATAAGAAAGATTAACTTTGGAGCGTGATGCAGTGTTCAATAAAGTTTTAGAATGTAAATAATGTACATAGAACACGCATATTTATGAGATGTATGTTAAAACACAACACCCACTTGCCATAATTTTCCCAGCAGTACCATTAAGAAGTGAGATACCACTGCAATTGTGACAATTGGAATGGTCACCCTTCTTCTTGTATATACAATTAATCTGGGCATCTTTAAAGTCCCATGGGAGAGTTTTTCTGTCCCATATGTGATTGAAAGGTAAACAAAGCTTATGTATCAGGGTATGCGGCCACTGTGGCAATGTTAACTCCCTCGCCTGGTATACAGGAAATCGTGGTTTCGATACCGACCCTGACGCCTGCTGTATATTTCTAGTTTGCATATCTCCCTGTGGTCGCGTGGATTTTCTTCCAAAATTTACAAACATGCCTTTAGAGTGTTCGGCTACTGTTATAAATATCCAAATGATGATAAGCCACTTCGTTGAGCTATCAATTGTGATAGCCAGGTCGCTTCTGAAAAAAGAGCTACATCGCTTAGCGGGTCTTACCTGGTTACACATTTTTTTATTGTTGTTTGTTTCGTTTTAGATATGTTGTAGATTTCAACAGGTGGGATTCTCTCTGAGTCCACATGCTTTTCCAGGTTGCGTTTTTACGCATGGCTTTATTGACATTGGCCACATCAAGTGTGGAGGTCCATCTCAATCGATGATGACGATAGTAGCTTGTGGCAGGCCGTCGATAAACACTGGGCGCTACCAAAGAGCGACAGTTCAGCAGCGAGTTTAAAAGTGGTCACGCCAACGTTCGGTTTACGGCCGCTTACCAGTTCTAGATCTTCCATGGAGACAATGTTTCTCATCGTGCGCCATATATGGCTTAAGTATATATGGCTTCATACTCTTAGGTTTTTTAATATGGCTTTAGGAATGGACCGCTAGGAGTTGAACAGTTGACGGGGTACAACCCCCTACCAGCCTATCTCTCGATTTACTCCATGTCTTAACTGCTGCATGTTAAGGTTAAACCATTTTTTTTACTGAAAACTATTTTAAAAAACGTTACATGTATGAAGTTAGCAGTTTTTTTTCCTCTGGAATGGAAAATGTGGAAACATGACGGCTTGCTTAATCTGACTGAAGTAGCGTGCTAAACATTTCATATATTATTTGTCGACAGTTCACTTTGGTTAGCTGTGGTTAGTCAGAACGCTTGTTCCTGATTCAAAGTCTTATTTGGAAATATTTCTACTCATGTGTAAACCTCAATATTTTTACTCATTTAGAAACCCCACTATTTTTAAATCCTTTATATTAAGTTCGCTTGCTTGCTTGCTTGCGTGCTTGCGTGCTTGCGTGCTTGCTTGCTTACGACCGTGCAGAGCTTTCGGTCGTTTTTTAACCCACTTCCCGTGATCCAATCGAGCTGACATTTTGCACACAGACTCGTTGTGCGAGACAATTAATGTTCGTGAAAAAACATTTCCAAAATTTTACACTGTTTATGGAAAACAAATTAAATATTTAATTACCAATTGTTTAATACTGCAGACAATTATCTGACCCATAGGTGGCAGCCATCTCAAGCCAGAGGACGAGAGGACTCTAGCCGCCACGCATATAAAGGATTTAGAGTGAAAAACTTTGTTTTTACGGGTTATACTTATTAAATCCTTCATATTAAGTTTGCTTGCTTGCTTAGGACCGTGCAAATCTTTCGGTCGTTTTTTAACCCACTTCCGGTGATCCAATCGAGCTGACATTTTGCACACAGACTCGTTGTGGGAGACAATTAATGTTGGTGAAATTTTTTTTCTAAAATTTTACACTTTTTAGGCAAAAAAAAATATTTTACATTTATTCAAATAGAACTCATTCATGGCTTTGGTTGAACGTCACAGTGTAGGAGCCCAGAGCGTGACACCTCCACAGGCCGTGGCAGAGTAGCGCAGTTGGTAGCGCCCTCGCTTCCCATGCCAAAGGTCGCGGGATCGATCCCCGCGTCCTCCACAGGCGAATATATTTTAAATCCTTTATATTAAGTTCGCTTGCTTGCTTTGGACCGTGCAAATCTTTCGGTCGTTTTTTAACCCACTTCCCGTGATCCAATCGAGCTGACATTTTCCACACAGACTCGTTGTGCGTGCAATTAATGTTCGTGAAATTTTTTTCCAAAATTTTACACTTCTTAGGAAAAAAATATTATATTTAATTACCAATTGCTTAATGGTGCAATGCAATCATCTGACCCATAGGTGGCAGCCATCTCAAGCCAGAGGACGAGAGGACTCTCGCCGCCACGCATATAAAGGATTTATAGTGAAAAACTTTGTTTTTACTGGTTATACTTATTACTCACGTAGAAACCTCAATATTACTACGCGTATAGAAACCTCAATATTTCTGCTCATGCTCGATGAATGCCGCGGTGACGTTATGATGTTTGATAGCATGGGAAGCCGAGGTGTTTGCCATCAATGCTGGCGCCGCTGTGATGGCGGGTGGTGGTGGTGTTGCCGCTTTGGTGGCACTTGGCGCTCCTAAAATCTGTTTTTTTGTTTTTGGTGTTAAGTTTGTTGTCCTCCCCATGCACCTCCGATTAGCATAGTTGGCTACATACGGTGCGAAAAAAATGCAACATTCGCAATGCAACAATGTCCATTGACTCACCACTGCCGAAAGACTGCTCTTGTGTGTTCGGTTTGTTGTCCTTTCCCCCGCACCTCCGATTAGCGCGCTTGGCTACATACTTTGTTGACACGTCTAGCTCTGTCTTGATGCGCAAACTGCAGCAACAACAAATTGCGCTCACTTCAGTTGGCGGCCGACTGTGCGACCCTCAAAGAGATGGCACCTCAACCCGTGGTCACCCCGTGGATGCCGGTACGAGATGGCAGCGAGAGCGGTCCATGCGAATGCTTTCGCAAGAGGTCACGGTGTGAAATAATTTCAACTTATGTACGTACAAGCCCGCATTTATTTTGTTTAACCAAGTCCAGACTGAAAAGACAGGATGAGAGTCTCATTTTCAAGAGAGTCACCTCGGTCACTAAAACCTGGGTCACTAAAACCCTGGGTCACTAAAACTATGATAAATAATCAATGCAAGAACAACAGTGCCACAGACGTTCTTAGATATTTCTTTAAACCCGAGTGGACAACTTAATTTCGTAGTTGTATTGGATCTTTTGGCTGCAAAGGAGAAACATAATAACAAGTCAAACCCTGAAGGACAAAATCCCTAACGATTTCCACTATCACTCGCGTGAAAATCGCCAATTCTTGAGCAGTGACTCAACACGCACACCGTGATGATTCGATGCGATAACGGAATGGAGGAACGCACAAACGACCGACCAACCAACAATCGCATTTCAGCAACCCAACCGCACCGAACCCCCTGTCTGAGTTCTCGTTCCCTCCATCGCAAAACCGCAGCCAAATAACTCTAAAAGACGCCTCTAGAGTTATTTGGCTACTTTGAATTTGCACGTGATGATAAGCCACTTCACTAGGATATCATGTGTGGCAAAGTCATTTCTGAAAAAGAGCTATATAGCTCAATGGGCCTTACCTGTAAAATAAAAATAGTTTAGTGTGGTATCTCACTGCCATTTAATTCCCACCTAATGACGTACGCTTGTGTTGCGCCCGAAACGTCATGATATATTTTATTTTATACCTACGTGACTTTACCGAAAGAACCAAAGAGTATGGATTCCTGCAGTCACGAAAGCTTCAAATCAAGATTGCTATTTAATTATTTACTATTTAGCTATTTTTATTTTACAAGTTAAGGTCCGAATGAGCTGCCACATATAGCTCTTTTCCAGAAGCAACCTCGCCGTCCCAAATGATAGCTCAATTAAGTGGCTTATCGTCATCACGTGGACATTTATAGCAGCCAAATAACTGTAAAATGCGTGGTGTTGATTATGAACGTGGCGGGAAACCCGGAGGACCAGGATAAAACTCCACGCGAGAGACACGCAAACCCCAAATATATAGCAGGCGTAAAGGTCGGGTTTGAACCCACAACCTCCTGAATATCAGGCGAGATAGTTAACATCTCACCACCATAGCACCCAGATGGTGGAGGTGGGGGAAAGAATTAACGCAGAGCTTGGAGGTGTGGAGTCAACTGTATAACAGCTGTAAGATTATGTCAGAAATAATGAACGGTAATTTGATAACAAAGATAAACTCCTTTGCTATCATCTCTTTTAACATCAAAATAATAATCGTCACCATTAACATCACCACCATCATCACCACTACCCGTCACCATCATCACGACTCGCATCGACATTAATCACCATCACTACCATTATCATCAGCACCATCAACATTGACATCGACATTGATCATGATCATTGTAATCACTTTTGTAGCGAATCTAAATCCTTCGATTACTCAACCGGATAATCATTTCCTCCACGTCACGTGGTCTCTTCCCCGCTTCGATTGTTCGTCCCCCTCCTCCTTGCATACAAAGTGAGAGCCAACAGGCGAGCGAGCGAGTGACTTCTCGTGTCTGTGTGTGCTGGTGTTGGAGAGAGGAGAGAGAGACAAAGGCGGACGTGCGAGCATGGAAACACTCTGCTTTGCGCAGCGCGTGATGATAGCCGTCCATCTGCTGCTCCTCCTGTCTGCAACTCTGGGTGAGTTCGCTGTCAGTTTTTCAGATGCCGATTTAAAGACAAATGCCCTATTCACCGTAACCCTCGCTTCAGGTGTGTTGCGTTGGGTGGGGTCGCAGCTGCACAGAGATTTGTCGACCACACCAGACGGCTTATTCGCAGAACTGCGTACCTTAACTACTTACCTACGGAGTTGTCTAGCTACCTACCCAATCGCTTGTGTGCCTGCCTACCAGATGGAAATAACGTGTTGACTACCTAGCCTGGTATGCAGGAGGTCGTGGGTTCGATCCCGACCCTGAAGCCTGCTGCTGTATATTTGGAGTTTGCGTCTCTTTCTCTCATCATCACGGTGGTTCGAGATGTTAACTACCTCGCCTGGTATGCAGGGTCGTGGGTTGATCCCGACGCTATTTGGAGTTTGCGTGTTTTCTCCCCCGTGGTCGCGTGGATTTTTCTCCAGTTCCTCCGGGTTTTCCCTCCACATTTAGAAACGTGTGCTCCGAGGAATTGGATGCTATAAATTTCCACGTTATAAGCCACTTCATTGGGCTATCATTTGTGGCCACGTCGCTTCTGAAACGAGCTATAAAGCTCAGTGGGTCTTCACTGTTGAAATAAAAAGCAGTTAAATAATTACAATAGTTTTCACTGAAAAATAAAATGAGGTAAAAAACTAGTTTTGCAATGCACACATTTTCATTTGCACTCAAAGGTAGAGAATACATTATTGTGACTCTAAAGTTTATCAAATTTGATGTGCGGAATAAAAGTGGGTGGCTTGCATAAATAAAAGTAAAAATGGAAAGGAAGCCACCCACTTATATTCAGCACATCAAATTTGATTAATTCTGGGGTCAAAATAATACATTTTATACTTTTGAGTGTAAATAAAAGTGTGCATTGAGGAACTAGCGTTTTACCTGTTTTTTTAGAATCTCGTGCTTCGTTACAGGATATGAACGCGCCACATGCGGGGGTAGGGAGGCAGAAGACGGAAATGGAAGTTGCGTTTTTGTTCGTGTAAAATGCCACACGTTGACTACTTTACTCTCGGTTTAACCAGGACCGCGCCCGGTCGCCTTTGTCGCTCCAGTTTTCATGTACCCACGCCCCACCAGGTACTCATTTAAGGTCGGTTCGGCCAAGGGGAGGCCCAGGAACAGTTATATATTATTTTACCAGGTAAGGCGCACCACGCTATGTAGCTATTTTAAGAAGCAACCAGACTATCACAAATTATATCTGAAATAAGTTGCTTATCATCATTACGTGGAAATTTGTAGCAGCAGCCAAATACTCTAAATGTGTGACGTCGATTATAAATGTGGAGGGAAAACCACAGGACCACGGGGAGAGAGACGCGCAAACTCCAAATATACAGCAGACGTCAGGGTCGGGATGAAACCCACGACCTCCTGTATACCAGGTGAGGTAGTTAACGTCTCGCCGCCGTGACCGCCATCACCGATGTTGGCAGTGAGCAGGAATCGAATTCGGGCCGCTGGGTTCGTAGCGAGTGTGCTAACCGCTGCGCCACGACTTCCTCCTGTATGTACAAAGATCCCCCGTATATTCCCGAATAGACTGTTGAGGCAATTGCTGAGAGCGAGCACCTATTAGGGGCCTGCAGCACATGAGATTTTGGGTGGCCTGACCGCCTTTGTCTCTACACACACGGTGTGTATACAACGAAAAGATAAAGATTCCCCTGTATAGCTTTAAAACTGTTTTGGTAAGTGCTGTTAGCGAGCACCTATGACGGCCGTCACAGCACACGAGAGGGTGGGTGGCCAACTCGACGCTCAGCCACCTTTGTCTCCCGAGTTGCAGTGGTGTTACGCATCACACCAGGCACCCTGTTGCGGCTGATTCGAACTAGGGGTGGTCAGGAACAGTTCAGATGATCGTCACTGGTGTTGGCCATGAGCGGGAATCGAACCCGGGTCACGGGGTTCGTAGTGCAGCACGCTAACCGTTACACCACCACTCCCCATGTGTATACACGATAATGTAGGTATGTTTAACTTCATTCGCACCATACTATCCAACCGCCCTAATAGGAGGTGCGGGGGAAGGACAACAAACTAATAACAAAGAAATTAGTTTTCAATCTAAATAAAAAAGAATGAGTGCACAGCTGACAAGGGATAGGGCTGTTCGGCGTACACAGATATCTCTATTGAGTCCACGTCTTACCTTAACGTTACATTTTTTAAAATAAATTGAAGACAATAAGTGACAGGTTTGAAGTCCGTCTGCAGTTTTTTTTATCTTTCTTCCTTTGGATGGAAAATGTTGAGAGATGACGGCTTGCTCAATGTGACCAGAGCAGCGTGCTAAATGTTTCATACATTATTGGTGGTGGTGATGCTGCTGCTGCGTTGCACAAAGGCAGCTAAAAACACCAACGTCTTTAGTCACACTCAACAACAAATGTACGCGCTATGGAGGACGCCCATTGCCTGAAACGTCTGGGTCTGTCCCATGACCTCCTGCTAGCTGCGAGCTCTCAACACTTACGTGATGACCTAAAAGTTGCACCTGGCCTGGCACAAACGCCGTGGTGACGTCACCGCCACTTTGTGGTGAATAGCGGTTGTTGTTGTTTATCCCAATTGATAAAGAGTCTGGAGACTTTTCCAGTGGCCATCTCAGTCAGACAACGTGTGGCACCTGCTGGGTCTGTTCCGTGACCTCCTACGAGCTGCGAGCTTTTGACACTTCACGTGATGGTCTCAAGGTGCACCTGGCCTGGTACACAGGCGCCGTGGTGACGTCACTGCCACTTCGTGGTGAATGGCAGTTGTTGTGTGCTGGCTGAAAGCACTTGTCCCAATACGCCGTGTAGGCTATACGCGGGATCTTTGCCTTTGTATGTATGTGTATGTATGTCTTTGTATATGTGTGTGTGTCTATGTTTGTATCTCTTTGTGTGTATGTCTTTGTGTGCTGGTTGAAAGCACTTGTCCCAATACCCTGTGTAGGCTACACGGGGGATATCTTTGTCTTTATGTATATGTCTCTGTGTATATGTGCGTGTTTCTTGTGTACATGTTTTCGTCTTCGTGTATGTCCTCGCGTGTGTGTTTATGTCGTTGTGTGTATGTGTATATGTCTATGTGTGTATGTCTTCGTGTTTATGTGGAAATGTCTTTGTGTGTATGTCTTTGTGTGCATGTGTATATGTCTGTGTATATGAGTGTATGTCTTCGTCTCTTAATTCTAGATTTGAAGCTTTCATGACTGCAAGGATTCATACTCTTTGGTTTTTCGGTAAATTCACGTAGGTAAATTTTTTTAATGAAATAAATGAAAACAACTAAATTAAATCACGACGTTTCGGGCGCAACACAAGCGTCCTGCTTCAGGTGGGGACAACGTAGCGAAAGCGCAACCGCTTAAGTGTGTCTCAGAGATGGCTGTGACGAGGATTTATATATAACTTAGGTTAGGGTTAATTTTATATAACTCCTCGTCACAGCCATTCTGAGACACACTTAAGCGGTTGCGCTTTCGCTACGTTGTCCCCACCTGTAGCAGGACGCTTGTGTTGTGCCCGAAACGTCGTGATTAATTTAGTTGTTTTCATTTATTTTATTTTTTTACATACGTGACTTTACCGAAATAAACATAGAGTGTGTCTTCGTCTCTTTCCTGTGCAGGTGCCCAGAGTATTACATGGAGATCGACCACGACAGTGAAGCGTCCGTGGGAGCGGAGGAGACGTGAAGCTGCGCTGCGTCTACAAGGGAAGCGGATCGTCCAGATAGATGGGCGAAGGAAACAAATCAACAGCGTGTGTCATAGCAGTCGCCAGAATGATCAAAGTCATATAATGATACGTTACAAGGGCGCCTGACTTTCCTTGGCCACGGAAACAAGAATGCCACCATCTCAATCGCGCGCTGCGCGCCTCGGACAGCGGCACCTACATCTGCACATTCACGACAACACACAGGGTCTAGGAGGCGAAGATCAACCTCATCGTGGTCGGTGAGTTCAATCGGTAGCGAAGTGGTTCGTTTTGTTGACGAGTCTAACGAGAAAAAAAGTGGTTCAGGTCGTTGTTTCGAATCTTTTACTGAGGCCACGGGAGGAGGAATCCGATGAGCTATGAAGCTCTTCTTTCACTAATGTCCAGTAGGGGTGGGCCAGACGACCTCCTGTATAGCAGGTGAGGTAGTTAACATCTCGCCACCGTAGCAACGCCTCCTGAAAATAAGGTATTGAGACTCAGCGAGGCTTTCCTGTGTAAAAAATATCGTAGAAATAATGACACGTAGATCTGTTGAATAAAATAGGAACATACTGTGCTCTGCCACAGGAAAGTGGAATATGAAAGTGGGGCACGGGTTACAACAACAACATCGACAGGAGTGCAAAAATAAAAGGAAAAGGCTGAACAAGTCACTAAATAATAAATATATAAAGTATATAAGTCCGATTTTCCAACACCAATATGTAGCAAGAGTGGCAGGCTACACTAGTGCTGCCATGCCCGCAGGCTGTGGGAAGCTTCTGGACTTAAAGGATATCGTAACAAACATTTGTAACCTTTTTTTAAAGTAACTTCCCTGGCTTCCACCAATAATCAGTTGCCGACATATTTTTAATTTCGGTGTTATTTATTTGGTTTTATTGTTATTTTGATTGGGTTTTTCCAGGTGTGTCAGTGTCAACATCGTTAATTTTTAACACGTGCAACGCTTTGAGATTACTCATTTTAAATGTGCTTTATAAAACTAAGTTCATTATATTATTATAATCTAATAACATAATTTCACGAAGAGGACGACTGCACGAAATCCACAGCCCGAGTCAGGGTGGCAATTACCGACTCGAATCGGCATTGAGAGGCGGTGCTAATCTCCAGTCTACAGGTTTGCAGAGCCAGTGGTGAAAAAAATCCACATTTTTATGGCAGGGCTGAGTTTGTCCACGGGACAACCGCCATTGACTCGCCCACAAAGTGGTATTTGTTGTATCGACCCCCAAGGGAATTGTGGGCTGAGTTAAACCCACAATCAGGTTTGAACTCGCATCCTTTCAGATCACCAGCCGCTCCACCACCGAGCCACCTGGCAGTAGCCGACGACAACGATGATGATGACGACGACGACGAACCCAGACACTGTGCTCACGACCTCCGCCGCCTTGCGTCGCCATTGTTTCAGTGACGCCAGAGGTGACGTTGGCGTTGGGCCCGGCTCTCCTGGTGTCCGGTGGCAGCAAGTCTCAGCTGGCGGCGACGTGCGTAGCGGCCAACGGGAACCCCGTGGCGAAGATAGCCTGGACGCTAATGAACGTCTCGGGAAGCTACTTTTTCTTGGACGCCCTGAAGGATGACGCGGGCACCATCATCGATCACAAAAATGGCTCCTTCAGCGTGACGCGGGAGCTGCGGTTGGAGCCGACGAAGGAGATGCACAATGCGTTGCTCGCGTGCGTCGTGACGCAGCCTTGGAACGTCGATCAGATCAAGATCGTCGCTCTCAATGTGCACTGTGAGTGGTGTTTCCCACCATTCCGTGGTGACTAGAAGATGTTAACTACCTCGCCTGATATACAGGAGGTTCTTGGGTTAGATCCCGACCCCTGATGCCTGCTGTATATTTGGAGCGTCTTTCTTTCTCCCCCCCCCCCCCNATGGTCACGTGGACTTTTGCTCCGGGTCCTCCAATTTTTCTCCTCCACATTTAGAATCAATATCACTACGCGTTTAAGTTATTTGGCTGCTATACATTTCCATGCGATGATAAGCAACTTCCTTGAGCTATAATTTGTGATAGCTAGGTTGATTCTGAAGAAAAGTGATGTAGCTTAGTGGGCCTTACCTGGTAAAAAAAAAAANGTTAGTTTGTAGTTTTACAGAGTATTCGTATGCACAAGACAATGTACCACTGCATACGGATAATAAGAGGTAAAGGCACAGCCCTGTAATTTCTTCCTCACACCACTATTGATAGATGGTCCTCCTCCCACTCGAGAGAAACTTGGCCTACTCTTCCACACAACCAGATGACTTGGAAGAGGCGGGGTACCCAAACTTAATCCCCGCGTTTGAATACTGCTAGGGACCCCTAGTGGCAGCTGTCCCTATGTGGCTCAAGGTGTATGCAGTGATGATCTACAAATGATAAGTCTGCTAGTACTGGTCAATGATGTCGTTTTATGCTTAAGATGTACCAAGTGTTTTACCAGCCCTGACAATGGGTCAGTTTTTAAAGCTCCACTTAAATCTATGTATGTATATTGAACTTTTTTCGAGGACCGTACGAAGCCAACCATGCTAACGAAGGTGCGAGGGGGAGGACAACAAACACCAAAAAGCTGTTTTAAAAAATTTGTTTTCAATCTAGATTTTAAAATGCATAACTCCAGTGGATTCCTATTATCAGAAGGAAGAGCGTTCCAGACGACCACAGAAGCAAATCTGAAAGCGCGCGATGCGGTGACCACCATCTTTGTTCGATGCCTAGCCAAAAGTCGCTGCTGCGAAGATGACCACTGGAGTTAACGTGATGAAGGTTTATGCTCCTTGACGAGATCAGCGAGGTATTGTGGTTTCTTTGTGGAAAGCACTTTGTGTGTGTAATGAGTGCGATCTTTTAATCATGTATTCGTTGTCAGGAACCGGAAGCCAATGCAGCTCCGCGAGCACTGGACGGACATGCAGTAAATTATAATAACAAAAAGAATGTAGCAAATCGTTGGTGCTAGCACCGTTTATGATGAACAGGACCATCACGTAGGACGGCGCGATGTTTCACAGAAATAGTCTGCGGTAGTTTCAAAGTGGGGGGCGGGAGGGGGGGTGTTATTACTGTGTTTGTGGAATCCCAGTTGAGCAAATTTGCAGGTAAATTTTTGTGGTCCAAATTTGGCAAATTCAAAATCAGAATATTTCTACTGGAGGAATCCGATGAGCTACAAACCTCTTTTTCGCAGGTGTCCAGTACAGGGCACTGGGTCAGAACGTTTACAACAACAAACAATAACAAACAACACGGAAACACGACAGGAGTAGTAGTGACGAGGAACGTTTGTGTATTCTACCATTTGCAGACAAGCCGGAGGTGACGATCAGTGGAGTCACTGGCCCCATGCAAGAGGGAAGCGCCAAGGTCACTCTCACCTGTCTTGCCGATGCCAATCCCAGCGCCAAGTACTTGTGGATGAGGTGAGGGTTCTGATGTGTCGGTAACGTTGCCACCATGTCGTTTCTCACGATGCGACCTGATACGGTGGCTAGATGTTAACTACCTCGCCTAGTATACAGGAGGTCTGGGTTGGATCCCAACTCCGGACGCCTGCTGTGTATTTGGAGTTTGCGTGTTCTCTCTCTTCCCGTGGTTGCGTGGATTTTTCTCCGCGTTCTCCACATTTAGAATCGACATGACGCATTTAGAGTTATTCGGCTGATGTAAATGTCCACGTGATTATGATGAGCCACTTTGTCAGGCTATCATTTGTAATCGCCGGGTCACTTGGGAAAAAGAGCTACATGAGCACAATTGGGGCCTTACCTGGTAAAATATAGATCTTTTTTTTTATAATGAAATAGTAAATAGGAATCGTCAATACGACATGGGTTTCACGACATGACGGTTATGGTGATATTTGCTCTCCGGTCCACTTTTCAAGGCCTACCACACATGGTGCATCGTTGCATCGTTCACTCCGATGTCTTGCCTTTCGCTCCACGTGCTTCTCCAGAGCTATACGGCACAAACCGCAAAAAACCCCACGCAGTCGGAGTGTTTCGCGATAGGTTTTCCATGACAGTCTGTTCTATAACGACAGTAGTAGTAGTTGTGTTCATGAAGAACGCCGCATGATATGGAACAATCACGTTATAATAAATATGTAATTTAGGGTAAAGCAGTCCGCGATAACGCGTGAGATGTGTGACGCAGGGCCGAACAAAGACTGGAGGTGCATGGGTAGCATCTAAAAGCATCCAACATGATCCCAATGCCTTGGGCGATGATGATCCTATGCCCAGGCAGTCACGCAACTGCTTATTCCACTTGTGCAACGAGAGTTCTGATCAATCGCGTTATGTCAAATTCGCGTTATGAAAAAGTTTCTATGCGTTGGGTGTATTTTGTGTTTCTTTGCTTTTCCGTGCTTCTGGATGAATGAGGATGATTTAAACATTCATCCCAACATCAGGTTATGAAAACATTAAGCCGGCCAGAAGTCGTGGAGTGCTGAGCTGGCAGTGCAGAAATCCCTGCATTGAAATTTCAAGTTTTTTTCACGATCCCTGGGATTTAAAGTGGGTTCTCGAGTGTAGCGTGTTGACGATCTCAGCCCTGATAATTGGTTCTTTACCCTTCTATCTGGCAACAAAACTGACACCTTTTTGCAAGGAGTCATGTTTGCATAGACCGCAATACCTGCGGTCTATGCAAACATGACTCCTTGCAAAAAGGTGTCAGTTTTGTTGCCAGATAGAAGGGTAAAGAACCAATTATCATATTTTTTACTGGCAAATGAGGTCCCATAGTGTTGATCTCAGCCCTGTTCAGCGATGACCACACCAAAAAATATTACGTTTAAAAAAACAATTGAACACGAAATGTCAAGGTCTACTCGAATTGTTATATTTTGTTGTCGGTTTTACTCTCTGAAATGCCAACGGTTAGTGCTGAACTAGTAACTAATTAGCATGTTTTGTTTACGTGACAAACCATTACTAACTTGGCTGTGTCGGGTGGTGGTGGGTTTCAGGACACATTTACACATACGCGATCTAACCCAAAAATAACTTGTATTATTATTAAAACAAATGGTTGTGAAATTTGATTTCGATAAATTCCAGTTCCTAAAAATCAAAAGAATGTGTCTTCCGCTGTCACGAGCGACGAACGTTGCTCCCAAGTGGCACGGCGGCTGGGGAAGTGCTGCGCCCCTAACTGCGTAAGTGCCCAGAGGTCGCTCGAAGGGCATCTCGGAGATAGCTCTCCGACGTCCGCTTCCGCGGATCGTTCTCTCACGCGATGGGGGAGGGGGGTGCTGGCACTGCTCTGTGAGATTTTGCGAATGGCTTCTTCATCTCACGCCACGATGCCGGAGTTTGTTGACCTTCTTCGCCCACCACCCCGCACCTCTGATTTAGCCACGGTTGGCTACATACCGTGGGAAAGAAGTTAAACATGCATACATAACATACGTAACAACATATATTCATGACATACGTAGCAACATACAACATACATAACATACGTGACAACATACATAATATATATAACAACATTCATAATATATGTAACAACATTCATACACGTGTAAAATACATACCGACATACATAAATAACATTTGATACAACGTACATACAACACACATACATAACATACATAGCATATGTAACAAGATCCATACAACAAACATACATAACATACGTAACAACAGACATACAACATATATACATGCACAATCGAGATACAACTGTGTGGGGAGGGGGATTGGGCATAATGTTACAAAAATGTGTTTCTAATGTTATTACTTCTGTTGTGTTGTTGTGTTTTGCAGAAATGGTATACATATGAATGGCTCTGACCACAGCACGCTGACTCTAGATCGTGCTGTAAGTAACTCCGGGATGTACCAGTGCATTGCTGAGAACTACGTGGGCTCGGACACTAGCGAGATCGAAGTCAACATCACCTATGCGCAAGGTCAGCCCACCACCGTGCCAACCACCATGCCTCTGCCAGGTAACCGGGCACTCGTTCACTTGGCAAGTGGCGGACATTCAGCGATTGGTTGATTCTATTTACATTAGATTTCATTTGGAAATAACGTTGTCAATCCACTGCTTGGATCTGATGATCTTCAACAAGCGAGAATTTCATCATCGTTTGCAGCTGGGATTGCCATCGTCCCTCTCTCCTCCTGATGCCGAGGGAAATGGACAAGGTTCAGGATTGTGGCTCATGCAGCTGCAATGACTGCATTGGATATGCGGTCCAAACCTCCCCAGAGACCCTGACTGATGGAGGTCCACTCCCACCATCTACAGTATCCTACGTCGGAGAATGAGGAGGCTTACCGCAGCCTTTACTCGGAGGTTTGGAGAACCTTGTGGCGATTGAAGGATGAATGGTGGTCGTGGGTTGCTGAGTAGATAAAATCTGCCTTTGTAGCAACGCAATCACAAATCACTCTTTAATTCCATAAAAAAGTAACCTGCAGCGACACACCTATCACCATCCTTCAGTGAAAGAAAAGTGATCCGATCTCCGACCCCACGAACAGGTTTGCAAGTTTGCTGAGCATTTCTGTGAAATTTGGGGAAGGGGAAATCTCTCAGCTCAGAAAACATCATGGGGAAATATGGGGATGACCTTGCTGACACTGCTGTGTCTCAAATATTGGAATAAGTAGTCACCCCCTGTGAGTGGCTGGTTGAAGTGCATCTTTTGAGGAAATACAAAGAAAAAGCGCCGGGCAGAGGTAAGTGAACTGCTGAGGAGGGTAGTGTTTGTGTGCAGACTGCCCAATATGAAATCATAATATCAGTCTGGACCACTGGATGGGTTCTGCAGGATTGGAAGGATGTCCTGGTGGTCCCCTTCTTTAAGAAGGGGGACCGCACAGACTGTAAGAACTACAGAGGCATCTCTCTCCTCAGTGTGTCAGGAAAGGTCCTGGAAAGGATCATTCAACATTGCCTTGCCAGGCACAGATGCCATATTTTCTGTCTGTCTGCTACTTCAGCGTTGTAGGGAATTCCAACAGGACTTACATCTCTGCTTTATTTACCTGGTCAAGGCCTATGATATCATGAATAGGCCTGGGCTCTGGGTTTTTTTCATGGTTTCAGAGTCGCTGACTGTCTGCTCACAATCATTATGGACTTTAATAATGGTGGGGAGGCCCGAGTTAAACTACATGCTACATGACCGGGAGTCAGAGCCATTCCCTGTTCACCTTGGGGTGTGACTGGGATGTCCTCTGGTGCCTTCATTATTGAACGACTTTTTCAACCAAATAGTTCGAGAAGCCTTCCATGGCTGTACCGGAGGAATCTCCATCTGTACGGATACAATGGGAGGCTGATCGATGCCCAGGTACGGTGGAGGAATGGCTCCTTATTGGTCAACCATGTTATGTATGCTGATTTTATTTTATCTGGGGATTGCTGCCCATGACAATAACGATATTTCTATCTCAATTAACGTGTTGTGTGCCTCAGACAGTGGCACCTACATCTGCATATTCATGAAAACTTTAGTGAATGAGGTGGTGAATTCAATCGGTAAGCGGTGTTTATTTCATTAACGAGGTTAATAAGAACATTAATCTTCAATGAAGTGGTCTATTTTATTTTTGTTCGAGATGACTTTGAGATCGATTGAGCGACCACGAGAGACCACTAGAGGCTGTGATGAGACAACATGACCGGGTCAGCTTGAAGACACACACTCAGAAATTCAGTCGCGCATTAGATCATGTGGTGTGCTGAGGCAGACCACAAATTACCAAGTTCAAGTGATCTCCTGCTGCTCAAATGAGCATTGAGATGTGCAAAAATGAGGTGTGCATCTCCAAGTTCCAGCCCTGCAGAGCCAGTGGTCGAAATTACACATTCCTATGGCAGGGGTGCCATGCAAATAGCATGGCGCAAGTGTTGTGGTGATGAACAGCATTTGTTGTTGTTGTCTTCCAGATGGCATTGAGCCCTGCGTCATAGCTGTTGCCACCGTAGTTGCACTGATGGCGTTGGTGGCCGTGTTCGGAGCTATTTACTTCTTCCGCAAGAAAGGCAGTCCTGTCACGTGAGTTTCCTGTGTCAAAATGTTTGTAGATTCGAAAGAATTCTGGAGGTATGTCACTCCGACTGAGAATTATTGAAAGAAGTTTCAGAGTTCAGCACAGTCTGTCAGTGTGACACCATTCTCAATCTGCCCATTGGCTAACCCGTCAGCAGCAGCTATGCAAACAATTTACGTACTTGCTCGTTCACAAATGTATTATCATTGCTTTTTGTATTGTGTGTATGACTGCAACCCCCACCAGAGTTCAATTACCACAACAAACATCTCACCACCGTGGCACCATCCTCCATCGGCACCAAATGCCAAGTGCCGATCACCCACTATATTGATTAAATTCATCTCTCAGAGCCGACCATGTCCACGACTAAGTTTAAATTCGAAAAATTGGCCAAAGCAGTAGGATAATGAAGCATTAACCTGTTTCCAAATATATTTATTTGGTGATATGATTATTATTGGGTTTAGCACGTAGAATTTCGCGACCATGAATGATTATTATTGCTTGACATTGTTCAATTCTCAATCCGCTTGCCCTGGTGAGGGTCGCGGCGGCAGCATGTTGAGCAAAGGGATCCAGACCTCCCTATCCCTGGCGAGAGCCTCGAGCTCTTCCAATTGTCAGGCGTTCCAAGGCCAGCCGAGCGACATAGTCCCACCAGCGTGTCCTGGGCCAGTCCGAGGATCTTCTCCCAGTGGGATTTGCTGCCCGGTAGAGTTCTAGGGGAGTCTACCGGGGAGCATCCTTACCAGGTGCCCGATCCACTTCAACTGGCTCCTCTCAATCCAGAGGAGCAGTGGCTCGACTCTGAGGCTATGTTGGATTACTGAGCTCTTCACCTAATCATGTAGAGTGAGCCCAGCAACCCTGTGGAGGAACCTCATTTTGGCCCCTTGTACCTGCAATCTTATCCTTTCGGTCATTTCTCAAAGCTCATGACCATAGGTGGTGATAATGTAGATCGACCTGTAAACTGAGAGCTTTGTTCGAGAACTCAGCTTCTGCTTCACCTCCACGGAATGGTACAGTGCCTGCAACGCTGCACCAATCCACCAGCCGATCTCCTGCTCCACGTACGTCAACTGCAAATAGCAGCGACGCCACCTCCATGCCACCGTACTGGATACTCTCCATACCTCGGCTGCACCTTTGATATCCTGTCCGTGAAAATCACAAACAGGAGTGGAGACGAGACCCACCCTTGGCGGAGTCCAACACCCACAGTGAATGACTTTGATTTAACACCAAGAATAAGGACATCTCTCATTCAGGGAATAGAGGGATTGGATAGCACACAATCAGCACCGATACATCATACTCCTGCAGCACCTCCCACAAGATATTGCAGGGAACAAGTTCCTATGCCTCTCCAAGTCTACAAAGCAGAGGTAAACTGGAGAAGCATACTCCTATGACCTCTGAAATATATGTGACAGGGAAAAGAGCGGGTCCATTGTTCCATGAACATAATGGAATCCGCACTGTTCCTCCTGAATCTGAGGCTCAACCACCAGGAGGAGCCTCCTCTCCAGCACACTGGCATAGGCTTTACATGTGAGGCTGAAGAGTGTGATCCCTCTGTAGTTGGAGCACACCCTCTGGTCCCCGGAATCACAACCTCAGTTTGCCAATCCAGATGTATTGTACCTGCCTTCCATGAAACATTGAAGAAAAACGCGGGATAAGCACTACATTATTATTTCAAATAGCTTGTGCACATTCTTAAATTACATGTTTTAGGTGTTATGTTTTTGTGGTGTTTAAATTTGGTTACTATCTGAAATTGACACAAATAAACATACAAATAGACAAAACAATTATCCTTTTAAAGGTTACTGTATTTACTGTACCGTACTTACCACTCCAATCTTGGAGTCTCTGCACGGGTGATGTGTATGTACGTGCAGTATTTCATTGTTTAATTTGTATGCAGTGTTAATGTACCGTTTCTAATATTTGACACTGAAATCAAGCATAGCTACTATTTTTGCCACACACGCAGTGCCTAACGCCTGACTGGTTACAGCCCTTGGAGCGGTTTTGCCGGTTTATCGGGCCCAGGACCGCCTGATAATGTTGGAAGCATACCGCCACTGTGGAAGACGGACAAACTTGACTATGCAAATGACTCATAGTTTCACTTTTAAAAATTAATTATCGCTTACAACAAAAACTTCACCCTTTTTAGGAACCGCATGCAACCTCTGGATGAGAGAAAATGAATTCTGCTGAAACGGTGGGTGGATTAAATCGGAGTTCTGCCTCTACCAACACAGTGGATATAATCAGAAATGATGAAAATTAGAATAAGTTACACCCTTTCTGGCAATAAAACAGGAGTTGTGTTAAGATATTCAAACACCAAATAGATATTTTTTGCAAGGCATCAAGACCAAGTCTACATTAACCACATACTTTTGGAAAAACATGCAAACAAACATGCTCTGATAATATATGCATTTCAAACTGATTGGCCTACACCAGAGACGGCCTTCTTTGTGGCCTTGTCTCGCCACCAGTGTGAGACCAGAGAACGCCAAAAGGCGAACAGTACAAGACAATGCAAGTATCAGAACACTTATAGCTCGGGTCGAGGAGTTTTTTACATATTCATGCAATCAGAAATTTCAAATGTCTATGAGAAACTACCTGGTTACAAATCTAACAACGCATAATTCCACCCCATGTCTCTTACTAAAGACCTCATGAATCCTAATGCGTTCTATTCTCTGTTCACTGTGACAAAAGTGTTCGGATTTTTAGTTTGGGTGCGTGCATAACATACTAAGAATTTCATGGCAGAAAGGATACACAAGTTGTAAGTTTATTTTGGGGGGAGCAGGGGAAGTTTTTTAGACAATCACGGAGGTTGCGATTAGTGGGGCGCATGTGCAGGATGGTGGGGTGGGCAGGTTCCTGAGACGGGCATTGGAGTGGCATCCAGGAGCCAGAAACTGGGTAGATGGCAAGACGAACTCAGAGCAGACCTTGCAGGGTAAGTGTTCACTGCGCAAACAGCTGATATATTTAGCAGAGCCAGAGCATCGCTGGCAGAGAGTGGTGGCATCAATGTTAACTTATCGATGTTTTATAGTAGTGTGACCTTTTAACCTTTATGTCTACCAACTGTCTTACAAGCTGTGCCATATAGACCAATCTCCAATCAGCTGGCATAGACTGACAGAAAAAGTGATGTGAGCACCTGTGAATGTCTATAGGATGGAGTGGCCAATGCAGTTCCTTTGTATCCCAAATTATTTCATCAGTATCTCATTTTAAGTCTGAGTTGACCTAGGGGAGGTGCAGGATAAGTTCAGATGGGGTTTTAATCAAGGCAAATATAATTGCTGTGCAATGTGGACTATTGCAGCACTGCACGGACACAGAATAATGCTATGCATTGATAACATTTGATTTTAAAGTAATTTCTGCTCCAAAAACATTGCAGCAGAATCCAATGCCTAATCGTGTGCTTTCCACGAAATATCCTATTGCAGAGCCACCTAACCAAAGGCCAGTCACTACGAGGTAAGCTTCACACACCAAGTGAAATGTTTAAAAGGATGACTTTAAGTCTAATAGTCTATGGACTGTTGAAAAAAACAATGTCGAAGTCAAGTGTCAAAGCGTCTCCCCGCTTAGACAAAGCATGGCTTAGTGCTCATTTCCATTGCGGCCCTAAATCAAGTGGTGCCAATTCCACATTGCTATGGCGGGACCACAGCAACCTGCGCCTGTTGGTCAATGAGAATTATCGACTACGTGTGCCACTACGATCCGGAACTTCTCCACATGGGCATTTAATCAGAAACATGACCTCTGTAGCATCGGGCTCAGTGGCCCCACCAATCGAGACCAAAAGCCACCCCTTAACGCACATTTGATTCTAAATGATAATGCACGTGTTGTTTTATTTTGCAGCCTCTGAAGCCGCCTGAAGAGAACGCCTATGACAAATTAAACCACCCCAAGTACACGAACGCTTGAAACTGAACACTTCGGGAACGCACGCGTGCACTTAACAACGACATGCATTCGCATGGAATTCAAAACTCAAGAGCACGTGGTTCAATCGGAGGTTACATTTATCCGGCCATGGCGACACACAAGACAAATACCCCCCCCATATAGACATAGACTGTTGGGACAAGTGCTGTTAGGGAGTCGCATCTATCAAGGCCGCAAGGCACGGCACACGAGGGGTAGATGTCCAACACCATGCCCGGCTGTCTTGTCTCACCAGTGGTCATGTTTACACACCACACTAGATACTTATTTAAGGCTGAGTCGATCTAGGGGAGGCCCATGACCGTTCAGATAATCGCTTCACTGGTGTTGGCCGTGAGCAGGAATCGAGCTCGGGTCGCAAAGTTATTAGCGAAGCAGCGCACCAACCGCTGCACTGCCGCTCCCAACACACACATGCACAGACATACATACACACGTGTATATATATGTTTTAGATCACAATGCGATCATGTTCTGTGAGCCTTTTAAGTCTTGGGAGGACTGCTAAATTACCGGCATATAACAGTACAGCAAATAGGTTACATATATATTGCGTGCAAAGTTTAGCATTGCGCCCTTGCACATGTGATGGGTTTAATACAGACACTCCGGTTTCCTCGCACTCTATAAAAAAANAAAATGTTGACAAACATCTCAATTCCTGAGACTCGGTGATGTTTTCCTATGTAAATATAAAAACNGTAGACTCTCGATTATCCGCGATAATGACGGATAATTAAAACTGTGGATAATCCAAAATATCATTTTCCGCGGATCTCTACGCCAAAAACGAACGATCGACTGATTTATGCACGTGCTCAGTGATAAACTTTCTGCTCCCGCGCAGAAGACTCTGCTGACGTAGTGGACAGCAGAGCCCCGCCAATCAAAATCAATAAAATCCGCCCACTGTTCTAAATATATGCAACTACTGTAATGTTTAGGTGATCACGTGGATTACGGTTTAAGCACTCTCCTTGTAATACATTCTCCAAGAACAACTTTATAACTTTTAGATCATTAATTTGGGCTTTAGGGAAAATCCATGAGTAATTTATGTAAAAATCTCAGGTGCGCGGTTAATCCACAAATCGGATAAACCGCACATGGATAATTGAGAGTCTACTGTATACTAAAAATTATTGTACCCCACTGTTAACATCGAAGTACAAATGTGGACACTGCTTAGACCCATCGTGCTATTCACTTTGTGACACTGGATGAAAAGAGGTGGACCAAAATCACTAGAGATCCAATCAAATTCTCATGGCTCCTGGAACCAAAAATAATAACGGGAGTGACAACCAAGTAAATAGGTTTGTGGGGTCAGCCTGTCCTGTCCCCTGGATCCTATGGCCCTGATGTGTGTATATTTGGAACTTCTTTCACGCCGTACGTAGCCAACTGTGCTAATCGAAGGTGCGCTGGAAGGATAACAAACTAACGCATAAGTCAGACTTTCGGATGTGGGGAATGGGAGGGGGGCTCTCCTGGAAGTCGTAGAAATCCTGCAAATACATAGAAACAATTACTAAACGGTGATGAGTCACAGCCCCAAGAAGTGGATGTTCTGCCTCACGGAAAGTATGGGGGCGTGCGTACACAGGTTTCCTGATATGGTGTTGTTTGGTCATGTGACCAGGAAGTTAGGATTTAATATTCTCTTAGGCCATGAGGCAGTGTCAGCCATTATACAGAGTACAAAATGGAGGCACAAATAGCGTCTCAGTGAAGACAGGTGCATCCGTTCATTGTGGGACTTTAAGAAGCATTGTCTTAAGTTCGTTTATGTTCTTATAACACTGGGAATGCTGTTATAATGTTAGGATTCCCGTTATAATGCTGTAAATGCCTTTATAATGCTGTTAAATTGTTATGATATGAGGCCTAGTTAATAACGAAGCCTGCCACTTGCATTATTGTGAATGTTACTTGTAATTGAATAAGTCGAGTCAGACTTGTACCCATGTAATTGTAAGGCAATCTTGAGAGCAAGGATGAAGAAGTATCTCATCCACAGTTCAGTATTATAAGCAGCGCTGTACATTTAGGCTGCAGTATGGTGATTACACGATGTGCCCTTATTCAACACAGTAGCTTATTCTCTTGTATAGCTATTCAGTGCTAAAGTAGGTGCCTGGTCCATCCAGGACCTATTGTGGAGTTTCATGTTATCTAAGACAATGTTATGATGCTGCAGTGTTCATTGTATTGATATTCCAAGTATTAACAGATGCTGTGTTTTTCCATCAGTTTTTATTCGTTCAATTCATTAAATATGTTTGGAGTCGGATGTTCACCCTGGCTCTGAAGGTTTATTGAATGCGTGGTTATCTACTCGGATAGCGGTGCAACGTAGCGCACAGTGAGGCCGAGACAGTGGATTCTGGTGACAAGCCATCGGATGGATGAGGCGATGAGGTGTCCGCCATCTTAGCAGAGAGTGGCCATTTTGTGTGTGAGGTGACTGTGGTTCAAGGTTGAGACTGGAATGGCCTGGCCTATAAATAATCTTTATAAAATCGGCTTCTTAAAGTACTTCGCGTAAAATTATGGAAAGCCTTTTGTAAAAACTGTCATGGGTCAAGGAGAAAAGGAATTCCACGAAAAAAAATATCTGGCTCCCATAGACCAAAATCAGCAGATCGCCTCAACCAGAGCCGACTCGACACTCAACAAGGATAAAGAATGTTGGATGAGAGTGCTGCTGATGCTGAAGCCAGAGACAAAGGTGTCACTTGTGTAACAGGTGTGTAGAAGTGGACGTGATGATTTACATGTAAGATCATGCCCCTAGTGGTTGCAGTGGTGTAGGTGCCTTAAGTCGGTTCAATTACTGTACGGGAGACCCTTCTTGAATATTGCGGGTATATATTTTGTACCTGAAAGTACCGTGTCATTGGCTGATACGGTGGTGTGGTGCGGGCCAGGGATGCAAGGTCGCACCTCAACCTTTGATGTACATAAATCTCGTGGATAAAGAAAAAGATATCCCGTATAGCCTTAACAGCACACTAGGTGGTGGGTGGTAGTGATGTTCAGCACGTGACTTGTAATAAACATTTCTAAGAATAACAATGTATAACTGTTTTTACAATATAAATTTGGCCATAAGGGAAAATCCAGTGGTTAGTAATTTATGTCAAAATCTCAGATGCTTGGTTAATCGGTAAATTGGATCAACCGCACGTAATCGAGTCTATCGTATGTGTCACCGCCCACAGCTATGGAATAGGGGCCCTCCAAAGCGATGTTTTGTGAAATACACTTGCTGTGACTTCCGAGTCCAATCCTTGAGCCGCTATTGCAGGGGTCCTCAAACTTTTTAAACAGGGGGCCAGTTCACTGTCCTCAGACCGTTGGAGGGCCGGACTATAGTTAAAAAAAACTATGAACAAATTCCTATGCACACTGCATATATCTTATTTTGAAGTGAAGAAACAAAACGGGAAAAATACAATATTTAAATGAAGAACAAGTAAAGTTAAATCAACAAACTTGCCAGTATTTCAATGGGAACTATGGGCCTGCTTTTGGCTAATGAGATGGTCAATGTCCGGTTCCATATTTTTCACTTCTAGTCGTAACAAGTGATGCAAGTGTGCATCCGTTAGTCTAGATCTGGTTGGAGATTTCAAATGTTTCATTCTGGAAAAAGTCTGTTCACAGACTTGTACTGCCAAAGATGGTTGCCATTTTGAGTGCATGGTTCCTGAGATGAGGATATGTCTCAGAGGGGAGAGATGCATAGAAATTATGAAGGCTGCTTGACTTGAATGCGTCTTTCAGAGTCACAATTCTGCAGTTCAGCCAGTTCCATTTGGTAAATTGTATCCACATTTTCAATGTCAATAGAAAATGGGTTACAGAAAAGCTGTATGTCCTGTTCATGGAGATGAAGCTCTTTAAATCTAAATTGGAACTCCTTTTGCAATTTTTCCAGTGAATCCACACATGTTTTGTTTGGGAGTGCAACCAATGGTTTTTCCGCTAACAGATTTTGAGTTGTGGGGAGATGGCAGAAGTTTTCCTCCTCCACTTGATTGATGAGGAGGCCTAATTTTACTTCAAATGCTTTGACATGTGATTGCATATCACAGATGAGCTTTCCCTTTCCTTGAAGTTGCACATTGAAACTGTTGAGTAGCTCTGTTACATCTGTCAGAAAGGCAAGGTGCCATTTCCATTCTGCATCATTGAGCTCTGGTACTTCTTTGTTTTTGAAAGCAGAAAAGCTGTAATCTGTGGAAGTCATAGAAATGTTTCAAAACTCTCCCTCGACTCAGCCAACGGACTTCTGTGTGGTACAGAACATCTTCATAGTCAACATTTAACTCAGACAGAAATTCCTGAAATTGTCTGTGGTTTAGTGCATGAGCTCTAATGAAGTTAACACAAGATACCACAATTTTCATAACAGAGTCCCACTTCAGTGATTTACTACACAGCGCTTGATGGTGGATGAGGCAGTGTATGGCTATTGGATGAGAATGGTTATGTTTGTCCATCTCTTGGTTAATGCGAGCAATTACTCCTTTCTTAGACCCCACCATGCTAGGAGCACCATCAGTTGTCACACTGGCTAGTTTAGCCCAGTTCAGCTCCAAACCATTCACAGTTTGGCAAACCTTTTCATAGATATCCTCTCCTGTAGTTGTTCCTTTGATGCTTTGCAGTGCAGCAAGCTCTTCTGTGACTTCGAAATAGTCATTCGTCCCACGAATAAAAATAAAAAGTTGTGCAGAATCACGAACATCATTGCTTTCGTCGAGTGCCAAGGAAAAATAGGAAAGTTTTTTTGTGGAGTTTTGCAAATGCTGATGCAAATTGTCTCCCATTTCTTCAATCCTCCGTGTAATTGTAGGTCCTGAAAGACTCACTGTACTAAATAAATCGGCCTTCTCTGGACACATCTCTTTGGCAACAGAAAGAAGGCATTCTTTAACAAATTCTCCCTCCACGAATGGTCTGCCAGTGCACGCTATTAGCTTGGCAACTTGAAAACTTGCTCGCAGTGATGAAATATTTAGCTGCTTCTGCTTCACAAAAGTATTTTGCTGAGTTGTTAATGTATTTTTCAGTTTTAATATTTTACCTTTTCTCACTTCTCCGACCAAACAATCATATTTATCTTTATGTTGAGTTTCATAGTGTCGACGTAAATTGTATTCTTTGAACACAGACACTATATTCTGGCATATCAGACACACAGCTCTTTCCTTGTACTGCATGAAAAAGTAATCATAAGTCCACTGTTCTTTGAATATCCTACACTCCGAGTCAATTTTTCTCTTTCTTGACATCATTGTTTCCTAGGGAGTAAAAATTGCTATTAGTAAAATACCAATATATATACAGCGCTACAAAAACAATATACCAGCAATAACTTTGCCCACACAGAGACATACAGACTGCACTGCCCATCAATGCAATCTGATTGGGGGAACTCCGCTTTTACCCCAGGCTCACACTGGTGCGGGTGCCATTAAAAAGTTAATTACACCTGCAGTTTTGTTCACAGATCGCAGTGCGGTGGGCACAATGAGTGCCCACCGCCGCAGCTCAATCAGTGCTCACCAGCGCAGCCAAATCAGTGCTTGCCACCGCAGCCCAATCAGTGCCCACCACCGCAGCCCAATGAGTGCTCACCAGCGCAGCCCAATGAGTGCTCACAAGCGCAGCCCAATTAGTGACCATGGGCCGGATAAATGTCCTCAGCGGGCCGCATGTGGCCGCGGGCCGTAGTTTGAGGACCCCTGCGCTATTGCATCACGTACACCACCGTCACCATGCCTGGAGTAAACCATGGCCTACAAGACGCGTCACTTCTTGAGGAAACGTCACACTGAACACGTGACATGCACAAACAAGATGCAGAACAAAACTGTTAACTTGGCACCTTGCACTGCAACGTGTTTCCCCGAGTTCTCAATTTACACGTGCGATTCATCAAGGGTAAAGCATGGTTTTGCATTGGCACGTTTTTTTATTTCATCTTCGTTGACTGCAAGCTCTGGATTATTAATCGTGGCCAAAGTAATTGGATTTCATGTAGTCATTATCTCAGTCTAGCTGGCTAATAATAGCACTGAGCCAAGCTCAGGGGTGTTCGAAAGCCATGAGCTTGGCAAAGGGATAGAGTTCCACACCGAGGAGGCAACAGCAGAAAACCGACGAGAGGCTGTAAAAGTTTAGTGTAGTGTATAGTGACGTGAGGCTGTAACAGTTCGAGACATCGGTGTCCTGATGCAGATTTTGAGTAACGCTGCTGTGCAGGCAGAGGTCGCAACCGGGTACCCGATACCCGTACCCTACCCGATACCCAGCTACCCGTACCCGGCCAGGTACGGGTACGGGTTGCCGTTTGCGACTCTGGTGCGGCCGGTACGGGTACGGGTAGGCCGTGAGTCACTGGTGAGTCGCCGTTTGTCACTCATTTCGGATAGGCCACATGATAGCTCAACAAAGTGGCTGATGTTGAAATTTATAGCAGCCAATACTCTAAACGCATGTTAATACCCAATGTGGAGGGAAAAACAGGAGGGCCCAGAGAAAATTCCACTTGACCAAGGAGAGGGAAAGAGAGACACGCATACTCCAAATATACAATAGGCGTCAGGGTCGGGATTGAACCCACGATTTCCTGTATACCAGATGAGGTAGTTAACATCTCGCCACCACAGCAAATGCTGGTGTGAGAGGCGTGCAATTCTAACCACATCACAATATTAGCAGGTATATTTGGAGTATGCGTGTCTCTCTTTCCCTCTCCTTGGTCAAGCACGCTGCAATCTCTACAAACGAGACAAACCACATCAGTCTGCGTCTCCATTGAAGACGCTGCAAATTCGTTGGGTGTCCGTCACACTTGGTTGGGTCCCTGGAGGGCAGCAGCCGTTAGTGATGGGTCCATCAATTCCTGATTATGTTTTTATCCGCTCATCATCATCAGTGTCGACTCGTATTTAAAATAAAACTCTCTTACCTGACGAATATTAAAATTTGTGATTTCGATTCACAAAATTAACATTGGCACTGTGACAGTCAGAGAGGGATAGCTTTGGGAGCAAGGTGTCTCTTGATCAGTGAGGGGTTCAGATTGACAGGAGTGGGTGGAGCTTGAGTAAAGGGAATCGGGTGACAGGATGAGTCAAACGGGAGAAGCGAGGGACGCGTGGGCGACCGTGCGGCATAGAGATTACGAGTTAAAACATTTGGATTTGCTACAGTGAGGACTATAGGGGCCTGAAATAAGCTAAGTAGTGACAGAGGAAAATTTTGGGGCGAAGCAAAGTGTCAAGTGTAAAATAAACAGCGTAGGGTGTCATATAAAAATCGCGTCACGGCCGTGGCGCGCCAAGGTGTATTGGTGATGCGGCCATTTTGATGTGGAGGTAAATTTTCGCTGTCATTTTGGATGAGGCGACCATCTTAAAGAGGACGGTCTGAAGTTGGAGCCGGGAGTGGCAGTGACGACAACTTGCTGGCCTGTAAGCACGATCGACTGGGGTTCTGTTGACAGCTGGTCTGCTCACCAGTGTGTCATCCCTGCAAGCATCGTCTTGGAGCCAGGAGTGTTGGTGATGGCAGGTCGCTGGCTTGTAAGCGCTATCAACTGTGAGTTCTACAATGGGCTACTGCTCTGCTCACCTGTGCGCCGTGTAAGCAAGCGTCGTCTTGGGGCCAGGATTGTTGGTGACGGCAGATTGCTGGCTGGCGAGCGCAACCACCTGGAGTCCTGCTGTGGACAGTGGTTATGTTCACCTGTCCGCCACTCAGGAGTAGATCGTCACAGAAAACCAGTAGCCCTCCTGAATGCTGAAGACTGCGAGGCTTCGACAGCTGGGGACACTCGCGGGGAAAAAGGGAGGTGACCTCCTGAGAGCTGTGAAGTTTGTGTTGGAACGTTTTATTTAATCTGTTCAAGAACTGGGGGAACACTTAATACGTACCCGGGATGGTTGCTCCGCAGTTGTGTACATATTTGAAGCCATCCGTGAAACCGGTATTGTCGGGTTATAGGATTGTGTTGTTGTTGCTGTTGTTATGATGGTGATTTTGGTGATATAATTTGCAGATGTTTTCACTCCCCTGGGGAAGTAGCAAACTTGTCACCATTAACCAATTTAATAACTATTAAATTTGGAATTCAAAATAAACACCGTATGCAGTATACTGGCAGTGATCCTTGTTATACTCCGCACACGGTCATTGGGTGTGTCACATGAAACCAGGGGTCCCACCATGAACTAAACCACAACGAGAAGTGTTAACAGGAGCTACTTACTGATGATCTTTTACCTACAGAAGATTTGTTCCCAGTTGTCCGTTACCTATATTTTCGACAAAGCAGTCCTGTCCTCACCGAAGTCGTTTTCTGCCAAAATGGTTACAGAAAATGTACGCAGATTGTTCACTTTCGTTGCGGGGATGCTGCCGTGGTATTATTATGGCAGTTACACTATCGAGGGCGCGTCTTTCTCTATTGGCTGCTATCCCGTGACCTTTATTATTCTGGCCGTGACGCATGGTCATCTTTTTAGTGAGATACATGGTCACACGCCATCTAATGTGCCCATGTTCCCAGATTTGTGATGAACAGACCACGAAAGGAAGTTTTATACACATTTGGCAGCGAGAGGCTATAGCGAGGCACATCACAGCCCACCGCACAGCAACAACAAAAGTAATACAGTTCTGAGACAATGAGTAGAGACTCTGCATTGTATTCTGTCCTCCGGAGAAATGTGCGACTCCACAGCAGCTCAGCACCAGGGGTTTGTGAAACGTAAAACTTTTTTTCAAAAGTCTTCTTCAGAAGGGCAGTGGCATATCAGAATTTGCGAATCAGAAACACCCTCCATGTCACAACACAGCTGAATTCCTCAGGTGCCAAGTCTGCCCAAATCTCAATTGTGATAACAGCCACTTATCATTTCTAACAACATTTAACATACATCATATTTCACTAACATTTAATAAGAAATATTTTTATATTTAACAAAACACACCTGCCCAAAAAAATCTGTAGTGCCTCCAACATTTCCTAATACTGCACAAACCAAATACGCACTTTTTCATTTACAAAAATTATCTCAAATAAAAAAAGTTAATTAGATTAATCGTAATAAAATAATTCTCACGACGTTTTGGCCACAACGCAAGTAACCGTCCTCAGGTGAAAACCAGGTCTGTCGAGGCGACAGCGTCTGAATGAAATAGCACACGTGCTTGGAGCATATATATAAGCTGGGCTGGAAGAGGGGAAGAAAGGGGGAGCCTTCACAAAAGAATATGCATATCAAGAGGAATTTAGCATATTTATGGGAAATGCAGGTATGTGATTAGTACTGCATATGCCCGTGCATTATGCAGGATTAACAGCATCAAAGGGAGGGGGTAAGGGAAATGCAGGTATGTGATATGGGAAATGCAGGTATGTGAATAGTACTATTTATGCCCGTGCATTATGCAGGATTAGCAGCATCAAAGGGAGGGGATAGGGTAGCATTAATGAAGGGAAGGAGTGTCAATAGTATGTAGCGGCAGTAACTAAACCACCACGTAAACTAAAGTATAAACTACATATTATCATCAGTATACTAAATATACTCTACAATAAGCTGAGTTACTAACAGTAAGTAATACATTACAATTCTATGTCGTAAAAAATATAATATGCTTCCATGTTAGTAACGATGTGAGGAACATGTGTTTTGCAGCTGTTCTTTCTGGGTTCGTTTGGCTGGCTCGAAAAACAGATAGTAGGGGACTGATGGATGGACGGCCATGTCCATTCAAATTGATTCAGCAAGTTCTGTAGAACCTCTTGTCTTTTTGTGATGGAATGTATTATTGGTTGTGTAGAGATAGTGCATGTGTAGAGACAATGTGTGTTTGGAGACAGTGCGTGTGTAGAGAAGTGCGGGTACAGGGACAGTGCATGGCCAGTGGTTACGGGGAGTTTACAGGGGTGAATATTAACAGAGGGGAGTTATGAGAAGAAGGGAACATCTGGAAGTTCTAGAGAGTTCGAGAATGGGGGCGTGGCCGAGCGCGGAGTGAGGGCCACGCCTTGGATAAACGGGGAATAGGCGAGGTTCGGGGCTGCCGTGGGATCGGAGTCGACTGTCTTTACGCCGTCGCTGTCTTCGCATCGTCTGTCTTCACGTCATCACTTTCGTCGCTTTCTTCGCGTCTACGCTGTCTTCGTGTTTCGCTGTCCTTGATTCTTCGCGTCGTCGCCACTTGCGTGCCACCCTGGCCCAAGTTATATGCGTGTCATCCCTGAGCAAGTTATCTGCGTGAAGCGAAATATAGCAACCCTCTATTTAGTGTTGTCCGAAGTCATTAAAGTTGTAACACGCGCTGTGCTGGTCTACCTGCATCTCAAATGCTTATAAATGATGCTCGCATAGTTCTGCTTGAGATGTTTGGCAAATTTATTGAGTACATTTTCTGTTATTTTCATGATATGGGCAATAAATTGGAGAGCCAGAATAAACCCACCACATATACAAGGAGATCCATGCCCAAAGTCCACACGGATAAGCCTAGATTTAAAACTAATTTCTTTAGAACTGCTTTTCGTGTTTTTATTTTATTGTCCTTCCCCGCACCTCACTTTGGACGACTTAAAGATAGAACCATCACCGAACACGATCCTATCGTATCCACTAACTCCACCTCCAAAGTGCTTATTACGTGTGCGCGTCACAATTCCCGAATAAATTAAACTTCTAATTAAACTCGTGTACATTGGTTTTAACCGTGTCGTTTTAGTGCAATGTGCTGAAAGTGCTCAGCTCATACATTCTCGTACGTGGGATGGTTTAATTTATCATAAGTTTTTCTGTGGTCGGCTTCAGAGGCTGTGAAATGAAAAGCAAAGAAAATTGTATTTGTGTTGATTCATTTGAGTTCATCGCTACAGGTATAATGTACAATTTCGTACTTAAATNCCATTTTCTCCCAGCTCAAATGTGCATGGCACGGTACTACTCTTCTGCATTGGTTTGTCCTGAACCATGGCTATTATTCCACACAAAGCAAAGTTTGTGGGAATAATAGCCATTTTCTATACTTTTTAGGCATAAGCAATAAAAATACACTTACTACCCAGGGACAAAAATCGTGTTACATAGTGTATTCACTGGGTGAAGACCCCGAGGCGGCCCAGGACCTCTGGCGAGATTGTCGCTCGGCTGGCCTGGGAACACCTGGAAATTCTCCAGGAAGAGCTAATGCTGTGTATAGTAGTGTATATTAGTGTATAGTGTAGTAGTGTTTTGTAATGTATAGTAGTGTAGTCGTGTATGTTAGTGTATAGTGTAGTAGTGAATAGTAATGTAAGTAGTGTATAGTGGAGTAGTGTATGTTAATGTATAGTAGTGTAGTGTGTTAGTATTGTATAGTGTAGTGTATATGTAGTAGTGTATAGTAATGTATTGGTCGAGTCAGTCCCAGGGAAAAGGAGGTCTGGACCAACCTTACTTAACACGCTGCCTACGGGACCCTCACCAGGACAAACGGATTGAGACATGAACGAAATAATATTCAGCGAAGGCACCTTACTAGTGTTGCCAATTGAGCGTGAGGCTTACCTGGTAGTGAACGCCCTCTTGGTTTTGTGGGTTCTGCAATGGGTAGGAATTAGGTGGCAAAACTCACGCAATTAGATGTTGAATGTCGGTACAAATTACTGAAATGTTACGAGTGGATTATTATTTTCTCCGTGTGTGTCTGTGCCGGTGGTGCAAATGGTTTGCAGTACTGCAATCTGTTTGGCCATGGTTCAATTGTTCGCGGTGAAATCTGAAACTGTGCTGGACCTCCCGAGGTCAACGCTGCCGTAAAAAAATATGCATATTTAATTTTACCACTGGGGAGCTGATTGTGGTGCTGACCACCACTGCACTCATTCCAAATAGATTCTCACTTTACAGCTTTATCCATGCAGTCTATTATTACTAAGCAGGGAATTTTGATGCATGTAAAAGGACAAAGATTCCCCGTGTGGGCTTCACAGATTGTTGTGGCAAGTGCTGTTAGCGAGCAGCACCTATGAAGGCCAGCACAGCACACGAGCGGATGGGTGGCCAGCACCACACTCGGCCGCCTTTTACTCCCTAGCGGTGATGTTCACACACCACTGCACCGGTACTCATTTAACACTGAGTCAACCTAGAGGAGGCCGAGGACTGGTACAGATATCGTTACCGGTGTTCTCTGTGAGCACGGATCGAATGGCCGGGTTCGTAGCGTAGCACGCTAACCGCCACACGATAGGTGTGTGTTCAGTAGATGGCCGCCGATAATTCAAAATCGCGATTAATCCAAAAAATATATACAATTTTCCGCGGATCTGTATGCTAAAATACATTAATATAGGTAAAGTTAAGAAAATACTCTTTCAATTTAGAACGAATGACTGAGCGCGTGCTCAGTCATAACACCCACTAAGTGACAGCAGAACCACGCCAATCAACATCAATCAAACTCCGCCACTTTTGTCAAGATATGCAACTACTGTAGTGTTGGTGCGATTACATGGATTTCGGATTAACCAGAGCAGATATTTTTATTCCGTTTAAGCAGTGACATGTAATAAACATTTCCAAGAATCACAATGTATAACTGGTTTTTAGATCATTAATGTAGGTATTAATGGGAAATCCATGAGTTATTAATTTATGTCAATCTCAGGGGCGTGGTTAATCCGCAAATCAGATAAACCGCACGCGGAAATCGAGTCTACTGTATGTACGAGCACACACACATGGATATCACATTGCTCAGACACTGTTCATGGCCGAGGCAGGTAGTAAGTTTAGCTTATAAATTTACCCACCGATTGAGAAGAATTCAGGTTATTCTCACCCAGACGTTCTCTGTGGTTGTTCCTAAAAAGAGTTGATATAATTTTTTCGAAGATTAATGCACAAAAATGGAAAACCTTTAAGTAAACCTACTCACTTCGCTATACGTTAAGATAAACTTAGAGATTTTTTTATTATTTGTACTGCAATCAGAAGCCCCTTTTTGTTGGATCTACTGCGCCTCTTAAAAAATAGAACGTAAAATAAAAAGAATAATACAATAATAGATCAGAGTAAACCCATAACAGGATTTCTCCGCACCTCTGACTGTCCCCTGATGATGCTGTTGTTGTTGTAATTACCAGCAAAACGGTACTCGAATTGTAAATATTGCAGTGGGTTTATTCTCTAACACACAACGGTTAGGGCCGAACTAGTAACGAATTGGCATGTTTTGTTTACGTGACAAAACTTACTAATTGGCTGTGTCGGTGGTGCGGGTTTAACGACACATTTATATTTACGCAATATAACCCCCAAAAAACCTCTATCTTAGATAAAAGTCTGATATTTCATTCGACATAACACTATTTGGAATGCTTGGACATACCAGTTGGAAGTGATTTCTGCATGCGCATTGTCGAATTCGGCACTGCCAGGGGCGGCTGTTGTGACTCCAGATTGTGGATGGGAATTTCCCATCGATGTATTCGTACTGATGATGCTCGTCCTGCTGCTGATGTTGCTGCTGCTGCTCAGAGTAGTCATGGGGGTGGGGTTAGAAGGGTCAGCATTAAAAGGAAAACATAGTTTAAACATTTTAACATTCTTTCCCAACGATGTTGATTCACTTCGTTGCGACGGATGAAATCTGTACAATAAACATTTGTTGTACCTATCTATAACTGTTCAACCCAAGCATATTGATACTTTGATATTGGCATTCCTTCGTGCCATTTCGCCTTTTTGTGTTCTCTGGCCTAACACTGGTGAGACGACACCATGAAGGAGTTCGTCTCTGGCGTAAGCCAATCATTTGATCCCATTCATCTCCTCGAAGACGGTCACCAACCGAACCCCCAAAAAATTCCATTCAGTCTTCCCTGACAACCAATCCGATTTGAACGTTCTCCACCTTCAAATTCCATTAGGCATGCTCTAAGTCAGCTCCCCCCCCCCCTCTGACATTTCCTCTCCAATGAGAGTTTAGCATTTGCAGTGGCGAGATGTTAACTACCTCGCCTGGTATACAGGAGGTCATGGGTTCGATCTGGACCCTGACACCTGCTGTGTATTTGGAGTTTGCATGGACTTTTCTCCGGGTTCTCTGGTTTTTCCCTCCACAGTTATAAACGTGCGTTTAGAGTATTTGGCTGCTATAAATTTACACAATGATGTTAAGTCACTTCTTTGAGATGAAAAAAGCGAAAAGCTCAGTGGACCTTACCTGGTAATATAAAAAGTTTAGTTAGTTCATAGTCGAGCGTGCTATTTGAACTCATACGGAGCTGTTAAACTAGATAAGTAGATGTTTATTTATTTATTCCTGAATAGGATTTTCTTCTCGGCAACCCTCAAACCTTACAAATGTTAAACTAATATAGGAAAGGAAAAGTTTATGATGATGAAGGTGGTGGTGTACGTTTGAGTAATGCTCCAGTATACTGATTGAATGTCACCAGAAATTTTGAGGTACTTATTCATGTATGTATGTTGAACTTCTTTCGCACCATACATAGCCAACCATGCTAATCGGAGGTGCGAGGGAAGGACAACAAACTACACACAATAAGAAGTCCCAAAGAAATGAGTTTTCAATCTAGATTATTTACAAGTTTCATAGCTCCCAGTGGCTTCCTTATGGTGTTCGTGCGTCACAGCCCCAACCTATTTCCCACCAGTTTATGGATGATGTTCGTGCCGGTTTTATCTTGTTGCTCCACTGCTTAATGTGTCCCCTGAAAGTGAGACTTTGATCGAGCACCACACCAAGGTATATTGAGAGTGCATCACGGGGATGATTTTAGCACAAAACTCGATCTTCAGTGTACCATTTGCCTCCGCGTTGTTGAGATGGAATGCTGAGGATGCTGTCCTGTTGGGTTTCGCTTAAGTCGCCAGGAGTAGAAATAATTTTCCAATTTCTTTAGGTCAATGTTCAAGATGTCTTGAGTGTCTTAGCTTGGCTGGCCAGTGCTAGATCATCAGTGTAAGTGAACTTGCTGCTTAATGTGACCGGCATGTCGCTGGTGTATAAAGAAGAGAGATTGGCCTGTAGTTGTGCGGGTCATCATCAGGTTTTCCTTGCTTAAGGAGAACAATTACTTTTGCTTTTCTCCTAAGTATTGGTAGCCTGCTGGTGGCGATGATTTTTGAAAAAAGTTTCGCCGGCCAGGTTCTTCCTTTGCTGCTGAGGTGTTTTAGGAATTCCGGGTAAATACCATATTGGCTTTACCTGCCACTAGTGCGGCATCTATTTATTCTGGAAGTACAGCTGCAGACACCGGAGAGTTTTGGTCACAGGCAGAGAGTGTATCTTTTGTGGCTTGTTTTATGGCGCATTCTTGTATTTGACTTTCGATTGTTTTTGCATTGTCGAGAAGCGCACATCTATCACATTAGCTGTTTCCTGAGGAGTCCGGTATTCTGAGGGTGCCGCTCCGAGCTTCTGCAGTAACCCCCATTCTCTGCGGCTGGAGTGCGTGAAGTCAAAATACTCCATCAACACTGCCCACTTTGCTCGTCTGGCAGAATCTAGCCACTCCAGAAGGGCTGTTACAATCTCTGGGTCACTAGTATTTTGATGTTCTCGGAGAAGAGTTTCACTTTCCGCAGTCCAGCCAGGGGTGTAGGACCCCCAATAGCCCCACAGATGGCTTTCTTCACGAGCATGATGAACTGCTCAAAACTTTCAGGGTTAGTAATATGTGGTGGATATTTTTATCCACAGCAGCCTTAAAAAAAACTACATGGCCAACATGGATGACCACGGGCTTGTGCTGGCTGTGTGGGAAGTGAGGCAGGACTTTGCACGTAGTGGGCAAAGGCTGAGCCATTCTTCATCTGTGGTTACAAAGCACAGGTCTGAGATGTATTCCCTATTCCACCATGCAAAGTGGAATTTGCCTTGTTGCTTGGCGTAAAAAACGAGGAAAATCTCTTTGCGCAGATGCCAAATCAAGGATTTGTTCACCTGCCAGTTTATTAACAGGATAGCCACACATCGTGTGATGGCTAATAAAGTCGCCTATGTAGATTGCATGATGTTATACTGCTGGCAATGGTAGTAGGTGCTAGGTTATTGTTGGCAGATTGTAGAGATCGTATACGACGATATCAGCGATTCTTGTACCAATTGTGAAGTCGTCTGTCTGAATGACTTCAATTTTGTCTTTGATGTGATGCGCGATGTAAGTATCCAGACCGTGTTTAGCGTGGGCCTTGGAAGCAGCGATGATGTGCCCTGGAATCTTCAATCGTAGACAGCTGCTTTCCTCTACATACGTCTCTTGGATATTATGGATTTCGATGTTTTCTTGCTGAAGGCTCTTTGCCAGGAAATCTGTCTTCGCTCGGGATAAGCCCTCAACATTTAGTTGGCATAGACGAACCGAGGGGCCGATGGATCGGCTCATCTGGCCCTGAGGAGGGCCTTTGCTGCCAGGCTTGTTATTTATGCGGTAACCCAGAGGTGGACTGGTGACATATGGTTTCCTTAGCGATATCATTCATTGTAAACTTCGTTCACACAACAGGGTGGGCCACGAGAAGGTTGACATCACCCACCCCACTGGACATCTGTGAAAAAGAGCTTCATAGATCATCGGATTTTTCCAAGATGAATAATGATTATGATTCTGTATCCGAGTGTACTGGCAGTCTATACATAGCCAGCGCAAACTGGGTCTGTCTCTGGATTTTTCGAACCCAGGGGTCAACAACATGCGGCTATTTAAGACTGCTGCTTCGTGACATTATTTAGTAAGGATCACCGTCTCGATTTCACCAAATGCATTGCAGCTCTTGAAATATGGAGTTTTTCTTTACCAAATTTGAAAAAATCGTCTCTGATTGTTATTTTTGTTGCAGACCCCTGGCTTAACCAACCGATTAGCACGGTTGGCTGCGTACGTGAGAAAGTAGTTCAATATACAAACATGCATCGAAGGCCTTGCGGTCAATGGGGTGTAACAAAGACACTTTCATTTTTATTTATATTATGGTGAGAAATATTGGAAGGAGAATAACCGTTTGGTTATTTATTAATTTTATAGTCTCGAATTTCCAGCAGGGCTGTAAAAACGGGCGACAAGCATCGCGACATTTCGACGCTCGTTTTCAGCGACTGGGAATCGCTGAGGCTGGGAATTTCTGGCTGGGAATCATCGTGGCTGGGATCACTCCGGCTCATCGTAGTTTGTGCCGAGCGTGGACGGCCGCTTACCGGTTGGTGTGCGGAACCTACTGGAGTGTCCTGGCCATGTTTTCGCTTCTTCCTGCGGATAAAATTAGACATTGATGACAACAATAGCTCGAGCTGATCCGTCCACAGTGAAGCTTAGCGGCGTGTGGTATCATGGTTAATACACTCACACCTGCCAAGGTATAAAAAATATGGGCGGCCGCTGGATTCGAACTGTGAACCTCGCAATAGGAAGCGGCGAATTCGCTACCTGCTGGGACAACACATCGCTGCCCATAGCATAATTGACGGATGTGCACCAATGGGTGCAGATGTCAACATTGATGACGTCTTTGATATTGTGAACTCTTCTTCTTACTTTAGAAAGCCTTTTTGACCTCCTGTATACCAGGAGGTTGTAGGTTCAATCCCGACCCTGATGCCTGCTGTATATTTGGAGTTTGCTTCTCTCCATCACCCCGTGGTTGCGTGCAATTTTTTTCCGTGTCCTCCGGTTTTTCCTTCCACATTTTAAAATCAATATCACGCGTTTAGAGTATTTGGCTGCTGTAAATTTCAACGTGACAAGCCACTTCATTTGTGATATCCAGGTTGCTTCAGAAAAAGAGCTATATAGCTCAGTGGGCTTACCTTGTAAAATACAATAAATAGGTGGCAACACTGCTCAGGCGACCATCCGGACCTTTGTCGGTTCGTTTTTGCTACATTCTGCTTCAAGGAGTTGCAACACTGGCCCAACCAACCCCTCTTGTCATGAGCAGTAGCATACGCATCGCCTCGATAAATTGATCATTGGGAACTCACGTTGCCTGAGCCCCTTCTTCTTGCAGAAGAAGAAGACTGATCCAGCCACTGCAGCCAAAACCAACAGTGGCACAATGACGGCGACAGCTATGATCCCGGTGTCAACACCACCACCATTATCAGCAACACCTACAAAAGAGACACACATTTGCGGCAAGTGTTAATATTGCCTGAAGGTTAAATGGGTAATGGTGCAGCCATGCAATTTGCTCGCCCACGCCACTGCTGGCAGAAGCGCCTCCCCCTGCCACTTAAGAGCCCCTTCCGGTAAGTACGTTGGCCTAGTCTTCGGTGCCGGTGAGATGTCTTGGTGGAGAGGTGGGGAGTACCCACACTTTACCTCACCGCACGTGACGTTGCCAATCAGATAGCCATTTGTACTGCTGCTGCTGGGTGGACAAGGTGGGCGGGGAGGCAGGGATTTAAGGAATTGCTCCCCTGTTGTTTCAACTATGGCTGCAGAGTTTGGTAGTACATGTTGTTTACGTCATCGAATGGTGACATCCGTTTTTGGGCAGCAATTCGTTCTTTGGTTATCAACGCATCTTTTGTCACAGTGGGGGCCCGGTGGGAAGTCAACAAAGGAAAGCAGCTGCTGATGTACCTGGTGTTGTGGCTGATGGGCGTAGTGGATGTAGTTGTTGTAGTAGCGGTGGTTGTAGCAGCGGTGGTTGTACCTGGCCGGATGGTAATGATAACCACCGCCTCGCCCCAGCCCACCGAGTTATTGGCCCAGCAGGAGAACGACCCAGAGTCCGACTCCACTAGCGGCGCTCAAAGGACAGGGAGTTGCCGCTCACAACCGTCCCGTGGGCAGGGAGCTCTGCTACGAGCAATCACACCACAACACAGCACGCACGTGGTCATTATCGCGTGATTACACTGCTGCAAAAACTGCGGAGAAATGTAATTAGATGTATGTTGAACTTTTTTGGACCGTATTGAGCCAACCGTGGTAATCTGAGGTGCAGGGAAAGGAGAACAAACTAAACACAGGCAGGTCTAAAGAAATTAGTTTTCAATCTAGCAGTATGGCAAACATGTTGCATAACAGCCACGGAATGGGGGGGGGGACCTACATCTAGTCATTGTTTGAGAAAGGGCTGTAACAATGGCAACAGTCGCCTCGGTTTTTGCGCGTTTATGTAACGCGATTGTGAAAGAGCGTTTGATTAATTTACACTTATTTTTTTTCGCGCATATCATGAAATGACATGCTTTACCACGTTGGCCATGGTGTACGGAACACGCTGCGAGCTCATCGTTAGTCAGGCACAAAGTTCAGTAACAATGCTGCTTGAGGTGCAACAGTATGACAACAACCACAAGCATGGGAAGCGGCATCAGCATCTCATTCTCACGCGCTATTTTGTCGAGTGAACTTTGTGCACACATTCGAACGCGCCATCATCTCCATTACCCCCCCCCTCTCAGTAATCCAACCAATTATCTCCCCTCACAATCCCAGTTACGCCGCCACATTCAAACATCTCACGACGTTTACAATATTTTGTTTTACTTGATTTATTAAATAGGATGTCACTATCTTAATACATGTATGGTAGTATTGCAAATATAATGTATGGTAACCAGTGAAATGTGTGGATGTGAGAATGTGGTTCGATAGTCTGCTCTATCCTTAACTCCATAAAACAAGAGGTATTGGCAGTTTCTTGTGGTCCCTTACCTGTCCCACAGGTAGTGCGTGATGTTAGGGTTCGCGTCGCTTTACAAGTTAACGAGGCGCCTTCCTTATCCACGTACCAATCGCCATCGTAGCCAGAGATACTCACACTTGGTTTGTCTGTGAATGGGGGCACATGCATAAGACCGTACACATTGCCTGGTCGCATTCACGAGCAAACTTCAGTTATAAGAGTGGCGAAAAATCAATTGAGGGAGACGTGTCTAACACGCCCCCCTCAGTGAGGATACGCCCCCTCAGTGAGGCCACGACCTCCTCAGTGAGGCCACGCTTCTTCAGTGTGTGAATCTGGCTCTGACACGAGGCAGTGCCTCCCCAGCTATTGACCTCACCGCACGTCACTGCTATGTGTGTTGAATTTCTTTCTCACCGTACATAGCAACCGTGCTAATCTGAGATGTGGAGGAAAAGCCAACAGACTAAACGCAAACTGGTGACCGTGGCCACGTGCGTTGCTCGGGAAGGACATCCCGCAGCCTCCATCACCTGGAGTGGCCTCGATCAGGGCAGCTCAAATGAGACCACAGAGATGGAGCCGGACGGCACGGTGACTGTGAGGAGCGAGTACCAGATGGAGCCCACGCACGAGAGCAGGGGCGGACCCTCACCTGCAGGGTGGAGCACCCGGCCCTGGAGCCACCTCTAGTGGAGCTCTCGACCACCCTCGACATCCATTATGAGTGGTGGGCATTATTCGAAAGAAATTCGTGTTCAATCTGTAATAACGTGGAATGTCTCGAATTGACTCAGGGCTGCCAATGGAGGTGACCACCAATTTAATTCATTTAAACAGTCACGACAACTGGACTTTCTGACTCATTTATTTATAATGCCCACCACTCACAGTGTATGTCGAGGGTGGTAGAGAGCTCCACTAGAGGTGGCTCCAGGGCCGTGTGCTCCACCCTGCAGGTGAGGGTCCGCCCCTGGCTCTCGTGCGTGGGCTATCCGGTACTCGCTCCTCACAGTCACCGTGCTGTCCGGCTCCGACTCTGTGGTCTCATTGGAGCTGCCCTGATCGAGGCCACTCCAGGTGATGGAGGCTGCGGATGTCCTTCCGAGCAACGCACGTGGCCACGGTCACCAGCCCCATGCCCTCGACCAACTGGGATGGGTTCAACTCCAGGGAGACGTTCGGGGAACTAGGCCACAGAGACACAGAGACACATAGAGATGTAGACAGAGAGACAGACACACAGATGGTTAAATACCGATAAGTGCTGCCCTCTATTGTGTGGAGCAGTGGTCACTTAAAGTAGCCTGTTCTCCAAGAAAGGACACAATAAGTGTGGGAGATAAAATGATTCTTAAAAACTATAGAATGGATCACCTTAGCGAGAGATGTCACGCCCAACAGTACAGAAAGACCCATGGACAGATGGATTACTGAATCTATCTGTGTGGAACCTCGAGCATTATCCTCTTCTATGTGTGGGTATTCCTCGGGTACTCTGGCGTCCTCCCACAAAATCCAAACACTCACTACGGAAAATAGCCAAATATCCCTACACAGGCACCTCCCTAAACTGACACCTTAGAATCAGACACTTTTCCGGGTAAATAATGGGCACTGTTACTCTTGCACGATGTCTGTAAGTTTAACTTTTTCGCACCATATGTAGCCAACCATGCAATTGGAGGTGCGGGGNAAGGACAACAAACTAAACACAAAAATGTTCTAAAGAATTGAGTTTTCAATCTATAGTAACAACGTGGAATGTTTAGAATGGACTCATGGTTGCCAATAGAGATGACCACTAATCGAAGCTCATTCATGNACACTACTCACAGTAGATGTCGAGGGTGGTGGAGAGATTCATTGGAAACTCAAATGCTGGGTGCTCCACCCAGCAGGTGAGCGTCCGCCCGTGGCTCTCGTATTTGGGCTCCATCCAGTAGCGGCTCTTCACGGTGACCATGCCGTCGGGCTTCACCTCTGTGGTCTCATTGGAGCTGCCCTGATTGAGGCCACTCCAGGTGATGGAGGCTGCGGGTTTTCCTTCCTGAGCGATGCACGTGGCCACGGTCACCAGCCCCATGCCGTCTACCAACTGGGATGGGTTCAACTCCAGGAAGACGTTCGGGGAGCTGGGGCACAGAAAACAGAAACACAGAGAAGGTTAAGTGTTGGCCTCTACTTTGTGGAGCAGAAGTTACTAAAAGGATCTCAGAGGTAGCTCTGTTATCTGCTTCTTTGGCTGTTCTCCAACAAGAAGGAACACACGACCCTTTCCCATTCTGATGTTGTACGTGTACGTCATCATGGAATGGTTATATTATGATGACGTATATATCTGAAGAAAAACTAAAAAATCGGAGGCTCCGACAAGGTCATACGGGAGGGTGTGTGGCACAGTTTGGTACGAACTAGCAAACGGTTCTCTGCAGTGAGTACAATATTTAAAAACAACGCACTATGCCTATGTAAGTAAATGAGCACTGAACTGCTTGCGCGTTCCGAGATTCAGTAGTGAACGGGACCCCACCCTGCAACTTGCAGACGTCTCGGAACGGAAAAGCTTAACTGTGGGAGATTCAAACTGATCCATCTCATGACACTGATCACACAATGAGATAACATTGGGGGGACGAAATATAGATGAAGGTCATGTTTGGGGTGGCTGATTCTGTGCAACATTTCATCCATGTAACATTTGATTTAACTGGGTGGAGTTGTGGGCAGTTATCCTGACTCACAGTTGGAAGGTTGTGAGTTTAAATAGTGGTTGGAGATGGACTCAAACTCATAACTCTGGAATCAAAATTAATAAAAAAAAAACAATAAAATCACGACGTTTCGGAGGCAACACAAGCTTCCGTCTTCAGGTAAACTGTCACAGCAAAATATCTGATACAGATATTTTGCTGTGACAGTTTCACCTGAAGACGGAAGCTTGTTTGCTTCCAAACGTCGTGATTTTATTCTTTTAGTTTTTTATTTATTAATTTTTATTTCATTTTTAACCTACGTGACTTCACCGAAAGAACTAAGAGTATAATCATTGCAGTCACGAAAGCTTCAAATCTAGAATTCATAACTGGACTTGAGGTCATCCTCAACTTATTAGCCGTGGTCAATCCATGAAATGGCGGAGCCAGGATTTTCAGGTAGGGGGCAACCCCTCCAGCAATGAAAAATTATCGGAGTTGTTAGTAAGTAAGGGCTTGTCCCTTTCTTTTTATTCGACGCATGTGCGGCGATGGCCAGCAATCGATCGAGGGTCGAATTCGAATCGTGTGTNATCGGCATCGCGCTTGCTGTACTGTATACGCAACTGTGCACAATTCTGTGAGTCACTTATAACTGCTTTGCCATTAGTATTGCCAATTATCGACTCAGACTATTGTCCTATCATCTCATAGAGTCCCTGGCACCTAATAATATGCTACACAGTGGCAGTGAGGGTCGAAAAATGCCGATTTATTACTAATAAAGCCCATGATCTGATCTAAATTCGGGATTTCGATCAGATCATTTGGAGGCACGTGCCAACTCCCCGCCCCCCCTCCCACTGGCTCCGCAGTGAATCCACCCTCACAATCTCGTGACGCAACAATCATAGACTAATGGTGGAGTGGTAACCAAGGAGAGAAAGTGTCCGAGAGTCCTCCGCCATGGAGATGGAGCAGTTAACCTCAGATAGTGTGCGGGTGGGCTTGGTGTATAGGTATCACTTTTTCTGAAGTCACAATTAGTTCCACACCAGAGATATGTAAAATGTTCACTTGTTTTTTGGGTACCAGGTAGAAGCAGATCTGCAAACTTCAAGAGGGTGGAGGTCTCAAAATTTGAAGATTTTGAAAATAGGGCCTCATTGATGACAATTCCTCACTTTTTGCAGAGTAACAAGTTAGGCATTGTGGGTAGAAGGCGAGGCAAGTCAGGTGGGAGGCAGTGGCAGGCACTTGGTGCCAACCCTAAACACGTTCCTTCGGAGTGGGCAGGTAGGAACTTGGTTGGACAGCGCATTCGTGCCAGAGGTCGCAAACAGGTTTTGATTCCTTACCCGTACCCGGCCACACCAGGGTCGCAAACGGGTACCCGGCTACCCGTACCCGGCCGGGTACGGGTAGCCGGGTATTGGGTAGGGTACGGGTATCGGGTACCCGATTGCGACCTCTGGGAGACCATGTTGCAGGCCGGTGGGTTGATGAAACTTGAATTGAGAAGGCAGTTGGGAAATGAGTGACAAAGGTTACTCCACCGTGACTCACGGCCTTCTTCAGGGGGGTGAGTCACGTGCGCTACCCGTACCCATTGGCCGCACCAGGGTGCCGGGTACCCGTACCACCCGGCTGGGTAGGGTAGCCGAGTATGGTAGGGTACGGGTATCGGGTACCCGATTGCGCCTCTGATTCGTGCGACTGACAAATATGCACGACAGACAGACAAATAATCCCTGGTGGGCAGTGTGGAACCTGTTGTTCCTACCTGTAAAAGCCAATTCCGCTGCATGTTCCGTGACCATGTCAGAGGATGCTGAATGTAAAAAATAATAAGAGCTCCTGTGGACGGTGGCATTGGAGAAAAATACGAGTCCTTGTGTAGAGTAGTAGTTAATGACGTTACGTCACGCTCACCCTCCGGTGCAGTGACGTCAGAGAGTGACGTCATGCACGGCGGGCGGAACGGTGACGTCATGTCCCCTGGGGTATTTAGGCTGGGGCCCGTGACGTGAATGAGGTCGTCGTGGGAGCCCGGGAACGTGAAGGGTGGAAGTCGGGACCCAGGGTAGGGGGAAATTAGCGCCAGGCTAGAGTGGCTGCTTCACCCGGCCGGCCGAGTTGGCTGATCCCTCCGTCGGTGCAGTGGGAAGAGCCCGGGTACTCTGTGTGTGTGTTAGGGACTCCCAGTACCCTTCCCCTGGGGAGATATATAATAGCCCGTTCAACTTAGGCGTAAGCCAATAATAAACCCTTGGCGAAAGCCCCTGAGAAGATCTGCCTCCGAGTCGTCTTTGGCCTCTCAACACTTGTATAACACGGTAGTAGATAAAGATTGGCAGAAAATATTTCCCCATAAATGTGTAGTGTCAACGATTCAGAGACAGAGTTTCTAGGGAGCACTTTCTTTATTAACAACTTTCACGGTCTCGTTTGCACACTCTTCACAGTAGCTTAGCCTAGCCTTACATTACACTAGCCGTCTAACACTGATGGCGCTGACTGAGATAGCCAACTACTATCCTTCATAGCAGAGACGTTTAGCGACGATGGTGACGAGACGACAGCAATGACGAGATGAGTCTATTCCCAGAACCGGCAGCCTCGGGCCCCGCTTTCGGCTCCTTTTATGCTACCAGCTCAGCCTGGCTCCGCCCTGACCACGTTTCCCTTCTTGAACCTACTAGCAGGTTCCAGGGGCCTCCAGATGGGGTCCTCCGTGACCCTTACCCAAGATCCCTGCTCTGTCAACACACCTGTGCTCACGCTCACCGGCGTGTGTACTGTCTGTTCACCACAGCTGCCGCTGCTGTCCAACAGCCGGCGCTATTACACTACAAATGTAAGGATAAACTTTTGCGATCTACGATGTACTACACATATGCAGTGAGATGGCAGAACAGAACTGAGGGTACGTGGCCACGTTACTGTATCATTGCACATGCCGTATCACTGTATGGCTCATCTGCGCAGATCAAGAAAGAAGTTTGTTGTAGACCACTCAGAAATCGCGTTACAACTGCATTGTGCAAAAGTGTTCCCTATTAAAAGAACTGCGTCGTAGCGAAAACGCATTATAGTGTGAACACCACCATGCATTAAGTGATGACTGTCCCTACCAGTTTTCAGAATCAAGAGTGAGGGACGGGGAGGAGCGATAGCCCACGTCCCTTGGGTCGGAACACTGGTTTCACTGTCATGCTCGTGGGAACAGCGACAGACTCAGAATTGATAAAGATCCATTTAGAACGGCACCGGCATATCAAATTAACTTTTGACTGAACTTTCTTACTGGGAAACACAAATACGCTTGCAGTAAACAGAGTCATTGTTTTAAAATGTGGAACTGATACGTAGTGTAGTATTGTTAAAAAAACAAAAAAACCCTCACCATGCACAGTGAGGCTGATTGTTGCTCCAGCGTTATTTTGAGTGCCAAAGCCACAGTTGAAGTCTCCTCATCCTCCAGACGCAGATCTTCAATGCGGATGGATCCGTCCTTCAGTTCAGAGGCGAAATTCGTGAAGTTCAGTCGCCCATAGAAGTTGGTGTCATTGTCAATTGTGTAACCATCAGGACTGGCAAAGGCTATTCTCACTGAGGACTCTCCGTTTCCTTTCTGCCAGGTTATAGTCCAGGATGTTTGTGGCCCCGTGTAGAGGCATCTCAGGATGACCTCTTTCCCCCTGCTCCCATTCACAAACCGATCCACCTCCACTTGGGAGGTTCCCAAGGTCACCAGACCTGCAGGGATAGAACAGAGACAGCAGAGTCGATTTTAAACAGTTATGAAGTACACAGCAGTCTATAATTTTGTTGTCTAGAAACCCAATGAGAGACCGGTCCATCAGACTGTTGTCTAGAGACCCCCAATAAGTAACTGTACTGTATGCATATCTCAGTTTTGTACAGTTAAATATTTAAAATTGTATACCGTGCAATTTTTTTTGGTAAAAACATCGCATTAATTGAAGCTTAAGAGTAATTGGTGGTAAAATCAATATTGCACCATTGTCCTGTGCAAAAGTGGCAATTTGTAGCATCTGCTCATCCCTTCTACACAGCCATGAGCAAACTTGTACCTAAAGGAAACTTTCCTTCGTAATGCAATTTTAAAAGTTCATATCATATATCATAGTTAGCATGACAGTAGTGTAATGCGAGCGTATGCTGGGGCTTCGCCGCCCCAGCCCCTAAGCCCACCAGGCGACACGAACCATCGGGGCAGGGTTCAGGGCGGAGCCCTCGTGCGCTAGGGGTGGTCTTATCTGGAAAGTTCTTAAGGGGTGTGGTGAAGGGCGGAGTCTGGGTGACGAGGGAAGGGATATAAGGGAGAGCCGGAAGGGGATTGGGGTCAGTTGGTGAGAGCTGGAAGCTGGGCCACGTCGCGGGTCTCCGCGAGCCATCGGCCACGTGGCGACGCGGAGACGGCTCCCAGCGCGCCGTCTGCCAGTGGTGCGCGGGAGCGGAGAAGCGGGAGCGAGAGGGCAGCGCGAAAGTGGGACGCCAGCTCACGCGACGCACCGAGAGCGAGAGAGCGGCGCGAGAGCGGGACGCCAGCTCCCGCGCCGCGCCACGGAATGACCGAGGGAGCGGAATGCGAGCTGTCCAGATAACGAAGAAATAAACAGTCGCTTGTCGTCGACCTGTTTTAATACAGTAGGACACTAGAATGGGCTAATATAGGCATATGAGCATATAACACGGCATGCGCCTGACCCTATCAGATCACGAAAGGCAAGCAAATTAGAGCCTGGATAAGTGCTCGGATGGGTGATCACTATCTCGCCGTCGTGGGCATCATGATGGCGAGATCTTAACTACATTGCGTGGTATATAGGAGGTCGTGAGTTCGATCCTGACCCTTACGCCTGCTTTATATTTGGAATTTGCATGTCTCTCTCCCTGCCGTCGCGTGGATTTTACCTCTGGTGCAATGCTCAGTAGGGCCTTGTAAAATATAAACAGTTTAGTTGTACCATGCATGACAATCGTGTTGAAGGCAGTAGTTATCAGAGGGCAATGCAGTAAGTGCATTGTTTTTGTACTCCACCCCACCATCAACGTGTATTGACCAGCATGGTGAAGTATGGTCAAATAACCATCACGACCCGCATGGCGTAGGAAGATCCTCATTCAGTAGTGGATTGAGAAACAGGTTTTAAGTGAACTCCTACAAACATGGGACTGTTGTCCCTTTTCCCGGAAAGCACACCGCATCCCGCGCTTTCAGATTTAATTGTCCTTCCCCCGCACCTCCGATTAGCATTGCTGGCTATGTACTGTGTGAAAGAAGTTCAACATACAAGAAGTCCAACACAGATCACTTATGAAAATGAGTTATATAGCGCAGTATGCCTTACCTGCTACTGTTAAGTAGTTTAGTAGTTTAGTTTCTAGCGAGCCAGTGTAGTGGCTTCATGCGGCAGCAACGAGAGAACCAAGAAATGAGCCCCATTGCACATTATCAGGGGACGACACTAAGAATATGTACAGCTGGGTCATAAACCAACATCATCCTTTACTAACGGCTACTATCCACCTCATAATCTAGGGAGGGGGCGGGGGGGTGGAGTTACTCGCACGCTCAGGATGATCTGTAATCTTTGTGTGATTTAAATATAGCTGTGTTCTCCTATAACGCGGTAGTTGCGTTCCTGAAGAAAACTGCGTCATGGAAAAAAATGTGTTTTAATATATAATATAGGGGGTAAAGCACAGTCCACGATAACACGTGAGATGCGTATGCAGGCTGAAGTAACACTGAGGCGCGTGGTTAGCATCTATAAGCATCCAGCAGCATCCCATTGCTTCCTGTGGCGTTATATATCTAATTCCCATCCGTGTGCAGTGGTATAGCGCTGGCTGCTGGAGAAAAAGGGGATCTGTGTTGTACGGCAGCACTGACGTCAACAGGCCACGAGAGGGGGATTTATGGGAAAGGTCACAGAAGGGGCCCAACAGAAGTCTCGGAAACCCGCTAGTAGGTTCCATAAAGGGGGCGTGGACTGGGCAGCGCAAGGCCACGATGAGAGTATAAGGGGGCCTCTGTTGGGGACATCGTAGCTGTTGTTGGAAGTGGGATTGCCGTCGTGCTGCTCACGTCCATCGTCACCATTCTTCTCGTAGTCGTCTCCGTCTTCACCATCCCGGGGCGCCGCTAGTCAGACAGCCTACAACTGTTCTAACTAAGTAGTGCCGCCGACAATAGACGGTCTTAATAATAGTGTGTTATCCGATGGTGCTTGCTAAATAAGAGAAGTGCCTCCAAGTTTTACTGTCTCCGAGTTAGTCACTACACGTGTTATAAAATGTTGTTCCCAATACATTTATCTCGTTATATACTATTTGTCTTTTGAAAACATGCAGCGTTAAATAGAACAGACTGTATTGTGCGCTGGATTAGTCATGCTCCATCACACTCAGTAATTGCTACTCAATAAAATCTTAACATAATCAGCTATATTTAATCCACTTCTGGATGAACGCCTCCCCAAGCCACCACCATCTGTCACGGTCCAGAGATGTAACTACCCACCTTCAATAGATTAACCAGGTACACACGTTATAACACTACAATGGCCGATGGGATGTGAACTACAGAATAAATTAAAATAAAACTCAGTAAAGAAGGTTGCAAAGTTGGGGTCGGGATCTATTTTAGAAAAGCTAAGTAATAATTATATACATTTGTAAAGTGGCGCATTTCATCCATAAATCCCAATGCGCCACCACCGTGTATGGAAAGCAGGAAAAAACAGAACGGTCAGGGTAAACTGCCAGGACTAGGCGGTAGAGAAGAGGCGAGTTGAAAGAGGTGAGATTTCAAGACAGACTTAAATATAAACAAATATATTTCACGACTATGATTGTCTTACTAGCAAAACAAACCGTTCCAAAGTTCGGGAGCTGCACTGAAGAAAGCCCCATCACTCCAGTACAATAAGTTCGCTAAAACAATGAACGATATCTGCTGGAGGGCCAAAACTGTAGAGCCACGCGAAATGAAAATCCTATGGAGTCGTGAGTTTATAAAAGCAGGCTTACCGTAAAGCACCAATAGTCGAAACGGCCCTTTCATATTTCACACGGGCAGCACCAAGTTCTTGAATTTCCACTCATCCGGCCTGCCTGGAGGTCGACTGGTTTTCACGACGCGCACCACCCGAGCTCACTCGGACTCATGGCAGCGCCGTGGACTTGAGACTGTGTGATTAAGCACGCACCTCCTTAATCGATAAACACTGGTCACTCATTAACCAGGGAGACACGGAAAACATTGCTCAAGAGATGCGCTTGCCTGGTGGGGTTGGTCAGAAGAATACGGGCGGAAAATTTCAGCATACGAAGCGATTTGATGAATTGTCTCCACCAGGGTTGTGACTTTTATTCGAGATTAAGCTGTAATTTTTCTCGTTTTTTAACGATCTCAAAATAAGGTTGAACGTGGTAAATTCTATATCTCTGTCCGTCTGTTTGTAATGGCGAAAGGAATGATTATGCTCGTAAAGATGATCCATCCTTAAGTATTGTCTTTCCATCTTACGTTTAGGGGTTTATCCAATGGTTTGCATAAAGCTTGGAGAAACAATAAAGCCAGCCGACACGATTGGAAGACAGAATCCAATTGTACTAATCAGCATCATCAGACAAGAGAATTCTGTAAGGGACGTCGCACACGGTGAGCAGCGTAACATCATATTGTCTTTAGCATCTGTCTCAGAAAGTGACATCACAAGATAGGCGGCCTTTACGTGTCACCATGGTAAAGATGCCATTGAAAACCGAAGGTGCGATGCATATCATGCATGTGACTATTGCGCCATCTGTCGTTCCACTTAGCGATGTAAAGATACACTTACATATACACTTAATGAATTTCATCAATCATCTCAACTCGCAAAACCCATCCATCTAGTTCACCATGGAAGTGGAATTGGAAAAAACTTTCCATTTTCTGGATATTCTGCTCGTGCATGACCGAAACTGTAAAATAACACAGCATTTACCAAAAGAAAAAGCACAATGACGTCGATCTGAATGCAGAGTCACACCATTACCCCGCGCAGAAATCTTCTCTCATGAAGATGATCTATTTTATTTTATACCTACGTGACTTTACTGAAAGAACCAAAGAGTAAAGATTAAACATGGGAAATAAACGCTGCAATTGAACGGTTGCAATGATGCACACATCAACGGGCACTGCATGCCAAAACCAAATCAAATAGCACAAGTGTAAAATGTATCAAGCAATTACAATTATTAAAATACCGTACATTGCGTGAGTAACTGATAAAATAGCCAGATTCTTGGAAAAACAAAACATCCGAGTGAGATGTGTCATGGTACATAAAAATAAAAGCTAAAATCTGGTACTAAAGATGTATACCCGAAGTTGTCAACAGAAGGTGTGTTCCGGATTAATGGCTCCTGTGGAAAATGCTATGTTGGTCAGACGGAATGATTGGTGAGCATGATACTAAAAGAACACCAAAGAAATATGAAATACTCCCAAACACAACTGTCAGCAGTTGCAGAACATGTTGCCAACAAGAACACAATTGATTTTGATGTTGCATTTTTGTGTACTACTGTCCAAGAAATAATATATTGAAATTGAGAGAAATAAAATGTGTTTTAACCGTTTTGATAGCTACAGGCCCAGTGCTGATTGAAAGTAAATTATCAAGCATGCCTATACAGATAACCATACGTCGATGTTGATTAACTGTGAGTAGCCAAGAAGAGGTATTGCGAGTTTGGGCCCAAAAACAGCAGAATGTAGATACATAATGTAGATAATATTGTACATACAATGTGTGTTGATTAACTGTGAATAACCCACCAATAATAGATATCCATGCATACATTACCCCCAAATCGCGTTATTTATAAATGTGTCGCAACCCTCCACCACCCGACACGGCCATTCAGTAAAAAATGTATCACGTTGACAACTGACAATGCTCAGTTGACGACCTCCTGTATACCAGGCGAGGTAAACATATCCTAGCCACGGTGGCAGCCCACGGTGGCGAGATTAGATCGTTTTTTCCCCGTCATCATGATTCTTCTTCTAGTGAGACGCATGGTCACACGCCATCTAAATGTTATCACAAGAAAAAGTTTTCTTAAATGTGCCCATATTTCCTGATTCTTGTGGTTCCCTTTCTCTGTCTCAATTGCGTTCCTTAATTCATTTTTCAGCGTTTTATTAACATTTACTAAATAAGAAAGATTAACTTTGGAGCGTGATGCAGTGTTCAATAAAGTTTTAGAATGTAAATAATGTACATAGAACACGCGATATTTATGAGATGTATGTTAAAACACAACACCCACTTGCCATAATTTTCCCAGCAGTACCGTTAAGAAGTGAGATACCACGGCAATTGTGACAATTGGAATGGTCACCCTTCTTCTTGTATATACAATTAATCTGGGCATCTTTAAAGTCCCACTAGCGGAAGTACCCGGCTTTGCCCGGGTGAAAAATATATTTCTTAAAAACCTTACATATACGTCGTACTCTGAAATGGTAATTGTTGTGGTTTCACGCTTGAACACACCGGTGGGCTAAAGCAGTGAACTATTAGTCTTTTATCAACGTGACACTTTTACTGATTGGCCGTGTCGGGTGGTGGAGGGTTACAACACATTAATAAATAAGGCGATCTAAACCCAATAACGTTTATGAATAATGGTCGCGAAAGCCTACGTGTTACAAATTGACTCACTTTACTTAATAACCAGGCTACAGTCTACATTATAGACTGCCAGTACACCCACCCAGCTTAATAACCAGGCAACAGTCTACATTATAGACTGGCAGTACGCTCACCCAGCTTAATGACTATTTGTACAGTCAACATTTAAAGAATCGATTCTTGGCGCGTCGTGTTTAAAAGTAATGACACAGTAGTTTTTTCATCTGAAATGGTAATTGTTGTGGTTTCACGCTTGAACACACCGGTGGGCTAAAGCAGTGAACTATTAGTCTTTTATCAACGTGACACTTTTTACTGATTGGCCGTGTCGGGTGGTGGAGGGTTACAACACATTAATAAATAAGGCGATCTAAACCCAATAACGTTGTTTATGAATAATGGTCGCGAAAGCCTACATGTTACAAATTGACTCACTTTACTTAATAAGCAGGCTACAGTCTACATTATAGACTGCCAGTACACCCACCCAGCTTAATAATCAGGCAACAGTCTACATTATAGACTGCCAGTACGCTCACCCAGCTTAATGACTATTTGTACAGTCAACATTTAAAGAATCGATTCTTGGCGCGTCGGGTTTAAAAGTAATTACACAGTTGTTTTTTCATTGGTATGTAATGTTTGAAAGTTTTCAGAAGATTTTAAATGTATTTTCCCCCCGGGCAACGCTGGGTATATCGAGTTTATACCACAAAGTCGTCGCTTGACACGGGTGGGGTGTCGAGGCCTAGTACCGTGCAGAGCCTCCGGCCTCGCCTAAATTGCCCACCCGGCTGAGGCTGGGTAATGGGGCCGTTACCCCCCCCCCCCGCGCTACAATAATACTGTCTAATCGCTATAATTTTATTATCTACCGACCCTATAATAGTAATTGCACACATTGGGGTGGGGGATGAGTGAAGAGGACGTGAAACTTTGATGAATTTACCTCAGAGTCGCGTGTTAATGCGTGCGCATATTTTTTACGGGAATTAAAAATGGCGTCCACCCCGCAGCGAATGCGTCGCTAACCGTTGCCAGGGGCAACCGCCGTGGAAAACCAAACGGACCAATCGCGTCTCGCAAATCCCTCACATTTCGTCCAATGAAACTGCGTATGGTCCGGCGACACACAGACAAACAGACACACACACAGACTGACAGACAGACAAACAGACAGACAGATTTGCGATTTTATATATATAGATGGGAGAGTTTTTCTGTCCCATATGTGATTGAAAGGTAAACAAAGCTTATGTATCAGGGTATGCGGCCACTGTGGCAATGTTAACTCCCTCGCCTGGTATACAGGAAATCGTGGTTTCGATACCGACCCTGACGCCTGCTGTATATTTCTAGTTTGCATATTTCCCTGTGGTCGCGTGGATTTTCCCCCAAAATTTACAAACATGCCTTTAGAGTGTTCGGCTACTGCTATAAATATCCAAATGATGATAAGCCACTTCGTTGAGCTATCAACTGTGAAAGCAAGGTCGCTTCTGAAAAAAGAGCTACATCGCTTAGCGGGTCTTACCTGGTTACACATTTTTTTATTTTGTTTGTTTCGTTTTAGATATGTTGTAGATTTCAACAGGTGGGATTCTCTCTGAGTCCACATGCTTTTCCAGGTTGTGTTTTGACGCATGGCTTTATTGACCTTGGCCACATCAAATGTGGAGGTCCACCTCACTCGATGATGACGATAGTAGCTTGTGGCAGGCCGTCGAAAAACATTGGGCGCTACCAAAGAGCGACAGTTCAGCAGTGAGTTTAAAAGTGGTCACGCCAACGTTCGGTTGACGGCCGCTTACCAGTTATAGTTCTTCCATGGAGACAATGTTTCTCATCGTGCGCCATATATGGCTTGAGTATATATGGCTTCATACTCTTAGGTTTTTTAATATATGGCTTTAGGAAAGGACCGCTAGGAGTTGAACAGTTGACGGGGATAGGGCTGTTAGGGAGGTACACAGACAGGGATTTCTCTCGATTTAATCTACGTCTTAACTGCTGTATGTTAAGGTTAAAACAAATGTTTAACTGAAAACTCTTTAAAAAAACGTTACATGTTTTAAGCTAGCGGTCTTTTTTTTCTTCCTCGGAATGGAAAATGTGGAAACATGACGGCTTGCTTAATCTAACTGAAGTAACGTGCTAAACAATTCATACATTATTTGTCGACAGTTCACTTTGGTCAGCTGTGGTTAGTCTCAGAACGCTTGTTCCTGATTCAAAGTCTTATTTGGAAATATTTCTACTCATGTGTAATCCTCAATATTCCTACTCGTGTAGAAACCTCAATATTTCTACTCGTATTGAAACCTCACTATGTTTACTCATGTAGAAACCTCAATATTACTACGCGTTTAGAAACCTCGATATTTCTGCTCATGCTCAATGAATGCCGCGGTGACGTTACGATGTTTGATAGCATGGGAAGCCGAGGTGTGTGTCATCAATGCTGGTGCCGCTGTGATGGCGGTGGTGTTGCCGCTTTGGTGGCACTGGGCGCTCCTAAAATTTTTGTTTTTGTTTTTTAGTTTGTTGTTCTCCCCATGCACCTCCGATTAGCATAGTTGGCTACATACGGTGCGAAAAAAATGCAACATTCGCAATTCAACAATGCCCATTGACTCACCACTGCCGAAAGACTGCTCTTGTGTGTTTAGTTTGTTGTCCTTTCCCCCGCACCTCCGATTAGCGCGCTTGGCTACATACTTTGTTGACACGTCTAGCTCTGTCTTGATGCGCAAACTGCAGCAACAACAAATTGCGCTCACTTCAGTTGGCGGCCGACTGTGCGACCCTCAAAGGGATGGCACCTCAACCCGTGGTCACCCCCGTGGATGCCGGTACGAGATGGCAGCGAGAGCGGTCCATGCGAATGCTGTCGCAAGAGGTCACGGTGTGAAATAATTTCAACTTGTGTACGTACAAGCCCGCATTTGTTTTGTTTAACCAAGTCCAGACTGAAAAGACAGGATGAGAGTCTCATTTTCAAGAGAGTCACCTCGGTCACTAAAACCTGGGTCACTAAAACCCTGGGTCACTAAAACTATGATAAATAATCAATGCAAGAACAACAGTGCCACAGACGTTCTTATATATTTTTNAAAACCCGAGTGGACAACTTAATTTCGTAGCTGTATTGGAATCTTTTGGCTGCAAAGGAGAACCATAATAACAAGTCAAACCCTGAAGGACAAAATTCCTAACGATTTCCACTATCAGCCACCGCGTGCACTCGCGTGAAAATCTCCAATTCCTGAGCAGCGACTCAACACGCACACCGTGATGATTCGATGCGAAAACGGAATGGAGGAACGCACAGAACGACCGACCAACCAACAATCGCATTTCAGCAACCCAACCGCACCGAACCCCCTGTCTGAGTTATCGTTCCCTTCATCGCAAAACCGCAGCCAAACAACTCTAAAAGACGCCTCCAGAGTTATTTGGCTGCTATGAATTTGCACGTGATGATAAGCCGCTTCACTGGGATATCATGTGTGGCCAAGTCACTTCTGAAAAAGAGCTATATAGCTCAATGGGCCTTACCTGGTAAAATAAAAAAAATAGTTTAGTGTGGCATCTCACTGCCATTTAAATGTTTACTATTTAACTATTTTTATTTTACAAGTTAAGGCCCGACTGAGCTGCTATATAGTTATTTTCCAGAAGCGACCTGGCCGTCGGAAATGATAGCTCAATGAACTGGCTTATCGTCATCACGTGGATATTTATAGCAGCCAAATAACTGTAAAATGCGTGGTGTTGATTGTGAACGTGGCGGGAAACCCGGAGGACCCGGAAAAAATTCACGCGACCACGTGGTGAAAGAAAGAAACGAAAACCCCAAAAATACAGCAGGCGTCAAGGTCGGGAGTGAACCCACAACCTCGTGAATATTAGGCGAGGTAGTTAACATCTCACCACCGTAGCAACCAGATGGTGGAGGTGGGGGACATTATTAGAGCAGAGCTTGGAGGTGTGGCGTCAACTGTGCAACAACTGTAAGGATATGTCAGAAATAAGAAACGGTAAATTGATAACAAAGATCATCTCCTTTGCTCAATCTAGATTTGAAGTTTTTCGTGACTGCAGGGATCCATACTCTTTGGTTCTTTCGGTAAAGACACGTAGGTATAAAATAAAATGGCCTCTTGTTGCAGCAGCCCCTTTTGCCCACTTCAGCAATTGCTTCTTGCTGTGGTTGTCCCACCTGATGACGGACGCTTGTGTTGCTCCCGAAACGTTGTGATTTAATTCATTTTATTTTATACCTACGTGACTTTACCGAAAGAACCAAAGAGTATGTATCTCCTTTGCTATCATCTTCTTTAACATCAAAATAATAATAATCATTAACATCACTACCATCATCACCACTACCCGTCACCATCATCACAACTCGCCTCAACATTAATCACCATCATCAGCACCATCACCACTGACATCAACATTGATCACTACCATCATCATCAGCACCATCAACATTGACATCAACATAACAATCAACATCGTCATCCATTAACATCACCATCACAACCATCATCATCAGCACCATCACCACTCACATCAACATTAATCACCATCACTACCATCATCATCAGCACCATCACACTCACATCGACATTGATCATGATCACTGTAACCACTTTTAGAGCGAATCTAAAGCCGTCGATTACTCAACCGGAATCATTTCCTCCGCGTCACGTGGTCTTGTCCCGCTTCGATTGTTCGTCCCCCTCCTCCTTGCATACAAAGTGAGAGCCAACAGGCGAGCGAGCGAGTGACTTCTCGTGTCTGTGTGTGCTGGTGTTGGAGAGAGGAGAGAGAGACAAAGGCGGACGTGCAGCATGGAAACCTCTGCTTTGCGCAGAGCGTAATGATAGCCGTCCATCTGCTGCTCCTCCTGTCTGCAACTCTGGGTGAGTTCGCTGTCAGTTTTTCAGATGCCGATTTAAAGACAAATGCCCTATTCACCGTAACCCTCGCTTCAGGTATGTTGCGTTGTGTGGGTCGCAGCTGCACAAGATTTGTCGACCATACCAGACGGCTATTCGCAGAACTGCGTACCTTAACTACTTACCTACGGAGTTGTCTTGTACCTACCCAATCGCTTGTGTGCCTGCCTACCAGATGGAACTAACGTGTTGACTACCTAGCCTGGTATACAGGAGGTCGTGGGTTCGATCCCGACCCTGAAGCCTGCTGCTGTATATTTGGAGTTTGCGTCTCTCTCTCTCATCATCACGGTGGTTCGAGATGTTAACTACCTCGCCTGGTATGCAGGGTCGTGGGTTCGATCCCGACGCTATTTGGAGTTTGCGTGTTCGTGGTCGCGTGGATTTTTCTCCAGTTCCTCCGGGTTTTCCCTCCACATTTAGAAACGTGTGCTCCGAGGAATTGGATGCTATAAATTTCCACGTTATAAGCCACTTCATTGGGCTATTATTTGTGGCCACGTCGCTTCTGAAAACGAGCTAAAGCTCAGTGGGTCTTCACTGTTGAAATAAAAAGCAAAATAATTACAATAGTTTTCACTGAAAAATAAAATGAGGTAAAAAACTAGTTTTGCAATGCACACATTTTCATTTGCACTCAAAGGTAGAGAATACATTATTGTGACTCTAAAGTTTATCAAATTTGATGTGCGGAATAAAAGTGGGTGGCTTGCATAAAAAAAGTAAAAATGGAAAGGAAGCCACCCACTTATATTCAGCACATCAAATTTGATTAATTCTGGGGTCAAAATAATACATTTTATACTTTTGAGTGTAAATAAAAGTGTGCATTGAGGAACTAGCGTTTTACCTGTTTTTTTAGAATCTCGTGCTTCGTTACAGGATATGAACGCGCCACATGCGGGGGTAGGGAGGCAGAAGACGGAAATGGAAGTTGCGTTTTGTTCGTGTAAAATGCCACACGTTGACTACTTTACTCTCGGTTTAACCAGGACCGCGCCCGGTCGCCTTTGTCGCTCCAGTTTTCATGTACCCACGCCCCACCAGGTACTCATTTAAGGTCGGTTCGGCCAAGGGGAGGCCCAGGAACAGTTATATATTATTTTACCAGGTAAGGCGCACCACGCTATGTAGCTATTTTAAGAAGCAACCAGACTATCACAAATTATATCTGAAATAAGTTGCTTATCATCATTACGTGGAAATTTGTAGCAGCAGCCAAATACTCTAAATGTGTGACGTCGATTATAAATGTGGAGGGAAAACCACAGGACCACGGGGAGAGAGACGCGCAAACTCCAAATATACAGCAGACGTCAGGGTCGGGATGAAACCCACGACCTCCTGTATACCAGGTGAGGTAGTTAACGTCTCGCCGCCGTGACCGCCATCACCGATGTTGGCAGTGAGCAGGAATCGAATTCGGGCCGCTGGGTTCGTAGCGAGTGTGCTAACCGCTGCGCCACGACTTCCTCCTGTATGTACAAAGATCCCCCGTATATTCCCGAATAGACTGTTGAGGCAATTGCTGAGAGCGAGCACCTATTAGGGGCCTGCAGCACATGAGATTTTGGGTGGCCTGACCGCCTTTGTCTCTACACACACGGTGTGTATACAACGAAAAGATAAAGATTCCCCTGTATAGCTTTAAAACTGTTTTGGTAAGTGCTGTTAGCGAGCACCTATGACGGCCGTCACAGCACACGAGAGGGTGGGTGGCCAACTCGACGCTCAGCCACCTTTGTCTCCCGAGTTGCAGTGGTGTTACGCATCACACCAGGCACCCTGTTGCGGCTGATTCGAACTAGGGGTGGTCAGGAACAGTTCAGATGATCGTCACTGGTGTTGGCCATGAGCGGGAATCGAACCCGGGTCACGGGGTTCGTAGTGCAGCACGCTAACCGTTACACCACCACTCCCCATGTGTATACACGATAATGTAGGTATGTTTAACTTCATTCGCACCATACTATCCAACCGCCCTAATAGGAGGTGCGGGGGAAGGACAACAAACTAATAACAAAGAAATTAGTTTTCAATCTAAATAAAAAAGAATGAGTGCACAGCTGACAAGGGATAGGGCTGTTCGGCGTACACAGATGTATCTCTATTGAGTCCACGTCTTACCTTAACGTTACATTTTTTAAAATAAATTGAAGACAATAAGTGACAGGTTTGAAGTCCGTCTGCAGTTTTTTTTTATCTTTCTTCCTTTGGATGGAAAATGTTGAGAGATGACGGCTTGCTCAATGTGACCAGAGCAGCGTGCTAAATGTTTCATACATTATTTGGTGGTGGTGATGCTGCTGCTGCGTTGCACAAAGGCAGCTAAAAACACCAACGTCTTTAGTCACACTCAACAACAAATGTACGCGCTATGGAGGACGCCCATTGCCTGAAACGTCTGGGTCTGTCCCATGACCTCCTGCTAGCTGCGAGCTCTCAACACTTACGTGATGACCTAAAAGTTGCACCTGGCCTGGCACAAACGCCGTGGTGACGTCACCGCCACTTTGTGGTGAATAGCGGTTGTTGTTGTTTATCCCAATTGATAAAGAGTCTGGAGACTTTTCCAGTGGCCATCTCAGTCAGACAACGTGTGGCACCTGCTGGGTCTGTTCCGTGACCTCCTACGAGCTGCGAGCTTTTGACACTTCACGTGATGGTCTCAAGGTGCACCTGGCCTGGTACACAGGCGCCGTGGTGACGTCACTGCCACTTCGTGGTGAATGGCAGTTGTTGTGTGCTGGCTGAAAGCACTTGTCCCAATACGCCGTGTAGGCTATACGCGGGATCTTTGCCTTTGTATGTATGTGTATGTATGTCTTTGTATATGTGTGTGTGTCTATGTTTGTATCTCTTTGTGTGTATATGTCTTTGTGTGCTGGTTGAAAGCACTTGTCCCAATACCCTGTGTAGGCTACACGGGGGATATCTTTGTCTTTATGTATATGTCTCTGTGTATATGTGCGTGTTTCTTTGTGTACATGTTTTCGTCTTCGTGTATGTCCTCGCGTGTGTGTTTATGTCGTTGTGTGTATGTGTATATGTCTATGTGTGTATGTCTTCGTGTTTATGTGGAAATGTCTTTGTGTGTATGTCTTTGTGTGCATGTGTATATGTCTGTGTATATGAGTGTATGTCTTCGTCTTAATTCTAGATTTGAAGCTTTCATGACTGCAAGGATTCATACTCTTTGGTTTTTTCGGTAAATTCACGTAGGTAAAAATGAAATAAATGAAAACAACTAAATTAAATCACGACGTTTCGGGCGCAACACAAGCGTCCTGCTTCAGGTGGGGACAACGTAGCGAAAGCGCAACCGCTTAAGTGTGTCTCACTTACAGACTTAGGTGGTGTCACACACTTGCACACTTAAGCGGTTGCGCTTTCACTACGTTGTCCCCACCTGAAGCAGGACGCTTGTGTTGCGCCGAAACGTCGTGATTAATTTAGTTGTTTTCATTTATTTATTTTATTTTTACATACGTGACTTTACCGAAATTAACATAGAGTGTGTCTTCGTCTCTTTCCTGTGCAGGTGCCCAGAGTATTACATGGAGATCGACCACGACAGTGAAGCGTCCGGTGGGAGCGGAGGAGACGTGAAGCTGCGCTGCGTCTACAAGGGAAGCGGGACCGTCACAGATAATGGCGAAGGAAACAAATCAACAGCGTGTGACATAGCAGGTCGCCAGAATGATAAAGTCGTATAATGATACGTTACACGGCGCCTGACTTTCCTTGGCCACGGAAACAAGAATGCCACCATCGCAATCGCGCGCTGCGCGCCTCGGACAGCGGCACCTACATCTGCACATTCACGACAACAACACGGGACTAAGGAGGCGAAGATCAACCTCATCGTGGTCGGTGAGTTCAATCGGTAGCGAAGTGGTTCGTTTTGTTGACGAGTCTAACGAGAAAATAAAGTGGTTCAGGTCGTTGTTTCGAATCTTTTACTGAGGCCACGGGAGGAGGAATCCGATGAGCTATGAAGCTCTTCTTTCACTAATGTCCAGTAGGGGTGGGCCAGACGACCTCCTGTATAGCAGGTGAGGTAGTTAACATCTCGCCACCGTAGCAACGCCCTCCTGAAAATAAGGTATTGAGACTCAGCGAGGCTTTCCTGTGTAAAAAATATCGTAGAAATAATGACACGTAGATCTGTTGAATAAAATAGGAACATACTGTGCTCTGCCACAGGAAAGTGGAATATGAAAGTGGGGCACGGGTTACAACAACAACATCGACAGGAGTGCAAAAATAAAAGGAAAAGGCTGAACAAGTCACTAAATAATAAATATATAAAGTATATAAGTCCGATTTTCCAACACCAATATGTAGCAAGAGTGGCAGGCTACACTAGTGCTGCCATGCCCGCAGGCTGTGGGAAGCTTCTGGACTTAAAGGATATCGTAACAAACATTTGTAACCTTTTTTTAAAGTAACTTCCCTGGCTTCCACCAATAATCAGTTGCCGACATATTTTTAATTTCGGTGTTATTTATTTGGTTTTATTGTTATTTTGATTGGGTTTTTCCAGGTGTGTCAGTGTCAACATCGTTAATTTTTAACACGTGCAACGCTTTGAGATTACTCATTTTAAATGTGCTTTATAAAACTAAGTTCATTATATTATTATAATCTAATAACATAATTTCACGAAGAGGACGACTGCACGAAATCCACAGCCCGAGTCAGGGTGGCAATTACCGACTCGAATCGGCATTGAGAGGCGGTGCTAATCTCCAGTCTACAGGTTTGCAGAGCCAGTGGTGAAAAAAATCCACATTTTTATGGCAGGGCTGAGTTTGTCCACGGGACAACCGCCATTGACTCGCCCACAAAGTGGTATTTGTTGTATCGACCCCCAAGGAATGTGGGCTGAGTTAAACCCACAATCAGGTTTGAACTCGCATCCTTTCAGATCACCAGCCGCTCCACCACCGAGCCACCTGGCAGTAGCCGACGACAACGATGATGATGACGACGACGACGAACCCAGAACTGTGCTCACGACCTCCGCCGCCTTGCGTCGCCATTGTTTCAGTGACGCCAGAGGTGACGTTGGCGTTGGGCCCGGCTCCCTGGTGTCCGGTGGCGCGTCTCAGCTGGCGGCGACGTGCGTAGCGGCCAACGGGAACCCCGTGGCGAAGATAGCCTGGACGCTAATGAACGTCTCGGGAAGCTACTTTTTCTTGGACGCCCTGAAGGATGACGCGGGCACCATCATCGATCACAAAAATGGCTCCTTCAGCGTGACGCGGGAGCTGTGGTTGGAGCCGACGAAGGAGATGCACAATGCGTTGCTCGCGTGCGTCGTGACGCAGCCTGGAACGTCGATCAGATCAAGATCGTCGCTCTCAATGTGCACTGTGAGTGGTGTTTCCCACCATTCCGTGGTGACTAGAGATGTTAACTACCTCGCCTGATATACAGGAGGTTCTTGGGTTAGATCCCGACCCCTGATGCCTGCTGTATATTTGGAGCGTCTCTCCCCCCCCCCATGGTCACGTGGACTTTTGCTCCGGGTCCTCCAATTTTTCTCCTCCACATTTAGAATCAATATCACTATGCGTTTAAGTTATTTGGCTGCTATACATTTCCATGCGATGATAAGCAACTTCCTTGAGCTATAATTTGTGATAGCTAGGTTGATTCTGAAGAAAAGTGATGTAGCTTAGTGGGCCTTACCTGGTAAAATAAAAAAAGTTAGTTTGTAGTTTTACAGAGTATTCGTATGCACAAGACAATGTACCACTGCATACGTATAATAAGAGGTAAAGGCACAGCCCTGTAATTTCTTCTCACACCACTATTGATAGATGGTCCTCCTCCCACTCGAGAGAAACTTGGCCTACTTTCCACACAACCAGATGACTTGGAAGAGGCGGGGTACCCAAACTTAATCCCCGCGTTTGAATACTGCTGGGACCCCAGTGGCAGCTGTCCCTATGTGGCTCAAGGTGTATGCAGTGATGATCTACAAATGATAAGTCTGCTAGTACTGGTCAATGATGTCGTTTTATGCTTAAGATGTACCAAGTGTTTTACCAGCCCTGACAATGGGTCAGTTTTTAAAGCTCCACTTAAATCTATGTATGTATATTGAACTTTTTTCGAGGACCGTACGAAGCCAACCATGCTAACGAAGGTGCGAGGGGGAGGACAACAAACACCAAAAAGCTGTTTTAAAAAATTTGTTTTCAATCTAGATTTTAAAATGCATAACTCCAGTGGATTCCTATATCAGAAGGAAGAGCGTTCCAGACGACCACAGAAGCAAATCTGAAAGCGCGCGATGCAGTGACCACCATCTTTGTTCGATGCCTAGCCAAAAGTCGCTGCTGCGAAGATGACCACTGGAGTTTACGTGATGAAGGTTTATGCTCCTTGACGAGATCAGCGAGGTATTGTGGTTTCTTTGTGGAAAGCACTTTGTGTGTGTAATGAGTGCGATCTTTTAATCATGTATTCGTTGTCAGCAACCGGAAGCCAATGCAGCTCCGCGAGCACTGGCGGACATGCAGTAAATTATAATAACAAAAAGAATGTAGCAAATCGTTGGTGCTAGCACCGTTTATGATGAACAGGACCATCACGTAGGACGGCGCGATGTTTCACAGAAATAGTCTGCGGTAGTTTCAAAGTGGGGGGCGGGAGGGGGGGTGTTATTACTGTGTTTTGGAATCCCAGTTGAGCAAATTTGCAGGTAAATTTTTGTGGTCCAAATTTGGCAAATTCAAAATCAGAATATTTCTACTGGAGGAATCCGATGAGCTACAAACCTCTTTTTCGCAGGTGTCCAGTACAGGGCACTGGGTCAGAACGTTTACAACAACAAACAATAACAAACAACACGGAAACACGACAGGAGTAGTAGTGACGAGGGAAAGTTTGTGTATTCTACCATTTGCAGACAAGCCGGAGGTGACGATCAGTGGAGTCACTGGCCCCATGCAAGAGGGAAGCGCCAAGGTCACTCTCACCTGTCTTGCCGATGCCAATCCCAGCGCCAAGTACTCGTGGATGAGGTGAGGGTTCTGGTGTGTCGTAAGGTTGCCACCATGTCGTTTCTCACGATGCGACCTATACGGTGGCTAGATGTTAACTACCTCGCCTGGTATACAGGAGTCTGGTTTGATTTCAACTCCTGACGCCTGCTGTGTATTTAGAGTTTGCGTGTTCTCTCTCCCGTGGTTGCGTGGATTTTTCTCCGAGTCTCCACATTTAGAATCGACATGACGCATTTCGAGTTATTCGGCTGATGTAAATTGCCACGTGATTATGATGAGCCACTTTGTCAGGCTATCATTTGTAATCGTCGGGTCACTTGGGAAAAGAGCTAGATCAGCACAGTTGGGGCCTTATCTGGTAAAATATAGATACATATTTTTTTATAATGAAAGAATAGTAAATCGGGTTTTAACGACATGACGGTTATGCTGATACTTGCTGTCCGGTCCACTTTCAAGACGTACCACACATGGTTCATTGTTCGCTCCGATGTCTTGCCTTTCGCTCCGCGTGCTTCTCCAGAGCTACACGGCACAAACCGCAAATAGCCCCACGCAGTCGGAGTGTTTCGCGATAGGTTTTCCATGACAGTCTGTTCTATAACGACAGTAGTAGTAGTTGTGTTCCTGAAGAACGCCACATTATATGGAACAATCAAGTCATAATAAATATGTAATTTAGGGGGTAAAGCACAGTCCGCGATAACGCGTGAGATGTGTGACGCAGGGCCGAACAAAGACTGGAGGTGCATGGGTAGCATCTAAAAGCATCCAGCATGATCCCAATGCCTTGGGCGATGATGATCCTATGCCCAGGCAGCCGCGCAACTGCTTATTCGATCCCGTTATGTCCGATTCGCGTTATGAATTTTTTTCCAGGCGTGGGTGTATTTTGTGTGTTTTTACTTTTCCGTGCTTCAGAATGAAAGAGGATCATTTAAACATTCATCCCAACTGCAGGTTATGCAAACATTAAGTCGGCCAGAAGTCGTGGAGTTCTGAGCTGGCAGTGCAGAAATCCTGCGTTGGAATTCCAAGTTTCAGCCACGGTACCCGGGATTTAAAGTGGGTCGTTCAAGTGTAGCGAGTTGACGATCTCAGCCCCGTTCAGTGATGACTGCACCAAAAAATAGTACGTTTAAAAAACAATTGAACACGAAACGTCAAGGTCTACTCGAATTTTTAATTTCGTTGTGGGTTTACTCTCTAAAATGCATATGGTTAGTGCCGAGCTAGTAAACTAATTGGTGTTCTGTTTACGTGTCAAACCCTTACTAAATTGGCTGTGTCGGGTGGTGGCGGGTTTAACGACACATTTATACTATGCGATCTAACCCAAAAATAACTTGTATTATTAAAACTTGTTGTGAAATTTGATTTGGATAAATTCCAGCTCCTGAGAATCAAAATAATGTGTCTGTTCCACCGTCACGCGCTACGAACGTTGCTCCCAAGTGGCACGGCGGCTGGGGAAGTGCTGCGCCCCTAACTGCGTAAGTGAACAGAGGTCGCTCGGAGGGCATCTCGGAGGTAGCTCTCCAACGTCTGCTTCCGAGGATCGTTCTCTCACGCGATGGGGGGGGGGGGTGCTGGCACTGCTCTGTGAGATTTTGCGAATAGCTTCTTCATCTCACGCCACGATGCCGGAGTTTGTTGACCTTCGCCCACCACCCCGCACCTCGATTTAGCCACGGTTGGCTACGTACCGTGGGAAAGAAGTTTAACATGCATACAAACATATGTAACAACATGCATACAATATATATTCATGACATGAGTAGCAACCTACAACATACATAACATACGTGAAAACATACCTAATATATGTAACAACATTCATACATATGTAAAATACATACCGACATGCATAAATAACATATGATACGACATACATACAACACACATACATAACATACGTAACATACAACATACTTTACATATATAACATACATAACCTATGTAACATGCAACATACATAACAGATGTAACAAGATACGTACAACAAACATACATAACATACGTAACAACAGACATACAACATACTGTTTATACATGCACACTTGATATGCAACTGTGTGGGGGGGGGGGATTGGGCGGGATGTTTCAAAAATGTGTTTCTGATGTTATCTCTTCTGTTGTGTTTTGCAGAATGGTACACATATGAATGGCTCTGACCACAACACGCTGACTCTAGATCGTGCTGTGAGTAACTCCGGATGTACCGGTGCATTGCTGTGAACTATGTGGGCTCGGACGCTGGCGAGATCGAAGTCAACATCACCTATGCGCAAGGTCAGCCCACCACCGTGCCAACCACCACGCCTCTGCCAGGTAACCGGGCACTCGTTCACTTGGCGAGTGGCGGACATTCAGCGATTGGTTGATTCTATTTAAATTAGATTTAATTTAAAAATTACTTTGTCAATCCACTGCTTGGATCTGAGTGATCTTCAACAAGTGAGAATTTCATCATCGTTGCAGCTGGGATTGCCATCGTCCTCTCTCCTCCTGATGCCGAGGGAAATGGAAAGGTTTTGGATTGTGGCTCATGCAGCTGCAATGACTGCATTGGATATGCGGTCCAAACCTCCCCAGAGACCCTGGCTGATGGAGGTGTTCCGACCGACTGAGAAAAGCGACAGGCCCACTCCCACCATCTACAGCATCCTATGTCGGAGAATGAGGAGGCTTACCGCAGCCTTTCTCGGAGGTTCGGAGAGCCTTGTTCGCTTCAAGGATGAGTGGTGGTCGTGGGTTGCTGAGTAGATAAAATCTGCCTTTGTAGCAACGCAATCACAAATCACTCTTTAATTCCATGAAAAATGTAACCTGCAGCGTCGCAACCTATCACCATCCTTTGGGAAAAAGTGATCCGATCTCCGACCCCACGATCAGGTTTGCAGTTTGCTGAGCATTTTGTGAAATATTGGAGAAATCCTCAGCTCATAAAACATCATGGGGAAACATGGAGATGACCCTGCTGACACTGCGGTGTCTCAAATATTGGAATAAGTAGTCACCCCCTGTGAGTGGCTGTTTGAAGTGCCATCTTTGAGGAAATACAGAAGAAAAAGCGCCGGCAGAGAAGGAAGTGAACTCCTGAGGAGGGTGGTGTTTGTGTGCAGACTGCCCAATATGAAATTATAATATCAGTCTGGACCACTGGATGGGTTCTGCAGGATTGGAAGGATGCCCTGGTGGTCCCCTTATTCAAGAAGGGGGACCGCACAGACTGTAAGAACTACAGAGGCATCTCTCTCCTCAGTGTGTCAGGAAAGGTCCTGGCAAGGATCATTCAACATTGCCTTGCCAGGCACAGATGCCATATTTTCTGTCCGTCTCCTACTTCAGAGATGTAGGAAATTCCAACAGGACTTACATCTCTGCTTTATTTACCTGGTCAAGGCCTATGATACCATGAATAGGCCCGGGCTCTGGGTTTTTTTCATGGTTTTAGAGTCGCTGACTGTCTGCTCACAATCATGAAGGACATTCATAATGGTGGGGAGGCCCAAGTAAAACTACGTGACCGGGAGTCAGAGCCATTCCCTGTTGACCTTGGGTGTGACTGGGATGTCCTCTGGTGCCTACATTATTTAACGACTTTTTCGACCAAATAGTTCGAGAACCCTTCCATGGCTGTACCAGTGGAATCTCTATCTGGTACAGATACAATGGGAGGCTGATCGATGCCCAGGTACAGTGGAGGGATGGCTCCTTATTGGTCAACCATATTATGTACGCTGATTTTATTTTATCTGGGATTGCTGCCCATGACAATAACGATATTTTTATCTCAATCAACGTGTGTGTGCCTCAGACAATGGCACCTACATCTGCATATTCATAAAAACTTTAGGGAATGAGGTGGTTAATTCAATCAGTAAGCGGTGTTTATTTCATTAACGAGGTTAATAAGAACATTAATCTTCAATGAAGTGGTCTATTTTATTTTTGTTCGAGATGACTTGGAGATCGATTGATCGACCACGAGAGACCACTAGAGGCTGTGATGAGACAACATGACCGGGTCAGCTTGAAGACACACACTCAGAAATTCAGTCGCGCATTAGATCATGTGGTGTGCTGAGGCAGACCACAAATTACCAAGTCAAGTGATCTCCTGCTGCTCAAATGAGCATTGAGATGTGCAAAAATTAGGTGTGCATCTCCAAGTTCCAGCCCTGCAGAGCCAGTGGTCGAAAGTACACATTCCTATGGCAGGGTGCCATGCAAATAGCATGGCGCAAGTGTTGTGGTGATGAACAGCATTTGTTGTTGTTGTCTTCCAGATGGCATTGAGCCCTGCGTCATAGCTGTTGCCACCGTAGTGGCACTGATGGCGTTGGTGGCCGTGTTCGGAGCCATTCACTTCAACCGCAAGAAAGGCAGTCCTGTCATGTGAGTTTCCTGTGTCAAAATGTTTGTAGATTCGAAAGAATTCTGGAGGAATGTCATCCGACTGAGAATTATTGAAAGAAGTTTCAGAGTCAGCACAGTCTGTCAGTGTGACACCATTCTCAATCTGCCCATTGGCTAACCCGTCAGCAGCAGCTATGCAAACAATTTACGTACTTGCTCGTTCCAAATGTATTATCATTGCTTTTTGTATTGTGTGTATGACTGCAACCCCCACCAGAGTTAAATTACCACAACAAACATCTCACCACCGTGGCACCATCCTCCATCGGCACCAAATGCCAAGTGCCGATCACCCACTATATTTATTAAGTTCATCTCTCAGAGCCAACCATGTCCACGACTAAGTTAAAATTCGAAAAATTGGCCAAAGCAGTAGGATAATGAAGCATGAACCTGTTTCCAAATATATTTATTTGGTGATATGATTATTATTGGGTTAACACGTAGAATTTCGCGACCATGAATGATTATTGCTTGACATTGTTCATTTTCAATCCGCTTGCCCTGGTGAGGGTCACGGCGGCAGCATGTTGAGCAAAGGGATCCAGACCTCCCTATCCCTGGCGAGAGCCTCGAGCTCTTCCAATTGTCAGGCGTTCCAAGGCCAGCCGAGCGACATAGTCCCACCAGCGTGTCCTGGGCCAGTCCGAGGATCTTCTCCCAGTGGGATTTGCTGCCCGGTAGAGTTCTAGGGGAGTCTACCGGGGAGCATCCTTACCAGGTGCCCGATCCACTTCAACTGGCTCCTCTCAATCCAGAGGAGCAGTGGCTCGACTCTGAGGCTATGTTGGATTACTGAGCTCCTCACCTAATCATGGAGAGTGAGCCCAGCAACCCTGTGGAGGAACCTCATTTTGGCCCCTTGTACCTGCAATCTTATCCTTTCGGTCATTTCTCAAAGCTCATGACCATAGGTGGTGATAATGTAAATCGACCTGTAAACTGAGAGCTTTGTTCGAGAACTCAGCTTCTGCTTCACCTCCACGGAATGGTACAGTGCCTGCAACGCTGCACCAATCCACCAGCCGATCTCCTGCTCCACGTACGTCAACTGCAAATAGCAGCGACGCCACCTCCATGCCACCGTACTGGATACTCTCCATACCTCGGCTGCACCTTTGATATCCTGTCCGTGAAAATCACAAACAGGAGTGGAGACGAGACCCACCCTTGGCGGAGTCCAATACCCACAGTGAATGACTTTGATTTAACACCAAGAATAAGGACATCTCTCATTCAGGGAATAGAGGGATTGGATAGCACACAATCAGCACCGATACATCATACTCCTGCAGCACCTCCCACAAGATGTTGCAGGGAACAAGTTCCTATGCCTCTCCAAGTCTACAAAGCAGAGGTAAACTGGAGAAGCATACTCCTATGACCTCTGAAATATACGTGACAGGGAAAAGAGCGGGTCCATTGTTCCATGAACATAACGGAATCCGCACTGTTCCTCCTGAATCTGAGGCTCAACCACCAGGAGGAGCCTCCTCTCCAGCACACTGGCATAGGCTTTACATGTGAGAGTGTGATCCCTCTGTAGTTGGAGCACACCCTCTGGTCCCCGGAATCACAACCTCAGTTTGCCAATCCAGATGTATTGTACCTGCCTTCCATGAAACATTGAAGAAAAACGCGGGATAAGCACTACATTATTATTTCAAATAGCTTACTTTTGCACATTCTTAAATGACATGTTTTAGGTGTTATGTTTTTGTGGTGTTTAAATTTGGTTACTATCTGAAATTGGCACAAATAAACATACAAATAGACAAAAACAATTATCCTTTAAAGGTTACTGTATTTACTGTACCGTACTTACCACTACAATCTTGGAGTCTCTGCACGGGTGATGTGTATATACGTGCAGTATTTTCATTGTTTAATTTGTATGCAGTGTATAATGTACCGTTTCTAATATTTGACACTGAAATCAAGCATAGCTACTATTTTTGCCACACACGCAGTGCCTAACGCCTGACTGGTTACAGCCCTTGGAGCGGTTTTGCTGGTTTATCGGGCCCAGGACCGCCTGATAATGTTGGAAGCATACCGCCACTGTGGAAGACGGACAAACTTGACTATGCAAATGACTCATAGTTTCACTTTTAAAAATTAATTATCGCTTACAACAAAAACTTCACCCTTTTTAGGAACCGCATGCAACCTCTGGATGAGAGAATAATGAATTCTGCTGAAACGGTGGGTGGATTAAATCGGAGTTCTGCCTCTACCAACACAGTGAATATAATCAGAAATGATGAAAATTATAATAAGTTATACCCTTTCTGGCAATAAAACAGGAGTTGTGTTAAGATATTCCAACACCAAATAGATATTTTTTGCAAGGCATCAAGACGAAGTCTACATCAACCACACGTACTTTTAGAAAAACATGCAAACAAACACGCGCTGATAATATATGCAATGTATTTCAAACTGATTGGTCTACACCAGAGACGGCTTTCTTTGTGGCCTTGTCTCGCCACCAGTGTGAGACCAGAGAAAGCCAAAAGGGGAACAGTACAAAGACAATGCAAGTATCAGAACACTTATAGCTCGGGTCGAGGAGTTTTTAATATTAATACAATCAGAAATTTCAAATGACTTAGACACTACCTGGTTACACATATACCAACGCTTAATTCCATCCCATTTCTCTTACTAAAGACCTCATGAATCCTAATGCGTTCTATTCTCTGTTCACTGTAACAAAAGTGTTCGGTTTTTTGTTTGGGTGCGTGCATAACATACTAAGAATTTCATGGCAGGAAAGGATACACAAGTTGTAAGTTTATTGGGGGGAGGGGGAAGTTTTTTAGACAAGGAGGTTGCGATTGGTGGGGAGTATGTGCAGATGGTGGGGTGGGCAGGTTCTTGAGACGGGCATTGGAGTGGCATCCAGGAGCCAGAAACTGGGTAGATGGCAAGACGAACTCAGAGCAGACCTTGCAGGTTAAGTGTTCACTGAGCAAACAGCTGATATATTTAGCAGAGACAGAGCATCTGGCAGAGAGTGGTGGCATCAATGTTAACTTCTCGATGTTTTATAGCAGTCTGACCTTTTAACCTTTATGTCTACCAACTGTCTTACAAGCTGTGCCGTAGATAGACCAATCTCCAATCAATTGGCATAGACTGACGGCAAAAGTGATGTGAGCACCTGTAAAGGTCTATACGATGGAGTGGCCAAAGCAGCTTCCTTTGTCTCCCGAATTATTTAATCAGGATCTCATTTTTAAGTCTGAGTTGACCTAGGGGAGGTCCAGGATAAGTTCAGATGGGGTTTTAATCAAGGCAAAATATAATTGCTGTGCAATGTGGACTATTGCAGCACTGCACGGACACAAAAAAATCTACTGCATTGAAACATTATTTTAAAGTTATTTTTGGTCCAAAAACATTCAGCAGAATCCAATGCCTAATCGTGTGCTTTCCACGAAATATCCTATTGCAGAGCCACCTAACCAAGAGGCCAGTCACTACGAGGTAAGCTTCACACACTAAGTGAAATGTTAAATAAGGATGACTTTAAGTCTATGTACTGTTGAAAAAAACAACGTCGAAGTCAACTGTCAAAGCGTCTCCCCGCTTAGACAAAGCATGGCTTAGTGCTCATTTCCATTGCGGCCCTGAATCAAGTGGTGCCATTTCCACATTGCTATGGCGGGACCACAGAAACTTGCGCCTGTTGGTCAATGAGAATCATCGACGACGTGTGCCACTACGATCCGGAACTTCTCCATACGGGCATTTAATCAGAAACATGACCTCTGTAGCATCGGGCTCAGGGGCCCCACCAATCGAGACCAATAGCCACCCCTTCACGCACATTTGATTCTAAATAATAATTCACGTGTTGTTTTATTTTGCAGCCTCTGAAGCCGCCTGCAGAGAACGCGTATGACAAATTAAACCACGCGAACGCTTGAAACTGAGCACTTCGGGAACACACGTGCACTTAACAACGACGACATGCATTCGCATGGAATTCAAAACTCAAGAGCACGGGGTTCAATCGGAGGTTACATTTATCCGGCCATGGCGACACACAAAGACAACCCCCCCCCCCCCCCCCATATAGACATAGACTGTTGGGCAAGTGCTGTTAGGGAGTAGCTTATGAAGGCCAACACGGCACACGAGGGGGTAGATGCACGCCCCTGCTCTCCCAGTGGTCATGTTTACACACCACACCAGATACTCATTTAAGGCTGAGTCGATCTAGGGGAGGCCTATGACCGGTTCAGATGTTTCACTGGTGTTGGCTGAGCGGAATCAAACTCGGGTCGCTAAGTTAATAGCAGCAGCTAACCCGCTGCACTGCCGCTCCCACAATCCACACATCACACACATACATACATACGTGTAAAAATTTTAGATCACAATGCGATCATGTTCTGTGAGCCTTTTAAGTCTTGGGAGGACTGCTAAATTACCGGCATATAACAGTACAGTAAATAGGTTACATATATATCTGCGTGCAATGTTTAGCATTGCGCCTTGCACATGTGATGGGTTTAATACAGACACTCCAGTTTCCTCGCACTCTATGAAACAACAAAAATGTTGACAAACATCTCAATTCCTGAGACTCGGTGATGTTTTCCTATGTAAATATATATACCGTAGACTCTCGATTATCCGCGATAATGGCGATAATTGAAAACTGTGGATAATCCCAAAATATCCATTTTCGCGGATCTCTATGCTAAAAACGAACGATCGATGATTTATGCACGTGCTCAGTGATAACACTTTCTGCTCCCGTGCAGAAAACTCTGCTGATGAAGTGGACAGCAGAGCCCCGCTAATCAAAATCAATCAAAATCTGCCCACTGTTCTAAATATATGCAACTACTGTAATGTTTAGGTGATCACGTGATTACGGTTTAAGCACTCTCTTGTAATACATTTTCCAAGAACAACTTTGTAACTTTTTAGATCATTAATTTGGGCTTTAGGGAAAATCCATGAGTAATTTATGTAAAAATCTCAGGTGCGCGGTTAATCCACAAATCGGATAAACCGCATGGATAATAGAGTCTACTATATACTAAAAATATTGTACCCCACTGTTAACATGAAGTACAAATGTGCACACTGCTTAGACCTCATCGTGTTATTCACTTTGTGACACTGGATGAAAAGAGGTGGACCAAAATCACTAGAGATCCAATCAAATTATCATGGCTCCTGGAACCAAAAATAGTAACGGGAGTGACAACCAAGAAATAGGTTTGTGGGGTCAGCCTGTTCTGTCCCTGATCCTATGGCCCTGATGTGTGTGTATTTGGAATTTTCACGCCGTACGCAGCTAATCGAAGGTGTGAGGAAGGATAACAAAATAACGCATAAGTCCAGACTTTCGGATGTGGGGGAAGGGGGGGGGGGCTCTCCTGGAAGTCGATAAAAATCCTGCAAATACAAAGAAAAAAATACTAAACGGTGATGAGTCATAGCCTCCATTAGTGGTTGTTCTGCCTCACAGCAGGTGTGGGGGTGTGCGTACACAGGAATTTCCTCATATGGTGTTGAGTTTGGTCACGTGACCAGGAAGTTACGATTTCGTATTCGCTTAAGCCATGAGGCAGGGTGTCAGCCATTACACAGAGTACAAAATGGAGGCACAAATAGCGTCTCAGTGAAGACAGGTGCATCTGCTCATTGTGGGACTTTAAGAATCATTTCTGTAAGTTCGTTTATGTTCTTATAATACTGGAATGCTGTTATGTTAGAATTGCGTTATAATGATGTAAATGCCTTTATATGCAGTTAAATTGTTATGATAAATGAGGCCTAGTTAACAACGAAACCGGATGAGGTCATGAGGTGTCCGCCATCTTAGCAGAGAGCGGCCATTTTGTGTGAGGCAACTGTGTTTCAAGGTTGAGACTGGAATGGCCTGGCCTCTAAATAATCTTAATAAACTCGGCTTTTTATAGCGCAATTTGGACAAAGGCCTAAAGCACTTAACGTAAAATTATGGAAAGCCTTTTGTAAATACGTGAGTTTTTAAGGCACAATTATAAAAGTTTAACGCCTTTATATTCCGTCATGGGTCAAGAGGAAAGGAATTCTACGAAAAAAATATCTGGCTCCCATAGAACGTCTGGTCTTTGGATCATAATGCGGTAGACCAAAATCAGCAGATCGCCTCAACCAGAGCCGACTCGACTGTTGGATGAGAGTGCTGCTGATGCTGCTGCTTAAGCCAGAGACAAAGGTGTCACTTGTGTAACAGGTGTGAAGAAGTGGACGTGATGATTTACATGTAAGATCATGCCCCCTAGTGGTTGCAGTGTTTCAATACTGTACGGGAGACCCTTCTTGAATATCGCGGGTATATATTTTGTACCTGAAAGTACCGTCTCATTGGCTCATACGGTGGTGTGGTGTGGGCTAGGGATGCAAGGTCGCACCTCAACCTTTGATGTGCATAAATCTCGTGGATAAAGAAAAGATCTCCCGTAAGGGGTGTGTAGATGTGCACGTGATGATAAACATTTCTAAGAATAACAATGTATAACTTTTTTACAATATAAATTTGACCATAAGAAAATCCATTGGTTAGTAATTTGTCAAAATCTCAGGTGCTTGGTTAATCAGTAAATTGATCAACCGCACGTAATCGAGTCTATCGTATGTGTCACCGCCCACAGCTATGAATAGGGCGCGATGTTTTGTGAAATACACATGCTGTGACTTCGAGTCCAATCCTTGAGCCGCTATTGCATCACGTACACCACCGTCACCATGCCTGGAGAAACCATGGCCTACAAGACGCGTCACTTCTTGAGGAAACGTCACACTGAACACGTGACATGCACAAACAAGATGAAGAACAAAACTGTTAACTTGGCACCTTTGCACTGCAACGTGTTTCAATTTACACGTGCGATTCATCAAGGGTAAAGTATGGTTTTGCATTGGCACGTTTTTTATTTCATCTTCGTTGACTGCAAGCTCTGGATTATTAATCGTGGCCGAAGTAATTGGATTTCATGTAGTCATTTCTCAGTCTAGCTGGATAATAATGGCACTGAGCCAAGCTCAGGGTGTTCGAAAGCCCTGAGCTTGGCAAAGGGATAGAGTTCCACACCGAGGAGGCAACAGCAGAGAACCGACGAGAGGCTGTAAAAGTTTAGTGTAGTGTATAGTGACGTGAGGCTGTAACAGTTCGAGACATCGGTGTCCTGATGCAGATTTTGAGTGACGCTGCTGTGCAGGGCTCTACCGTGAGCTTCCGTGCTAGGCGAGAGTGGTGAAGCGAGGTAAGGTGGGGAACCGGTAGTGAAGGTGCGCTGACAAAGGCAGGCGATTTTATAATTTGTCCTAAAGCAGTCAAATGTTTCGTCATACTCTTAATTATTAAATAAACAGTGCTGGCAGCGACCACCCATTATACTAAACTATGTATTTTATTTTGTCACTGAGCTATAGAGCTCTTTTTTCAGACGCGATCTGGCCACATGATAGCTCAACAAAGTGGCTGATGATGAAAGTATAGCAGCCAATACTCTAAACGCATGTTAATAAATGTGGAGGGAAAACCCTAGAAAAATTACTTCACCAAGGGGAGAACACGCATACTCCAAATATACAGGCGTCAGTGTCAGGATTGAACCCACATCTCCTGTATACCAGATGAGGTAGTTAACATCTCGCCACCACAGAAAATACTGGTGTGAGAGGCATGCAATTCTCCAAACCACATCACAATATTAGCAGGTAAGCTCAATTGGTGAACTCATTTTTAAAAATGTCGTTTGATATACTCATAAATATATGCATATTCCTCAGCACGCTGCAATCTCTACAAACGAGACAAACCACATCAGTCTGCGTCTCCATTGAAGACGCTGCAAATTCGTTGGGTGTCCATCACACTTGGTTGGGTCCCTGGAGGGCAGCAGTCGTTCGTGATGGGTCCATCATTCCTGATTATGTTTTTATCCGCTCATCTTCATTGTCGACTCGTATTTAAAATAAAATCAAAACCCTCTTCACTGACGAGTATTTAAATTTGTGATTTCGATTCACAAAATTAACATTGGCACTGTGACAGAGGGATAGCTTTGAGAGCAGGGTGTCTCTTGATCAGTGAGGGGTTCAAATTGACAGGAGTGGGTGGAGCTTGAGTAAAGGGAATCAGGTGACAGGGAGAGTCGAGCGGAGAAGCGAGGGACGCGTGGGCGACCGTGCGGCATTGAGATTACGAGTTAAAACATTTGGGCTTGCTGTAGTGAGGACTATAGGGGCCTGGTATAAGCTAAGTAGTGACAGGGGAAAATTTTGGGGGCGGAGCAAAGTGTCAGGTGGAAAATAAGCAGCATAGGGTGTCAGATATAAATCGCGTAATGGCCGTGGCGCGCCAAGGTGTATTGGTGAGGCGGCCATTTTGTTGTGGAGGTAAATTTTCGCTGTCATTTTTGGATGAGACGACCATCTTAAAGAGGACAGTCTGAAGTTGGAGCCGGGAGTGAACACGATCGACTGGGGTTCTGTTTGTAATGCGAGCGTAAGCGAGGTTTCGCCGCTCAGCTCTGGGCCAATCAGACGGCCCGGCGTATTGGGCGCGGGCCCAGTAATGTGGGCGTATCGAAAGGTCCGCCGCCCACCTCCGGTCCAATCGGATGCCCGGAAGATCAGGGCGGAGCCTAAGGGCGGAGCCGGAGGGGCGCGAAGCGAAGGGCGTAATCTGGAAGGTTCGGAAAGGGCGTGGTGGACTGGATGACGTGTGAGGGGATATAAGGGGGATCCGGAAGAGACTCGTGGTCAGTTGGCGTAGTCTCGGAGTGGGACCATGTTGGGTCGTGGGACACATCCTGCGCCATCAGCCACGTGGCTGGAGACGACTCCAAGCACACTGTCAGCCAAAGGTGTGCGGGAGCAGAAGGGAGTGCGACTGACGGAAAGGGCACACGGGGCACGCAAGCGGAACAGCCGGTCCACTGTCGGGATCGGCGGAGTGTGAGCGGCATAACAAGAATAAAAAAACGGAGACCAAGCTGAAGTGTCGTCAAAATTCTTTATAACATGTTGACAGCTGGTCTGCTCACCAGTGTGTTATCCCAGCAAGCATCGTCTTGGCTCGAAAGCGCGATCAACTGTGAGTTCTGCAATGGGCTCCTGCTCTGCTCACCTGTGCGCCGTGTGAGCAAGCGTCGTCTTGGGGCCAGGATTGTTGGTGACGGCAGATTGCTGGCTTGCGAGCGCAACCACCTGGAGTCTTACTGTGGACGGTGGTTCTGTTCACCTGTCCACCACTCAGGAGTGGATGGGCATTGGCATGTCCACTCAGCTCCATATCCTCTCATAACCACATAATTCCATCCCTTCTCTAGCCCGTGTCACGCCCGTTTACCCCTCTATCTGGTCTAACAAAAGCTGTATGCACACACATTACACACGTGTGTATACACCAGCACACACACACACCCGTGTGTACACACACCAGTACACAAGTGTGTACACCAGCACACACACATACCCGTGTACAACAAAGACAACAAATATCCCCGTATAGCCTTAACAGTCTGTTGGGGCAAGTGCTGCGAGCGAGCACTGATGAAGGCCGGCATAGATCACAGACGGTCGTCCAACTTCTCAATAAAATAACCAAATATAGCCACGCGGATCCCTTTTGTCTCTCTCGTGCGCGGCTATGCTAATAACAACTAACTTTTATCAATCAAAAATAACGAAAATACAGCAACCTCTGTCTCGCTCTGTTTCAACAACCACAATTCCATTCCCCACTCCCTCAATCTCCTCCTCGACACTCGATCCGTCCCCCTTGCTGTCCTCTTTGACCCTTGTCTCCCTCGCTGTCCTCCTTCCTCGCGTATATCTCTTCCACTCCCTCCCTCTCTCTCCCCCATCCCACACATCCGGACTGCCCTCCCTCCGCCGGAACTGCGTCTCACTGGCTTTCCTGTCGCCTCCCACCCTCCTCAATTCTCGGTCATTACACAGTAATGAAGGATCTACACGCAGCACACCCGTTGACTGTGCACTGTAATCACGGCCGATTCATTCTCCACGCGCGCAACTGATGTCTCAGCACACCAACACCGATTAGAGCAACGAATTAAATTAATCGCAAGTTAATATATATTTTTAAACCCAATAATGGAGAATCTCCATGCGGCACGCACCAGCAAATATGCACACATATCTTCAGTAGGTTTTTTAAAAGTATTTTTTTATTCATTCTGCACGCCCATGCCTCGCAGATCCAGAATGAAAGGGAACTCAAATATCGGCGTACGTCGTTCTCAACCAATCATAATTGCTGAAAACAAGTTCAGTCTACCCTCGCGACAGAAACGCCTCGGCAGATTAACACAGCTCACCGTCTGTCAGACGTTGAGTGGTCCCCGCAGTGACGATAATGTTTAAAAAAAGTATTGTTGATCGAGACGCGACAAAAACTCTTCTCCTACTCTGTTCCCTCGTCATGCACAACAACAACAACCGCCATTCGCCAGGCTAAGTGCACGTTGAGGCCACGTAAAGTGTCGAACGCCCGCTGGCAGGAGGTCACGGGGCAGACCCAGGTGCCACAGGTCGACTGACTGAGATGACTGGCTGATGCACCACCTGTGCCCCCTACTGTGCCAACTTGCTGTGCTTTATCCACCCGGCGCTCCGCTCGTTGTTGTGAGCATCGCTTCTTCCCCCTCGGTTATTGTTGGAGGGCGACTGCCTCCAACTGCCCAGTAGCGTCCTTCACGAGCCCTACACAAAGGCCAGTCTTGACACCGCTAGTACCAGTCATCGGCAAGTCCACTCAGCTCCACATTCTCCTGTACCACATCACTCCATCTCTTCTCTAGCCTATGCCGTGCCCGTTTATCCCCCTCGATCCGGCCGAACAAAAGTTGTTTAGGCATGCGGTGGCTGGGCATGCGAACTACATGGCCTAGCCAACACAGCATTGCCTGCCGGAAGAGCCGACTGATGGGAATTTGTCCAGACCTTTCAAGGATATGTAAGCTCCTCACACAATCCAGCCTGGTTAAACCCAAGATGGATCGTAGGCAGGCCAGCCTAAATGTTTCGCAAGCATAGAGAAGGGAGGGAATGACCGTAGCCGAGAAAACCTGAAGCTTTGTGCAGAGCTACAGACCAGGTAGCTTCCACACAGCGTTACGCAACCGATGAAAAGATAGTGCCGCTCGACTGATTCGGAGTGAAACCTCTGCTGTCAGCACGTAGCCCTGCTAACACACACTTTTAAAAAAACTTCCTCCTGATTGGGCGGGATATTCGAGCCTCCCGATTGGCTCATACCCGTGTCATTGTGATGTTGCCTCTCACTCGCGATGACGTTGCCATCGCACCCGATGTGAGGAACATGTGTTTTGCAGCCGTGCTTTCTGGGTTCGTTTGGCTGGCTCGAGAGACGGATAGTGGGGGGACTGACGGATGGTCGGCCATGTCCATTCAAATTGATTGTGATGGAATGTATTATTGGTTGTGTAGAGATACTACATGTGTAGAGACAATGCATGTTTGGAAAGTGCGTGTGTAGAGACAGTGTGGGTACGGGGACAGTGAGTGGCCCAGCGGTTATGGGGAGTAATTACAGGGTGACTATTAACAGAGGGGATTTAAGAGAAGAAGGGAACCATCTGGGAAGTTCTAGAGAGTTCGAGAATGGGGGCGTGGCCGAGGGCGGAGTGAGGGCCACTCCTTGGATAAAACGGGGAGCTAGGCTAGGTACGGGGCTGCCGTTGGATCGGGGTCGACTGTCTTCACGCCGTCGCTGTCTTCGCGTCATCACTTTCGTCACTTTCTTCGCATCTACGTTGTCTTCGTGTCGTCGCTGTCGTTGCTGTCTTCACGTCGTCGCCACTTGCGTGCCACACCTGGCCCAAGTTATATGCGTGTCATCCCTGACCAAGTTATCTGCGTGAAGCGAAATAAAGCAACCCTCTATAGTTCGTGTTGTCTGAGAGTCATTGAAGTTGTAACATGCGCTGTGCTGGTCTACCTGCATCTCAAACCTGCTTACAAATGATGCTCGCATAGTTCTGCTTGAGATGTTTGGCAAATTTATTGAGTACATTTTCTGTTTTTTCATGATATGAGCCAGGGGCGGTTTCTTCATTAGGGCGATTGGGCGACGCACCACCAATGTCATTCAACCACAGAGTCACGCTAGCCGTCACTGCAGCCTCTGGATATAGTCCAATCAGCGTCATGTCACGTTCTGTGGAGTACCGCCTCTTTTTGGGCGATTTCACTCCGGCTGAGAATCGCCCCGAGTGGCCCATAGACTTACATTCAAAGATGTTTTTTTCGAACGGGGGCGCTCCAATGCATTCTCTATGGCTTCCGGGAGGGCAAGCCCTAACGTGCTTACGTCATCATACGTGCTAACGTCATCATACGTGCTTACATCATCATACGTAAGCACGTTTCATCCAACAATATAATTTATCGCCACCTAGTGGAATCTTCTTCTTGGTTCTTTCGGTAAAGTCACGTAGAAGGGAAGTAATAAAATAATAAAAATAAAACATAATAAAATTATTCTCACGACGTTTCGGCCACAACGCAAGTTATTCTCACGACGTTTCGGCCACAACGTTCCACTCACTGACATGGTGCAGTGTGCAGAGTAATGTATGGTGTCGTAATTGTATAGTAAATATATAGCAGTGTGATACACATTAGGGTGGGTAGAATAATACACAGTGTTATATTAAAATGGATAAGGCAGCAACTGCAGCAGCAGCAGCAACTGCAGCAGCAGCAGCAGCAACTGCAGCAGCAGCAGCAACTGCAGCAACAGCAGCAGCAGCAACTGCAGCAGCAGCAACTGCAGCAGCAGCAGCAACTGCAGCAGCAGCAGAAACTGCAGCAGCAGCAACTGCAGCTCCCTTTGATGCTGTTAATCCTGCATAATGCACATGCATATGCAGTACTAATCACATTCCTGCATTTCCCATAAATATGCTAAATTCCTCTTGATATGCAAATTCCTTTGTCAAAGCCCCAGCTTATATATATGCTCCAAGCTCGTGTGCTGTTTCATTCAGACTCTGTCGCCTCGACGGACCTGGTTTTCACCTGAGGACGGCTGCTTGCGTTGTGGCCGAAACGTCGTGAGAATAATTTTATTATGTTTTATTTTTATTATTTTATTACTTCCCTTCTACGTGACTTTACCGAAAGAACCAAGAAGATGAATCCCTGCAGTCACGAAAATTTTAAATCAAAATCTAGTGGAATCTTTAATAAAATAAACTTGAGTGGTTTGTTTTAATAGTGAGTATAGAAACAAACAAGATGTATTGTAAGAGTCACTTTATTTTTCATTAATATTAAAGAAGTGAAGTTGCCTTTACATGCTTAAGCTGTTAATTTATCCATTGCATGGGTGGACCTTATCCTTATCAATCATCCAGACATTTGCCCCCCCTGAGAGATTTTGCAGGAGCCGCCACTGATATGAGCAATAAATTGGAGAGCCAGAATAAACCCACCACGTATACAAAAAGATCCATGACCAAAGTCCACACGGATAAGCCTAGATTTAAAACTAATTTCTTTAGAACTGCTTTTCGTGTTTGTATTTTATTGTCCTTCCCGCGCACCTCACTTTGGACGACTTAAAGATAGAACCATCACCGAACACGATCCTATCGTATCCACTAACTCCACCTCCAAAGTGCCTATTACGTGTGCGCGTCACAATTCCCGAATAAATTAAACTTCTAATTAAACTCGTGTACATTAGTTTTAACCGTGTCGTTTTAGTGCAATGTGCTGAAAGTGCTCAGTCTCATACATTCTCGTACGTGGAATGGTTTAATTTATCATAAGTTTTCTCTGTAGTCGGCTTCAGAGGCTGTGAAATGAAAAGCAAAGTAAATTGTATTTTTGTTGATTCATTTGAGTTCATCGCTACAGGTATAATGTACAATTTCGTACTTAAATCAAGACCCATTTTCTCCCAGCTCAAATGTGGATGGCACGGTACTCCTCTTCTGCATTGGTTTGTCCTGAACCATGGCTATTATTCCACACAAAAGCAAAGTTTGTGGGAATAATAGCCATTTTCTATACTTTTAAGGCATAAGCAATAAAACATTACACTTACTACCCAGGGACAAAAATCGTGTTACATAGTGTATTCACTGGGAGAAGACCCCAAGGCCGGCCCGGGACATTCTGGCGAGATTATGTCGCTCGGCTGGCCTGGAACACCTGGAAATTCTCCAGGAAGAGCTAATGCTGTGTATAGTAGTGTATATTAGTGTATAGTGTAGTAGTGTTTTGTAATGTATAGTAGTGTAGTCGTGTATGTTAGTGTATAGTGTAGTATTGTATAGTAATGTATAGTAGTGTATAATGGAGTAGTGTATGGTAATGTATAGTAGTGTAGTGTATAGTATTGTACAGTGTAGTGTATAGTGTAGTAGTGTATAGCAGAGGTGGGACAAAGTCATTGTTATGCAAGTCCAAGTCGAGTCTGAAGTCATCAAATTCATGACTCGAGTCTGACTCGAGTCCAAGTCACATGACTCGAGTCCACACCTCTGGTGTATAGTAATGTATTGGTCGAGTCAGTCGCCAGGGAAAAGGAGGCCTGGACCAACCTGACTTAACACGCTGCCTACGGGACCCTCACCAGGACAAACGGATTCAGACACGAACGAACGAAAGAATATTCAACAAAGGCATCCTTACTTAGCATTGCCAATTGAGCGTGATGCTTACCTGGTAGTGAACGCCCTCTTGGTTTTGTGGGTTCTGCAATGGGGTAGGTATTAGGTGACAAAACGCACTCAATTAGATGCTGAATGTCGGTACAAATGACTCAAATGTTCCGAGTGGATTATTATTTTCTCCGTGTGTGTCTGTGCCGGTGGTGCAAATGTTTTCAGCACTGCAATCTGTTTGGCCATGGTTCAATTGTTCACGGTGAAAACTGAAACTGTCCTGGACCTCCCATAGGTCAACGCTGCCATAAAAAAATTAGTCAATATATATATTTTACCACTGGGGAGCTGATTGTTGTGCTGATTACCACTGCACCTCATCCCAAACAGATGCTCACTTTACAACTCTCTCCATGGCAGTCTATGATTACTAAACAGGGAATTTTGAGGCATGTATTAGTTCAAAGATTCCCGAGTGTCGGCTTCACAGATTGTTGTGGCAAGTGCTGTTAGCGAGCAGCACCTATGAAGGCCAGCACAGCACATGAGCGGATGGGTGGCCAGAACCACACTCGGCCGCCTTTTACTCCCTAGCGATGATGTTCACACACCACTGCACCAGGTACTCATTTGACGCCGAGTCAACCTAGAGGAGGCCAAGGACTGGTACCGATAATCGTTACGGTGTTCGCCACGAGAGGGGATCGAATAACCGGGTTCGTGGAGTAGCGCGCTAACAGCCACACTATAGGTGTATGTTCAGTAGATGACCGCCGATAATACAACATCGCGGTAAATCCAAAAAATATTTCAATTTTCCGCGGATTTCTATGGTAAAATCCACTAATATAGGTAAAGTTAAGAAAATACTCTTTAAATTTAGAACGAATGACTGAGCGCGTGCTCAGTCATAACACTTTCCTGCTGCCGCCCAGCAGAAGACTACCCACTAAGTGACAGCAGAACCACGCCAATCAACATCAATCAAACTCCGCCACTTTGTCAAGATATGCAACTACTGTAGTGTTGGTGCGATTACAGGATTTCGGGTTACCAGAGCAGACATTTTGTTCAGTTTAAGCAGTGACATGTAATAACATTTCCAAGAATAACAATGTAGAACTTTTTAGATTATTAATGTAGGTATTCATGGAAATCCATGAGTTATTAATATGTCAATCTCAGGGCGTGGTTAATCCGCAAATCAGATAAACCGCACGCGGAAATCGAGTCTACTGTATGTACGACACACACACATGGATATCACATTGCTCAGACACTGTTCATGGCCGAGGCAGGTAGTAAGTTTAGCTTATAAATTTACCCACCGATTGAGAGAATTCAGGTTATTCTCATCCAGACGATCTCTGTGGTTGTTCCTAAAAAGAGTTGATATAATTTTTTCGAAGATTAATGCACAAAAATGGAAAACCTTTAAGTAAACCTACTCACTTCGCTATACGTTAAGTAAACTTAGAGATTTTTGTTTAATTTGTACTGCAATCAGAAGCCCCTTTTTGTTGGATCTACTGCCTCTTAAAAAATAGAACGTAAAATAAAAAGAATAATACCAATATAGATCAGAGTAAACCCATAACAGGATTTCTCCGCACCTCTGACTGTCCCCTGATGATGCTGGTTGTTGTTGTAATTACCAGCAAAACGGTACTCGAATTATACGATGATGGTACTCGAATTGTAAATGTTGTAGTGGGTTTATTCTCTAACACACAACGGTGGGCGAACTAGTAACGAATTGGCATGTTTCGTGACAAAACTTACTAATTGGCTGTGTCTGTGGTGGCGGGTTACGACACATTTATATTTACGCAATATAACCCCAAAAACCTTGATTATGAACTATTTGGAATGCTTGGACATACCAGTTGGAAGTGATTTCTGCATGCGCATTGTCGAATTCGGCACTGCCAGGGGCGGCTGTTGTGACTCCAGATTGTGGGATGGGAATTTCCCGTCGATGTATTCGTACTGATGATGCTCGTCCTGCTGCTGATGTTGCTGCTGCTGCTGAGAGTATCATGGGGGTGGGTTAGAAGGGTCAGCATTAAAAGGAAAACATATTTAAACATTTTAACATTCTTTCCCAACGATGTTGATTCACTTCGATGCGACGGATGAAATCTGTACAATAAACATTTGTTGTACCTATCTATAACTTTAAATCGTTTAAATCGAAATCTATCTATAACTGTTCAACCCAAGCTATTGATACTTTGATATTGGCATTCCTTCATGCCATTTCGCCTTTTTGTGTTCTCTGGCCTAACACTGGTGAGACGACACCATGAAGGAGTTCGTCTCTGGTGTAAGCCAATCGTTTCATCCCATTAATCTCCTCGAAGACGGTCACCAACCGAACCCCAAAAAATTCCATTCAGTCTTCCCAGACAACCAATCCGATTTGAACGTTCTCCACCTTCAAATTCCATTGGGCATGCTCTAAGTCAGCTCCCCCCCCTCTGACATTTCCTCTCCAATGAGAGTTTAGCATTTGCAGTGGCGAGATGTTAACTACCTCGCCTGGTATACAGGAGGTCATGGGTTCGATCTGGACCTGACACCTGCTGTGTATTTGGAGTTTGCATGGATTTTTCTCCGGGTTCTCTGGTTTTTCCCTCCACAGTTAAAACGTGCGTTTAGAGTATTTGGCTGCTATAAATTTACACAATGATGATATGTCACTTCTTTGAGCTGAAAAAAGCTAAAGCTCAGTGGGCCTTACCTGGTAATATAAAANGTTTAGATTTGTTTTTGAAATAGGATAAGTAGATGTTATTTATTTATTCCTGAATAGGATTTTCTTCTCGGCAACCTCAAACCTTACAAATGTTAAGCTACTATAGGAAAGGCAAAGTTTATGATGATGAAGGTGGTGGTTNACGTTTGAGTTATCCTCGTCAAGTATACTGCTTGAATGTCACCAGAACATTTTACAGTACTTATTCATGTATGTATGTATGTTGAACTTCTTTCGCACCATCATAGCCAACCATGCTAATCGGAGGTGAGGGAAGGACAACAAACTACACACAAAAGAAGTCCCGAAGAAATGAGTTTTCAATCTAGATTATTTACAAGTTTCATAGCTCCCAGTAGCTTCCTTATGGTGTTCGTGCGTCATAGCCCCAACCTATTTCCACCAGTTTATGGATGATGTTCGTGCCGGTTTTATCTTGTTGCTCCACTGCTTAATGTGTCCCCTGAAAGTGAGACTTGATCGAGCACCACACCAAGGTATATTGGAGTATCACGGGGATGATTTTAGCACAAAACTCGATCTTCAGGTACCATTTGCCTCCACGTTGTTGAGATGGAACTGAGGATGATGTCCTGTTTGGGTTTGCTTAAGTCGCCAGGAGTAGACATAATCTTCCAGTGTTCAAGATGTCTTGAGTTCTTGCTTGGCTGGCCAGTGCTAGATCATCAGCGTAAGTGAACTTGCTGCTTAATGTCCGGCATGTCGCTGGTGTATAAAAAGAGAGATTGGCCTGTAGTTGTGCGGGTCATCATCAGGTTTNCCTTGCTTAAGGAGACAATGCTTTTGCTATTCTCCAAAGTATTGGTAGCCTGCTGGTGGCGATGATTTTTGAAAAAAGTTAGGTTCTTCCTTTGTGCTAGGTGTTTTAGGAATTCCGGGTAAATACCATATTGGCTTTACCTGCCGCTAGTGCGGCATCTATTTCTTCTGGAAGTACAGCTGCAGACACCGGAGAGTTTTGGTCACTGGTGGAGAGTGTATCTTTTGTGGCTTGTTTTATGGCGCATTCTTGTATTTGACTTTCGATTGTTTTTGCATTGTGGAGAAGTGCACAGCTATCCATTACCTGTTTCCTGAGGAGTCCGGTATTCTGAGGGTGCCGCTCCGAGCTTCTGCAATAACCCCCATTCTCTGCGGCTGGAGTGCGTGAAGTCAAAAGACTCCATCAACACTGCCCACTTTGCTCGTCTGGCAGAATCTAGCCACTCCTGAAGGGCTGTTACAATCTCTGGGTCACTAGTATTTTATGTTCTCGGAGAAGATTTTCACTTTCCGCAGTCCAGCCAGGGGTGTAGGACCCCCAATAGCCCCACAGATGGCTTTCTTCACGAGCATGATGAACTGCTCAAAACTTTCAGGGTTAGTAATATGTGGTGGATATTTTTTCCACAGCAGCCTTAAAAAAACTACATGGCCAACATGGATGACCACGGGCTTGTGCTGGCTGTGTGGGAAGTGAGGCAGGACTTTGCACGTGGTGGGCAAAGGCTAGCCATTCTTTTGTAGTTACAAAGCACAGGTCTGAGTTGTATTCATTCCACCATGCAAAGTGGAATTTGCTTTGTTGCTTGGCGTAAAAAACGAGGAAAAGCTCTTTGCGCAGATGCCAAATCAAGGATTTGTTCACCTGCCAGTTATTAACCGGGTAGCCACACATGTATGGCTAATAAGTCGCCTATGTAGATTGCATGATGTTATACTGCTGGCAATGGTGGTAGGTGCTAGGTTATTGTTGGCAGTTTGTAGAGATCGTATACGACGATATCAGCGATTCTTGTACCAATTGTGAAGTCGTCTGTCTGAATGACTTCATTTGTCTTTGTGTGATGCGCGATGTAAGTATCCAGACCGTGTTTAGCGTGGGCCTTGGAAGCAGCGAGGATGTGCCCTGGAATCTTCAATCGTAGACATCTGCTTTCCTCTACATACGTCTCTTGGATATTTGGATTTCGATGTTTTCTTGCTGAAGGATCTTTGCCAGGAAATCTGTCTTCGCTCGGGATAAGCCCTTAACATTTAGTTGGCATAGACGAACCGAGGGGCCGATGGATCGGCTCATCTGGCCCTGAGGAGGCCTTTGTTGCCAGGCTTGTTTTTATGCGGTAACCCAGAGGTCGACTGGTGACATATGGTTTCCTAGCGATATCATTCATGATAACTTCCTGTAAACTTCGTTCACACAACAGGGTGGGCCACGAGAAGGTTGACATCACCCACACTGGACATCTGTGAAAAAGAGCTTCATAGATCGTCGGATTTTTCCAAGATGAATAATGATTATGATTCTGTATCCGAGTGCACTGGCAGTCTATACGCCGNTCAAACTGGGGCTGTCTCTGGATTTTTCGAACCCAGGGGTCAACAACATGTGGCTATTTATGACTGCTCTTCGTACATTATTTATTAAGGATCACCGTCTCGCACCAAATGCATCAGCCTTGAAATATGGAGTTTTTCTTTACAATTTGAAAAAAATTGTCTCTGATTGTTATTTTGTCACAGACCCCTGGCTTAACCAACCGATTAGCACGGTTGGCTGCGTACGTGAAAGTAGTTCAATATAAAAACATGCATCGAAGGCCTTGCGGTCAATGGGGCGTGTAACAAAGACACTTTCATTTTTTATTTAATTATGGGAAAATATTGGAAGGAGAATACCGTTAGGTATTTTTAATTTATAGTCTCGAATTTCCAGCAGGGCTGTAAAAACGGGCGCCAAGCATCGCGACATTTTGACGCTCGTTTTCAGGACTGGGAATCGTAGGCTGGGAATCTCTGGCTGAAATTCGTGGCTGGAATCACTCGGCTCATCGTAGTTTGTGCCGAGCGTGGACGGCGCTTACCGGTTGGTGTGCGGAACCTACTGGAGCGTCCTGGCATGTTTCGCTTCTTCTGCGTAAACAGACATCGATGACAACAATAGCTCGAGCGATCCGTCCACATGAAGCTTAGCGGGTGCGGTATCGTCAGGTTAATACACTCACACCTGCCAAGGTATAAAAAAATGGGCGGCCGCTGGATTCGACTGTGCCTTGCAATGGCGGCGAATTGCTACCGCTGGAAACACATCGCTGCCCATAGCATAATTGCGATGTGCACCATGGGTGCAGATGTCAACATTGATGACTCTTTGATATTGTGAACCCTTCTTACTTTAGAAAGCCTTTTTGACCTCCTGTATACCAGGAGGTTGTGGTTCAACCCGACCCTGAGCCTGCTGTATATTGGAGTTTGCATTCTCTCTCCCCGTGGTTGCGTGCATTTTTTCCGTGTCCTCCGGTTTTTCCTTCCACATTTTAAAATCAACATCACGCGTTTAGAGTTTGGCTGCTGTCACGTGACAAGCCACTTCATTTGTGATAGCCAGATTGCTTCTGAAAAAGAGCTATATATCTCAGTGGGCTTATCTGTAAATATAATAAATAGGTGGCAACACTGCTCTGGCGACATTCGGTTCGTTTGCTACATTCTGCTTCAAGGAGTTGGCAACACTGGCCCAACCAACCCCTTTGTCTATGAGCAGTAGCATACGCATCGCCTAGATCTAAATCGATCATTGGGAACTCACGTTGTTTAGTCCCCATCTTCTTGCAGAAGAAGAAGACTGATCCAGCCACTGCGGCCAAAACCAACAGTGGCACAATGACGGCGACAGCTATGACCCAGGGTCATCACACCATTATCACCACACCTACAAAAGACACATACATTTGCGGGCAAGTGTTAATATTGCCTGAAGGTTAAATCGGGTAATGGTGCAGCCATGCAATTTGCTCGCCCACGCCACTGCTGGCAGAAGCGCCTCCCCCCCCCCCCCCGCCACTTAAGAGCCCCTCCCATTGGCCTAGTCTTCGGTGCCGGTGAGACGTCTTGGTGGAGAGGTGGGGATACCCACACTTTACCTCACCACACGTGCCATTGCCAATCGGTTACCCATTTGTATTGCTGCTGCTGGGTGGACAGAGGCGGGCGGCGAGGCAGGGATTTAAGGAACTTGCCCCCTGTTGTTTCAACTGCTGAGCTGGATTGCAAGTCGAAGTGTGGCTCGCCATTACAACATGCCAGCTCCACTTTTTTTTATAAATGGCTTAAAGCAATGGTACAGGCTATCCTCGACTTACGAACACCGCACTTACGAACGCCCACAGTTGCTGCTTTAAATGTCCACATGATAAGCCACTTCATTGAGCTATCATTTGCGGCCAGGTCGCTTCTGAAAAAGAGCGACATAGCTCATGGTAAAATAAAAAGATGCTTTTTGTTTACTTACGAATACTCGTACTTACGAACCAGCTTCCATGATTTTTTTTAAACATTGACTTAAAACGCGACCTCGCATTTGCAAATTAAAGCGCAAAACTATTTTTTTCAGCAGAGCGATCCTCTGCAAGGTGTAATGAGTCAGCCTCGCATTGGGAGTAAGTGTTTGGCAGGGGCAGATCGCATATTAAGTTGTATAGCTATTTTTCAGAAGCGACCTTGCCACAAATGATAGCCCAATGAAGTGGCTTATCATGTGGAAATTATAGTAGCCAAATATTATATTTTCTCTTACATCACACGGGTCTACCCCGTACTATATACTGCCATAGACAAACCCAACATTAAATTATATACTGTATTACTATACACCACCCTATACCTGAGACGATACATTGTAATATTACACTATGTATTATTCTACCCACCTTACTGTATACCACACTGCTGTATATTCACTATACAATTACGATAATATATATTACCCTATACATTGTATTAAACATTATACTCCTACGTATTCCACAAGTAATGACTAATCCCATATCTGCATCTCCCATAAATATTCTAAATTCCTCTTGATATGCAAATTATTTTGTCAAGGCGCTCTTCCCCCTCCAACCCAGCTTAAATATATGCTCCAAGCCTGGTGGTGTTCATTCAGACGCTGTCTTTCCGACAGACCTGTTCTTCACCTGAGGACAGCTGCTTGCGTTGTGGCCGAAACGTCGTGAGAATTATTTTATTGTTTTATGTTTATTATTTTATTATTTCCCTTCTACGTGACTCTACCGAAAGAACCAAGAAGATGAATCCCTGCGTTCACGAAAGCTTTAAATCAACATTTATATGTATTCATTATTCCCCCCCTCCCCCACTTCGTGCAAGGAGAGCGCACATGTTTTGTCATCACATCTACCCCTCTATTTAAGAAACTAAACAGGAGGACTTCTCCACAAATCTGACTGTCGCCTCATGAAGCTGGTTGTAATTACTGGTGAAAGGTCGTACTCAGATTGTAAGTGCTGTGGCTCGGCTCTCCAACACACCGGTGTGCTATACTAGTAACGAATTGGCACGTTCTGTTTACGGGACAAACCTTGCTAATTGGCTGTGTTGACTGGTGGCGGGTTTAACGACACATTATATATTTTCGCGATCTAACCCAAAAAAAAAACTGTATTATGGAAAGTCTGGATAGTTTATCTGTTACTACAACAATGTACAGTCTTTTAGTAGTTTTAATTACTTGGTCAGTTTCAAACTCTTGTGTTATTTGATTTGGTTTTGGCATTCAGTGACCTGATTATTTGTGCATCATTGTAATCGTTCAATTGCAACGCTGCTTTAACATGTTTACTTTAGCTTCTCAGACAATCACCATCTGACACTTTCTTAGCCCGATGTATGAGCATCTTGATGAGAGAGGGTTTCTGTGCGGGGTGATGGTGTGACTCTGCATTCAGAAAGGCATCAGTGTGTTTTTTATATCGGTAAATGCTGTGTTTTATTTTACCATTTCAGCCGTGCCCGAGCAGAATATCCATAAATGGGAAAATTCTGTCAACTTACATTTCCATGGTGAACTAGATGGACGGGTTTGCAAGTTGAGATGATTTAGATATTCGTTAAGTGTATATTTGCCGTGTGGTCAGACCACCAGTGTGTCATCCACATATCTAAACCAAGCAAAGGGTTTTAGTGTGCTTGTAGCTATTGCTTAAAAAATTTCCACGTATAAATTTGCAATCACATGAGACAAAGAAGAGCCCGTTGCTGCTACTTCCTTTTGTTTATAGAAATCATCTTTCCACAAGAAATAGATGTTCGTAAGACGGTGTTCAGCCAGTCGTGGGATATCTTTGGCAAAACCTGTGTTCGTTTCCAGAGTATCGAGTAATTTAATTTACTTGTTGACCGGAACTCTGGTGAACAAAGAAGTCACATCAAAACGTACAAGATTATCATTGAGGTTAAGCTTAATATCTTGAATTATATTTAAGAGATGTTCTGAGTTTTTAAAGCCCAAAAATGTGCATGGTATGTATAAAAGCTCTCAATGCATGATACAAAACCACAATTCTAGATTTGAAGTTTTCGTGACTGCAAGGGTCCATACTCTTTGGTTTTTCAGTAAAGTCACGTAGGTAAAAAAGAAAATAAATTAAATCACGACGTTCCGGAGGCAACACAAGCTTCCGTTTTCAGGTGGCGCCGTCACAGCAAAATTACTGTATCAAGTGCAGAGAACTATAAGACACGCGACGATATACAGATTAAGGGGGGGAGGAGCCAGGATGGGCCGTGGAGGAGGGTTAAGCCTCCTTAACTTAGGAGCCAGGATGGGCCGTGGGAGAGGGTTAAGCCTCCTTAACCCTCTCCCACGGCCCATCCTGGCCCATCCTGGCTCCTAAGTTAAGGAGGCTTAACCCTCCTCCACGGCCCATCCTGGCTCCTCCCCCCACTTAATCTGTATATAGTCTCGTGTCTTATAGTTCTCTCCACTTGATGCAGTAATTTTTCTGTGACGGTGCCACCTGAAGACGGAAGCTTGTGTTGCCTCCGAAACGTCGTGATTTAATTTATTTTTATTTAATTTTTTTACCTACGTGACTTTACCGAAAAAAACAAAGAGTACGATACCACAAGTTCAAAGAACTGCACGTGTGGCCATTTTGTCTCGAAAAAGCTTTTTCAGAGCCTTTGTACATGCAACACAGTGCTCGGTGTGTTTGTTTTGTTAAATCTATTTGCTTTTCTGGCCTGCCATAATGCTTGTTATTGGTTCTCATGATTTAAAGACTTCACAACAAATAAAAAACAAACCATCCTCTAATTGCATTTCACAGTTGCGAGCTTTTTCCGCCCGACTGTCTTTAAAATTGTACATCAGTTTTTGGGCAGCAATTCTTTCTTTGGTGATCAACGCAAACTCATCTTTTGTCACAGTATATCTGCGCTGATACCTGGTGTTGTGGCTGCCATGGGCGTAGTGGATGTAGTTGTTGTAGTAGCGGTGGTTGTAGCAGCGGTGGTTGTACCTGACCGGATGGTAATGATAACCACCGCCTCGCCCCAGCCCACAGAGTTATTGGCCCAGCAGTAGAACGACCCAGAGTCTGACTCCACTAGCGGCCGCTTAAAGGACAGGGAGTTGCCGCTCACAACCGTCCCGTTGGGCAGGGAGCCGTTTTGCCTACGAGCAATCACACCACAACACGGAGCGTGACACACGGTCAGTATCATGTGATTACACTGCTGCAGAAACTGCGAAGAAATGTAGTTAGATGTATCTATGTTGAACTTATTTTGGAACGTATGTAGCCAACCGTGGTAATCTGAGGTGTGGGGAAAGGAGAACAAAATAAACACAGGCAGTTCTAAAGAAATTAGTTTTCAATAAAGAAGTATTGAAAAACATGTTGCACTAGCTTTTTTTCCCGTCCAAGGACGGGTGTATATTGCAGTAAATCTGAAATATTAAATAGAAAAATTGTTCAGCTCATGATTATTAATGAGGGGGGGGTGCCCCATGTGGAGTGACGTCACCCGCTAATGGTTATTGGGGAAGGGTGCGGCATATGGAGTGACGTCACCCCCTCATGGTTATTGTGGAGGGATGTGGCATGTGGAGTCACGTCACCCGCTCATTAATGAGGGGAGGGTGCGGCATGTGGAGTGCGCGACCTCGTGCATTAGTGTAAATTTCCACGCGTGAATGAATATTAATGAAGGGGGGGGNCTCTTTTGCAGTGACGTCACGTACGGATTTAGCACTGCTGCATAGATTTATTTTTACCGTCACTCTGTAACGAAACGTCATATTTGAAGCGACTTTGCGTAATGCATTATTTAATTGAGCGCGACCTTCCTCTGCCTTATAAAAATCCACCCACTCATGAATATTAATAAGGGGGTGGGCCCCATGTGGAGTGACGTCACGCAGAGGGTGGGCCTCAGGTGGAGTGACGTCAGGCGCGGGTCGGACAGACATTTCTGGGTGATTATAGATAAAAGCCACGGAATGGGGAGGGGACCTACATCTAGTCGATCTTTTGAGAAAGAGCTGTAACAATGGCAACTACAGTTACCTTGCGTTTACAAGCGTTTACATAACGCGATTTTAGAATACCATGTTTGATTAATTTACACTTATTTTAGTTTTGCGCGCACTGTCATTGAAATGATGTGCTCTACCGCGTTGGTCATGGTGTACGGAACACGTTGCGAGCTAATCGTTAGGCAGCAAAGTTCAGTAGCAATGCTGCCTGAGGTGCAGCAGTACGACAACAACCTTCTCACGCGCAATTTGTAAGATCTTGTCCACGTGGACTTTGTCTTGTGCACACAATTGAACCCGCCATCATCTCCATCACCATCGTTACCCGATGAAGACGACCCTATTTCTCTCCAGTAACCCCACCAACTCTATCCGCTCCTCCCTCCACCAGCACCAGTTACGCCGTCACACTCGAGCATCTCACGTCCTTATTTACTATATGTAATACATGTATGGTAGTATTGTAAATATATGTACCGTAACCAAAGAAATATGTAGACATGAGAATGAGGTTCGATAGCATGCTCTTCCTAACCTCAACTATTTCCTTTAAAGTTACATTTAACTTTCGTGATATTGAGTTACGTGCCATTTTCAAGAACACAAATCCCCACTTCAAACAAGAGGTAGCCGTAATGAAAGTTTATTGCGGTCCTTACCTGTCCCACAGGTAGTGCGTGATGTTAGGGTTCCCGTCTGCTTCACAAGTCAACGAGGCTCCTTCCTTCTCCACGTACCAATCGTCATCGTAGCCAGCGATGCTCACTCTCGGTTTGTCTGTGAATGGAGGAACATGTGCGTGCGTGAGCAAGTCCATACACATTTCTCTGGTCGCATTCATGAGCAAACTTTAATTATAATAGTGGCGAAACATCAATTGAGGGCTATTTTGGACGAAAAAAAGATAACTCGTATTCTGATGAACTCTTCTATTCCGTGGCAACTGTAGGTTCCACAAACTTGCGAATAACAGGAGTCTCGTGACAAATTCATGTTAACCACGGCGTTATCCACTGCTCTAGGGCGTTACGTCATTACCCCAATGTGCCTTTTTTATTTTATTACACGCTTTTATTTAACTCACTCCGTCTGTATCCTGAAAAAAATCTTGTAACTACATTTTTACCCACTTCCCAATGTGCTATCGACTGCAAACTTGAAATAGCTATGTCATACTGATGACAACACTATATTCTATCATAAAAAAATCCAATTTTTTTTTACATTTTACACGCTTTTATTTAACTTACTCTGTGTGTTGTATCCTAAAATCTTGTAACTCAATTTCAACCGTATTCCCAATGTATCGACTGCAAACTTGGTATAGTATGTCATACTGATGACTATACTATATTATATCATTAAAAATTTTTACAAATATTTTAAACAATCTTTTTACGGCTCTAATTGTCCACGCTCAACTCACGATGCCTGTAAATCACCACGGTCCCTTACGTTACGGCAAGCCTCGGGAGCCACGCCGAGGGCGGGGGCAGCTCGGACAGTACATTTCATTAAAGCGTGTTTAAAAAGTATTTTTTATATTTTATTTCTTCAGCAACACGTCAAGTCTCAAAGATCCGGGGGGGGGGTCATAGTGTAGCACACTAATTGCAGTGTCACTCCCCAACGTTATATTAATAACCTTGAGCTTCTACAACAGCCTCTCTCCGTGTTAAATAGATGGGGGGCAGTAAGGCAGCCTTAAGTTCCACCAAATTTCCAGGAGCATTGCTTATTCTCTGCCATTCTTAGAATCTTTCAGAATCTTCATTTAGACTGGAGAAATCCGATATGCTATGAAGCTTTTTTCACGTCCATTATGTCCAGTATACCTGACAGTTACACTCTTGAAATTATGGCACCCAGATCTAAATGCTTTATACTTTCAGTATTGTGACTGAGAGCAGTGGTGCTAAGGTTTATGGCACTGCACTGTTGAACCGAGTTCAATTCCTGGCTACGGTGCAACAGAACAAAGGGCTTGAGTGCGCCGTTTAGAAGAAACAAATTATCTGGTTTATCGAAGATATCCGACAGGAAATAAGTAGCTTTACATTTTTTCATCAAATTGGAGAATCTCAACATTCAGGTACAGTTCTTCGGGCAGAGAGCGTTCCAAATCTGAGGGCCAAAAGGACTGAAAAAGCCCCAGCTCGAAACTTTTTTTGCCGAAAGTGTGGCTGACAGAAGCGAATGGTCAAGGCGTGAGGAGCTCAAATTCTAAACACAAGGATTGTAAATGCTGCACAGTTTATCCGTCAAATGTTGAAGTAATTGCTGATGTAGCCGGTGTGAGCTCACCTGTGATGAATCGCATGTATATGAACCTTATGGCGGGACCCGGGGTCCCGAATAAACGGATGTCTAAATCGTTGAACATAAACGCCGTGACCAACCAGAAATCAATCCTCTTGTTCTTCACAAGCACCCGTCGTTGCCAAATTGCTGTAGTCATTAATGCAAAACTGAAACTTTGATTAGCGCATCGTGTAGAGCTCGTCGAGAGGAATAGATTGCCGTATCGTCGCAACGCAGTTTATGCGAGAGCCGGGGCTTATGACCCCGGGGTCCGCCATAAGGTTCATATATTGTGCACTCTGCTAATTGCTACGGAAAGACAGGTACGTTTTTAATTATCATAACTGAAGACAATGACGATCAGAGATAGGCCTCACGTGCACAGCAGGCCACGCCATCAGCGTCTAGACTATTCAGAGTACAGGATATGCTCCAATTTACATTTGGGGTGGACTTCGTGCTGAGGGACTGAGCTGAGGTGTTTTTGTGTGACGTGGAGGGTGACGGGTGGTGTCTGGTCATGTTTGCAGATACGCAAGTGCCCCTCGGAAGAACACTGAAATAAAGCACTGTTGCGTTTCACAAACCTCCGGTGCTCAGCTGTTGTGGAGTCGCCCCACTTCTCCGGAGGATAGAACACAACGTAGAGGATCTTCTCATTGTCTCCAAACTTCATAACAATATTTTATTGTTGCCTATTTAGCCGACCTGCCCCTCGTTAGGATCCACGGAGGAGAGGGACCGGTCGGGCTGGCTACACCACATCTTTTCTGTGAACTTCCAACCATCTTTTAACCAATAGATCACCGCAACTTGGAGATTATCCCCTCATATGTATGGATATTCCTTGGGTACTCCAGCTTGCTCCCATACAAAGCCAAACATTCACTACGGGAAATGACCAAACATTCCTGCGCAGGACCTTCCCTAAAAGACACCTAACACTCAAAAGAGACATTCTTTGGGTAAATAATGGACATTGTTACTGTTGCACGATGTATGTATAACTTCTTTCACACGTGCATAGCCAACCATGCTAATTGAAGTGCAGGGGAAGGACAACAAACTGAAACAAAATCTGTTCTAATAAATGAGTTTTCAATTATAATACAATGTGAAATGTCTACAATGGACTCAGGGCTGACAATAGAGATGACCACCAATCTAAGCTCATTTAAACACTCGACAACTGAACTTTCTGACTTATTGTTTTTTATCATGCCCACAACTCACAGTGGATGTTGAGGGTCGTAGAGTACTCCACTGGAGAATCGAGGGCCGGTGCTCCACCCTGCAGGTGAGTGTCCTCCCGTGGCTCTCGTACGTGGCTCCAGCCAATAGCGGCTCCTCACCATCACCGTGCCGTTCGGCGCCACCTCTGTGGTCTCATTGGAGCTGCCCTGATGGAGGCCACTCCAGGTAATGGAGGCTGCGGTTTTCCTTCCTGAGCGACGCACGTCGCCACGGTTATCAGCCCATGCCGTCTACCAAATTGTTTGGGTTCAACTCTAGGGAGACTTTGGGGGAACTGGGGCACAGAGACAAAGAGACGCAGACGGTTAAGTGCTGGCCTCTACTGTTTGGAGCAGATGTTTCTAAAAGAGATCTCCGAGGTAGCACAAAATTAATTGCTTCCGTGGCCGTTTGTAACAAGAAGGGACACTCTTAACCCTTCCCCCACTGAATATTCCATTCCAATAATGTGCATACGTGTAGTCATTAGAACTGAAAAACTAAAATAAGCAGGAGGACGTGTGGCACAGTTTGGTGCCAGCTATCATAGAGTATGCTTGTGTCACAACGGTTCTCTGCAATGAGTACAGTGTGTTTAAAAACAACAGCGCTACACATCTATAAGTAAAATGAACACTGAACCGCTTGCACTTTCCGAGATTCAGAGTGAACGGGACACCACCCAGCAACCTGCAGACGTCTCAGAACGGGGTAGAGTTAACGATCTCGTGACACCACAATTCGAAACTAACGGTGGAGTGGTAGCCAAAGGAGAGAATGTGTCCAAGAGACCATCCAGATCATGTGCGGTGTGTCAAGGTGGGCTTGGTGTATAGGTACCACTTTGTCTGAGGTCAACATTGGTCACCTTATGGAGAGATTGGTTCCACAGCAGAGAAATATATTCACTGGTGTTTTCGGGTATCACGTAGAGGCGGATCTGCAAACTTCCTAAGGTAGCATTTCGCGCTGTGCGAAAAGTGTTCCCCAATGGTAAGGCGTTTTATGGCGGCAATGCGTCGTGTGAACACACNACGCGTTATGCGAGGACTGCCCTGTACTGGTTCTCGGGTCGAGTGGGGACGGGAGATAGCCCACATCCTTAGGTCCTACCACCAGTACCACCGTCATGCTCGTGCAGCTGAGTGAGACTGGGACTTTATAAAGGGTTTGTTTAGAACAGCGTCGTAATACAAGGGAACTTTCACGGAGCTTTTCCTCCTGGGGATACAATACGCTTGTAGTAAACAGAGTCATTGTTTAAAATGTGGAACTGCAACGTAGTGGTATGGTTGAAAAACGAACCCCCCTCTGTCCTGGTCTCCCCTTAGTATGTTAGTTATCTCCCCCCCCGCCCCCTACGTGGGGTCCCACTTGGCTGGGGCTGCCGGCCCAATACCCCTCCCTACGTACAGTCCCGTTGTGCTGAAGTGAAATTCTCGCGGATTTTATATCCCCCTCCAATATTCGTCAGCGCATTGTACCGGGCTCACGTTTTGTCGCATTAAAAAAACTGCCTCACGTTCACAGTGAGGTGATTGTTGCTTGAGTTCGTCATCAAAGGCAAACATGCAGGAGAAGTCTCCCTCGTCCCGAGACGGAGGTCTTCAATGCGGATGGATCCGTTCCTCAGTTCAGAGGTGTAGTTTGTGAAGTTGAGTCGCCCGTAGAAGGTGCTATTGTCAATTCCGTATGGAATGGCAATGGCGATTCTCACTGAGGAGTCTCCGTTTACTTTCCGCCAGTTATACTCCGTTGTGACCCTGTAGACGCATCTCAGGGTGACCTCTTGCCCACGGTTCACATTCACAAACTGATCCACTCCACTTGGAGGTTCCCAAGGTCACCAGACCTGCAGGGAAGAACGAGAAAAAGCGCAGTCTATTTTAAAGGGCAGTGAAGTACACATCAGTCTGTTTGTTATCTAGAAACCCCATTAGAGACCGGTCCATCTTCACACCACAATAAGTAACTTATACATCTTTGCTTTGTATGGTTGAAAAAAAATTGCGTATCATGCAATGCCTGTATGGTAAAACCATCGTATATTTTTGGATGTGGGTAAACAAATTACGATTTTTCTTGTAATCCTGGCAATTTGAATATCTGCTCATTTTGCTTCACAGACATGACCACACTTATACCTTAATTCAACTTTCCTTCATACCGCATTGTAATTTTTAAAGTTACACGATGATATATCATTGTTAATATGACTAGAACGCTATAATGAGCTCCTATACCCATATGAGCAGATAACACGGCATGCGCCTGACTCCATAAGATCATGGAGGCAAGCTGGTTAGAGCCTGGATGGGTTATCACCATCTCGCCATCGTGGACGTGGCGTAGCGAGATGTTAACTACCTCGCCTGTATACAGGAGGTCGTGGATTTGATCCCGACCCTGACGCCTGCTGTATATTTGGAGTTGGCATATTCTCTCTCTCTCCCCCCTTGGTTGCATGGATTTTACCTCTGGTCCTCCAGTATGTCCCTTCACATTTGGAATCAACATGCGTTTAGAGTATTTGCCTGCAATAAATGTCTACTTGATAAGCCATTTAATTGAGCTATCATTTGTGGCCAGGTCACTTCTCAAAAAGAGCTCCAAAGCTCAGTGGGCCTTACTGGTAATATAAAAGTTTATAGTTTTCCATGCGTAACAATTGTTGTAGGCAGTGGTTAGCAGAGGGCAGTGAAACAAATCCATTGTTGTCTGTACTCCCCCACATTCAACCCGTACTGACCAGCGTGGTGAAGTATGGTCAAATAACCATCACGACCGCATGGCGTAGGAACAGCCTCATCCAGCAGTGGATCGAGAGACAGGTTGTATGTGAACTCCTACACACCTGGTAATGTCCCTTCTCCGGAAAGCACATCGCATCACGTGATTTGAGATGCACTTCTGTGGCCATCTGAACGCTCTTCCAATATTAGGAAGCCACGAGAGCTATGCACTTTTAAATCTAAATAGAAAATAAATATCTTTATAACTCTGTTTGTGTTTAGTTGTCCTTCCCCGCACCTCCAATTAGCACGGTTGGCTACGTACAGTGCGAAAGAAGTTCAAATAAATACAAGAAGTTCAACATACAGGTCGCTTCTGAAAAATAGCTCAGTGTACCCTGGTACAGTCAATTAAATTAGTTTCGTCGTCTAATTTAGTTTCTAGTGAGCCAGGTGTGTCGGCTCGACACCCATGGGTAGGAGTTTCACATCTCAACATTTCTGTGAATCACCAACCCTCGCCCCTCCACAGTGCTGGATTGCACGGCATAGTCACCACCACGCTTTGGGATGTTGGGTCAATGCTATTAATGGGAGTTTTGGCTTCATGCGGCAGCAACGAGAGAACCAGGAGATGAGCCCACCGCATATTACGAGTGAGACACTTAAGAATATGTAAAGCTGGGTCATAAACCAAGATCCTTTACACACAGCGACTATCCTCGTAATCTACGGGGGGGGGGGGGGGGGAGTTAGCACCTAGGGTGATCTCTGTTGATCTAAGTACAGTCTGTTCTCCTATAACGCGGTAGTTGCGTTCCTGAAGAACACAGCGTTATGGTAAAATCGCGCTATATATATAATATAGGGGTAAAGCAAGTCTGCGATAACACGTGAGATGCGTACATAGGCTGAACAAAGACTGAGGCGCGTGGTGGCGTCTAGAAGCATCCAGCACCATCCACCTTGTGTGATGCTACGCAAGGGAGCAGTATGACCGCTTATTCCTACTCAATCGACGTAGTTCCATTCACTTAATCGGTGATATCCAATTCGCATCTGCGTTATAAAAAAAATGTTCCCGAACACATTAATCACGTTATATCAATTCGTGTAATAAAACAACACAGGTTTTAGGAGAACGGAATGTACTTGATTTAGCTCCAATAATCAGTAATTGGCACTCAATTAAATCTTAACGTAATCAGATATGATAAATCCACTTCTGGACGAACGCCTCCCAAGCCACCACCATTGTCACAGTCCAGAGATGTAACAATCCAACTTCAATAGATTAACCAGGTACACACGTTATAACATAGACACTACAATTCCGATGGGATGTGAACAACATAATTTAGTTTTAAATAAAACTCGGTAAAGAAGGTTACAGTTGGGGTCGGATCTATTTTAGAAAAGCTAAGTAATAATCATATACATTTGTCAAGTGGCGCNTTTAATCATAAATCCCAATGCGCCACCACCGTGTATGGAAAGCAGGAAATAAACAGAACGTGCGGGTAAACGGCCAGGACCAGGCGGAGAGTAGAGGCGAGTTGAAAGAGGTGAATTTCAAGACAGACTCAAATATATACAAATATATTTCACGACTCTGATTGTCTTACTAGCAAAAGCAAACCGTTCAAAGTTCGGGAGCTGCACTGAAAAAGCCCCATCGCTCCAGTACAATAAGTTCACTAAAACAATTAATGATATCTGTTGAGGGCCAAAACTGTAAAGCCACGCGATATGAAAATCCTATGGAGTAGTGAGTGTATCAAAGCAGGCTTACCGTAAAGCACCAATAGCCGAAATGGCCTTTCATATTTCACACGGCAGCACCAAGTTCTGAATTTCACTCATCCGGCCTGCCTGGAAGTCGACTGGTTTTCACGAGCACACTCGACTCATGCAGCGCCGTGGACTTGGGACTGTGTGATTAACCACGCGCCTCCTTAATCGATAACACTGGTCACTCATTAACCAGGGAGACACGGAAACATCGCTCAAGAGATGCGCTGGCCTAGTGGGTTGGTCATAAAAATATGGGAGGAAAGGTTCAGCACACTAAGCGATCGATGTATTATCACCATCAGGGTTGTGACTTGTATTCGAGATTCATCTGTCTTTGTCTCGTTTTTTTACAATCTCCAAATAATTTGAACGTCATGGGACCTCCTTTGCCAGTACCAAAATATGAGAATACTTTTCCCCCGTTATCTGGCAACAAAACAGGTGTTAAGTTGATGTGACCAATCCGTTTCAAAGACAATGCATATTATTGTGGTTAATGCAGACATGATTCCTTGTAAATGTTTCAGTTTGGTGTTTTACCATCTTAACACCTGTTTTGTTGCCAGAAAAAAGGGGAAAACCTGTTCTCATACATTATGTATGTTTATAACTGTGAATAACCCAACCAATAATAGATATTCTTTGTAAATGATATGAATACATTAACCACCCCACATCCCTCTGGTCTTAGCACCTGATTGGCTCACAAGTTATGACATCACATTTACCCCTCCATTTAAGAGTGAAACAGAAGGATTTCCCCACAATTCTAGCTGTCACCTGATGAGGCTGGTTGTAATTGCCGCCGAAACGTCGTACTCGAAGTGTAAATGTTCGGGTTTACTCTCCAACACACCGGTGTGCTGAACTAACTAATTGGCACGTTTTGTTTCCATGCCAAACTTTACTTATCATGCTGTAGGTGGTGGTGGGTTTAACGACATTAATATTATGCTATCTAACCCAACAGAGACTGATGCTGTGGAGAAGAGTTGTGAGGTATTGATGGGACACTGCTCGCGTTGTACGACCCCAAACGTGCTGGCGACTGAAGTGCACACACCTCAGCTGCTCTCAACCTCACGCTCATAGTATCAGAGCTCCCTCTACCGGTTTCTTGAGTAAATAGCAATACAAAAGCCGTCCGTATTGATTGAACAGACTCCATATTCTCGTTCTTTCGGTAAAGTCACGTAGATAGAAAATAAAAATAAAAGTAAAAATAAAAACAAAAAAAAGCAAAAAACCCAACGCGATTTCGATCACAACACAAGCGGTCTTCATCAGGCGGAGAGAAAAGAGGGGCAAGTTCCAAATGCAACTGCTTATAAGGGCTTCCAAAGTGATGGGCGGGGACGAGAGTTGCGAGCAGCAGCAAGGAAAGATGTGCGGTGTAAGCAGCATGGGCGGGCAGCCATTGCTAATGTCGGAGTAAAGCGCGAGATTGAGGTGGAGCTGAAGGCGAGGGGCGCAGTCCAAGTGTGTTAGACAATGGGAGAGGGAGAGATGGGGAGAGAGAGGGGGTAGAGATAGGGGAGAGAGGGGGTAGAGATGGGAAGGAGGCATTGCACCTCACTACACACATTTACACTGCTGACGGTGAGGTTGACAGAAACACAAATCAAGTATGACCCAAAGTGGTTGTTTTAATGATTGCTGAGTTTATACCCTTCTCATTGATGTGTGTGTTGTTATATGTGAAGTATGGGAATTGACGGCAGGAACTTCTTGACGGGTAACACACTTTTATTAAATCCTTCAGGTATCACAATACAACGTGTGGTCTCCTTCTTCCTCCGACACACTCCACTAATCTCGTGTAAGCTCTAGGCCTCTGGCTACACACCATACACTCGACTCGTGTAAGCCCTATGCCTCTGGCTACACAATACACTCGACTCGTGTAAGCCCTATGCCTCTGGCTACACAATACACTCGACTCGTGTAGACCTCTGGCTACACACACTACACTCGCCTCTGGTTACACAGAGTCCCGGTCCCTTAGGACAGCGGGCTAGGTACCGCAGGGGCTCTAGGTCTTCATCCCGTCTTCATTCTTCGCTGGTTACACACTGCCCTTACGCCTGTGTGCATCCCTTTTATAGCCCTGCTCACGAGAGGCGGAGCTGATGCGTCCATTCAGCATGAGCATCGCTCCTTAATAAACCAATCACGACGCACTCTCTTTACGATCCGGTTTCCCAGCGCGTGTTAACACTCCTCCACCAATCCACCGCGCTGCACCCAGTCACTCCCTCTCAGCATATCACCGGTCCACAGCCAATCAGTACCCGTAACCCACGACCCGCGCTGACCCTGATCCTCCACCGTCAGCGCGCGTCACCACCTACACAGCCAATCCTCACACACTGTGCATACGATCCTTAATCCAGCGCGTATCACCTCTACATCACCCCTCCACATAGCTTGCAGCCGGCCGGCTGTTAACCTACAACACAACATAACGCAACGCAGTAATAAAGAACTCCCCATCCAGTGTGCCCGTAACACAACAACAACAACATAACACAACCTTAAATACGAAGCAATATACAGCCCGACGAACAACACAATAAAAGCGAACACCGTAAAACGAACGCGCCAAGTGTCACCGCGACCACGCAGTGCCGAGGCGCTCCGGCTGCCTCGACTCCGCACGTGGTAGATTACACAAAGTAGCGCGACCTAGCGCGAGTCGTCTGGCCGGTCCGTCGTATGGAACGGGACGTTGGCGACCGTCCGGTGTCTCCGGCAGCTCTAGACGGCACGGATCGGGCCTGGAAGGACCGGCCCGCCGTGGAGATCCGGCCGCCGTGGTCGGCAGCAGTCAGTTCCGAGACACTGGGAGCGGGTCAGGCGGAGACATGTGAGGAGCAGGCAAGGACAACTCCCCTCAGGGTCGTCGGTCACGTCACATGCTCGGCCCTCACGACACAAGGGAGGCCATACGGAGGCGAGAACGGTTTCAGTCGGGAGGGTGGACGTACCAACGGCGTTTCCCCATTTGATCTGAACGCACTGGGGCGCGCAACCCGCACGACTTCCACGGGTCCCCGCCACGGCTTCAACAATTTAGGTGACGTGGCCAAAGGTGCCTGAGGGCAATGCAGCCAGGCCTTGTCACCTGGTTCCCAATTGTGCACGGATACCTTCCGTGCCGCAACCGCTCGTTCGCAATTTGGCGAGCCCGCGAATTAAGCCGTGCGGCCTCCCTTGCCTCTGTCAGTTTATGAATATTAAATTAATATGCTCTGCCAATTTAGAATTAGTTCGTGGTGCGGGCAGACCCAGCTGCGTTTCCATGGGCGGGTCGGCTTCCGGCCGTACATTAGAAAAAACGGGGAAAACCCCGTAGCTGCATGGGGGCCATTCTATACGCGGCAAGGACCCAGGGACCTGCAGGTCCCAATCAACATGCGACTCACACACCTGCTGGCACAGCATAGAGGTCAATGTCCTGTTAAGCCTCTCCACCATCCCGTCCGTCTGCGGGTGGTACGGGAGGTACGCACCTTTTTGGTACCAACAGGTCGCACACCTCCTGCAGTAATTTACTCGAAAAATTTTTCCTTGGTCAGTCAGCAAGCGTTCGGGAGCCCCNTTGTCCAGGACGTAGCCCCGGACAAAGGCGTCCGTCACAGCCGCCGCCGACTGGTTGGCGAGTGGCCACGCCATAGGCCACCGGGTAAAATATTCGACCCCACCAACAGGTATTTATACCCTAGGCGTGACCGGAAGGGCCCAGAATATCGAGTGCAACGAGCTCGTTAATGCGCGAGACCTGAATAGATTGCAGCGGTGGATTAGCTGCCACGGCGGTGGTTTCCGTCTGGCGCACTCAACACAACCCTTTAGAATATTCACCACATCACCCCCATTCCGGCCAATAATAGTCACGCTGAAGCAGGGCAAGCGTTTTGTTAACTCCCAAATGCAAGAGGCGTTCGTGTGCGGCCAAGACAACCTTCCCCTTACAGCAGAAGGCACCACAATCGAATGCCGCCGGACAAACTGTCCCATCTCATCAACAGGCCCTGCTTAAGCTCGTAGGAGCCAGTTCGGTCGTGCTACCTTCGGAACCCTCCGTCTTCCGGCGCAATGCCAGCAGGGAGCTGTCCGCCATTTGGAGACGGCCCCACTCACTCAACGACAGTGAGAGCAGCGAGTCCTGACCCCTGGGNTAGCGGACCATCCCAATTGGTGTGCTCGCGGTCGCAACCAACGCCTCCCTATCTTCCGTAACCGGAGGTTTACAGCGCGCGATCCGATAAGCACGCACATTGTGACAAGGCAACAACCGCGACAGGGCATCGGCATTCGTGTGTCGCAACCCTTTACGGTACGTAGTCGTGAACTGATAGTCCTGAAGGACTTCCAACCAACGCGACAATTGGCCCGAGGCTGGGCAACCCGTAATGAATACTGGAGCGCCGCATGGTCCGTCCGGACCGTGAAATGACGACCATAGAGATATGGCCTGAATTGTTGTACAAAAAAAAACAATGGCAAGTAGTTCACGACGGGTGACGCAGTAGCGCTGCTCTGCCGGCGACAACACCCTGCTACCATAGGCGACCACCCGTTCGACCCTCCAATGACTTGGGACAGCACCCCCCAATGCCCGTGTTGCTAGCATCCGTGTCTAGCAAGAAGGGACTCTCGAAGTCCGGATAGCGCAAGGGTGGGGCCCTTACCAAGGCGTCCCGGAGGGAGCAGAATGCAGCCTCCTCCTCCGGCCCCCACCGGAACTTCACTCCTTTTGCCGTTAAAGCGTGCAAGGGCTTCGCAATGGTGGCGAAGTGCTCAACGAATCGGCGATAATACGAAGCAAAACCGATGAAACTGCGCACGTCTGACACTGACGTGGGCGTCGGCCACGAACTGACACAGTCCGTCTTCGCAGGATCGGTAGAAATCCCGAAGAGTCGACAATGTGACCCAAATACCTCACAGATTTTCGAAAAAGATGCATTTGGCCGGTTTAAACTTTAATTTAGCGATCGCATTCGCAAGAACACCCTCTCAATCGCTGGAGGTGTTCCTCGAACGTTTTACCGAAAACAATGACATCGTCAAGGTAAATGAGGCACGTTTCCCACTGCAAGCCCGACAAAACCAATTCCATAAGACGCTGAAACGTCGCAGGAGAGGAGTGAAGTCCCATGGGTAACCGGTTAAACTGAAACAGGCCCCTGGAGTCCGGAATGCAGTCTTAGGCTTAGACTCCTCATCGAGTGGCAACTGCCAAAATCCGGACAATAAATCAAGAGTCGAAAAGTATCGCGCACCGGACAATGCGTCGAGAGACTCGTCCATCCTGGGAGCGGATACGCGTCGGCCACCGAGATCTTATTCAGGCGGCGGAAATCGACGCAAAATCGCAGGGACCCGTCCTGCTTTTTAACGAGCACAATAGGTGCTCCCAAGGACTGGAAGAAGGCGAAATAATGTCGGCTTCCAGCATATCGTTAACCGCCGACTGAACATGTTCCTTCTCAGCAGGACTCAGTCGGAAGGGATTTTGCCTGACCGTGCCGCATCGCCCGTTTCAATGTGGTGCGTAGCAGGTCCGTGCATCCGATATCATACTTATGTTTACTGAAGACATCCGAAAATTCAATCAGCAACCCGCGCAACGCGCCCAACTGTACCCTGACAAATCGTCAGAGTCCGCGCACAGCATATTAATCCAATCTAGGTCCTCCTTTGATGGTACGCTATTCGTGGGGCTCGGATCAACCTGCGCAACCAGCCTCTCCTCCGCAGGGACCCGTGCCGCGTGAGCCAGCACGGTGCCCTGCTGAATGACGGCCGGCCGCCCAGCGTTTAAAACCATGACAAACGGATCCCTGTCTGCCCAACCAAAGTGTGAGCCACCGATAAATCGAGACCTCCAACAGCCCTATTAGAAGGACCCAAAAGCATGGCCTGTTCCGAGGCCTCCTTCCCCATGGCTTCCGTAACCGGAGGGGAACCAACATTTGTGAACCCGGGGCACGTGCACGGTCTGTGTTGCTAACGCCTGAATGGTAGCGCACGCCGTCCGAATTACATTAGGCTCGTCAAAATGAAATACGGCGACCCGATGGCAGTTCAATGCAACGCTGATCAATGAGAATTTTGATGGCATTTTCGCCAAAAATCAGTGCCCAATAGGCAAGGAACCGCCAGGGAAGATGAAACGAAAACGGGTCCGACAATTTGATATCACCAATGCAAATGGACGCCCTAATCTGACCGATAATGCCCAACGATCCCCGTTAGCGGCGTAAAATGGCACATCGACCGGAAGAAGCGGACGACATTGTACCGGGAGAATATTATAAATGAGATCCGAAATAATAGTCGCCGATGCCCCGTGTCCACTAACACCCTGACCTCGACCCCATCAATCGATCCGGTAACGACGGATGAACCCGCTGAGGCAGCCACAATTCTGTGCCCCAATTCCGACCATTTAATGTCTCCCCGGTCCGGCCGAACCCCCTCTCCGAACCGAATCTCCGAACTCTACTCGGCTCTCCCTCGTCGCAACGCGACGACCCATACGTGTCGAGTATGCGGGCCAAGCATGTGAGGTGCCGCGACTTGCCGGGTTTGCAGTGATGACTTGGGCCTTGGTCGTCGTCCAGCCGAGGTCCCATGGCGCGCTGACGTGGGGCCGGCAACCGGAGGCCACGTGGCCACGAAGGCCGCAGTTATAGCAGGTGATGACAGTAGTCGGAGATCTCGGTTGCTCCAGCTTGCGGGCCGCTCGCAGAGGCGAACGACCCCCNGACCTCCAGTCCCCGCTCGTCCCGCGATGAACGCGTCCTCTCGTGGGCTGACGACTTGGGGCACGGTGTCAACGGAGCCGGAGTTGAGGCCACGGCAGCGTTGCAGACGACCCCTGCTTTCGTTGGAGGACCTCGTGCGCTTGCATGCTCGTGGCGACCCGTAATGAAGAAATATCGGTGTCGTCGGCCGTGTTGATGGGACCCCAGGTCCTGCGCCAACTTGAGCAGCTGCTCCAAAACCATCGCATCTTGGCCCTCCTCGTCCATACGAGGGAACGCGGCGTCAGCGAGAGCGAGCAACGCCGTGCGGTAGGCGAGCACGGTCTCCGTGTCCGCCTTCCGTCTTGCGTAGAAATGATGGCGGCACGCGAGGCGGACCGTAGACTTTTGCCATGAGAGCCAGCGCATCCTTGAGCGTGGAGCGGTCCGACCTGCGTGCGGACGTGAAGGCCGCGAGCGCGTTGTCGTCCAGCATGGCAGGCAGCGCCCGCAGTGCCGTAGCGTCGGACCAGGCGGACATCTCTTGATGCGCCAAAAATCTGCGCTGAAATAGGCTCCAATCCCCGCCTTCCGCCTTGAATGCTGACAACGTGGGAAGGCGCTGCTGAAAATAAAGTCGTCCTCCTCCTCGTGCTTCCTCTCAGCCCCCCNGTCGGTGTGTAAGATGGCGGCCCAGCGGCGGGTGTGTAATGGCGGTCCGCCGCGCGCGTTGGTGACGTCAGCGGCCGCGCATGGAGAACCGCTGCCACGTGGTGATGGCCGTTCCCGCCAAAAGTTGGAGCGGATGAAACGGCGGGAATCGCCAAATCGTTTTGGCGGGAATCTGCAGAGCGACCCTGTAGCACGTCGGTCGCCGTCCCGCTCCTCCGACGAGCTGATCTCCGCCAAGATGGACGCGGCGGCGAGCAGCAGGTCCGCCAGACGGGAGTGTGCCTCGCGAAGCACGGTGTCAGTCCCCCGTCTCTCGTCCGGCGCCGTCGGTGGATCCTGCCCCGTGGCAGCTCCTCTTCCTCACCCCTGATGCCCGCTGGCCCGCGTCGTCGAGGTTGTCCTCGTGGTCAATCCCGTGGGTCCGACGGTTCCTCCTTGTATCCATGCTTGGAGGACCGTTTCACTTCTGACGCCAGTTGAAGTATGGGAATTGACGGCAGGAACTTCTTGACGGGTAACACACTTTTATTAAATCCTTCAGGTATCACAATACAACGTGTGGTCTTCCTTCTTCCTCCGACACACTCCACTAATCTCGTGTAAGCTCTAGGCCTCTGGCTACACACCATACACTCGACTCGTGTAAGCCCTATGCCTCTGGCTACACAATACACTCGACTCGTGTAAGCCCTATGCCTCTGGCTACACAATACACTCGACTCGTGTAGACCTCTGGCTACACACACTACACTCGCCTCTGGGTTACACAGAGTCCCGGTCCCCTTAGGACAGCGGGCTAGGTACCGCAGGGCTCTAGGTCTTCATCCCCGTCTTCATTCTTCGCTGGTTACACACTGCCCTTACGCCTGTGTGCATCCCCTTTTATAGCCCCTGCTCACGAGAGGCGGAGCTGATGCGTCCATTCAGCATGAGCATCGCTCCTTAATAAACCAATCACGACGCACTCTCTTTACGATCCGGTTTCCCCAGCGCGTGTTAACACTCCTCCACCAATCCACCGCGCTGCCACCCGGTCACTCCCTCTCAGCATATCACCGGTCCACAGCCAATCAGTACCCGTAACCCACGACCCGCGCTGACCCCTGATCCTCCACCGTCAGCGCGCGTCACCACCTACACAGCCAATCCTCACACACTGTGCATACGATCCTTAATCCCAGCGCGTATCACCTCTACATATGGATGGCTTCGTGAACTAATCTGTTGATAGCCAGTCGGCTTGCAAAGTACCATCGCTTAGAGAAATCAATTTCATGTGAGCCAGCCGCATTAAAGTAATGATCAGCCACGGCAGAAGTATTGGTCCTGCCGTGTTTCAGATCTGCCTTATGTTCACGAACACGGTCCGAGACATGTTGTTTAGTTTCCCCAATGTAACTGCTGCCGCAGATACAGCTTAGTTTGTAGATGCCGGGATATTGCATGTCAGGAATCGTGTCCTTCACAGATCAGATCAGATCACAGATTTTATGCACTGTGTTAAATCGGACCTGGATCTTGTGTTTGTTCAAGATTATGGAAATCTTTTTGGTTATCCCTGCTATGTAAGGCAAGGTGATGGTTTTAATTGGATTTTCAGATGGCTCCTTCCTCATGGTTGGGTTGATGGCTTTGAGGATTGTGGAGTCAGAATATCCATTCGCCTTGAGAGCTTAGTGTACGTGTTTGAGTTCACTGGTTAGGTGTTCATGGTCCGAGATCCATTGAGCTCTATGGTATAGCGTTTTGATGAGGGAATTCTTCTGGGATGGATGGTGGTGGAAATCAGGTTTTAGGTAGGCGTCAGTATGGGTTACTTTCCTGTAGACAGAGTGGCTCATTGAGCCATCTGGTCTCTTTTTGGTTAAGACATCCAAGAAAGGTAGCATGCCATCCTTTTATACTTCTGTAGAGGTGATACGCGCTGGGATTAAGGATCGTATGCACAGTGTGTGATGATTGGCTGTGTAGGTGGTGACGCGCGCTGACGGTGGAGGATCAGGGGTCAGCGCGGGGTCGTGGGTTACGGGGTACTGATTGGCTGTGGACCGGTGACATGCTGAGAGGGAGTGACCGGGTGGCAGCGCGGTGGGATTGGTGGAGGAGTGTTAACACGCGCTGGGGAAACCGGATCGTAAAGAGAGTGCGTCGTGATTGGTTTATTAAGGAGCGATGCTCATGCTGAATGTACGCATCAGCTCCGCCTCTCGTGAGCAGGGGCTATAAAAGGGGATGCACACAGGCGTAAGGGCAGTGTGTAACCAGCGAAGAATGAAGACGGGGATGAAGACCTAGAGCCCTGCGGTACCTAGCCCCGCTGTCCTAAGGGGACCGGGACTCTGTGTAACCCAGAGGCGAGTGTAGTGTGTGTAGCCAGAGGTCTACACGAGTCGAGTGTATTGTGTAGCCAGAGGCATAGGGCTTACACGAGTCGAGTGTATTGTGTAGCCAGAGGCATAGGGCTTACACGAGTCGAGTGTATGGTGTGTAGCCAGAGGCCTAGAGCTTACACGAGATTAGTGGAGTGTGTCGGAGGAAGAAGGAAGACCACACGTTGTATTGTGATACCTGAAGGATTTAATAAAAGTGTGTTACCCGTCAAGAAGTTCCTGCCGTCAATTCCCATACTTCAACTGGCGTCAGAAGTGAAACGGTCCTCCAAGCATGGATACAAGGAGGAACCGTCGGACCCACGGGATTGACCACGAGGACAACCTCGACGACGCGGGCCAGCGGGCATCAGGGGGTGAGGAAGAGGAGCTGCCCACGGGCAGGACCCACCGACGGCGCCGGACGAGAGACGGGGGACTGACACCGTGCTTCGCGAGGCACACTCCCGTCTGGCGGACCTGCTGCTCGCCGCCGCGTCCATCTTGGCGGAGATCAGCTCGTCGGGAGGAGCGGGGACGGCGGCCGACGTGCTACAGGGTCGCTCTGCAGATTCCCGCCAAAACGATTTGGCGATTCCCGCCATTTCATCCGCTCCAACTTTTGGCGGGAACGGCCATCACCACGTGGCAGCGGTTCTCCATGCGCGGCCACTGACGTCACCAACGCGCGCGGCGGACCGCCATCACACACCCGCCGCTGGGGCCGCCATCTTACACACCGACGGGGGGGCAGAGAGGAAGCACGAGGAGGAGGACGACTTTATTTTTCAGCAGCGCCTTCCCACGTTGTCAGCATTCAAGGCGGAAGGCGGGGATTGGAGCCTATTTCAGCGCAGATTTTTGGCGCATCAAGAGATGTCCGCCTGGTCCGACGCTACGGCACTGCGGGCACTGCCTGCCATGCTGGACGACAACGCGCTCGCGGCCTTCACGTCCGCACGCAGGTCGGACCGCTCCACGCTCAAGGATGCGCTGGCTCTCATGGCTAAAGTCTACGGTCCTCCCTCGGCGTGCCGCCATCATTTCTACGCAAGACGGAAGGCGGACACGGAGACCGTGCTCGCCTACCGCACGGCGTTGCTCGCTCTCGCTGACGCCGCGTTCCCTCGTATGGACGAGGAGGGCCAAGATGCGATGGTTTTGGAGCAGCTGCTCAAGTTGGCGCAGGACCTGGGGGTCCCCATCAACACGGCCGACGACACCGATATTTCTTCATTACGGGTCGCCACGAGCATGCAAGCGCACGAGGTCCTTCAACGAAAGCAGGGGTCGTCTGCAACGCTGCCGTGGCCTCAACTCCGGGTCCGGTTGACACCGTGCCCAAGTCGTCAGCCCACGAGAGGACGCGTTCATCGCGGGACGAGCGGGGGACTGGAGGTCGGGGGTCGTTCGCCTCTGCGAGCGGGCCGCAAGCTGGAGCAACCGAGATCTCCGACTACTGTCATCACCTGCTATAACTGCGGCCTTCGTGGCCACGTGGCCTCCGGTTGCCGTGCCCCACGTCAGCGCGCCATGGGACCTCGGCTGGACGACGACCAAGGCCCCAAGTCATCACTGCAAACCCCGGCAAGTCGCGGCACCTCACATGCTTGGCCCACATACTCGACACGTATGGGTCGTCGCGTTGCGACGAGGGAGAGCCGAGTAGAGTTCGGAGATTCGGTTCGGAGAGGGGGGTTCGGCCGGGACGGGGAGACATTAAATGGTCGGAATTGGGGCACAGAATTGTGGCTGCCTCAGCGGGTTCATCCGTCGTTACCGGATCGATTGATGGGGTCGAGGTCAGGGTGTTAGTGGACACGGGGGCATCGGCGACTATTATTTCGGATCTCATTTATAATATTCTCCCGGTACAATGTCGTCCGCTTCTTCCGGTGGATGTGCCATTTTACGCCGCTAACGGGGGATCGTTGGGCATTATCGGTCAGATTAGGGCGTCCATTTGCATTGGTGATATCAAATTGTCGGGACCCGTTTTCGTTTCATCTTCCCTGGCGGTTCCTTGCCTATTGGGCACTGATTTTTTGGCGAAAATGCCATCAAAATTCTCATTGATCAGCGTTGCATTGAACTACCATCGGGTCGCCGTATTTCATTTTTGACGAGCCCTAATGTAATTCGGACGGCGTGCGCTACCATTCAGGCGTTAGCAACACAGACCGTGCACGTGCCCCCGGGTTCACAAATGTTGGTTCCCTCCGGTTACGGAAGCCATGGGGAAGGAGGCCTCGGAACAGGCCATGCTTTTGGGTCCTTCTAATAGGGCTGTTGGAGGTCTCGATTTATCGGTGGCTCACACTTTGGTTGGGGCAGACAGGGATCCGTTTGTCATGGTTTTAAACGCTGGGGCGCGGCCGGCCGTCATTCAGCAGGGCACCGTGCTGGCTCACGCGGCACGGGTCCCTGCGGAGGAGAGGCTGGTTGCGCAGGTTGATCGAGCCCCACGAATAGCGTACCATCAAAGGAGGACCTAGATTGGATTAATATGCTGTGCGCGGACTCTGACGATTTGTCAGCGTACAGTTGGGCGCGTTGCGCGGGTTGCTGATTGAATTTTCGGATGTCTTCAGTAAACATAAGTATGATATCGGATGCACGGACCTGCTACGCCACCACATTGAAACGGGCGATGCGGCACCGGTCAGGCAAAATCCCTTCCGACTGAGTCCTGCTGAGAAGGAACATGTTCAGTCGGCAGTTAACGATATGCTGGAAGCCGACATTATTTCGCCTTCTTCCAGTCCTTGGGAGCACCTATTGTGCTCGTTAAAAAGCAGGACGGGTCCCTGCGATTTTGCGTCGATTTCCGCCGCCTGAATAAGATCTCGGTGGCCGACGCGTATCCGCTCCCAGGATGGACGAGTCTCTCGACGCATTGTCCGGTGCGCGATACTTTTCGACTCTTGATTTATTGTCCGGATTTTGGCAGTTGCCACTCGATGAGGAGTCTAAGCCTAAGACTGCATTCCGGACTCCAGGGGGCCTGTTTCAGTTTAACGGTTACCCATGGGACTTCACTCCTCTCCTGCGACGTTTCAGCGTCTTATGGAATTGGTTTTGTCGGGCTTGCAGTGGGAAACGTGCCTCATTTACCTTGACGATGTCATTGTTTTCGGTAAAACGTTCGAGGAACACCTCCAGCGATTGAGAGGGGTGTTCTTGCGAATGCGATCGGCTAAATTAAAGTTTAAACCGGCCAAATGCCATCTTTTTCGTAAATCCGTGAGGTATTTGGGTCACATTGTCGACTCTTCGGGGATTTCTACCGATCCTGCGAAGACGGACTGTGTCAGTTCGTGGCCGACGCCCACGTCAGTGTCAGACGTGCGCAGTTTCATCGGTTTTGCTTCGTATTATCGCCGATTCGTTGAGCACTTCGCCACCATTGCGAAGCCCTTGCACGCTTTAACGGCAAAAGGAGTGAAGTTCCGGTGGGGGCCGGAGGAGGAGGCTGCATTCTGCTCCTCCGGGACGCCTTGGTAAGGGCCCCACCCTTGCGCTATCCGGACTTCGAGAGTCCCTTCTTGCTAGACACGGATGCTAGCAACACGGGCATTGGGGGGTGCTGTCCCAAGTCATTGGAGGGGTCGAACGGGTGGTCGCCTATGGTAGCAGGGTGTTGTCGCCGGCAGAGCAGCGCTACTGCGTCACCCGTCGTGAACTACTTGCCATTGTTTTTTTGTACAACAATTCAGGCCATATCTCTATGGTCGTCATTTCACGGTCCGGACGGACCATGCGGCGCTCCAGTATTCATTACGGGTTGCCCAGCCTCGGCCAATTGTCGCGGTGGTTGGAAGTCCTTCAGGACTATCAGTTCACGACTACGTACCGTAAAGGGTTGCGACACACGAATGCCGATGCCCTGTCGCGGTTGCTGCCTTGTCACAAATGTGCGTGCTTATCGGGATCGGCGCGCTGTAAACCTCCGGTTACGGAAGGTAGGGAGGCGTTGGTTGCGACCGCGAGCACACCAATTAGGGATGGTCCCGCTACCCAGGGGGTCAGGACTCGCTGCTCTCACTGTCGTTGAGTGAGTGGGGCCGTCTCCAAATGGCGGACAGCTCCCTGCTGGCATTGCGCCGGAAGACGGAGGTTCCGAAGGTAGCCACGACCGAACTGGCTCCTACGAGCTTAAGCAGGGCCTGTTGATGAGATGGGACAGTTTGTCCCGGCGGCATTCGATTGTGGTGCCTTCTGCTGTAAGGGGGAAGGTTGTCTTGGCCGCACACGAACGCCTCTTGCATTTGGGAGTTAACAAAACGCTTGCCCTGCTTCAGCGTGACTATTATTGGCCGGGAATGGGGGTGATGTGGTGAATATTCTAAAGGGTTGTGTTGAGTGCGCCAGACGGAAACCACCGCCCGTGGCAGCTAATCCACCGCTGCAATCTATTCAGGTCTCGCGCATTAACGAGCTCGTTGCACTCGATATTCTGGGCCCTTCCCGGTCACGCCTAGGGGTAATAAATACCTGTTGGTGGGGGTCGAATATTTTACCCGGTGGCCTATGGCGTGGCCACTCGCCAACCAGTCGGCGGCGGCTGTGACGGACGCCTTTGTCCAGGGCTACGTCCTGGACAAGGGGCTCCCGAACGCTTGCTGACTGACCAAGGGAAAAATTTTTCGAGTAAATTACTGCAGGAGGTGTGCGACCTGTTGGGTACCAAAAAGGTGCGTACCTCCCCGTACCACCCGCAGACAGACGGGATGGTGGAGAGGCTTAACAGGACATTGACCTCTATGCTGTGCCAGCAGGTGTGTGAGTCGCATGTTGATTGGGACCTGCAGGTCCCTGGGTCCTTGCCGCGTATAGAATGGCCCCCATGCAGCTACGGGTTTTCCCCGTTTTTTCTAATGTACGGCCGGGAAGCCGACCCGCCNATGGAAACGCAGCTGGGTCTGCCCGCACCACGAACTAATTCTAAATTGGCAGAGCATATTAAATTTAATATTCATAAACTGACAGAGGCAAGGGAGGCCGCACGGCTTAATTCGCGGGCTCGCCAAATTGCGAACGAGCGGTTGCGGGCACGGAAGGTATCCGTGCACAATTGGGAACCAGGTGACAAGGCCTGGCTGCATTGCCCTCAGGCACCTTTGGCCACGTCACCTAAATTGTTGAAGCCGTGGCGGGGACCCGTGGAGGTCGTGCGGGTTGCGCGCCCCCAGTGCGTTCAGATAAAATGGGGGAAACGCCGTTGGTACGTCCACCCTCCCGACTGAAACCGTTCTCGCCTCCGTATGGCCTCCCCTTGTGTCGTGAGGGCCGAGCATGTGACGTGACCGACGACCCTGAGGGGAGTTGTCCCTGCCTGCTCCTCACATGTCTCCGCCTGACCCGCTCCAGGTGTCTCGGAACTGACTGCTGCCGACCACCGGCGGCCGGATCTCCACGACGGGGCCGGTCCTTCCAGGCCCGATCCGTGCCGTCTAGAGCTGCCGGAGACACCGGACGGTCGCCAACGTCCCGTTCCATACGACGGACCGGCCAGACGGACTCGCGCTAGGTCGCGCTACTTTGTGTAATCTACCACGTGCGGAGTCGAGGCAGCCGGAGCGCCTCGGCACTGCGTGGGTCACGGTGACACTTGGCGCGTTCGTTTTACGGTGTTCGCTTTTATTCTGTTGTTCGTCGGGCTGTATATTGCTTCGTATTTAAGGTTGTGTTATGTTGTTGTTGTTGTGTTACGGGCACACTGGGATGTGGAGTTCTTTATTACTGCGTTGCGTTATGTTGTGTTGTAGGTTAACAGCCGGGCCGGCTGCAAGCTATGTGGGAGGGGTGATGTAGAGGTGATACGCGCTGGGATTAAGGATCGTATGCACAGTGTGTGATGATTGGCTGTGTAGGTGGTGACGCGCGCTGACGGTGGAGGATCAGGGTCAGCGCGGGTCGTGGGTTACGGGGTACTGATTGGCTGTGGACCGTTGACATGCTGAGAGGGAGTGACCGGGTGGCAGCGCGGTGGGATTGGTGGAGGAGTGTTAACACGCGCTGGGGAAACCGGATCGTAAAGAGAGTGCGTCGTGATTGGTTTATTAAGGAGCGATGCTCATGCTGAATGTACGCATCAGCTCCGCCTCTCGTGAGCAGGGGCTATAAAGGGGATGCACACAGGCGTAAGGGCAGTGTGTAACCAGCGAAGAATGAAGACGGGGATGAAGACCTAGAGCCCTGCGGTACCTAGCCCCGCTGTCCTAAGGGGACCGGGACTCTGTGTAACCCAGAGGCGAGTGTAGTGTGTGTAGCCAGAGGTCTACACGAGTCGAGTGTATTGTGTAGCCAGAGGCATAGGGCTTACACGAGTCGAGTGTATTGTGTAGCCAGAGGCATAGGGCTTACACGAGTCGAGTGTATGGTGTGTAGCCAGAGGCCTAGAGCTTACACGAGATTAGTGGAGTGTGTCGGAGGAAGAAGGAAGACCACACGTTGTATTGTGATACCTGAAGGATTTAATAAAAGTGTGTTACCCGTCAAGAAGTTCCTGCCGTCAATTCCCATACTTCACTTCCATGGTGAATTTGATTGCTGGGTGTATGGAATTGATGTGGTTGAGGAATCGTTTCAGAGGCAGTCGGCCATGTGGCCATAAGGACGGGCGTAGAGTGGATGCCTGGATGGCATCCGTCTCAAAATTTTCCATGAAAAGGTTGGCCACAACCGGAGAAAAGGGAGAACCCATTGGGGTGCCTTCAGTTTGTTTGTAGAATGTTCCACTCCAGGTGAAGTATGTATTGGTGAGGCAGCATTCAATCCTTGTTGGACCAAATCTCCAATTATTGCAATGGTATCGGGCACAGGAACTTTGGTGAACAAAGAAACTACATCGCAACTAACGAGCAAATCACCTGGGGACAGTGAGATGTATTTAATTGACGATACCAGGTGAGCTTAGTTAAGAACAGAAGAAGTGGTCTTACCAGTGGCTGCCGAATATCGATACCAACTAGCAAACATAACATATACTGTATAGGAAACAAGAATCGATTGATTTGTTGGTTAATTGTATGTGTAGTGACGCCAACACACGTGGTGACTTATGAAGAGCCTTTTATTCAGACACAGCACTAACTATGGCCAGGATTGGTTATTGAGGTGTGAGCTCCGTCTCCTTTCTAATGTTCCCTATCCTTGTGCTCTCCTTTATACCTCCCCCCCCTCTCTGAGAGCTTCTACTACCCACTCCTCCAGCCAATCCTGACCCTTCCTCACCAACGGATCTCAACCATTGTTCTCCAGTCCACCCTTGCTTCCCGCCTTTTTACCTTTCAAATATTTCCTCCAATCACTTTCAATCTTGCCTCCCGACCAATCACTGTGGAGGTATCTCTTCACCAATGGGAGGCCTTGGTCTACTTCCTGATTGTTTGTCTGACCGGACGCTTGTCTCAGGTAAGGGGCCATCCATTTAGTTGGTACACATGGAAGGGGGAGGGGGTTAACCCAAATGCGTATGCTTGTGTATGGGGGGGGGGTCTACTGACAATGTACGTACGCATAGGAAACGGGGGAGGGGGGGGGTGAAGTCTCAATAGCAATGTCAGGCTTTTGCCTGACATTGCACGTCTTGATGAAATTCCTGTAACACGTCACCTGTTCGACTGGGTTCAGTCGCGTTTGAACCTAGCGGACACTAGACAAACTTGTTAAAGGTATGCAACTTAATGATTTAATGCAGCCAGCGGTGTACTGCCTGTTTGCTTAAACACGTTAATATTATTAATCATTGATCGTTTCTGCGTGGATTAAATATCGGCTGTTCTATAGGATTGGGGGGGGGTGTAAAAAGTACGCGTGCGTACAGGGAGGGGTCAAATTTTGACAGATTTTTGCATACGTACTAAATGCATGGCCCCTGATCGGTCTGCTATCTTGGTCATTACATATGTGCAGGGGCGGTTTCTTCATTAGGGCGATTGGGCGACGCACCACCAATGTCATTGAACCACAGAGTCACGCTAGCCGTCACTGCAGCCTCTGGATATAGTCCAATCAGCGTCATGTCACGTTCTGTGGAGTACCGCCTCTTTTGGGCGATTTCACTCCGGCTGAGAATCGCCCGAGTGGCCCATAGACTTACATTGAAAGATGTTTTTTTCGAACGGGGGGCGCTCCAATGCATTCTTTATGGCTTCCGGGAGGGCAAGCCCTAACGTGCTTACGTCATCATACGTGATAACGTCATCATACGTAAGCACGTTTCATCCAACAATATAATTTATCGCCACCTAGTGGAATCTTCTTCTTGGTTCTTTCGGTAAAGTCACGTAGAAGGGAAGTAATAAAATAATAAAAATAAAACATAATAAAATTATTCTCATTTCGGCCACAACGTTCCACTCACTGGCATGGTGCAGTGTGCAGAGTAATGTATGGTGTCGTAATTGTATAGTAAATATATAGCAGTGTGAAACACATTAGGGTGGGTAGAATAATACAGTGTTATATTAAAATGGATAAGGCAGCAACTGCAGCAGCAGCAACTGCAGCAGCAGCAACTGCAGCTCCCTTTGATGCTGTTAATCCTGCATAATGCACATGCATATGCAGTACTAATCACATTCCTGCATTTCCCATAAATATGCTAAATTCCTCTTGATATGCAAATTCCTTTGTCAAGGCGCCCAGCTTATATATATGCTCCAAGCTCGTGTGCTGTTTCATTCAGACTCTGTCGCCTCGACGGACCTGGTTTTCACCTGAGGACGGCTGCTTGCGTTGTGGCCGAAACGTCGTGAGAATAATTTTATGATTTTATATTTNATTACTTCCCTTCTACGTGACTTTACCGAAAGAACCAAGAAGATGAATCCCTGCAGTCACGAAAGTTTTAAATCAAAATCTAGTGGAATCTTTAATAAAATAAACTTGAGTGGTTTGTTTTAATAGTGAGTATAGAAACAAACAAGATGTATTGTAAGAGTCACTTTATTTTCATTAATATTAAAGAAGTGAAGTTGCCTTTACATGCTTAAGCTGTTAATTTATCCATTGCATGGGTGGACCTTATCCTTATCAATCATCCAGACATTTGCCCCCCTGAGAGATTTTGCAGGAGCCGCCACTGCTGTGTNGTGACTTAGTTGGCACTGTGATGTTGTGTGATGGGCCTCGGAGAGGCACGGTGCGGATGTATTGACATCGCAAACACCACTGAGGTTAGATCCAGTACCGGCCTGAGCGGGGCTCAGGGAGCACTGACTGGCAGCAATGGTAAGAGGGTGCTGGCCTCGGAACGGGGTTTCAAGGGGCCATGGCACTCTGGTTGACCCCGGAGGACACGGACCGGAGGTGTCTACCCCGGGACCCCAAAGGGGGGCTGGGGTGATCACGTGGCTAGTTGGAGATCCTCCTCAAGATTTCGCCTAGGGGCGGAGCGAGCCCCGCCACACAAAGCCGGGCCCCAGTGGGACCGGTTGCTGTTGTTATCCCGAAAACTTCACGTCCCTGCTCCACGTTCCACGTTCTACAGAGTCTCCAACACGAGGACCCGGACCCGAGCTATGGTCCGGTCCGTTGTAGCTAGTTACGTGTGTGTGTACATAGCCTGGTGGTCCACCACCATAGCGTACTATCTGGTGAAGGGCAGTTACCCCTTCGTGTTAACGTAATGTGAATAAATGTGTTGCCTCCAAAAGTACGTCTGAGTCTCCGTTTGAGCCCACTACAGATGTATAAAACATCCGGAGCACATCAGTAGCATAGATGCCGATACAGATTTTTTTTTATTGAAAAAGCCACATCGGGGATCTCCAATCCAGCCTTGCACCGTCCTCCATCACTCGCCACTCGACTCGGAACTGTCCAAGCCCAGGACCTATGTAATGTACTGTTGAGTTATTATTTACATTTACAAGACGCATTTAATCTGTATACATATCACAATTTAGCCATGTATAGAAAGAAGGAAATAAAAACAGAACCAGGGGGTGAAGGCCAGTTTGAAGAGGTGTGTTTTCAATACAGACTCGATACAGCTTATAACCGATAATTACATGTCTGTGTGTCAAATGTGCGTGTATAGTGAGGGAAAAAAGTATTTGATCCCCTGCTGATTTTGTACGTTTGCCCACTGACAAAGAAATGATCAGTCTATAATTTCAATAGTAGGTTTATTTGAACAGTGAGAGACAGAATAACAACAAAATCCAGAAAAACGCATGTCAAAAATCTTATTTAGGCTGAACTGCCTACGATCCATCTTGGATTTAACCAGGCTGGATTGTGCGATGAGCTCACATATCCTTGAAAGATCTGGACAAAGTCCCATCGGCGAGTTCCTCCGGCAGGCAAGGCTGCGTTAGCTGGGTCATGTAGCCCGTATGCCCAGCTACCACATGCCTAAACAGCTTTTATTCGGCCGGATCGAGGGGGCTAAACAGGTGCGGGACGGGCTAGAGAAGAGATGGAGTGATGTGGTACAGGAGAATGTGGAGCTGAGTGGACTTGCCGATGACTGGTACCAGCGGTGTCAAGATCGGCCTCTGTGGAGGAAGCTCGTGAAGGATGCTACTGTGCAGTTAGAGGCAGTTGCCCTCCAACAACAACAGAAGGGGGAGGAGCGACGCTCACAACAACAACGAGCGGAGCGCCGGGTGGCTAAAGCACAGCAAGTTGGCACAGTAGGGGGCACAGGTGGTGCATCAGCCAGTCATCTCGGTCATCTCAGTCAGTCGACCCGTGGCACCTGGCTCTGCCCCATGACCTGCCAGCGGGCGTTCGACACTTCACGTGGCCTCAAGGTGCATATGGCCTGCACAAGCGTCGTGGTGACGTTACCGCCACTTTGTGGCGAATGGCGGTTGTTGTTGTGTGTGTGGGGAGTGGTAGCGTAGCGATTAACGTGCTGTGCTATGAACCCGGCTATGACCCGAGTTCGATTCCCCATCACGACCAACACCAGTGATAGCGATTATCTTAACCGGTCATGGGCCTCCCCTAGATCGGCTCAGCCTCAAATGTGGATCTGGTGTGGTGTATAAACATGACAACTGGAGAGACAAAGGCGGTCAGGCATGGTGTTGACCATCCACCCCCTCATGTGCCGTGCCGACCTTCATAGGTGCTACTCGCTATACGTGGGATCTTTGTGTGTCGTTATGGCGGATAAATCTAACCTGTGATTCCATCCCGTGGGCTCTTGCATTTTGAATTCCATGTGAGTGCTGATTGCCGGCGGTGTTAAGTGTGCGCGTGGTTCCCGAGGTGGTCACTTTCAAGCGTTCATGTACGTGGGGTGGTTTAATTTGTCGTAGACGCTCTCCACACGCGGCTTCAGAAGCTGCAACATAAAATAGGAAAACGACACTTGCATTCTCATTAAGCGACGCGTCGATAAAATACAATAATCGATTATCTGGCTTTCAACATTATCCGGCGATCCCAGGCCGAACCGGCAAAACCACTCAAAAGGCTGTAACCAATCCGGCGATCGGAACCACGTGGATGACAAAAAGTAGCTACGCTTGATTTTAATGTCAAATATTCTATACAATACATTATACACTACATATAATAACTTAAACAATGAAAATAATGGACGCATATACATTTTCATGACCAATAACTACAGTTAATAAAAACAGATAATATGCATGGTGCCATCAGGCACAAAGTGTGCAATTCGCAGAGGTGGGACAAAGTCATTGTTATGCAAGTCCAAGTCGAGTCTGAAGTCATCAAATTCATGACTCGAGTCTGACTCGAGTCCAAGTCACATGACTCGAGTCCACATCTCAGAGGTGGGACAAAGTCATTGTTATGCAAGTCCAAGTCGAGTCTGAAGTCATCAAATTCATGACTCGAGTCTGACTCGAGTCCAAGTCACATGACTCGAGTCCACACCTCTGGCAATTCGGCATTCGCAGGAGCACTGGTCTAAAGACTACATCAGTCTGGCCATCGTCAAACACAAGTTGTTGAAAGAAGAGCATAGTTCGTACATCACCGGGTGCAGAGTCTTCAAGATTGGAGTGGTAAGTACGGTACAGTAATTATTTATGCCAAATTCATAGAGTAGACAAACTTAAAACATAAGTAAAAATACATACACACAACACCTAAAAACAGTGTCTTTAAAGAATGTACAAAATAAGCAATTTGAAATAATGATTTATTGTTTTTCCGGTATTTTTTTAAATCCACATGGAGAACTTCTACATCGTAGCGGCAGACGTCGTCGACTTTTCTCATCGACAATCGGGTGAGCTTTTGGATGCGCTTCTGCTACCGTCTGGAACGTCGTTTTCCTTCCAATATTAGGAAGCTACTGGGAGCTATGGCACTTTTTAATTATAATCTAGATTGCAAACTCATTTCTTTAAAACTGCTTGTTCTGTTAAGGATGTTGTCTTTCCCCCCGCACCTCCGATTGGAATTGGCACCATGTGACTCGGGGCCACCATGGAGATGATCACCAAGCGACGCTTTGTCTGAGCAGACTTTAGCATTTGGCTTTGGCATTGCTATTTTTAACAGTCCATCTAAATGTAATTCTATTACATTGTTCCAAGTCATCCTTAGTTAACAGATGTCTCGCTGTGTATGAAGCACTTACCTCGTAGTGACTACTGGCCGTTTGGTTTGGTGGGTTCTGCAATGGGATATTTTGCGGAAAGTACACAATTAGGGTTCAATTCAGACGCATGTTCTTTGGAACAAAGTTGTTTAAAAATCAAATGTTATCAACGCAGCGAGCATTATTCTTGCGTATTTATGCAGGAATAATGCATAGGAGCTCTTAATGCACAGGGTGTTCAATTGGTGCTAGCGTTGCCCCACGTGGTCACAGAAGGAGGCAGGATTGCAGTGTTCTATGTGCTGTGTAATGCGTGCTTTCGTAACGCGAATTACATATCATGTAATTCGTGTATTAGGGAACATAACACGGATGCAAATTTAATATAACGCAATTGAGTGAACGGAACTACGTCGCGCGGGTAGGAATAGCGGTTTGTACGGCTGCCTCGGCGTAGCATCACATAAGGCGGGATGCTGCTGGATGCTTCTAGATGCTACCCACGTGCCTCAGTCTTTGTTCGACCTACGTACACATCTCACACGTTATCACAGACTGTGCTTTACCCTATATTATTTATTAAAACGCAATTTTTCCAAAATGCGGTGTTCTTCAGGAATGCAACAACGACTGATTACACTGGTCAACAAAACAAATATATTTTTTTCTGGCCTGGACTTTTGCAGCTGTTTTAGACTAATTTCAGGGTGCTGATTCCAAATGTGATCTCAGATTTGCTCTATCACATCATTTTTATGCTATCGGCATACCCCATTTTCATTGATTTTACCCAAAATTAACTCTGTCACTTATGATTGCAATTGGTGCGAGTCAGTGACTGCTTTAGTGTTAAAATATGGTGCTGTATTTTTAGGATAGTGTGTTTTAATATCATTTTATGTAGATATCCACATTTATTTAATATTTTTCTTCTGCAGTTTTTATTGAAAATGCAATATTTGATACTCAAAAACATGATGTATAGACAAAAACTGATGCCAAATTTGGAATCAGCACCCCAAAATTACCTTAAAATCGTTGGAATACCTTATGCCAGAAAAAGTGTGTTGACCAGTGTTATAGGAGAACAGACTCTACCCTGTCCGGCAAGAGAGCAAGGAAGCGACGACTCAAAGTGGCCGCTGGTTACACCCAGGTTCAACGTAAATTGGTCTACATATACCATAGTATGTAAGAGAGTTGGTAGGCATATCAAGGTTAAGAGGTCACAATAGTATCAAGGAGGATTTAATATTCATTCCACCATTATCTGCCATAGATTATTATCTCTCGCTGCCAAATATATCAGCTGTTTCCGCAGCTGGTTTCTGACCTCTGGGTGTCACTCTAATGCCCGTATCAATTATAACATGACCACCCCACCCACGACCATCCTGCACATGCACCCCACCAATCACAACCTCCTTGATTTCTAAATCACTCTTTTTTCTTTAATATGAACTTACAAACTATTTGTTCTTTCGGTAAACTTTACTGAAAGAACAAAAGAGTATGGATTCCTGTAGTCAGGAAAGCTTCAAATCGAGAATGAACTTACAAGTTGCATATGCGATCCTGACATTAAATTATCATATATTTTTAACTATCGTTTACAATTTTTAATTATATTTTTATTCAGGCAATTACATCGCGTCGTGACGCACGTACACACACCGTCAACATAAAATAAAGCAGGGGATAGAGAGATGGGGAGTGGGACCTCTCGCTGCCCCAAATGAGATGGGGTCACAAAGAAAGGGGTAAAGGTAGTTTTCTTTTTAAAGGGGGGGATGACAAGGGCAGGGAGGGATATAACCGAAACACGCCTGACATTAAGAAAACATAAGAGATGACCCGAACAGCGTGTTTTCCTTCCACCCCTCCAAGTCCGGCTCCCGTCTAGTCTGTAGTGGTTATGCCGCTTATCCTGGGTCACTGTCTCCCGACCCTTTATCCAGCTAACTTATGACATGAAATTCTTAGCATCTTATGCACGCACCCAAACTCAGGATCCTGAAAACTTTTGCACGTGAGAGCAAACGCATTATAGGATTCACGAAGTATTTAGTAGAGACATGGGATGCAATGAAGCTGCGTTCAATTGTAAACTGGTCGGATCTCAACGACATTCGACGTTTCTAATTATATTAATTGTGTTGGAAGAGGCAGGCGCAGAATAAATTCACCCACCGTTTCGGTAGAATTCACTATTCTCTCATCCAGATGTTGCATGCGGTTCCTGAAAGAGTGAAGTTTAAAAAAAAGGTGAATTAATTAAAATTGTAAAATATACGCGTCATTTAAATAGTTACATAACACAAACAGTATGAGTAGCTCATTGTTGTCTTCCGCTATCATTTTCTGAAGACAAATAACCACGTCAACTTCTACACTGACTTTGTTTTATCAAATTGTAGCACTTCCAATTGCCAACGATATCCAACATTGGTAAAATGTAATCAAGTACACGACGTCAAACCATTACGATCTAATGTATTTTTTTGCAATGAACAAGAGCATTACATTTACAAAGAAAAACGATGTAGGCTAGTTTCAGGCATGCATAATGTATGTTGATTACCATATGAATAACCCAATCGGAAAGGGAACCCATTGCCATTTATATGCATTCATTAATCTCCCCCCCCCCTTCATTTGCTCAAGAAGGGCTCACAAGTCACGNTACACATCTACCCCTCTTTTAGGAACGATTTCTCCACAAATCTGGCTGCTGCCTGATGATGCCAGTTGTAATTACTGGCGAAACGTCGTACTCAGATTGTAAATGTTATGTGTTTGCCTCACGGCAGGTGTAGGGATGTGTGTACAAAGGAATTTCCTGTTTGGATGTTAAGTTTGGTCACGTGACAGGAAGTTACGATTGGACATCCTCTAAGCCATGCGGCAGGGTATCAGCCATTACACAGAGTACAAAATGGTGGCACAAATAGCGTCCCAGTGAAGACAGGTGCAACCGTTAATTTTGGGACTTTAAGAAGTATTGTCTCTAAGTTCGTGTATGTTCTTATAATACTGGGAATGCTGTTATAATGGCCGTTATAATGCTATAAAATTGTTACGACAAATATGAGGCCTAGTTAACAACAAAGCCTGCCACTTGCCTTATTGTGAATGTTACTTGTAATTGAATAAGTCGAGTCAGACTTGTACCCATGTAACCTTTTTGTGATCTTGAGAGCAAGGATGACGAAATATCTCATCCACAGTTCATTGTTATGTGTAGTGCTGCACATTTAGGCTGTAGTATGGTGATTACACGATGTGCCTTACTTAACACAGTAGCTTATTCTCTTGTATAGCTATTCAGTACTAATGTAGGTGCCTGGTCCATCCAGGATCTATTGTTGAGTTTCATGTTATGATGCTGTAGTGTTCATTCATTGTATTGATATTCTATGGGAACCTCATTTGCCAGTAAAAATATGATAATTTTTTTTTTACCCTTCTATCTGGCAACAAAACTGACACCTTTTTTACAAGGAGTCATGTTTGCATAGACCGCAATACCTGCAGTCATATTACAAACAAAAGACATAATTCTGATAATGTGCACTGTCCTTGAAGTTGATTGGTCCACACCCGAGACAGCTTTCCTTAGAGCCTAGTCTCACATGGGTTGGACCAGATGACGCCAAAAGGCGCCAGATAGAAGGGTAAAAATTGTTTTTATTATTGTTTCCAGTATTAAATATGCTGTATTTGTGCTGTGTTTTTCCATCAGTTTTACCTCGTTCAATTCATTAAATACGTTTGGAGTCAGATGTTGACCCTGGCTCTGAAGGTTTAATGAATGCGAGGTTATCTACTCGGATAGTTGTGCAATGCAGTGCACAGCGAGGCCGAGACATTGTGGCTTTGCTCTTCAACACACCATGTTCTGTTTACGTGACAAACCTTTCTAATTGGCTGTCGGGTGGTGGCAGGTTTAACGACACATTTATATATTTACGCGATCTAACCCAGAAAACTCTATTATGGTTGTCTGGACTTGTAACTAGAGAACACAATTTATAACACAACAATTTTTCACGGATAGAAATCACCATAATTCTGAAGCTCACAATGTGATACTCATTTTATACAATTACAATCAGAATATTTATCCTGGAAGATATACGATTAACTCCAAAGCTCTTTTTTGGAAGTATTTGAACTTACAACCTTCCAGTTATGCGTTGAGCTTCCTAACCGTGGCAACACGCCTGGCATATTGCGAAAGACTACAGTGTATATATGTATAATCTACAGTTCCTGTGAAGAATAAACAGCTTAAGTGCCAATGGAGATCACTCGGGGGTACACGGTAACTCCCTTCCTAGATCTCATTTTTTGTATTGCGAAATGCCAATTAATAACCTGTATACTTTCGCCAAATTATTGATCAAACCTAACTTAATGAAACATCCGTGAGTCGTCCAATTCTCACAAAATATTTGGTGAGCTCTTTCCATCCAAACAAACAGATGAAGGGCTGCTATTAAAGTCGCAATAGAACAACGGATTGAATGCTAGGACATACCAAGAAAAGAGTTCTTCAGGCACAGTGTCATATTCAGGCATTGCTGTGACACCACCCAAGGGTGGCCGTTCTAGCACCACACTGCGGGATGGCAGCTTGCTGTCGATGTATTCGTACGGAAGCTCTTTGTGTTGGGCTGAATGAGAGGGGAAGAGATATAATTGAGAGGTACGAGGCAGTCATCGACTTATGAACAGGGTTCCGTTCCTCCTGAGGCTCGTTCCCAAGTCGAACGGATCATAAGTCGGGATACAAAAATGTGCTGCATTTAAATGCATAAACTGTCAGTGTTATAATGTGTGTTTGGTTGAACAAAAAAGGGGAAGCATTGTTAAACTCACAAATAAGACACATTGTACATTTGCATGTATTACTCTCATAAATATTGTATCGTAAAAAAACGTTAAATAAAGTAACAAAGAGATAAATAGATCTGTTTTATTTTCACTTACCTTGATTCATGATGCTGGCTTGCTTAATGAGTACCCAAGATTGCACATAAAGACAAAGATCCCCGTATAACTTCAACAGACTGTTGGGGCAAGTGCTGTTAGCGAGCACCTATAAAGGCAAGCACGGCAAATGAGGGGGGGGGGGTGGATAGCACCACACCTGGCCGCCTTTGACTCCCCAGTGGCGATGTTTGCACACCACACCGGTACTCAATTGAGGCTAAGTTGGCATAGAGGAGGCCCAGGATCCATTCAGATAATTGACCCTAGTGTTGTGAGTGGGAATAGAACTCGGGTCGCCAATCAAATCGAGTTGTCACTTTAGCAAATATTCCATTCGATTTGGTTTAGCAGCAAACCGCAACGTTGAAAAACCCCAAGCTACATTGTGACAATTGTATGCAATTATTTCCCTCTGGGCAAAACATCCAGCATTATTAGTTGTTACCATAAGCTCCTGATGTAACCAAAAAATAAACTTACTTACGAATCAAAACATTTGGTCGTGAAAGCCTACGTATAAATCGTGCATGATAATTTGGTCAACTGCAGTGGGATGGAGGCGTTGGTCTTGCTGATAGTCAATCGGCAATGACTGTAATTCCATATCAAATCTAGCAACCCATGGCGTTCCACTCATTCCACCAAAAAGTGACATTCCAGGAATATCGGGTCACAGAAATCATGTGACAAGAAGTGATGTATCACCACTCCGTTGTCATCCAATGTTTTTGTTCTTCATTGTACTTTTGGGTTGGCACAGTAGGGGGCACAGGTGGTGCATCAGCCAGTCATCTTAGTCAATTAACCCATTTCTCCTGCTCGGTCTGTCCCGTGACGTCCTGCCAGGGGCCGTTCGACACTTCACGTGACTTTAAAGTGTACATAGCCTGGCATAAATACCGTGGTGATGTCACCGCCACTTCGTGGCGAATGGCGGTTATTGTGTGTGTGGTGTTCGGAATGATGTCCGATGTTTCACTCTGGTTCAAGGGCCGTGGAAGAAAAATAGGTTCTTCAAAGCAGAGAACAAGCAGCAAAGTTGACCTACTTAAAAGTAGAAGCCACTCATTTTAACTGGTCTTCTCCTTCGTCGCGTCTCCTGTCCAACCTATACTGTCTTTTTCCAATATGCTGCACAGGCCACCACTTCTGGAATTGGTATTGTCAAATCTTGATGAGTGCATTATGGTGCTGCAGAGTATCTCAAGAGACGGTCTGTGAAGTTTGGTTCTCCTGACAAGCACATTGGTTGTTCATGCACAAGCCGCCCTCATGATTCCATGAGAGAGTTGCATCTGCCAAAACTCACTAAGTCTGTTTAGTCTCTGCCATGCGAGCTATATGGAATTGGAGCCCAGACGTGAGCTGTCACTGGGGGTGATTCCTCACTGACTCCATTCAGCAGCTTTATCGCTTAATTTTTCCACATTTGTTCCAGAGGGAAGTTCTGGCAGATTCCGGTGATGTGGTCAGTGGTTGCAGCGGAGCATAATAATTTGTTTCTCGTTGAGTGTGTTTAAATATTGTAACTGTTTATATGGTGAAAAAGGTCAACTTCCGATTGTCTTGTAACAAATATCCTATATTCGATTAACGATCATTTCAATTAACAATGGTTTTCGCGGGAACCAATTAAATTCGTTAAATCGATTGACAACAGTCGTCCTTGAATGGATGGACTGGACCACACTTGCGTGAACACTTTGCAGGTAGATTATTATCCAAAGATGTGGAAGTGCCTTTGTGCTGTTGTAATTTGTGTCAATGCATGTCACTTAATTGAACACTTACCGTTTCAACTGGGGCTCTTTGCTGGTCATTTTCATCTTCACCCTTTCGCCTGCAGGGATTGTGAAAGGTAATATCGCAATGTTGTGTGTATATATGCCGTATTAGTTTAAATTCCAGTATACATTCTACAATGAGCAGTGTAATTTCAATATAATCATTGTCCCACAAACAAACAATGTATACAGCTGCAATCGGCTGTTCATTATCTAATACTTAAATAACCAATTGCATTGATCCATTTGTCAACATCCAGAATTTAAGTTATGGCATATCTCATCTCTTGAGAGATGAATCCGTATGTGTAGGGCGATTGACACTCGGCTAACCACTTGTCACAGAGTATGAAGTGCCATCTAGTAAGGGTGAGAGAGTGGATTGAAGAAGAGACTCCTTATTGATATATGCCGTCTGCCGTGTATTAGACATTTACACGAGCATTGCCCGTGTATTTGCGAGGGATATAACTTCTACAAGCCCTTGTCCCCCCGCACACACGTTGAGTGAGGAGTCGGAGTTACATGCAGTGATTTCATCACGTCGTCATTCAGCCCCTAACGGGTGATGTCACCCTATATGAGCTGAAGCCATTCGGCATGGCATAAGGGATGATGACGTTTAAATATAAATCGATGGGGAACCCAACTTCAGGATGACTCCACTAATGTAACATGAGTCGCTCTCTCAGAATATTTCGGCTATAATTTCTTTGTGTTGGACTTTAATTTGTTTGGAATTTCCAAGGTAAATTTTGTGGCAATGTCCTCACCAAGAGAAACACGTTTTATGTTTTTGTATGACTTACCGTGTACGAGATAAAAAGCGTGATGGACAGACATGACACTTGGCATGTTAAATCTATACAGTAGACTCGATTATCCACGTGCGCTTTATGTGATTTAGGAACTAACCACGCACCTGGGATTTTAACATGAATTAATAACTCATGAATGTTCCCTCAAGCTCAAATTAATCATCTAAAAACCTTTATACATTGTTATTCTTGGAAATGTGTATTAAAAGTTACTTAAACCGAAAAATATGTTGCTTCGGTTATTCCAAAATCCACGTGATCGCCTCTACAGTACAGTAGTTGCATATCGTTACGACAGTGGGCAGTCTGATTGAAGTTGATTGGAGTGGCTCTGCTATCCATTTAGTGGGTGGAGCCTTCTGTGCGGGAGCAGGAAAGTGTTATCACTGAGCACGCGCATCGTTTGGTCAAGTGTTAGTATTCTATCTAAATCGAAATTGCCAGTTGTGTTTTATTGAGTGATTTATCTGATCATTGATGTTGTGAGTTTGAATTTATGAAACTTTACCACATTTTTTTTGTTAATTAACAAACTCATTTTTCTTAACTTAAACATCATTTATATCTGTATTAGTGTTTTTTTTGCGTAGAAATCCGTGTAAAATGGTTCTATTTTGGGATTATCAGCGATTTTTAATTATCCGCAGCCATCCTCCCATCATAATCGAGAGTCTGCTGTATATTGATAAGGAACGCTTTTACCATGCATCACTGCACTGTGAAGTAGTGCCATGGGTCACCACCGTGTGCTTTACCCCAAACTGAGGCGATAGGCAGGCATATTTATCTTCACCATCTCCTTGCTTCTATGATGTGGGCATACAGTCGATCATCGATTACCCGGCAGCTTCGGTATACTGGGATGCACCTCAATCACTCAACAATGGGGGCTGCTGCCCCTGGGCCACGTTATGAATATCAGAGGGCGGGTGCTGTAAAATCCCGTGTTGTACAGTACTTTTATACTCCCCTATCTACGCTGCCCACCTTCACCAACCCGCACTGACAGATTTTGTGAAGTATGGGTAAATCACCTCCCAGCCGTGGATTGGAAAATAACAACATTAATTATTTTTACCAACATTTGTAATTCTGTTTTATGCCTGCGATATTAATGGTTGTCTCAGCTGATGATTGGTCAGCCAATGGGAGGTCTGACGGTTGGGAGTTGTGGTCAGGAACATGAATAATAATTGACTTGAGGAACATGGATTAATAGAAGTACCCCTGACAGACGGGGCTGAATTAAATTGTCATGACGTTTCTCATTAAATATGCATTTACCTACTACGGTAACGTTTTTTAATCCGTTCAACGAAAACTACTGTTAACTGATACAACTGTTAATCGAATATAGGAATTACATTCATGCTGAAACAGAAAACGTAATGTTAAACAAAGCAAGTCGAAGTCTAAACGTTGATAGATTCGCGTTGATGATTGGCTGAGGACTCTGCTCAGCCACACTTATGAGCATTCAGATTGGCCTATATTGGCACCCTGCGGGCATAACGTTAACACATACCATTAGTCAACATTACCACGGGGCTCCTATGGGAACCAAAACGAGAACCGCAAAAAACGTTAACCGATGGACACCGTGAACTACGTGACTTTACCGAAAGAACCAAAGAGTATAAGTGTTTTGTTGCCAGGTACTCACTTCAGAGGTTTCCCGTTCTTGTGGAAGCAGATGTAGTAAACGGCTCCCACCGCTACCACCAATGCCATCAGCGATGCTACGGTGGCAATGGCTATGACCCATGGCTCAACACCACCATCACCGCCACCATCTGTAAGACAGCAACATGGCTAGTGTGAGATACCCGAGAACCCTTTACAAAAATAATGAGAAATTATACAACGTAAACTCTCACAGAGATTATCTTTCTTTTTTTCATAAGACGATAGTTTCAAATTACACATTCAAATGGCAGGATAATCCCCCAGAAGATCATCCAAGGTATTAATCAAACTATAAGCAGGATTACAACCTGTGTACTTCCAGTTGGGAAGCTGTGAATGGTCTGGGGTGATCTAACCAGATACTCTAATCAAAATTTCTTCATTGTTATTAACCACGCTCAAATTTGCTTAGCTTACCTGATCTGATGAGATTGTTCTATTAAGACAATTTTTGTACCTGCCACTCTGCCTCCTCCTTGCACCTTAATGATGCATCAATGCAGTGGGTATAGACTCCCACAAAAAGTAGTTGACCCACATATTTGGCCTCTATTTACTCGTATATATATATATCTTTATCAATAAAGGAGGATGTACGTATGTCTGCATATTAGCTTTCTAGGATGCATTCACACAGTTTTGAAGATAGAGACCTGAAACCTTTGCAGGGTGATCCAGGATTTTTGCCTTCTAGGTTACCCCCCCCCCCCCCACTCAGCATAGTGACCATAGACTTCTTACAGCGAATTAGCAATGGCAATCTCCCAGTTGATCAAAGTGGACAAGTGACAATTCTAGCCAACCGTGGCGCTGTCGTTAACACAGGTCCAGAGCTTTCAAAGTATTCCCCAAAATACTCAATCACTTCCATGATCCCACCTATGATAATTGCCTCAACTGACTGTGTGGAAGAGCCTTCCTTGCACGTAAAAATTATACAGTTAACAGTATCAATGACTATATCCTTAAGCAGATACCTGGTGAAGAACGGACATACATGTCAATTGACACTGTTCTTGAAACAGATCAGGCAGTACATTATCCTACAGAGTTTCTCAATTAATTGCAGCCACCAGGAATGCCACCTCACATATTAGTCCTGAAGAAAGGTTCCCTTATCATGCTGCTAAGGAATCTGGATCATCCAAAATCCTGCAATGGAGGTCGGCTCTGTGTGAAAAAGCTCCTTTCTAATGTAATCGAGGCAACTATAATGACAGGGTGTGCCCTTGGAAATTTCCATCAATAGGTCACAAGGACAGTCGCTGCAGATTGCAGGGGTTGACCTTCTAACTCCCTGTTTCTCCCATAGGCAGCTTTGCATAGCATGTTCTAGGGTTGGGGCAAGCAGGAACCTTTTCATACTTGCGCCCAATGGAAAGACCACAAATGTGGTTTACCCACAGGCCTTGCAATAACATAGAATAACTTTGAATGGCCATATAATACATTTTAGAAATTAACTTCATGCGCTATGCTTGAACGTTAATAATATTTCCTTTCCTCAATTTAGCTCCTGCCACCAATGTTGGCATCCACTAATTTACCCCACTTAATATATCAATGAAAATAACTTTCAGTCGTTGAGCTATCTATATAAATCTCAAACATCTCAAGTCTAGGCCAGCGCTGTTGTGAATCACTGAAGTATGAAGCCACACAATATCAATAGAAGTGAAAGATTCACGACCTGCTGTAAACACTCTTTTAAGGTAGATAATGTCCAGGTGTAGTAAATTGTCTGGGAAAGTACGTGGCGTGGAATGGCCCAAGTAAGATACTGGGGTCAGTTGGGACAGTGGAATGAATGATACAGGGAGGCCCCTCCGGCTTCCTTGTATGAGGCCAGACTCAAAGTTCAACATCCTTAGGTTTTCCCCACACTTGGTGATGTTTAAAAGGAGTTGCGTATAAGCAAACATTTAGGTCCATCGGTTAAATGTAGGGAGACGTTAACTACCTGACGCCTGCTCTATATTTGGAGTGTGTATGTTCTTCTCGTGGTCGTGTGGATTTTTCTCCAAATCCTCCGGTTTTTCTTCAACATTTAGAATCATGCGTTTAGAGTATTTGGTTGCTATTAATGTACACGTGATGAGCCACTTCGTTGAGCTATCATTTGTGGCCGTTTCTGAAAACGAGCTATATAGTTCAATGTGCCTTAAATGGTAAAATAACATCCTATTTAAATAGTGTATTTATATCGTCTCCAACGTTTTCAAGCAAGCCTTTGAAAGTAGGGTGACTCTTTGACCAGTTTCTACTGTTTGACCCTCATCAGAAGGATGTGACCCAATCGATGCTGCTGGGTGTCTTGGTGATATAGATCACATGGGACTGTTGAGTGCACTTTATTAAGGACTGTGTAACAGACTGCCACAATTCTTGAAAACTGATAAAGCAACAATCATGCCTGGAGAAAATCGTGCCATCCTATTTTCTGTCCAAATACTGATCGCATATGCTCGTGCTGTGGTGTCATAGTTACACCAGTGCCTTGTAAACACCAAATGGTGCGCGAATAATTGTGTAGGGGAAATCGGCACTCACCATTCTGTCGGCTGGTAGCTCCCCCTTCTCGTCAATAGGGGGCGGAAGCGCTATAACGCCAGGGCTAATGACCATGGCCCAAAGGGGCCAACGACAATCCCTGGGAAACGGATCCTGGGACACATTCCCCGGGACCCCGGGAGGGGGACTGGGGGATGAGAAAGTTCTGGAAGGGAGGCGTGGCTAGGGCGGAGCAAGCCATGAACCAGTTTTTCAGCCGGACCTCTCAAGGGTCTGACTCAGTCATCTCCAAGCTGAAGACTGAAGACCTTGGCTAAAGCTAGGACCCTGGACCCCAAGCTCCGTTGTCCTTCTAAGGCCGGAGTTCAGTGAGGCCAGTGGTCAGAGGAGAATAGGTCCGTGAAGGATAGGACCCTGGACCCCAAGCTCCTTTGTCCTTCTAAGGGCCAGAGCTCAGTGAGACACATGGTCAGGACTCAAAGACCCGGTACGGTCGGGTCAGATAGCCTCCCCTAGGGCATCAGCCGGAGGACGAAGGTTAACGGGGTTCCCAGTGATAGGTCCCGTATAGTCCAGAGGACATACCTCCCCAGGTATCGGGTAAAGGGCCGCTATACCCCTTTGTGGTATGGACCTTGTATGAAAGCCAAATAAATATCGTGTTGCCGCACAAGAAGTTCTCCATCAATTTATACCCACTACAATATTTCCAAATTATTGGGCCAACACAGGTACCACGCATGCGCACTGTGAACCTAGTTACTCAGTCATTTGCAATCCTCATGCTTGAGCATATCGCGAGGAAGTGTTTGAAACTAGGAGGTCGTTAACTTGAGTAGGTGAGTATTTTTTTCACGTTAAAGTTGACCCTGTAAATACTATATAGCTTTGGTATTATTAATTACAGCGAGTAAATGGGATGTCTGGATAAACCCCACACATACAGGGTGAGGACATTCCCGCACGTTGCACATCACTGTAGTTAACTGCTTTGGTGCTCAAACAGGAGCCATCTCTTGTATCTGTTGGTGCCAGTGAGAGATTGCTGCATAAGGAAAATCAGTTTCGTGCGAATATCTGGTGTGGTTGTGGTTGCCACGGGCATAGTGGATGTAGTTGTTGATGTTGTTGTTGTCGTGATAGCAGCAGTGGTTGTAGCAGCGGTGGTTGTACCTGGCCGGATGGTAATGATAACCACCGCCTCGCCCAGCCCACCGAGTTATTGGCCCAGCAGGAGAACGACCCAGAGTCTGACTCCACTAGCGGCCGCTCAAAGGACAGGGAGTTGCCGCTCACAACCGTCCCATTGGGCAGAGAGCCGTCTTGCCTACGAGAAAACACACCACAACACAGGGAGCGCGACACACTGTCAGCATCGTGTGATTACACTTGCTGCATAAACTGAGAAGCGGAATTCGAATGAACTTTTAACCCTTCCCGGTTCTGAAACTTATGCAAGTTGCAGGGTGGGGTGTCCCAGTCACTGTTGAAACTCGGGATATGTGAGCGGGTTCAGCGTTAATTTTATTTAGAGAGGCGTAGTAGCACTGTCATTTTACATCTGTTATCCACTCAATTGTTTGTTCAGAAGTAGAGTGAATCTCGTCATGACTACATTTGGTACATTATATTGATGTTATATAATGGCCGGGAAGCTGAAATTTGCCAAAATAATGGAATAGATGCTTACGACTGGACAAAATCCAAAAACCAGTAGCTAAATTGTTAAACTTAGATGCAACACTTTTTTGCCTGGAGGTTGATTGCTTTCACTTGACGATATCACCTGCATTTCAAGACCACTTACAGACTTTCATACGTAGATTATGGTAAAAGGATTGGTGGCCAAGGAAAAGAAGCATTGGAGATCTGGGAGAGAGAGATTGAGAGAGCCAACACTATGGCTGACAGAGCCTAAGATAGAAACAACCCGAGACCAGAACCAACCACAAGGCAAAGGACCACCGAGGCAGCCAGAGCAACAACAAGAGTCCCAGGGCGGTCTCGGGGGGGCAGGAGCCTTCACCATCGATCCCAGTGCAGCACCAATGAGGGCAGGGTGACCCTAAAGTTCTACATTAGTTTTACTTGGAGCGCACGGTTAGCATAAAAATCTACTTTTCTATTATGCTTAAGTGCTAAAAACGTACTAATATGGGCAAGTCCTAGTTTAATGCGTGGCATTGGTGACACTATAACCTGTTTTGGCCTGTAACGCGACTGCCATTTTGGAACGCTTTTCGCACAACACAGAATGTGTGCCATTATAATATGGAACGCGGCCAGTTCTAACGTGGAACACACCCAGTTATAACACATAACGAGCGGCGTTATAATGGGGAATGCGCACCGTTATAACGCGGAATGTGCACTGTTATAATGTCATAGTAGAATAAAACGTGGGCATCTGAAAATCTCGACTGAGAATTTCAGACGTGTACTGGCTCTGTGTCTGATGTAGCCTTTATGAATCAGGGGGTTGGTAGATACCCAAATACAAATGCAGAACCCAGTGCAGACTCCGTTAATGGTGCACAGCATTTACGAAGCAATTTTTACAGAACTATTCTTGATAAGTCTATTGCGGTCCCTTACCTGCCCCACAGATAGTGAGTGATGCTGGGGTTTGCGTCCGCTTCGCAAGTCAAGAAAGCTCCTTTCTTCCCCACGTGCCAATCGCCATCATAGCCAGCGATGCTCACGCTCGGTTCGTCTGCGAATAGAGGAGGCAACAGTCATGGGCTCCTTCAACTGCTGCTACATATTCACAGTCTCTGATATGTGTACAGCATATAGGAGAGTCGCATTAATACTATGCACCACCCTCTAATATAAATTAATGAGTGATACTACGTTGCCAGTCGTGCACAACCACAATGAACAAAAAACTACACATTTATCAATAACACAGTGTGTGTGGGCATGAAAGAAAAATATGCAATCGGTAACATTCCAAGCAATTTCTAACCAAAATCGCTCTACATGTACTAAACGGTCGGTCGTAGGACAACATTGTGTGTGTGTACGGTGTTGTCTGTACTGTGTGTACTTTGTGCGTCCTGTATGTGTACTGTTTACTCTGGATGTGTACTGTGTGTGTTTACTGTGTGTGTGCTGTGTACGGTACTCTGCAGACAGCTGTATGCTTATGCGATTTTGCTTTGTGTGCCATTTTCTTCAGAAGGCATCTACTACCATCGAGTAAATCGAGGAAAACCTTTGCTGTACCGCATTGTTCAGTGGAGGTTGGTGAAGGTAGGGAGCAGCGTAGACATTCACACCATTGAAGTACAGAGCAATGAATGTTAAGATGCTGCCTGCCACATAGCTCTGCAGCCTTATGAAAACCTATTAAAAATAAGAATAGGTTTTGTCTTTTCTGGCAACAAACTAGGTGTTCAATGTGTTCAAGCACCAAATAGATACCTATCACAAGGCATTAAGTCTGCATTTACCACACGTACTTGTGGTAAAGTATGCAAACAAGCATGTACTCAAAATAATGTGCATTGTCTTGAAACTGATTGACCTACATCAGAGACAGCCTTCTTCATGGCCTTGTCTCACCACCAGTGTCAGACCAGAGAAAGGTGAACAGACAACATGCTTGTGAAATTCAGCGGTAGCACGTGAGGTGTCCACAGCCGTGTGAGCTCCAGCTCACACGGCTACTTTATTCGGGATAGAGATCAACAACAAAGCTAAACCTTCACGGTGCTCCACTCACAGTGGATGTCGAGGATGGTGGAGAGCTCCACTCGAGCCGGCACCCAGGCAGGGTGCTCCACCCTGCAGATGAGTGTCCGTCCGTGGCTCTCGTGCGTCGGCTCCAGCCAGTAGCGGCTCCTCACCGTCACCGTGCCTTCGGGTTCTGCTTTCGAGGTCTCGTTGGAGCTGCCCTGATGGAGGCCACTCCAGGTGATGGAAGCTGTGGGTTGTCCTTGCCGAGCGATGCACGTGGCCACGGTCACCAGCCTCATGCCCTCGACCAACTGGGATGGGTTCAATTCCAAGAAGACCTTCGGGGAACTGGGCACAGAGACGCAGAGAGATAGAGACACATAGACACAGAGACACCGAGAGACATAGACACAGAAACAGTTAAATATTAGTTAAGTGCTGCCCTCTATTGTGTGTAACAGAGGTCACTTAAAGGGATCTCAGAGGTAGCTCTCTGCTATCCGCTTCTGTGGACTGTCCTATAAGAAGGAACACAATAACTGTGGGAGATAGAAACTGATTATTACAACTATAATGGGTCACCTTGTGTTGCCTCCGAAACGTCGTGATTTTATTTTATTTTACTTTTATAAATTTTAATGTTTTACCTACGTGACTTTACCGAAAAAACCTAAGAATATGAATCCTTGCAGTCACGAAAGCTTCAAATCTAGAATTAGAAACTGATTATTACAACTATAATGGTCATCTTAACGAGAGATGTTACACCCAACGGTACAGAAAGACCAATGGACAGATGTATTATTGAATCTATCTGTGTGGAACTTCGAGCATTATCCCCTGGTATGTGTGGATATTCCTCGGGTACTCCAATTTCCTCCCACACAAAGCCAAACACTGACGATGGAAAATAGCCAAAGATTCCTGCTCAGGGCCTTCCCTATACAGACATCAAAGACTCATAGACATTTCTGGGTAAATAATGGGCATTGTTGCTCATCCACGAATCACGTATATAAAACTTATTTTGCACCGTATGTAGTCAACCATGCTAATTGGAGGTGCAGGGAAGGACAACCAACTGAACACAAAAAATCAGCTCTAATGAAATGAGTTTTAAATATGTAATAACGTGGAATGTCTAGAATGGGTCAAGGCTGCCAATGGAGATTACCACCAATCCAAGCGCATTCAAAATCTCGACAACTGAACTTTCTGACGTATTGTTTATTTATCATGCCCACGACTCACAGTGGATGTTGAGGGTCGTAGAATACTCCACTGGAGGCTCGAGGGCCGGGTGCTCCACCCTGCAGGTGAGTGTCCTCCCGTGGCTCTCGTGCGTGGGCTCCAGCCAGTAGTGGCTCCTCACCGTCACCATGCCGTCGGTCTCCGTCTCCGTAGTCTCATTGGAGCTGCCCTGTTGGAGGCCACTCCAGGTGATGGAAGCTGCGGGTTGTCCTTCCCGAGCGACGCACGTGGCCACGGTCACCAGCCCCATGCCCTCGACCAACTGCGATGGGTTCAACTCTAAGAAGACATTCGGGGGAACTAGGGCACAGAGACGCAGAAAGACCGAGACAGTTAAATGGCAGTTAAGAGCTGCTCTCTACTGTGTGGAGCAGAGGTCACTGAAAGGGATCTCCGTGGGAGTACGTGTTATCGGCTTCCGTGGACTGGTTTTTAAGAAGGGACACAATAACTGTGGGAAATAAACTGTTTCTTACAACTATATAATGGAGTTTCTTCGAGGGATTTTACACCCCAACGGTACAGAAAGACCAATGGACAAATGGATTACTGAATCTATCTGTGTGTAACTTGGATCATTATCTCCCCATATGTGTGGGTATTCCTTGGGTACTCCGGCTTGCTCCCCATACATAGCCAAACACTCACGACGGGAAATGGTCAAATATCCCTGCGCAAGACCTTCCCTAAAAAGACACCTAAGACTCAAATAAACATTTCTGGGTAAATAATTAACATTGTCACTCTTGCACGATTTATATACAAATTCTCGTGCACTGTGCGTAGCCAACCATGCTAATTGAAGGTGCGAAGGAAGGACAACAAAATGAACACAAATCTGTTCTAATGAAATGAGTTTTCAATCTATAGTAACAATGTGAAATGCCTAGGATGGACTCAGGGCTCTCAATGCAGATGACCACCAACCAAAGGTCATTTAAAAATCTCGAAAACTGAACTTTCTGTCTTATTATTTATTTATCATGCCCACAACTCACCGTGGATGTTGAGGGTCATAGAGTACTCCACTGGAGACCCGAGGGCCGGTGCTCCACCCTGCAAGTTAGCGTCTGCCCGTGGATCTCGTGCGTGGGCTCCAGCCAGTAGCGGCTCCTCACCGTCACCGTGCTGTCCGGCTCCTCCTCCGTGGTCTCATTTGAGCTGCCCTGATGGAGGCCACTCCAGGTGATGGAGGCTGCAGGTTTTCCTTCCTGAGCGACGCACGTGGCCACGGTCACCAGTCCCATGCAGTCTACCAACTGGGATGGGTTAGACTCCAGGGAGACGTTCGGGGGAGCTGGGGCACAGAGAGAGAAACACAGAGATGGTTAAATAGCAGTTAAATGCTGGCCTCTACTGTGTAGAGCAGAGGTTACTAAAAGGGATCTCAGAGGTAGCTCTGTTATCCGCTTCTGTGGGTCGTTCTTTCACAAGAAGGGACAAACGACACTTTCCCATTCCGAAGTATGGGTACGCCATCATGGAACTATTCCATTTTGATGATGTATACGTATGGAATCAGATGCAAAAATAAAGTAAAATACCTGCGTGTGGCACAGTTTGGCACCAGCTATCATGCGGTTCATACTCTTTGGTTTTTTCGGTAAAGTCACGTAGGTAAAAATTAAAAGAAAATAAATTAAATCACGACATTTCGTAAGCAACACAAGCAACCGTCATCAGGTGTTGACTGCTCCAGCAAAATTACTGAGGCGTCTGACGAGAATTATTACGAGACAACGTGTTTATATAGGGTGTTAGGAGGGGAGTCAAGGTGTCGGGGGGGCTGTGGCAAGCACCAAAGCAGTGTGGAGGCCGATTGGACTTCTGATCTAGATTTGAACAAGTAATCTGATTGTTGGTCAAGCACTCCAACTATAGCTTGAAAACACGTTATAGTCTGAACACCACCATGCGTTAAGCGAGGACTGTCCCGTACCAGCTTTCAGACTCTCGAGTGAGGGGCGGGGGGTGATAGCCCACATCCCTTGGGTCCACCACCGGTACCATCGTCATGCTCATGTGAGCAAGGACAGATGTGGACTTTATGAAGTTTTGTTTAGATCAGCGTCGTAATCGCAATACAACTTTTCCTGGGCTTTTCCTTCTGGGAGATACAAACACACTTGCAGTAAACGGAGTCATTGTTTCAAAATGTGGAACTGATGCGTTGTGGAGTACGGTTTAAAAAAAANGAAACGCCTCACCATTCACAGTGAGGTTGATTGTTGCTTGAGGTGGAGAGGCATCAAGAGTGCCAAAGGTGCAGGTGAAGTTTCCATCATCCCCCAGACGAAGGTCTTCAATGCGGATGGATCCGTCCCTCAGTGCAGGGGTGAAGTTTATGAAGTTCAATCGCCCATATAAGTCAGTTTCATTGTAAGTTATGTAATCACTGGAAAGGGCAAAGGCAATTATCACTACGGAGTCTGCGTTTCCTTTCCGCCAGGTTATACTCCCCGGCGTCTGTGACCCTGTGTAGACACATCTCAGAGTCACCTTTTCCCCTCTATTCCTACTCAAAAACCGATCCACCTCTACTTGGGAGATTCCCACGGTCACCAGACCTGTAGGAATAGAACAGAGAAAGCGGAGTCGATTTTGAAAGTGTTGTGAAGTACACAGCAGCCTGTAATTTTGTGGTCTCGAGACCCCACGAGACCCATGAAAAACCGGTCCAGACCTGTTGCCTAGGGACCCATTAGAGACCAGTACATCAAACTGTCTTCAGACCCCCAGTAAGTAACTGTATACATCTTTGTTTTGTATGGTTAAACAATTCAATAAAATCATATCATGCAATTCCCATATGGTCAAACCATCGCATTAATTTTAATTTTAGGAGTATGTGGGTAAAATAAAATTGTACCATTGTCCTCTATAAAACCGAAAAGTTAGAACATTTGCTCATCCTTTCTTCACAGATATGACCACTCTTGTACCTTAATTCAACATTTGTTCATCCTGCAATGCACTTTTAAAAGTTACATAATATCATATATCATTGTTAGTATTGCAGTAGAACAGTATAATGGGCTCATATACGCCTATGAGCAAATCACACGGCTTGTGCCTGACCCCATCAAATCATGAAAGCCAAGCAGATTAGCAAGGCAGACTACGTACGGTGGGAAAGAAGTTCAACATAAACACAAGAAGTTAAACATACAAACCGCTGCTGAAAATAAGCTATATAGCTCAGTGAGCCCTGGTGCTGTAAAATAGTTTTGTAGTTTAGTTTCTAGTGAGCCAGGGTATGTTGGCTGGACACCGTGTTTAGTGAGTTTCACATCACAACATTTCTGTGATCCACCAATCCTCGCCCTCCACAGTGCTGGATTGCACGTGCATAGCCACCACCACCGCTTTGGGATGTTGGTCAATGCTAATTAATGGGAGTTTTGGCTTCATGCGGCAGTAAAGAGAGAACCAGGAGATGGGAGCCACCGCACATTACGAGTGAATGACACTTAAGAAAATGTACAGCTGGGTCATAAACCAACATCCTTTACAAACAGCGACTATCCTCGTAATCTACGGGGGGGGGNAGGGGGNGAGTTAGCACCCAGGGTGATCTCTATGTGATCTATATACAACTGTGCTCTCCTATAACGCGGTCGTAGTTGTGTTCCTGAAGAACACGGCGTTATGGTAAAATCGCGCTAAAATCCGCGATAACACGCGAGAACAAAGACTGAGGCCCGTGGTAGCATCCCAGCAGCCTTGTGTGATGCTACGCTGAGGGAGCCGCACGACCGCTTATTCCTACTCAATCACGTGATATCCAATTCGCATCTGTATTATAAAAATGTGTTCCCGAATACATTCATCGCGTTATATCCAATTCTCGTTTTGAAACACACGTTATAGGAGAACGGACTGTACTGTGATTATAAAGCTCCATCACAGTCAGTAATTGTCACTCAATGAAATCTTAACGTAATCACATATGATAAATCCACTTCTGGATGAACTCCTCCCCAAGCCACCACCATCTGTCACGGTCCAGTTATGTAACAATCCACCTTCAATAGATTAACCAGGTACACACGTTATAATATAGACACTACAATTCCGATGGGATGTGAACAACAGAATTTAGTTTTTAAATAAAAACTCGGTAAAGAAGGTTACAGTTGGGTCGGGATCTATTTTAGAAAAGCTAAGTCATAATCATTACATTTGTAAAGTGGCGCATTTAATCATAAATCCCAATGCGCCACCACCGTGTTTGGAAAGCAGGAAATAAACAGAACGTGCAGGGTAAACGGCCAGGACTAGGCGGAGAGTAGAGGCCAGTTGAAAGAGGTGAGATTTCAAGACAGACTTAAATATATACAAATATATTTCACGACTCTGATTGTTTTACTAGCAAAAGCAAACCGTTCCAAAGTTCAGGAGCTGCACTGAAGAAAGCCCCATCACTCCAGTACAATAAGTTCACTAAAACATTGAACGATATCTGTTGAGGGCCTAAACTGTAGAGCCACGCGAAATGAAAATCATATGGAGTCGTGAGTTATCAAAGCAGGCTTACCGTAAAGCACCAATAGCCGAAACGGACCCTTCATATTTCACACGGCAGCACCAAGTTCTTGAATTTCCGCTCATCCGGCCTCCCTGAAGGCGACTGGTTTTCACGAGCACACTCGGACTCATGGCAGCGCCGTGGACTTGGGACTGTGTGATTAAGCACGCACCTCCTTAATCGATAAACACTGGTCACTCATTAACCAGGGAGACACGGCAACATCGCTCAAGAGATGCGCTGGCCTAGTGGGTTGGTCATAAACATACGGGCGGGAAGGTTCAGCACACTAAGCGATTCGATGTATTGTCACCACCGGGTTGTGACTTTATTCGGAAATCATCTGTCGTATGCCTGTTTTTTTACAATCTCCAAATAAGGTTGAACGTCATGGACCTCCTTTGCCAGTAGCAAAATATGAGAATACTTTTTCCCTGTTATCTGGCAACAAAACAGGTGTTAAGTTGGTGTGGACCAATCAGTTTAAAAAACAATGCATATATTATAAGAGTATTTTTTGTTTGCATTCTGTTTCAGTTTGGTGTTTTAACATTTAACACCTGTTTTGTTGCCTGAAAAAAGGGGAAAACCTATTCTCATACATTATGTATGTGTATAACTGTGAATAACCCAACCAATAATATATCTTTGTAAATTATATGCACCCACCCTCTGGTCTTAGCACCTGGTTGGCTCACAAGTTATGACATCACATTTACCCCCCTGGTTGTAATTGCCTCCGAAACGTCGTACTCGAACTGTAAATGTTTTGGGTTTACTCTCCAACACACCGGTGTGCCGAAATAACTAATTGGCACGTTTTGTTTCCATGCCAAACTTTACTTATGCTGTAGGTGGTGGTGGTTTAACGACATTAATATTATGCTATCTAACCCAACAAAAAACATTATGGATCATGGGCAGGTGAATGTGGCCACATTCAAGAAGGACAAACCGCAGCCTCTATCACCTGCAATGCCTTCATTAATAGCAGTTCAAATTAGACTACAGATTAGGTGGAGTTCGGTTCTCTAGTACTACCACTCAGGCAGTGGCAGATTGTAGCTAAGAAAACAGTTTAAGAATAGGTTTTACTATTTCTTGCAAAAAAATAGGTGTCAAGATGTTGAAACACCAAATAGATACATTTTGCAAGGCATCAAGTTTGCATTAACCACACGTACTTGTGGCAAAACATGCAAACAAACACGCTTATACGCATTTCTTGGACCTCATTTGCCAGTAAAAATATAATTTCACCCTTCTATCTGGTTTTTTGCCAGATAGAAGGGTAAAGAACCAATAATTACGCATTGTCCTTTAAACTGAATGGCACACCGCAGCCTTCTTCATGGCATTGTCTCACCACCAGTGTTAGTAGACTTGAGAACGCCAAAAAGACAAACAGTACTAAGGCAATGTAAGTATCAGAACACTTATAGTTCGGGTGATTAATGCAGACTTGATTTCTTGCAAATATATTTAGTGTTTTAACATCTTAACACCTTGATTTGAAGCTTTCGTGACTGCAGGAATCCATACTCTTTGGTTATTTCGCCTGAGGACGACCGCTTGTGTTGTGATCGAAACGTCGTGATATATTTTTATTTTTCTACCTACGTGACTACACCGAAAGAACCAAAAAGTATCTTAACACCTATTTTGTTTCCAGAAAGGGTAAAACTATTCGTATTTTTCAATTTTTTGATACTGGACAAAAAGGACCCATAGATAAATCACAACTTCTCTACATTTAAAGCTAAACGCTTGATGCATGTTAATACTTTGTTGTAGAAAACATTGAATAGGCTACGTGCAGAGACTGATGATGTGGAGAAGAGTTGGTGAGGTATTGATGGGACACTGCTAGCGTTGTACGACCCGAACGTGCTGGCGACTGAACTGCACACACCTCAGCTGCTCCCAACCTCACGCCAATAGTATCACAGCTCCCTCTACCGGTTCTTTCGCAAATAGCAATAAAAAACCACCCGTATTTATGAACAGACTCCATATTCTGGTTCTTTCGTTAAAGTCACGTAGATAGAAAATAAAATGAAATGAATTTAAATTAAAAATAAATGTTAAAAATAAAAGCAAAAACCACGACGTTTCGATCGCAACACAAGCGGTCTTGATCAGGTGGAGAGAAAAGAGGGCAAGCCTTTAAATGCAACTGCTTATAAGGGCTTCCAAAATGAGTGGGTAGGGGACGAGAGTTGCGAGGCAGCAGCAAGGAAAGCTGTGAAGCGTAAAGAGCATGGCGGGGCAGTCATTGCTGATGTAGGAGTAAAGCACAACGTAAATGTGACGTTAACTGACTGGTGGAAAGCTAGCTAACGTTAGCATACTGTACGTACATCAACACCAAATAATATACTAGAGGTGTAACGGCAGGTACAGGACTTTTGGTTCGGTACGTGATCCAATGAATATAGTCTAGTTTTAATCACGCACGTTACTTTTTCGTGTGCGGAACAAAAATTATAGTCTCGTGCTTTTAGTCGAATCAGACTGACTTCGAAAGGCCTAACGTTGTGCTAGTTAATTCTGATATACGTTACAGCCAGTTAAATTGGCATGCTGGTAACTTGCAGTAACGTAAAACAACGTTAAACTGCTACCACAACTTTGTAAAAATTGTTCGCTAAATAATTAACATGTCTTACCTTTGGGAGAACGTCGTCCCTGAAACGTGTCTGTGGAAGATGGTTGATATGCACGTGGCGCAAAAATCCTTGAGTTGGGGCGAAGTGTAACGTAATTAAATTCAAAAACCTCCCGATTAGTAAAATTTATTTTTTTGCATCTTTGACTTTCCTGATAAAATACAATTAAATTCTACTCAGTATTGATGGCTGATTTTATTGAAAAAACTGTAAAATACAATTAATAAATAATAGAATGTGTTGAATTCAGCTCAATGTAATTCCAAACTGCACATAGTCTTTATTTTTATGTATAGGCTACTCATATATTTACTAAACATTAATTAACCCAGTCTCGGTTTTTACAGTGTATATGCTGTAAATTGTTATATAAATATGAGGCCTAGTTAACAACGAAGCCTGCCACTTGCATTATTGTGAATGTTACTTGTAATTGAATAAGTCGAGTCAGACTTGCACCCATATAACTTTAATGTGATCTTGAGAGCAAGGATGAAGAAGCATCTCATCCACAGTTCAGTGTTTTGTGAAGCGCTGTACATTTAGGCTGCAGTATGGTGATTACACAATGTGCCCTTATTCAACAGAGTAGCTTATTCTCTTGTATAGCTATTCAGTGCTAATCTGTCTGGTCCATCCAGGACCTAATGTGGAGTTTCATGTTATCTAAGACAATGTTATGATGCTGCAGTGTTCATGTATTGATATTCCAAGTATTAACAGATGCTGTATTTTTCCATCAGTTTTACCTCGTTCAATCATTAAATACGTTTGGAGTCGGATGTTCACCCTGGCTGAAGGTTTTTGAATGCGAGGTTATCTACTCGGAAATTGGTGCAACGCAGCGCACAGCGAGGCCGAGACAGTGGATTCTGGTGACAAGCCATCGGATGGATGAGGCCATGAGGTGTCTGCCTCTTGGCAGAGAGCGGCCATTTTGTGTGTGAGGCGACTGTGTTTCAAGGTTGAGACTGGAATGGCCTGGTCTAAATAATCTTAATAAGCTCGGCTTTTTAAAGCACTTCACGTAAAATTATGAAAGCCTTTTTGTAAAAACACGTGAGTTTTTAAGGCACAATTATAAAAGTTTAACGCCTTTATATTCCGTCATGGGTCAAGGAGGAAAGGAATTCCACGAAAAAAATATCTGGCTCCCATAGAACGTCTGGTCTTTGGAATCGTAATGCGGTAACCAAAATCAGCAGATCGCCTCAACCAGAGCCAACTCGACACTCAACAAGGATAACGTGTTGGATGAGAGTGCTGTTAATGCTGCTGCTGAAGCCAGAGACAAAGGTGTCACTTGCGTAACAGGTGTATAGAAGTGGACGTGATGATTTACATGTAAGATCATGCCCCTAGTGGTTAACTGTTTTTACATTATTAATTTGGACATAAGGGAAAATTCATTGCTTATTGATTTACGTCAATCTCAGGTGCGCGGTAATCGGCAAATTGGATCAACCGCACGCGGATAATCGAGTCAATCGTATATGTGTAACCGCCCACAGCTATGGAACGCGATGTTTTGTAAAATACACTTGCTGTGACTTCGAGTCCAATCCTTGAGCCGCTATTGCATCACGTGCACCACCGTTACCATGCCTGGAGTAAACTATGGCCTACAAGACGCGTCACTACTCGAGGAAACGTCACGCTGAACACGTGGCATGCACCAACAAGATGCAGAACAAAACTGTTAACTTGCACCTTTGCACTGCAACGTGTTTCAATTTACACGTGCGATTCATCAAGGGTAAATTATGATTTTGCATTGGCACGTTTTTATTTCATCTTCGTTGACTGCAAGCTCTGGATTATTAATCGTGGCCGAAGTTATTGGATTTCATGTAGTCATTATCTCAGTCTAGCTGGCTAATAATGGCATTTATTTTATTATTTCCCTTCTACGTGAGTTAACCGAAAGAACCAAGAAGATGAATCCCTGCAGTCACGAAAGCTTTAAATCGAAATTTAACTTTTATCAATAAAAAATTACTAAAATACACCCACCTCTGTCTCGCGTGTCTGTTTTAACAACCACAATTCCATTCCCCACTCCCTCGCTGTCCTGGACACTCGATGCTTGTCTCCCTCGCTGTCCTCCTTGACCCTTGTCTCCCTCGCTGTCCTTCCTCACGTATATATCTTCCACTCCCTCCCTCCCTCTCCCCACCCCACACATCCGGCCTGCCCTCCCTCCGCCGGAACTGCGTCTCCCTGGCTTCCTCTCTCGTTCTCTTTCCCCACCCTCCTCAATTTTCGGTCATTACACAATAATTAAGAATCTCCGCGCAGCACACCCGTTGACAGTGCACTGTAATCACACGACCAATTCATTCTCCACGCGCGCAACTGGTGTCTCGGCACACCAACACCGATTAGAGCAACGAATTAAATTTATCCTAAGTTAATATCTATCTTTTAAACCAAATAATGGAGAATCTGCACGCGGCACGCACCAGCAAATATGCACACGTAACTTCAGTAGGTTTTTATTACACGCTTTTTATTAACTCACTCTGTTATTGTTGTCGTTGTATCCTCAAATCTTGTAGCTCAATGTTAACCCACTTCCCAATGTGGTATCGACTGCAAACTTGGTATACTTATGTCATACTGATGACAATACTGTATTCTATCATACAAAATAATGAAATATTTTTTTAAATGTTATATGTTATGTTTCGGCTTGGGTATAATTGTCCACGCTCAACTGACGTCTGTAAATTACCTCGATCGCTTACGTTATGGCAAGATTCGGGCCACTTCCTGGAGTCGTGGAGTTCTGCCATTACTAGTACATTTCATAAAAGCGTGTTTTTCAAAAAGTTGTTTTAAATATTACTTATTAAAAAGTATACTTTATTGATCCTGCACGCCCATGCATTGCAGATCCAGAATGAAAGGGAATTCAAAAATCGGCGTACCTCGTTCTCAACCAACCAGAATTGCTAAAAAAAAAGTTCAGTCTACCGTCGCGACAGAAATACCTCGGCATATTAACACAGCTCGCCGTCTGTCCTACGTTGAGTGGTCCCCGCAGTGGCGATAATGTTTAAAAAAGTATTGTTGATCGAGACGCTACAAAAACTCTTCTCCCACTCCGTGCCCTCGTCAGCACAACAACAACTACCGCCATTCGCCAGATGCCACGAGTCGACTGACTGAGATGACTGGCTGATGCCACCTGTGCCCCCTACTGTGCCAACTTACTGTGCTGGCTCGTTGTGTCGCTCCTCCCCCTCCGTTGTTGGAGGGCGACTGCCTCCAACTACCCAGTAGCCACGAGCCTCCGCGAGCCTCTTGACATCGCTAGTACCAGTCATCGTCAAGTCCACTCAGCTCCACATCCCCTGTACCACATTACTCCTCTTCTCTAGCCATGCCGTGGCCGTTTAGCCCCCTCGATCCGGCCGAACAAAAGTTGTTTAGGCATGTGGTGGCTGGGCATGCGGGCTATATGGCCCAGCCAACGCAGCCTTGCCTGCCGGAGGAGCTCACCAATGGGAATTTGTCCAGATCTTTCAAGGATATCTGAGCTCCTCACACAATCCAGCCTGGTTAAACCCAAGATAGATCGTAGGCAGGCCACCCTAAATGTTTCTTACCGGCAAACATGGTCCATTAGGGGGTCCACGTTTCGCAAGCATAGAGAAGGGAGGGAATGACCTTAGCCGAGAAAACCTGAAGCTTCGTGCAGAGCGACAGACCAGGTAGCTTCCACACAGCGTTATGCAACTGATGAAAAGATAATGCCGCTCGACTGATTCGGAGTGAGACCTCTGCTGTCAGCACATAGCCCTGCTCACACACTTAAAAAACCTCCCTCCTCCTGATTGAGCGGGATATGCGAGCCTCCGATTGGCTCGTACTCGTGTCATTGTGACGTTGCCTCTCACTCTCCATGACGTTGCCATCGCACCGATGTGAGGAACATGTGTTTGCAGCCGTGCTTTCTGGTTCGTTTGGCTGGCTCGAGAGACAGATAGTGGGGGACTGACGGATGGTCGACCATGTCCATTCAAATTGATTGTGATGGAATGTATTATTGGTTGTTTAGAGATAGTGCATGTGTAGAGACAATGCGTGTTTGGAGACAGTGCGGGTACGGAGAAGTGCGGGTACGGGACAGTGCGTGCAGCGGTTACGGGGAGTATTACAGGGGTGAATATTAACAGAGGGGAGTTATGAGAAGAAGGGAACCATCTGGAAGTTCTAGAGAGTTCGAGAATGGGGGCTGGCCGAGGGCGAGTGAGGGCCACGCCTTGATAAACGGGAGATAGGCGAGGTTCGGGGCTGCCGTGGGATCGGTGTCGACTGTCTTCACGCGTCGCTGTCTTCATTGTCGCTGTCTTCGCGTCATCACTTTCGTCGCTTTCTTCGCGTCTACGCTGTCTTCGCGTCGTCGCANCTTGTGCCACCCTGGCCCAAGTTATATGCGTGTCATCCCTGAGCAAGTTATCTGCGTGAAGCGAAATATAGCAACCCGCTATTTAGTGTTGTCCGAAGTCATTAAAGTTGTAACACGGCTGTGCTGGTCTACCTGCATCTCAAACTGCTTATAAATGATGCTAGCATAGTTCTGCTTGAGATGTTTGGCAAATTTATTGAGTACATTTTCTGTTATTTTCATGATATGGGCAATAAATTGGAGAGCCAGCATAAACCCACCACATATACAAGGAGATCCATGCCCAAAGTCCACACGGATAGCCTAGATTTAAAACTATTTCTTTAGAACTGCTTTTCGTGTTTTTATTTTATTGTCCTTCCCCGCACCTCACTTTGGACGACTTAAAGATAAACCATCACCAAACACGATCCTATCATATCCACTAACTCCACCTCCAAAGTGCTTATTACGTGTGCGCGTCACAATTCCCGAATAAATTAAACTTCTAATTAAACTCGTGTACATTGGTTTTAACCGTGTCGTTTAGTGCAATGTGCTGAAAGTGCTCAGTCTCATACATTCTCGTACGTGGGATGGTTTAATTTATCATAAGTTTTTGTGGTCGGCTTCAGAGGCTGTGAAATGAAAAGCAAAGAAATTGTATTTGTGTTGATTCATTTGAGTTCATCGCTACAGGTATAATGTACATTTCGTACTTAAATCAAGCATTTTCTCCCAGCTCAAATGTGCATGGCACGGTACTACTCTTCTGCATTGGTTTGTCCCGAACCATGGCTATTATTCCACACAAAGCAAAGTTTGTGGGAATAATAGCCATTTTCTATACTTTTTAGGCATAAGCAATAAAAAATAACACTACCCAGGGACAAAAATCGTGTTACATAGTGTATTCACTGGGCGAAGACCCGAGGCGGCCCAGGAATCTGGCGAGATTGTCGCTCGGCTGGCCTGGGAACACCTGGAAATTCTCCAGGAAGAGCTAATGCTGTGTATAGTAGTGTATATTAGTGTATAGTGTAGTAGTGTTTTGTAATGTTAGTAGTGTCGTCGTGTATGTTAGTGTATAGTGTAGTAGTGAATAGTAATATAGTAGTGTATAGTGGAGTAGTGTATGTTAATGTATAGTAGTGTAGTGTAGTATTGTATAGTGTAGTGTATATGTAGTAGTGTATAGTAATGTATTGGTCGAGTCAGTCCCAGGGAAAAGGAGGTCTGGACCAACCTTACTTAACACGCTGCCTACGGGACCCTCACCAGGACAAACGGATTGAGACATGAACGAAATAATATTCAGCGAAGGCACCTTACTTAGTGTTGCCAATTGAGTGTGAGGCTTACCTGGTAGTGAACGCCCTCTTGGTTTTGTGGGTTCTGCAATGGGGTAGGAATTAGGTGGCAAAACTCACGCAATTAGATGTTGAATGTCGGTACAAATTACTGAAATGTTACGAGTGGATTATTATTTTCTCGTGTGTGTCTGTGCCGGTGGTGCAAATGGTTTGCAGTACTGCAATCTGTTTGGCCATGGTTCAATTGTTCGCGGTGAAATCTGAAACTGTGCTGGACCTCCCCGAGTCAACGCTGCCGTAAAAAATTATGCATATTTAATTTTACCACTGGGGAGCTGATTGTGGTGCTGACCACCACTGCTCATTCCAAAGAGATTCTCACTTTACAGCTTTATCCATGGAGTCTATTATTACTAAGCAGGGAATTTTATGTAAAAGACAAAGATTCCCCGTGTGGGCTTCACAGATTGTTGTGGCAAGTGCTGTTAGCGAGCAGCACCTATGAAGGCCAGCACAGCACACGAGCGGATGGTGGCCAGCACCACACTCGGCCGCCTTTTACTCCCTAGCGGTGATGTTCACACACCACTGCACCGGTACTCATTTACACTGAGTCAACCTAGAGGAGGCCGAGGACTGGTACAGATAATCGTTACCGGTGTTCTCTGTGAGCACGGATCGAATGGCCGGGTTCGTAGCGTAGCACGCTAACCGCCACACGATAGGTGTGTGTTCAGTAGATGGCCGCCGATAATTCAAAATCGCGATTAATCCAAAAAATATATACAATTTTCCGCGGATCTGTATGCTAAAATACATTAATATAGGTAAAGTTAAGAAAATACTCTTTCAATTTAGAACGAATGACTGAGCGCGTGCTCAGTCATAACACCCACTAAGTGACAGCAGAACCACGCCAATCAACATCAATCAAACTCCGCCACTTTTGTCAAGATATGCAACTACTGTAGTGTTGGTGCGATTACATGGATTTCGGATTAACCAGAGCAGATATTTTTATTCCGTTTAAGCAGTGACATGTAATAAACATTTCCAAGAATCACAATGTATAACTGGTTTTTAGATCATTAATGTAGGTATTAATGGGAAATCCATGAGTTATTAATTTATGTCAATCTCAGGGGCGTGGTTAATCCGCAAATCAGATAAACCGCACGCGGAAATCGAGTCTACTGTATGTACGAGCACACACACATGGATATCACATTGCTCAGACACTGTTCATGGCCGAGGCAGGTAGTAAGTTTAGCTTATAAATTTACCCACCGATTGAGAGAATTCAGGTTATTCTCACCCAGACGTTCTCTGTGGTTGTTCCTAAAAAGAGTTGATATAATTTTTTCGAAGATTAATGCACAAAAATGGAAAACCTTTAAGTAAACCTACTCACTTCGCTATACGTTAAGATAAACTTAGAGATTTTTTTTATTATTTGTACTGCAATCAGAAGCCCCTTTTTGTTGGATCTACTGCGCCTCTTAAAAAATAGAACGTAAAATAAAAAGAATAATACAATAATAGATCAGAGTAAACCCATAACAGGATTTCTCCGCACCTCTGACTGTCCCCTGATGATGCTGGTTGTTGTTGTTGTAATTACCAGCAAAACGGTACTCGAATTGTAAATGTTGTAGTGGGTTTATTCTCTAACACACAACGGTTAGGGCCGAACTAGTAACGAATTGGCATGTTTTGTTTACGTGACAAAACTTACCTAATTGGCTGTGTCGGTGGTGCGGGTTTAACGACACATTTATCTTTACGCAATATAACCCCCAAAAAACCTCTATCTTAGATAAAAGTCTGATATTTCATTCGACATAACACTATTTGGAATGCTTGGACATACCAGTTGGAAGTGATTTCTGCATGCGCATTGTCGAATTCGGCACTGCCAGGGGCGGCTGTTGTGACTCCAGATTGTGGGATGGGAATTTCCCATCGATGTATTCGTACTGATGATGCTCGTCCTGCTGCTGATGTTGCTGCTGCTGCTCAGAGTAGTCATGGGGGTGGGGTTAGAAGGGTCAGCATTAAAAGGAAAACATATTTAAACATTTTACATTCTTTCCCAACGATGTTGATTCACTTCGTTGCGACGGATGAAATCTGTACAATAAACATTTGTTGTACCTATCTATAACTGTTCAACCCAAGCATATTGATACTTTGATATTGGCATTCCTTCGTGCCATTTCGCCTTTTTGTGTTCTCTGGCCTAACACTGGTGAGACGACACCATGAAGGAGTTCGTCTCTGGCGTAAGCCAATCATTTGATCCCATTCATCTCTCGAAGACGGTCACCAACCGAACCCCAAAAAATTCCATTCAGTCTTCCTGACAACCAATCCGATTTGAACGTTCTCCACCTTCAAATTCCATTAGGCATGCTCTAAGTCAGCTCCCCCCCCCCCTCTGACATTTCCTCTCCAATGAGAGTTTAGCATTTGCAGTGGCGAGATGTTAACTACCTCGCCTGGTATACAGGAGGTCATGGGTTCGATCTGGACCCTGACACCTGCTGTGTATTTGGAGTTTGCATGGACTTTTCTCCGGGTTCTCTGGTTTTTCCCTCCACAGTTATAAACGTGCGTTTAGAGTATTTGGCTGCTATAAATTTACACAATGATGTTAAGTCACTTCTTTGAGATGAAAAAAGCGAAAAGCTCAGTGGACCTTACCTGGTAATATAAAAAGTTTAGTTAGTTCATAGTCGAGCGTGCTATTTGAACTCATACGGAGCTGTTAAACTAGATAAGTAGATGTTTATTTATTTATTCCTGAATAGGATTTTCTTCTCGGCAACCCTCAAACCTTACAAATGTTAAACTAATATAGGAAAGGAAAAGTTTATGATGATAAGGTGGTGGTGTACGTTTGAGTAATGCTCGTCAAGTATACTGATTGAATGTCACCAGAACATTTTGCAGGTACTTATTCATGTATGTATGTTGAACTTCTTTCGCACCATACATAGCCAACCATGCTAATCGGAGGTGCGAGGGAAGGACAACAAACTACACACAATAAGAAGTCCCAAAGAAATGAGTTTGTCAATCTAGATTATTTACAAGTTTCATAGCTCCCAGTGGCTTCCTTATGGTGTTCGTGCGTCACAGCCCCAACCTATTTCCCACCAGTTTATGGATGATGTTCGTGCCGGTTTTATCTTGTTGCTCCACTGCTTAATGTGTCCCCTGAAAGTGAGACTTTGATCGAGCACCACACCAAGGTATATTGAGAGTGCATCACGGGGATGATTTTAGCACAAAACTCGATCTTCAGTGTACCATTTGCCTCCGCGTTGTTGAGATGGAATGCTGAGGATGCTGTCCTGTTGGGTTTCGCTTAAGTCGCCAGGAGTAGAAATAATTTTCCAATTTCTTTAGGTCAATGTTCAAGATGTCTTGAGTGTCTTAGCTTGGCTGGCCAGTGCTAGATCATCAGTGTAAGTGAACTTGCTGCTTAATGTGACCGGCATGTCGCTGGTGTATAAAGAAGAGAGATTGGCCTGTAGTTGTGCGGGTCATCATCAGGTTTTCCTTGCTTAAGGAGAACAATTACTTTTGCTTTTCTCCTAAGTATTGGTAGCCTGCTGGTGGCGATGATTTTTGAAAAAAGTTTCGCCGGCCAGGTTCTTCCTTTGCTGCTGAGGTGTTTTAGGAATTCCGGGTAAATACCATATTGGCTTTACCTGCCACTAGTGCGGCATCTATTTATTCTGGAAGTACAGCTGCAGACACCGGAGAGTTTTGGTCACAGGCAGAGAGTGTATCTTTTGTGGCTTGTTTTATGGCGCATTCTTGTATTTGACTTTCGATTGTTTTTGCATTGTCGAGAAGCGCACATCTATCCATTAGCTGTTTCCTGAGGAGTCCGGTATTCTGAGGGTGCCGCTCCGAGCTTCTGCAGTAACCCCCATTCTCTGCGGCTGGAGTGCGTGAAGTCAAAATACTCCATCAACACTGCCCACTTTGCTCGTCTGGCAGAATCTAGCCACTCCAGAAGGGCTGTTACAATCTCTGGGTCACTAGTATTTTGATGTTCTCGGAGAAGATTTTCACTTTCCGCAGTCCAGCCAGGGGTGTAGGACCCCCAATAGCCCCACAGATGGCTTTCTTCACGAGCATGATGAACTGCTCAAAACTTTCAGGGTTAGTAATATGTGGTGGATATTTTTATCCACAGCAGCCTTAAAAAAACTACATGGCCAACATGGATGACCACGGGCTTGTGCTGGCTGTGTGGGAAGTGAGGCAGGACTTTGCACGTAGTGGGCAAAGGCTGAGCCATTCTTCATCTGTGGTTACAAAGCACAGGTCTGAGATGTATTCCCTATTCCACCATGCAAAGTGGAATTTGCCTTGTTGCTTGGCGTAAAAAACGAGGAAAATCTCTTTGCGCAGATGCCAAATCAAGGATTTGTTCACCTGCCAGTTTATTAACAGGATAGCCACACATCGTGTGATGGCTAATAAAGTCGCCTATGTAGATTGCATGATGTTATACTGCTGGCAATGGTAGTAGGTGCTAGGTTATTGTTGGCGATTGTAGAGATCGTATACGACGATATCAGCGATTCTTGTACCAATTGTGAAGTCGTCTGTCTGAATGACTTCAATTTTGTCTTTGATGTGATGCGCGATGTAAGTATCCAGACCGTGTTTAGCGTGGGCCTTGGAAGCAGCGATGATGTGCCCTGGAATCTTCAATCGTAGACAGCTGCTTTCCTCTACATACGTCTCTTGGATATTATGGATTTCGATGTTTTCTTGCTGAAGGCTCTTTGCCAGGAAATCTGTCTTCGCTCGGGATAAGCCCTCAACATTTAGTTGGCATAGACGAACCGAGGGGCCGATGGATCGGCTCATCTGGCCCTGAGGAGGGCCTTTGTTGCCAGGCTTGTTATTTATGCGGTAACCCAGAGGTGGACTGGTGACATATGGTTTCCTTAGCGATATCATTCATGATAACTTCCTGTAAACTTCATTCACACAACAGGGTGGGCCACGAGAAGGTTGACATCACCCACCCCACTGGACATCTGTGAAAAAGAGCTTCATAGATCATCGGATTTTTCCAAGATGAATAATGATTATGATTCTGTATCCGAGTGCACTGGCAGTCTATACGCCGCNCAAACTGGGTCTGTCTCTGGATTTTTCGAACCCAGGGGTCAACAACATGTGGATATTTAAGACTGCTCTTCGTACATTATTTATTAAGGATCACCGTTCGCACCAAATGCATCAGCCTTGAAATATGGAGTTTTTCTTTACAATTTGAAAAAATCGTCTCTGATTGTTATTTTNGTTGCAGCCCCTTTAACCGATTAGCACGGTTGGCTGTATGGTGAGAAAGTAGTTCAATATACAAACATGCATCGAAGNCCTTGCGGTCAATGGGGCTGTAACAAAGACACTTTCATTTTTATTTAATTATGTGAGAATATTGGAAGGAGAATACCGTTAGGTTATTTATTTAATTTTATGTCTCGAATTTCCAGCAGGGCTGTAAAAACGGGCGACAAGCATCGCGACATTTCGACGCTCGTTTTCAGCGACTGGGAATCGCTACTGGGAATCTCTGGCTGGGAATCATCGTGGCTGGGATCACTCCGGCTCATCGTAGTTTGTGCCGAGCGTGGACGGCCGCTTACCGGTTGGTGTGCGGAACCTACTGGAGCGTCCTGCATGTTTCGCTTCTTCCTGCGGATAAAATTAGACATCGATGACAACAATAGCTCGATGATGTCCACATGAAGCTTAGCGGGTGCGGTATCGTCAGGTTAATACACTCACACCTGCCAAGGTATAAAAAAAGGGCGGCGCGGATTCGAACTGTGAACCTCGCTAGGAACGGCGAATTGCTACCGCTGGGAACATCGCTGCCCATAGCATAATTGACGGATGTGCACCAATGGGTGCAGATGTCAACATTGATGCGTCTTTGATATTGTGAACCTTCTTCTTCTTTAGAAAGCCTTTTTGACCTCCTGTATACCAGGAGGTTGTAGGTTCAATCCCGACCCTGATGCCTGCTGTATATTGGAGTTTGCATTCTCTCTCACCCCGTGGTTGCGTGCATTTTTTCCGTGTCCTCCGGTTTTTCCTTCCACATTTAAAATCAATATCACGCGTTTAGAGTATTTGGCTGCTGTCAACGTGACAAGCCACTTCATTTGTGATATCCAGGTTGCTTCAGAAAAAGAGCTATATAGCTCAGTGGGCTTACCTTGTAAAATACAATAAATAGGTGGCAACACTGCTCAGGCGACATCCTTTTTTCTACATTCTGCTTCAAGGAGTTGCAACACTGGCCCAACCAACCCCTCTTGTCATGAGCAGTAGCATACGCATCGCCTAGATCTAAATCGATCATTGGGAACTCACGTTGCCTGAGTCCCCTTCTTCTTGCAGAAGAAGAAGACTGATCCAGCCACTGCAGCCAAAACCAACAGTGGCACAATGACGGCGACAGCTATGATCCCGGTGTCAACACCACCACCATTATCAGCAACACCTACAAAAGACACACATTTGCGGCAAGTTTAATATTGCCAGTGCAGCCATGCAATTTGCTCGCCCACGCCACTGCTGGCAGAAGCGCCTCCCCCCCCTGCCACTTAAGAGCCCTTCCAATGGCCTAGTCTTCGGTGCCGGTGAGACGTCTTGGTGGAGAGGTGGGGAGTACCCACACTTTACCTCACCGCACGTGACGTTGCCAATCAGATAGCCATTTGTACTGCTGCTGCTGGGTGGACAGAGGTGGGCGGGGAGGCAGGGATTTAAGGAATTGCTCCCCTGTTGTTTCAACTATGGCTGCAGAGTTTGGTAGTGCATGTTGTTTACGTCATCGAACGGTGACATCCGTTTTTGGGCAGCAATTCGTTCTTTGGTTATCAACGCATCTTTTGTCACAGTGGGGGCCCGGTGGGAAGTCAACAAAGGAAAGCAGCTGCTGATGTACCTGGTGTTGTGGCTGATGGGCGTAGTGGATGTAGTTGTAGTAGCAGTGGATGTAGTTGTAGTAGCGGTGGTTGTAGCAGCGGTGGTTGTACCTGGCCGGATGGTAATGAGAACCACCGCCTCGCCCCAGCCCACCGAGTTATTGGCCCAGCAGGAGAACGACCCAGAGTCCGACTCCACTAGCGGCCGCTCAAAGGACAGGGAGTTGCCGTTCACAACCGTCCCGTGGGGCAGGGAGCTGTCTCGCCTACGAGCAATCACACCACAACACAGGGAGCACGACACGTGGTCATTATCGCGTGATTGCACTTACTGCAAAAACTGCGAAGAGAAATGTAATTAGATGTATGTATGTTGAACTTTTTTGGACCGTATATGCAGCCAACCGTGGTAATGTGAGGTGCAGGGAAAGGAGAACAAACTAAACACAGGCAGGTCTAAAGAAATTAGTTTTCAATCTAGTAGTATGGCAACACATGTTGCATAACAGCCATGGAATGGGGGGGAAGACCTACATCTAGTCATTGTTTGAGAAAGGGCTGTAACAATGGCAACGACAGTCGCCTCGCGTTGTATGTGCGTTTATGTAACGTGATTGTGAAAGAGCGCGTTTGATTAATTTACACTTATTTTTATTTTCGCGCATTATCATTGAAATAACATGCTTTACCGCGTTGGCTATGGTGTACAGAATACGCTGCGAGCTCATCGTTAGTCAGGCAGCAAAGTTCAGTAGCAATGCTGCCTGAGGTGCAGCAGTATGACAACAACCACAAGCATGGGAAGCGGCGTCAGCATCTCATTCTCGCGTGCTATTTTCATGATCTTGTCGAAGTGAACTTTTCCTTGTGCACACATTCGAATGCGCCATCATCTCCATTACCCCCCCCCTCTACAGTAATCCAACCAATTCTCTCTCCTCCACAAGCCCNAGTTACGCCTCCACATTCAAACATCTCACTATGTTTAAAATATTTTAGTTTTGCTTGAAAATTTGCATTAAATAGGATGTCACTATCTTTAATACATGTATGGTAGTATTGCAAATATAATGTATGGTAACCAGTGAAATGTGTGGATGTGAGAATGTGGTTCGATAGTCTGCTCTATCCTTAACTCCAACCGATTTTGAGTTACGCGACATAAACAAGAGTAGCTCAGTTTCTTGTGGTCCCTTACCTGTCCCACAGGTAGTGCGTGATGTTAGGGTTCGCGTCGCTTTACAAGTTAACGAGGCGCCTTCCTTATCCACGTACCAATCGCCATCGTAGCCAGAGATACTCACACTTGGTTTGTCTGTGAATGGGGGCACATGCATAAGACCGTACACATTGCCTGGTCGCATTCACGAGCAAACTTCAGTTATAAGAGTGGCGAAAAATCAATTGAGGGAGACGTGTCTAACACGCCCCCTCAGTGAGGATACGCCCCCTCAGTGAGGCCACGACCTCCTCAGTGAGGCCACGCTTCTTCAGTGTGTGAATCTGGCTCTGACACGAGGCAGTGCCTCCCCAGCTATTGACCTCACCGCACGTCACTGCTATGTGTGTTGAATTTCTTTCTCACCGTACATAGCAACCGTGCTAATCTGAGATGTGGAGGAAAAGCCAACAGACTAAACGCAAACTGGTGACCGTGGCCACGTGCGTTGCTCGGGAAGGACATCCCGCAGCCTCCATCACCTGGAGTGGCCTCGATCAGGGCAGCTCAAATGAGACCACAGAGATGGAGCCGGACGGCACGGTGACTGTGAGGAGCGAGTACCAGATGGAGCCCACGCACGAGAGTCAGGGGCGGACCCTCACCTGCAGGGTGGAGCACCCGGCCCTGGAGCCACCTCTAGTGGAGCTCTCGACCACCCTCGACATCCATTATGAGTGGTGGGCATTATTCGAAAGAAATTCGTGTTCAATCTGTAATAACGTGGAATGTCTCGAATTGACTCAGGGCTGCCAATGGAGGTGACCACCAATTTAAGTTCATTTAAACAGTCACGACAACTGGACTTTCTGACTCATTTATTTATAATGCCCACCACTCACAGTGTATGTCGAGGGTGGTAGAGAGCTCCACTAGAGGTGGCTCCAGGGCCGTGTGCTCCACCCTGCAGGTGAGGGTCCGCCCCTGGCTCTCGTGCGTGGGCTCCATCCGGTACTCGCTCCTCACAGTCACCGTGCTGTCCGGCTCCGACTCTGTGGTCTCATTGGAGCTGCCCTGATCGAGGCCACTCCAGGTGATGGAGGCTGCGGGATGTCCTTCCCGAGCAACGCACGTGGCCACGGTCACCAGCCCCATGCCCTCGACCAACTGGGATGGGTTCAACTCCAGGGAGACGTTCGGGGAACTAGGCCACAGAGACACAGAGACACATAGAGATGTAGACAGAGAGACAGACACACAGATGGTTAAATGACCGATAAGTGCTGCCCTCTATTGTGTGGAGCAGTGGTCACTTAAAATGATATTGGAGGTAGCTCTGTGTTATCCGCTTCTGTGCCTGTTCTCCAAGAAAGGACACAATAAGTGTGGGAGATACAAATGATTCTTAAAAACTATAGAATGGATCACCTTAGCGAGAGATGTCACGCCCCAACAGTACAGAAAGACCCATGGACAGATGGATTACTGAATCTATCTGTGTGGAACCTCGAGCATTATCCTCTTCATATGTGTGGGTATTCCTCGGGTACTCTGGCGTCCTCCCACACAAATCCAAACACTCACTACGGAAAATAGCCAAATATCCCTACACAGGCACCTCCCTAAACTGACACCTTAGAATCAGACACTTTTCCGGGTAAATAATGGGCACTGTTACTCTTGCACGATGTCTGTAAGTTTAACTTCTTTCGCACCATATGTAGCCAACCATGCAATTGGAGGTGCGGGGGAAGGACAACAAACTAAACACAAAAATTGTTCTAAAGAATTGAGTTTTCAATCTATAGTAACAACGTGGAATGTTTAGAATGGACTCATGGTTGCCAATAGAGATGACCACTAATCGAAGCTCATTCATGAACACTACTCACAGTAGATGTCGAGGGTGGTGGAGAGATTCATTGGAAACTCAAATGCTGGGTGCTCCACCCAGCAGGTGAGCGTCCGCCCGTGGCTCTCGTATTTGGGCTCCATCCAGTAGCGGCTCTTCACGGTGACCATGCCGTCGGGCTTCACCTCTGTGGTCTCATTGGAGCTGCCCTGATTGAGGCCACTCCAGGTGATGGAGGCTGCGGGTTTTCCTTCCTGAGCGATGCACGTGGCCACGGTCACCAGCCCCATGCCGTCTACCAACTGGGATGGGTTCAACTCCAGGAAGACGTTCGGGGAGCTGGGGCACAGAAAAACAGAAACACAGAGAAGGTTAAATAGCAGTTAAGTGTTGGCCTCTACTTTGTGGAGCAGAAGTTACTAAAAGGATCTCAGAGGTAGCTCTGTTATCTGCTTCTGTTGGCTGTTATCCAACAAGAAGGAACACACGACCCTTTCCCATTCTGATGTTGTACGTGTACGTCATCATGGAATGGTTATATTATGATGACGTATACGGTCCAAATCTGAAGAAAAATAAAATAACTTAATCAGTACCGAGGCTCCGACAAGGTCATACGGGAGGGTGTGTGGCACAGTTTGGTACGAACTAGCAAACGGTTCTCTGCAGTGAGTACAATATTTAAAAACAACTGCACTATGCCTATGTAAGTAATATGAGCACTGAACTGCTTGCGCGTTCCGAGATTCAGTAGTGAACGGGACCCCACCCTGCAACTTGCAGACGTCTCGGAACGGAAAATGCTTAACTGTGGGAGATTCAAACTGATCCATCTCATGACACTGATCACACAAATGAGATAACATTTCGAGGGGGAAACGAATATATAGATGAAGGTCATGTTTGGGGTGGCTGATTCTGTGCAACATTTCATCCATGTAACATTTGATTTAACTGGGTGGAGTTGTGGGCAGTTATCCTGACTCACAGTTGGAAGGTTGTGAGTTTAAATAGTGGTTGGAGATGGACTCAAACTCATAACTCTGGAATCAAAATTAATAAAAAAAAACAATAAAAGCACGACGTTTCGGAGGCAACACAAGCTTCCGTCTTCAGGTGAAACTGTCACAGCAAAATATCTGTATCAAGATATTTTGCTGTGACAGTTTCACCTGAAGACGGAAGCTTGTGTTGCTCTGAAACGTCGTGATTTTATTCTTTTTTTTATTTTATTAATTTTTATTTCATTTTTTACCTACGTGACTTTACCGAAAGAACTAAGAGTATGAATCTTGCATTCACGAAAGCTTCAAATCTAGAATTCATAACTCTGGACTTGAGGTCATCCTCAACTTATTAGCCGTGGTCAATCCATGAAATGGCGGAGCCAGGATTTTCAGGTAGAGGGGCAACCCCTCCAGCAATGAAAAATGATCGGAGTTGTTAGTAAGTAAGGGCTTGTCCCTTTCTTTTTATTCGATGCGTGTGCGGCGATGGCGCAGCAATCGATTGAGGGTCGAATTCGAATCGTGTGCGATCGGCATCGCGCTCGCTGTACTGTATACGCAACTGCGCACAATTCTGTGAGTCACTTATAACTGCTTTGCCATTACTTATTGCCAATTATCGACTCAGACTATTGTCCTATCATCTCATAGAGTCCCTGGCACCTAATAATATGCTACACAGTGGCAGTGAGGGTCGAAAAATGCCGATTTATTACTAACAAAGCCCAATGATCTGATCTAAATTAGGGATTTCGATCAGATCATTTCGGGCACGTGCCAACTCCACCCCCCCCCCCCCCACTGGCTCCGCCAGTGAATCCACCCTCACAATCTCGTGACGCAAAAATCATAGACTAATGGTGGAGTGGTAACCAAGGGAGTGAAAGTGTCCGAGAGATCCTCCGCCATGGAGATGGAGCAGTTAACCTCAGATAGTGTGCGGGTGGGCTTGGTGTATAGGTATCACTTTTTCTGAAGTCACAATTAGTTCCACACCAGAGATATGTAAAATGCTCAATGGTGTTTCGGGTACCACGTAGAGGCAGATCTGCAAACTTCAAGAGGGTGGAGGTCTCAAAATTTGAAGATTTTGAAAATAGGGGCTCATTGATGACAATTCCTCACTTTTTGCAGAGTAACAAGTTAGGCATTGTGGGTAGAAGGCGAGGCAAGTCAGGTGGGAGGCAGTGGCAGGCACTTGGTGCCAACCCTAAACACGTTCCTTCGGAGTGGGCAGGTAGGAACTTGGTTGGACAGCGCATTCGTGCACGACAGACAAATATACACGACAGACAAATAATCCCTGGTGGGCAGTGTGGAACCTGTTGTTCCTACCTGTAAAAGCCAACTCCGCTGCATGTTCCGTGACCATGTCAGAGGATGCTGAATGTAAATAATAATAAGAGCTCCGGTGGACGGTGGCATTGGAGAAAAATACGAGTCCTTGTGTAGAGTAGTAGTTAATGACTTTACGTCACGCTTACACTCCGGTGCAGTGACGTCAGAGAGTGACGTCATGCACGGCGGGTGGAACGGTGACGTCATGTCCCCCTGGGGTATTTAGGCTGGGGCCCGTGACGTGAATGAGGTCGTCGTGGGAGCCCGGGAACGTGAAGGGTGGAAGTCGGGACCCAGGGTAGGGGGAAATTAGCGCCAGGCTAGAGTGGCTGCTTCACCCGGCCGGCCGAGTTGGCTGATCCCTCAGTCGGTGCAGTGGGAGAGCCCGGGTAGTCTGTGTGTGTGTGCTAGGGACTCCCAGTACCCTTCCCTGGGGAGATATATAATAGCCCGTTCAACTTAGGCGTAAGCCAATAATAAACCCTTGGCGAAAGCCCCTGAGAAGATCTGCCTCCGAGTCGTCTTTTGCCTCTCAACACTTGTATAACACGGTAGTAGATAAAGATTGGCAGAAAATATTTACCCATAAATGTGTAGTGTCAACGATTCAGAGACAGAGTTTCTAGGGAGCACTTTCTTTATTAACAACTTTCACGGTCTCGTTTGCACACTCTTCACAGTAGCTTAGCCTAGCCTGTACATTACACTAGCCGTCTAACACTGATGGCGCTGACTGAGATAGCCAACTACTATCCTTCATAGTATAGATGTTTAGCGACGATGGTGACGAGACGACAGCAATGACGAGATGAGTTCATTCCCAGAACTGGCAGCCTCGAGCCCCTGCTTTCGGCTCCTTTTATGCTACCAGCTCGACCTGGCTCCACCCTGACCGCGCTTCCCTTCTTGAACCCACTAGCAGGTTCAGGGGCCTCCAGATGGGGTTCTCTGTGACCCTTACCCTAGATCCTCTGCTCTGCCAACACACCTGTGCTCACGCTCACCGGCGTGTGTACTCTCTGTTCACCACAGCTGCCGCTGCTGTCCAACAGCCGGCGCTATTACACTACAAATGTAAGGATAAACTTTTGCGATCTACGATGTACTACGCATACGCAGTGAGATGGCAGGACAGAACTGAGGGTACGTGGCCACTTTACTGTATCATTGCGCATGCCGTATCACTATGGCTCATCTGCGCAGATCAAGAAAGAAGTTTGTTGTAGACCACTCAGAAATTGCGTTACAACGGCATTGTGCAAAAAGTGTTCCGTATTAAAAAACTGCGTTGTAGAGAAAACGCTTTATAGTGTGAACACCACCATGCGTCAAGCGAGGACTGTCCCTACTAGTTTTCAGAATCACGGGTGAGGGACGGGGGAGGGGCGATAGCCCACGTCTCTTGGGTCGGACCACTGGTTACACTGTCATGCTCGTGTGAACAGCGACAGACTTAAAATTGATAAAGATCCATTTGGAACGGCACCAGCATATCAAATTAACTTTTGACTGAGCTTTTCTTACTGGGAAACACAAATATGTTTGCAGTAAACAGAGTCATTGTTTTAAAATGTGGAACTGATACGTAGTGTAGTATGGTTAAAAAAAAAACCCCTCACCGTGCACAGTGAGGCTGATTGTTGCTTCAGAGTTATCAAGAGTGCCAAAGCTGCAGGTGAAGTCTCCCTCATCCTCCAGACGCAGGTCTTTAATGCGGATGGATCCGTCCCTCAGTTCAGAGGTGAAATCCGTGAAGTTCAGTCGCCCATAGAAGTTGGTGTCATTGTCAATTGTGTAACCACTGGGATTGGCAGTGGCGATTCTCACTGAGGACTCTCCGTTTCCTTTCCTCCAGGTTATAGTCCAGGATGTGTGTGGGCCCGTGTAGAGGCATCTCAGGGTGACCTCTTGTCCCCTGCTCCCATTCACAAACCGATCCACCTCCACTTGGGCGGTTCCCAAAGTCACCAGACCTGCAGGGATAGAACAGAGAAAGTAGAGTCGATTTTAAAAGGTTACGAAGTACACAGCAGTCTGTAATTATGTTTTCTAGAAACCCCATGAGAGACCAGTCTATCAGACTGTTGTCTAGAGATCCCATCAGAGACCAGCCGTAAGACTGTTGTTTAGAGACCCGATGAGAGACCGGTCCATCAGACTGTTGACTAGAGACACAGCAGAGACCCGTCCATCAGACTGTTATCTGGAGACCCACAATAAGTAACTGTACTGTATGCATATCTCAATTTTGTACAGTTAAACATTTAAAATTGCATACCGTGCAATTCCCATATGGTAAAAATATCGCATTAATTTTTAGTTTAAGAGTAATTGGTGGCAAAAACAAAATTGTACCATTGTCCTGTGCAAAAGTGGCAATGTGTAGCATCTGCTCATCCGCCTTTCACCACAGCCATGAGCAAACTTGTACCTAAATTATACTTTCCTTCGTACTGCAATTTTAAAAGTTACACAATATCACATATCATAGTTAGCATGACAGTAGGACACTATAATGGGCTAATATACGCATTTGAGCAAATAACACGCAATGCGCCTGACCCCATCAGATCACGAAAGGCAAGCAAGTTAGAGCCTGGATAAGTGTTTGGATGAGTGATCACTATCTCGCCGTCGTGGGCATCATGATGGCGAGATGTTAACTACCTTGCCAGGTAGATAGGAGGTCGTGAGTTCGATTCTGACCCTGACGCCTGCTTTATATTTGGAGTTTGCATGTCTCTCTCCCACTGTCGCGTGGATTTTACCTCCGGTGCAATGCTCAGTAGGGCCTTTTCTTGTAAAATATAAACAGTTTAGTTGTACCATGCATGACAACCGTGTTGAAGGCAGTGGTTAGCAGAGGGCAATGCAGTAAATACATTGTTGTCTTGTACTCCACCCCACCTTCATCAACGTGTATTGACCAGGATGGTGAAGTATGGTCAAATAACCATCACGACCCACATGGCGTAGGAAGATCCTCATTCAGCAGTGGATTGAGAAACAGGTTTTATGTGAACTCCTACACACATGGACTGTTGTCCCTTTTCCCGGAAAGCACACCGCATCCCGCGCTTTCAGATTGAATTGTCCTTCCCCGCACCTCCGATTAGCATTGCTGGCTATGTACTGTGTGAAAGAAGTTCAACATACATACAAGAAGTCCATTACACAGCAACGAGAGAACCAGGAAATGAGCCCCATTGCACGTTACCAGGGGACGACACTAAGAATATGTACAGCTGGGTCATAAACAAACATCATCCTTTACTAACGGCTACTATCCACCTCATAATCTAGGGGGGGGGACGGGGGGGGGCTGGGGGTGGAGTTACTCACACACCCAGGATGATCTCTAATCTTTGTGTGATTTAAATATAGCCGTGTTCTCCTATAACGCGATAGTTGCGTTCCTGAAGAAAACTGCGTTATGGAAAAACATGCTTTAAATTAAACAATATAGGGGGTAAAGCACAGTTCGCGATAACACGTGAGATGCGTATGCAGGCTGAAGCAACACTGAGGCACGTGGTTAGCATCTAGAAGCATCCAGCAGCATCCCAACGCTTCCTGTGGCGTTATATATCTAATTCCCATCCGTGTGTAGTGGCATAGCGCTGGCTGCTGGAGAAAAAGGGGATCTGTGGTGTACGGCAGTACTGACGTCAACAGGCCACGAGAGGGGGATTTAGGGAAAGGTCACAGAAGGGGCCCAACAGAAGCCTCGGAAACCCGCTAGTAGGTTCCATAAAGGGGGCGTGGACGGGCAGAGCAAGGCCACGCTGAGAGTATAAGGGGGGCCCTGTGGGGACCTCGTGGCTGTTGTTGGAGTGGGATCCCGTCGTGCTGCTCAAGTCCATCGTCACCATTCTTCTCGTAGTCGTCTCCGTCTTCACCATCCCGGGGCGCCGCTAGTCAGACAGCCTACAACTGTTCTAATTAAGTAGTTCCGCCGACAATAGACGGTTTAATAATAGTGTGTTATCCGATGGTGCTTTCTAAATAAAGAAGTGCCTCCAAGTTTTACTGTCTCCGAGTTAGTCACTACACATTTATAAAAATGTTGTTCCCGAATACATTTATCTCGTTATATCTATTTGCTTTTGAAAACATGCAGCGTTAAATAGAACAGACCGTATTGTGCGCTGGATTAGTCATGCTCCATCACACTCAGTAATTGTACTCAATAAAATCTTAACATAATCAGCTATATTTAATCCACTTCTGGATGAACGCCTCCCCAAGCCACCACCATCTGTCACGGTCCAGAGATGTAACTACCCACCTTCAATAGATTAACCAGGTACACACGTTATAACATAGACACTACTATGGCCGATGGGATGTGACTACAGAATAAATTAAAAATAAAACTCAGTAAAGAAGGTTGTAAAGTTGGGGTCGGGATCTATTTTAGAAAAGCTAAGTCATAATAATGTACATTTGTAAAGTGGCGCATTTCATCCATAAATCCCAATGCGCCACCACCGTGTATGGAAAGCAGGAAAAAACAGAACGTGCAGGGTAACGGCCAGGACGAGGCGGAGAGTAGAGGCGAGTTGAAAGAGGTGAATTTCAAGACAGACTTAAATATATACAAATATATTTCACGACTTGATTGTCTTACTAGCAAAAGCAAACCGTTCCAAAGTTCGGGAGCTGCACTGAAGAAAGCCCCATCACTCCAGTACAATAAGTTCGCTAAAACAATGAACGATATCTGCTGGAGGGCCAAAACTGTAGAGCCACGCGAAATGAAAATCCTATGGAGTAGTGAGTGTATAAAGCAGGCTTACCGTAAAGCACCAATAGTCGAAACGGCCCTTTCATATTTCACACGGGCAGCACCAAGTTCTTGACTTTCCACTCATCCGGCCTGCCTGGAGGTCGACTGGTTTTCACGAGCTCACTCGGACTCATGGCAGCGCCGTGGACTTGGACTGTGTGATTAACACGCACCTCCTTAATCGATAAACACTGGTCACTCATTAACCAGGGAGACACGGAAAACATTGCTCAAGAGATGCGCTTGCCTGGTGGGGTTGGTCAGAAGAATACGGGCGGAAAATTTCAGCACACGAAGCGATTTGATGAATTGTCTCCACCAGGGTTGTGACTTTTATTCGAGATTAAGCTGTAATTTTTCTCGTTTTTTAACGATCTCAAAATAAGGTTGAACGTGGTAAATTCTAATCTCTGTCCGTCTGTTTGTAATGGCGAAAGGAATGATAATGCTCGTAAAGATGATCCATCTTAAGTATTAATGTGTTTCCTCTTACGTTTAGGGGTTTATCCAATGGTTTGCATAAAACTTGGAGAAACAATAAAGCCAGCCGACACGATTGGAAGACAGAATCCAATTGTACTAATCAGCATCATCAGACAAGAGAATTCTGTAAGGGACGTCGCACACTGAGCAGCGTAACATCATATGTCTTTAGCACCGTCTCAGAAAGTGACATCACAAGATAGGCGGCCTTTACGTGTCACCATGGTAAAGATGCCATTGAAAACCGAAGGTGCGATGCATATCATGCATGTGACTATTGCGCCATCTGTCGTTCCACTTAGCGATGTAAAGATACACTTACATATACACTTAATGAATTTCATCAATCATCTCAACTCGCAAAACCCATCCATCTAGTTCACCATGGAAGTGGAATTGGAAAAAACTTTCCATTTTCTGGATATTCTGCTCGTGCATGACCGAAACTGTAAAATAACACAGCATTTACCAAAAGAAAAAGCACAATGACGTCGATCTGAATGCAGAGTCACACCATTACCCGCGCAGAAATCTTCTCTCATGAAGATGATCTATTTTATTTTATACCTACGTGACTTTACTGAAAGAACCAAAGAGTAAAGATTAAACATGGGAAATAAACGCTGCAATTGAACGGTTGCAATGATGCACACATCAACGGGCACTGCATGCCAAAACCAAATCAAATAGCACAAGTGTAAAATGTATCAAGCAATTACAATTATTAAAATACCGTACATTGCGTGAGTAACTGATAAAATAGCCAGATTCTTGGAAAAACAAAACATCCGAGTGAGATGTGTCATGGTACATAAAAATAAAAGCTAAAATCTGGTACTAAAGATGTATACCCGAAGTTGTCAACAGAAGGTGTGTTCCGGATTAATGGCTCCTGTGGAAAATGCTATGTTGGTCAGACGGAATGATTGGTGAGCATGATACTAAAAGAACACCAAAGAAATATGAAATACTCCCAAACACAACTGTCAGCAGTTGCAGAACATGTTGCCAACAAGAACACAATTGATTTTGATGTTGCATTTTTGTGTACTACTGTCCAAGAAATAATATATTGAAATTGAGAGAAATAAAATGTGTTTTAACCGTTTTGATAGCTACAGGCCCAGTGCTGATTGAAAGTAAATTATCAAGCATTAACGGTCTAGTTGCATGCCTATACATGAAGTATGGGAATTGACGGCAGGAACTTCTTGACGGGTAACACACTTTATTAAATCCTTCAGGTATCACAATACAACGTGTGGTCTTCCTTCTTCCTCCGACACACTCCACTAATCTCGTGTAAGCTCTAGGCCTCTGGCTACACACCATACACTCGACTCGTGTAAGCCCTATGCCTCTGGCTACACAATACACTCGACTCGTGTAAGCCCTATGCCTCTGGCTACACAATACACTCGACTCGTGTAAGCCCTATGCCTCTGGCTACACAATACACTCGACTCGTGTAGACCTCTGGCTACACACACTACACTCGCCTCTGGGTTACACAGAGTCCCGGTCCCCTTAGGACAGCGGGGCTAGGTACCGCAGGGCTCTAGGTCTTCATCCCCGTCTTCATTCTTCGCTGGTTACACACTGCCCTTACGCCTGTGTGCATCCCCTTTTATAGCCCCTGCTCACGAGAGGCGGAGCTGATGCGTCCATTCAGCATGAGCATCGCTCCTTAATAAACCAATCACGACGCACTCTCTTTACGATCCGGTTTCCCCAGCGCGTGTTAACACTCCTCCACCAATCCCACCCGCTGCCACCCGGTCACTCCCTCTCAGCATATCACCGGTCCACAGCCAATCAGTACCCGTAACCCACGACCCGCGCTGACCCCTGATCCTCCACCGTCAGCGCGCGTCACCACCTACACAGCCAATCCTCACACACTGTGCATACGATCCTTAATCCCAGCGCGTATCACCTCTACATCACCCCTCCCACATAGCTTGCAGCCGGCCGGCTGTTAACCTACAACACAACATAACGCAACGCAGTAATAAAGAACTCCCATCCCAGTGTGCCCGTAACACAACAACAACAACATAACACAACCTTAAATACGAAGCAATATACAGCCCGACGAACAACACAATAAAAGCGAACACCGTAAACGAACGCGCCAAGTGTCACGCGACCCACGCAGTGCCGAGGCGCTCCGGCTGCCTCGACTCCGCACGTGGTAGATTACACAAAGTAGCGCGACCTAGCGCGAGTCCGTCTGGCCGGTCCGTCGTATGGAACGGGACGTTGGCGACCGTCCGGTGTCTCCGGCAGCTCTAGACGGCACGGATCGGGCCTGGAAGGACCGGCCCCGCCGTGGAGATCCGGCCGCCGGTGGTCGGCAGCAGTCAGTTCCGAGACACCTGGAGCGGGTCAGGCGGAGACATGTGAGGAGCAGGCAAGGACAACTCCCCCTCAGGGTCGTCGGTCACGTCACATGCTCGGCCCTCACGACACAAGGGGAGGCCATACGGAGGCGAGAACGGTTTCAGTCGGGAGGGGTGGACGTACCAACGGCGTTTCCCCCATTTGATCTGAACGCACTGGGGCGCGCAACCCGCACGACTTCCACGGGTCCCCGCCACGGCTTCAACAATTTAGGTGACGTGGCCAAAGGTGCCTGAGGGCAATGCAGCCAGGCCTTGTCACCTGGTTCCCAATTGTGCACGGATACCTTCCGTGCCCGCAACCGCTCGTTCGCAATTTGGCGAGCCCGCGAATTAAGCCGTGCGGCCTCCCTTGCCTCTGTCAGTTTATGAATATTAAATTTAATATGCTCTGCCAATTTAGAATTAGTTCGTGGTGCGGGCAGACCCAGCTGCGTTTCCATGGGCGGGTCGGCTTCCCGGCCGTACATTAGAAAAAACGGGAAAACCCCGTAGCTGCATGGGGGCCATTCTATACGCGGCAAGGACCCAGGGACCTGCAGGTCCCAATCAACATGCGACTCACACACCTGCTGGCACAGCATAGAGGTCAATGTCCTGTTAAGCCTCTCCACCATCCCGTCCGTCTGCGGTGGTACGGGAGGTACGCACCTTTTTGGTACCCAACAGGTCGCACACCTCCTGCAGTAATTTACTCGAAAAATTTTTCCCTTGGTCAGTCAGCAAGCGTTCGGAGCCCCCTTGTCCAGGACGTAGCCCTGGACAAAGGCGTCCGTCACAGCCGCCGCCGACTGGTTGGCGAGTGGCCACGCCATAGGCCACCGGGTAAAATATTCGACCCCACCAACAGGTATTTATTACCCCTAGGCGTGACCGGGAAGGGCCCCAGAATATCGAGTGCAACGAGCTCGTTAATGCGCGAGACCTGAATAGATTGCAGCGGTGGATTAGCTGCCACGGGCGGTGGTTTCCGTCTGGCGCACTCAACACAACCCTTTAGAATATTCACCACATCACCCCCATTCCCGGCCAATAATAGTCACGCTGAAGCAGGGCAAGCGTTTTGTTAACTCCCAAATGCAAGAGGCGTTCGTGTGCGGCCAAGACAACCTTCCCCTTACAGCAGAAGGCACCACAATCGAATGCCGCCGGGACAAACTGTCCCATCTCATCAACAGGCCCTGCTTAAGCTCGTAGGAGCCAGTTCGGTCGTGGCTACCTTCGGAACCCTCCGTCTTCCGGCGCAATGCCAGCAGGGAGCTGTCCGCCATTTGGAGACGGCCCCACTCACTCAACGACAGTGAGAGCAGCGAGTCCTGACCCCCTGGGGTAGCGGGACCATCCCAATTGGTGTGCTCGCGGTCGCAACCAACGCCTCCCTACCTTCCGTAACCGGAGGTTTACAGCGCGCCGATCCGATAAGCACGCACATTTGTGACAAGGCAACAACCGCGACAGGGCATCGGCATTCGTGTGTCGCAACCCTTTACGGTACGTAGTCGTGAACTGATAGTCCTGAAGGACTTCCAACCAACGCGACAATTGGCCCGAGGCTGGGCAACCCGTAATGAATACTGGAGCGCCGCATGGTCCGTCCGGACCGTGAAATGACGACCATAGAGATATGGCCTGAATTGTTGTACAAAAAAACAATGGCAAGTAGTTCACGACGGGTGACGCAGTAGCGCTGCTCTGCGGCGACAACACCCTGCTACCATAGGCGACCACCCGTTCGACCCCTCCAATGACTTGGGACAGCACCCCCCAATGCCCGTGTTGCTAGCATCCGTGTCTAGCAAGAAGGGACTCTCGAAGTCCGGATAGCGCAAGGGTGGGGCCCTTACCAAGGCGTCCCGGAGGAGCAGAATGCAGCCTCCTCCTCCGGCCCCACCGGAACTTCACTCCTTTTGCCGTTAAAGCGTGCAAGGGCTTCGCAATGGTGGCGAAGTGCTCAACGAATCGGCGATAATACGAAGCAAAACCGATGAAACTGCGCACGTCTGACACTGACGTGGGCGTCGGCCACGAACTGACACAGTCCGTCTTCGCAGGATCGGTAGAAATCCCCGAAGAGTCGACAATGTGACCCAAATACCTCACAGATTTTCGAAAAAGATGGCATTTGGCCGGTTTAAACTTTAATTTAGCCGATCGCATTCGCAAGAACACCCTCTCAATCGCTGGAGGTGTTCCTCGAACGTTTTACCGAAAACAATGACATCGTCAAGGTAAATGAGGCACGTTTCCCACTGCAAGCCCGACAAAACCAATTCCATAAGACGCTGAAACGTCGCAGGAGAGGAGTGAAGTCCCATGGGTAACCGGTTAAACTGAAACAGGCCCCCTGGAGTCCGGAATGCAGTCTTAGGCTTAGACTCCTCATCGAGTGGCAACTGCCAAAATCCGGACAATAAATCAAGAGTCGAAAAGTATCGCGCACCGGACAATGCGTCGAGAGACTCGTCCATCCTGGGGAGCGGATACGCGTCGGCCACCGAGATCTTATTCAGGCGGCGGAAATCGACGCAAAATCGCAGGGACCCGTCCTGCTTTTTAACGAGCACAATAGGTGCTCCCCAAGGACTGGAAGAAGGCGAAATAATGTCGGCTTCCAGCATATCGTTAACCGCCGACTGAACATGTTCCTTCTCAGCAGGACTCAGTCGGAAGGGATTTTGCCTGACCGGTGCCGCATCGCCCGTTTCAATGTGGTGGCGTAGCAGGTCCGTGCATCCGATATCATACTTATGTTTACTGAAGACATCCGAAAATTCAATCAGCAACCCGCGCAACGCGCCCAACTGTACCGCTGACAATCGTCAGAGTCCGCGCACAGCATATTAATCCAATCTAGGTCCTCCTTGATGGTACGCTATTCGTGGGGCTCGGATCAACCTGCGCAACCAGCCTCTCCTCCGCAGGGACCCGTGCCGCGTGAGCCAGCACGGTGCCCTGCTGAATGACGGCCGGCCGCGCCCCAGCGTTTAAAACCATGACAAACGGATCCCTGTCTGCCCCAACCAAAGTGTGAGCCACCGATAAATCGAGACCTCCAACAGCCCTATTAGAAGGACCCAAAAGCATGGCCTGTTCCGAGGCCTCCTTCCCCATGGCTTCCGTAACCGGAGGGGAACCAACATTTGTGAACCCGGGGCACGTGCACGGTCTGTGTTGCTAACGCCTGAATGGTAGCGCACGCCGTCCGAATTACATTAGGGCTCGTCAAAAATGAAATACGGCGACCCGATGGCAGTTCAATGCAACGCTGATCAATGAGAATTTTGATGGGCATTTTCGCCAAAAAATCAGTGCCCAATAGGCAAGGAACCGCCAGGGAAGATGAAACGAAAACGGTCCCGACAATTTGATATCACCAATGCAAATGGACGCCCTAATCTGACCGATAATGCCCAACGATCCCCCGTTAGCGGCGTAAAATGGCACATCGACCGGAAGAAGCGGACGACATTGTACCGGGAGAATATTATAAATGAGATCCGAAATAATAGTCGCCGATGCCCCCGTGTCCACTAACACCCTGACCTCGACCCCATCAATCGATCCGGTAACGACGGATGAACCCGCTGAGGCAGCCACAATTCTGTGCCCCAATTCCGACCATTTAATGTCTCCCCGGTCCCGGCCGAACCCCCTCTCCGAACCGAATCTCCGAACTCTACTCGGCTCTCCCTCGTCGCAACGCGACGACCCATACGTGTCGAGTATGCGGGCCAAGCATGTGAGGTGCCGCGACTTGCCGGGGTTTGCAGTGATGACTTGGGGCCTTGGTCGTCGTCCAGCCGAGGTCCCATGGCGCGCTGACGTGGGGCCCGGCAACCGGAGGCCACGTGGCCACGAAGGCCGCAGTTATAGCAGGTGATGACAGTAGTCGGAGATCTCGGTTGCTCCAGCTTGCGGGCCGCTCGCAGAGGCGAACGACCCCCGACCTCCAGTCCCCCGCTCGTCCCGCGATGAACGCGTCCTCTCGTGGGCTGACGACTTGGGGCACGGTGTCAACCGGAGCCGGAGTTGAGGCCACGGCAGCGTTGCAGACGACCCCCTGCTTTCGTTGGAGGACCTCGTGCGCTTGCATGCTCGTGGCGACCCGTAGTGAAGAAATATCGGTGTCGTCGGCCGTGTTGATGGGGACCCCCAGGTCCTGCGCCAACTTGAGCAGCTGCTCCAAAACCATCGCATCTTGGCCCTCCTCGTCCATACGAGGGAACGCGGCGTCAGCGAGAGCGAGCAACGCCGTGCGGTAGGCGAGCACGGTCTCCGTGTCCGCCTTCCGTCTTGCGTAGAAATGATGGCGGCACGCCGAGGGCGGACCGTAGACTTTTGCCATGAGAGCCAGCGCATCCTTGAGCGTGGAGCGGTCCGACCTGCGTGCGGACGTGAAGGCCGCGAGCGCGTTGTCGTCCAGCATGGCAGGCAGCGCCCGCAGTGCCGTAGCGTCGGACCAGGCGGACATCTCTTGATGCGCCAAAAATCTGCGCTGAAATAGGCTCCAATCCCCGCCTTCCGCCTTGAATGCTGACAACGTGGGAAGGCGCTGCTGAAAAATAAAGTCGTCCTCCTCCTCGTGCTTCCTCTCAGCCCCCCGTCGGTGTGTAAGATGGCGGCCCCAGCGGCGGGTGTGTAATGGCGGTCCGCCGCGCGCGTTGGTGACGTCAGCGGCCGCGCATGGAGAACCGCTGCCACGTGGTGATGGCCGTTCCCGCCAAAAGTTGGAGCGGATGAAACGGCGGGAATCGCCAAATCGTTTTGGCGGGAATCTGCAGAGCGACCCTGTAGCACGTCGGCTGCCGTCCCCGCTCCTCCCGACGAGCTGATCTCCGCCAAGATGGACGCGGCGGCGAGCAGCAGGTCCGCCAGACGGAGTGTGCCTCGCGAAGCACGGTGTCAGTCCCCCGTCTCTCGTCCGGCGCCGTCGTGGATCCTGCCCCGTGGGCAGCTCCTCTTCCTCACCCCCTGATGCCCGCTGGCCCGCGTCGTCGAGGTTGTCCTCGTGGTCAATCCCGTGGGTCCGACGGTTCCTCCTTGTATCCATGCTTGGAGGACCGTTTCACTTCTGACGCCAGTTGAAGTATGGGAATTGACGGCAGGAACTTCTTGACGGGTAACACACTTTTATTAAATCCTTCAGTATCACAATACAACGTGTGGTCTTCCTTCTTCCTCCGACACACTCCACTAATCTCGTGTAAGCTCTAGGCCTCTGGCTACACACCATACACTCGACTCGTGTAAGCCCTATGCCTCTGGCTACACAATACACTCGACTCGTGTAAGCCCTATGCCTCTGGCTACACAATACACTCGACTCGTGTAAGCCCTATGCCTCTGGCTACACAATACACTCGACTCGTGTAGACCTCTGGCTACACACACTACACTCGCCTCTGGGTTACACAGAGTCCCGGTCCCCTTAGGACAGCGGGGCTAGGTACCGCAGGGCTCTAGGTCTTCATCCCCGTCTTCATTCTTCGCTGGTTACACACTGCCCTTACGCCTGTGTGCATCCCCTTTTATAGCCCCTGCTCACGAGAGGCGGAGCTGATGCGTCCATTCAGCATGAGCATCGCTCCTTAATAAACCAATCACGACGCACTCTCTTTACGATCCGGTTTCCCCAGCGCGTGTTAACACTCCTCCACCAATCCCACCCCGCTGCCACCCGGTCACTCCCTCTCAGCATATCACCGGTCCACAGCCAATCAGTACCCCGTAACCCACGACCCCGCGCTGACCCCTGATCCTCCACCGTCAGCGCGCGTCACCACCTACACAGCCAATCCTCACACACTGTGCATACGATCCTTAATCCCAGCGCGTATCACCTCTACACAGATAACCATACGTCGATGTTGATTAACTGTGAGTAGCCAAGAAGAGGTATTGCGAGTTTGGGCCCAAAAACAGCAGAATGTAGATACATAATGTAGATAATATTGTACATACAATGTGTGTTGATTAACTGTGAATAACCCAGCCAATAATAGATATCCATGCATACATTACCCCCCAAATCGCGTTATTTATAAATGTGTCGCAACCCTCCACCACCCGACACGGCCATTCAGTAAAAAATGTATCACGTTGACAACTGACAATGCTCAGTTGACGACCTCCTGTATACCAGGCGAGGTAAACATCTCCTAGCCACGGTGGCAGCCCACGGTGGCGAGATAAGATCGTTTTTTCCCCGTCATCATGATTCTTCTTCTAGTGAGACGCATGGTCACACGCCATCTAAATGTTATCACAAGAAAAAGTTTTCTTAAATGTGCCCATATTTCCTGATTCTTGTGGTTCCCCTTTCTCTGTCTCAATTGCGTTCCTTAATTCATTTTTCAGCATTTTATTAACATTTACTAAATAAGAAAGATTAACTTTGGAGCGTGATGCAGTGTTCAATAAAGTTTTAGAATGTAAATAATGTACATAGAACACGCGATATTTATGAGATGTATGTTAAAACACAACACCCACTTGCCATAATTTTCCCAGCAGTACCATTAAGAAGTGAGATACCACTGCAATTGTGACAATTGGAATGGTCACCCTTCTTCTTGTATATACAATTAATCTGGGCATCTTTAAAGTCCCATGGGAGAGTTTTTCTGTCCCATATGTGATTGAAAGGTAAACAAAGCTTATGTATCAGGGTATGCGGCCACTGTGGCAATGTTAACTCCCTCGCCTGGTATACAGGAAATCGTGGTTTCGATACCGACCCTGACGCCTGCTGTATATTTCTAGTTTGCATATCTCCCTGTGGTCGCGTGGATTTTCTTCCAAAATTTACAAACATGCCTTTAGAGTGTTCGGCTACTGCTATAAATATCCAAATGATGATAGCACTTCGTTGAGCTATAATTGTGATAGCAAGGTCGCTTCTGAAAAAAGAGCTACATCGCTTAGCGGGTCTTACCTGGTTACACATTTTTTTATTTTGTTTGTTTCGTTTTAGATATGTTGTAGATTTCAACAGGTGGGATTCTCTCTGAGTCCACATGCTTTTCCAGGTTGCGTTTTTACGCATGGCTTTATTGACATTGGCCACATCAAGTGTGGAGGTCCATCTCAATCGATGATGACGATAGTAGCTTGTGGCAGGCCGTCGATAAACACTGGGCGCTACCAAAGAGCGACAGTTCAGCAGCGAGTTTAAAAGTGGTCACGCCAACGTTCGGTTTACGGCCGCTTACCAGTTCTAGATCTTCCATGGAGACAATGTTTCTCATCGTGCGCCATATATGGCTTAAGTATATATGGCTTCATACTCTTAGGTTTTTTAATATGGCTTTAGGAATGGACCGCTAGGAGTTGAACAGTTGACGGGGTACAACCCCCTACCAGCCCTATCTCTCGATTTACTCCATGTCTTAACTGCTGCATGTTAAGGTTAAACCATTTTTTTACTGAAAACTATTTTAAAAAACGTTACATGTATGAAGTTAGCAGTTTTTTTTCCTCTGGAATGGAAAATGTGGAAACATGACGGCTTGCTTAATCTGACTGAAGTAGCGTGCTAAACATTTCATATATTATTTGTCGACAGTTCACTTTGGTTAGCTGTGGTTAGTCAGAACGCTTGTTCCTGATTCAAAGTCTTATTTGGAAATATTTCTACTCATGTGTAAACCTCAATATTTTTACTCATTTAGAAACCCCACTATTTTTAAATCCTTTATATTAAGTTCGCTTGCTTGCTTGCTTGCGTGCTTGCGTGCTTGCGTGCTTGCTTGCTTACGACCGTGCAGAGCTTTCGGTCGTTTTTTAACCCACTTCCCGTGATCCAATCGAGCTGACATTTTGCACACAGACTCGTTGTGCGAGACAATTAATGTTCGTGAAAAAACATTTCCAAAATTTTACACTGTTTATGGAAAACAAATTAAATATTTAATTACCAATTGTTTAATACTGCAGACAATTATCTGACCCATAGGTGGCAGCCATCTCAAGCCAGAGGACGAGAGGACTCTAGCCGCCACGCATATAAAGGATTTAGAGTGAAAAACTTTGTTTTTACGGGTTAACTTATTAAATCCTTCATATTAAGTTTGCTTGCTTGCTTAGGACCGTGCAAATCTTTCGGTCGTTTTTTAACCCACTTCCGGTGATCCAATCGAGCTGACATTTTGCACACAGACTCGTTGTGGGAGACAATTAATGTTGGTGAAATTTTTTTTCTAAAATTTTACACTTCTTAGGCAAAAAAAAATTATTTTACATTTATTCAAATAGAACTCATTCATGGCTTTGGTTGAACGTCACAGTGTAGGAGCCCAGAGCGTGACACCTCCACAGGCCGTGGCAGAGTAGCGCAGTTGGTAGCGCCCTCGCTTCCCATGCCAAAGGTCGCGGGATCGATCCCCGCGTCCTCCACAGGCGAATATATTTTAAATCCTTTATTAAATCCTTTATATTAAGTTCGCTTGCTTGCTTTGGACCGTGCAAATCTTTCGGTCGTTTTTTAACCCACTTCCCGTGATCCAATCGAGCTGACATTTTCCACACAGACTCGTTGTGCGTGACAATTAATGTTCGTGAAATTTTTTTCCAAAATTTTACACTTCTTAGGAAAAAAATATTATATTTAATTACCAATTGCTTAATGGTGCAATGCAATCATCTGACCCATAGGTGGCAGCCATCTCAAGCCAGAGGACGAGAGGACTCTCGCCGCCACGCATATAAAGGATTTATAGTGAAAAACTTTGTTTTTACTGGTTATACTTATTACTCACGTAGAAACCTCAATATTACTACGCGTATAGAAACCTCAATATTTCTGCTCATGCTCGATGAATGCCGCGGTGACGTTATGATGTTTGATAGCATGGGAAGCCGAGGTGTTTGCCATCAATGCTGGCGCCACTGTGATGGCGGGTGGTGGTGGTGTTGCCGCTTTGGTGGCACTTGGCGCTCCTAAAATCTGTTTTTTTGTTTTTGGTGTTAAGTTTGTTGTCCTCCCCATGCACCTCCGATTAGCATAGTTGGCTACATACGGTGCGAAAAAAATGCAACATTCGCAATGCAACAATGTCCATTGACTCACCACTGCCGAAAGACTGCTCTTGTGTGTTCGGTTTGTTGTCCTTTCCCCCGCACCTCCGATTAGCGCGCTTGGCTACATACTTTGTTGACACGTCTAGCTCTGTCTTGATGCGCAAACTGCAGCAACAACAAATTGCGCTCACTTCAGTTGGCGGCCGACTGTGCGACCCTCAAAGAGATGGCACCTCAACCCGTGGTCACCCCCGTGGATGCCGGTACGAGATGGCAGCGAGAGCGGTCCATGCGAATGCTTTCGCAAGAGGTCACGGTGTGAAATAATTTCAACTTATGTACGTACAAGCCCGCATTTATTTTGTTTAACCAAGTCCAGACTGAAAAGACAGGATGAGAGTCTCATTTTCAAGAGAGTCACCTCGGTCACTAAAACCTGGGTCACTAAAACCCTGGGTCACTAAAACTATGATAAATAATCAATGCAAGAACAACAGTGCCACAGACGTTCTTAGATATTTCTTTAAACCCGAGTGGACAACTTAATTTCGTAGTTGTATTGGAATCTTTTGGCTGCAAAGGAGAAACATAATAACAAGTCAAACCCTGAAGGACAAAATCCCTAACGATTTCCACTATCACTCGCGTGAAAATCGCCAATTCTTGAGCAGTGACTCAACACGCACACCGTGATGATTCGATGCGATAACGGAATGGAGGAACGCACAAACGACCGACCAACCAACAATCGCATTTCAGCAACCCAACCGCACCGAACCCCCTGTCTGAGTTCTCGTTCCCTCCATCGCAAAACCGCAGCCAAATAACTCTAAAAGACGCCTCTAGAGTTATTTGGCTACTTTGAATTTGCACGTGATGATAAGCCACTTCACTAGGATATCATGTGTGGCAAAGTCATTTCTGAAAAAGAGCTATATAGCTCAATGGGCCTTACCTGTAAAATAAAAATAGTTTAGTGTGGTATCTCACTGCCATTTAATTCCCACCTAATGACGTACGCTTGTGTTGCGCCCGAAACGTCATGATATATTTTATTTTATACCTACGTGACTTTACCGAAAGAACCAAAGAGTATGGATTCCTGCAGTCACGAAAGCTTCAAATCAAGATTGCTATTTAATTATTTACTATTTAGCTATTTTTATTTTACAAGTTAAGGTCCGAATGAGCTGCCACATATAGCTCTTTTCCAGAAGCAACCTCGCCGTCCCAAATGATAGCTCAATTAAGTGGCTTATCGTCATCACGTGGACATTTATAGCAGCCAAATAACTGTAAAATGCGTGGTGTTGATTATGAACGTGGCGGGAAACCCGGAGGACCAGGATAAAACTCCACGCGAGAGACACGCAAACCCCAAATATATAGCAGGCGTAAAGGTCGGGTTTGAACCCACAACCTCCTGAATATCAGGCGAGATAGTTAACATCTCACCACCATAGCACCCAGATGGTGGAGGTGGGGGAAAGAATTAACGCAGAGCTTGGAGGTGTGGAGTCAACTGTATAACAGCTGTAAGATTATGTCAGAAATAATGAACGGTAATTTGATAACAAAGATAAACTCCTTTGCTATCATCTCTTTTAACATCAAAATAATAATCGTCACCATTAACATCACCACCATCATCACCACTACCCGTCACCATCATCACGACTCGCATCGACATTAATCACCATCACTACCATTATCATCAGCACCATCAACATTGACATCGACATTGATCATGATCATTGTAATCACTTTTGTAGCGAATCTAAATCCTTCGATTACTCAACCGGATAATCATTTCCTCCACGTCACGTGGTCTCTTCCCCGCTTCGATTGTTCGTCCCCCTCCTCCTTGCATACAAAGTGAGAGCCAACAGGCGAGCGAGCGAGTGACTTCTCGTGTCTGTGTGTGCTGGTGTTGGAGAGAGGAGAGAGAGACAAAGGCGGACGTGCGAGCATGGAAACACTCTGCTTTGCGCAGCGCGTGATGATAGCCGTCCATCTGCTGCTCCTCCTGTCTGCAACTCTGGGTGAGTTCGCTGTCAGTTTTTCAGATGCCGATTTAAAGACAAATGCCCTATTCACCGTAACCCTCGCTTCAGGTGTGTTGCGTTGGGTGGGGTCGCAGCTGCACAGAGATTTGTCGACCACACCAGACGGCTTATTCGCAGAACTGCGTACCTTAACTACTTACCTACGGAGTTGTCTAGCTACCTACCCAATCGCTTGTGTGCCTGCCTACCAGATGGAAATAACGTGTTGACTACCTAGCCTGGTATGCAGGAGGTCGTGGGTTCGATCCCGACCCTGAAGCCTGCTGCTGTATATTTGGAGTTTGCGTCTCTTTCTCTCATCATCACGGTGGTTCGAAGATGTTAACTACCTCGCCTGGTATGCAGGAGGTCGTGGGTTGATCCCGACCCTCACGCTGTTTTATATGTGGAGTTTGCGGTGTCTGTCTTTCTCCCCGTGGTCGCGTGATTTTTCTCCAGTTCCTCCGGGTTTTCCCTCCACATTTAGAAACGTTGTGCTCCGAGGAATTTGGATGCTATAAATTTCCACGTTATAAGCCACTTCATTGGGCTATCATTTGTGGCCACGTCGCTTCTGAAAACGAGCTATAAAGCTCGAGTGGGTCTTCACTGTTGAAATAAAATAGCAGTTAAATAATTACAATAGTTTTCACTGAAAAAATAAAATGAGGTAAAAAACTAGTTTTGCAATGCACACATTTTCATTTGCACTCAAAGGTAGAGAATACATTATTGTGACTCTAAAGTTTATCAAATTTGATGTGCGGAATAAAAGTGGGTGGCTTGCATAAATAAAAGTAAAAATGGAAAGGAAGCCACCCACTTATATTCAGCACATCAAATTTGATTAATTCTGGGGTCAAAATAATACATTTTATACTTTTGAGTGTAAATAAAAGTGTGCATTGAGGAACTAGCGTTTTACCTGTTTTTTTAGAATCTCGTGCTTCGTTACAGGATATGAACGCGCCACATGCGGGGGTAGGGAGGCAGAAGACGGAAATGGAAGTTGCGTTTTTGTTCGTGTAAAATGCCACACGTTGACTACTTTACTCTCGGTTTAACCAGGACCGCGCCCGGTCGCCTTTGTCGCTCCAGTTTTCATGTACCCACGCCCCACCAGGTACTCATTTAAGGTCGGTTCGGCCAAGGGGAGGCCCAGGAACAGTTATATATTATTTTACCAGGTAAGGCGCACCACGCTATATAGCTATTTTAAGAAGCAACCAGACTATCACAAATTATATCTGAAATAAGTTGCTTATCATCATTACGTGGAAATTTGTAGCAGCAGCCAAATACTCTAAATGTGTGACGTCGATTATAAATGTGGAGGGAAAACCACAGGACCACGGGGAGAGAGACGCGCAAACTCCAAATATACAGCAGACGTCAGGGTCGGGATGAAACCCACGACCTCCTGTATACCAGGTGAGGTAGTTAACGTCTCGCCGCCGTGACCGCCATCACCGATGTTGGCAGTGAGCAGGAATCGAATTCGGGTCGCTGGGTTCGTAGCGAGTGTGCTAACCGCTGCGCCACGACTTCCCCTGTATGTACAAAGATCCCCCGTATATTCCCGAATAGAATGTTGAGCAATTGCTGAGAGCGAGCACCTATTAGGGCCCTGCAGCACATGAGAGTTTGGGTGGCCTGACCGCCTTTGTCTCTACACACACACGGTGTGTATACAACGAAAAGATAAAGATCCCCTGTATAGCTTTAAAACTGTTTTGGCAAGTGCTGTTAGCGAGCACCTATGAGGACGTCACAGCACACGAGAGGGTGGATGGCCAACTCGACGCTCAGCCACCTTTGTCTCCCGAGTTGCAGTGGTGTTACGCATCACACCAGGCACCCTGTTGCGGCTGTTTCGAACTAGGGGTGTCAGGAACAGTTCAGATGATCGTCACTGGTGTTGGCCATGAGCGGGAATCGAACCCGGGTCACGGGGTTCGTAGTGCAGCACGCTAACCGTTACACCACCACTCCCCATGTGTATACACGCTAATGTAGGTATGTTTAACTTCATTCGCACCATACTATCCAACCGCCCTAATAGGAGGTGCGGGGGAAGGACAACAAACTAATAACAAAGAAATTAGTTTTCAATCTAAATAAAAAAGAATGAGTGCACAGCTGACAAGGGATAGGGCTGTTCGGCGTACACAGATGTATCTCTATTTAGTCCACGTCTTACCTTAACGTTACATTTTTTAAAATAAATTGAAGACAATAAGTGACAGGTTTGAAGTCCGTCTGCAGTTTTTTTTATCTTTCTTCCTTTGGATGGAAAATGTTGAGAGATGACGGCTTGCTCAATGTGACCAGAGCAGCGTGCTAAATGTTTCATACATTACTTGGTGGTGGTGATGCTGCTGCTGCTGCGTTGCACAAAGGCAGCTAAAAACACCAACGTCTTTAGTCACACTCAACAACAAATGTACGCGCTATGGAGGACGCCCATTGCCTGAAACGTCTGGGTCTGTCCCATGACCTCCTGCTAGCTGCGAGCTCTCAACACTTCACGTGATGACCTAAAAGTTGCACCTGGCCTGGCACAAACGCCATGGTGACGTCACCGCCACTTTGTGGTGAATAGCGGTTGTTGTTGTTTATCCCAATTGATAAAGAGTCTGGAGACTTTTCCAGTGGCCATCTCAGTCAGACAACGTGTGGCACCTGCTGGGTCTGTTCCGTGACCTCCTACGAGCTGCGAGCTTTTGACACTTCACGTGATGGTCTCAAGGTGCACCTGGCCTGGTACACAGGCGCCGTGGTGACGTCACTGCCACTTCGTGGTGAATGGCAGTTGTTGTGTGCTGGCTGAAAGCACTTGTCCCAATACGCCGTGTAGGCTATACGCGGGATCTTTGCCTTTGTATGTATGTGTATGTATGTCTTTGTATATGTGTGTGTGTCTATGTTTGTATCTCTTTGTGTGTATATGTCTTTGTGTGCTGGTTGAAAGCACTTGTCCCAATACCCTGTGTAGGCTACACGGGGGATATCTTTGTCTTTATGTATATGTCTCTGTGTATATGTGCGTGTTTCTTTGTGTACATGTTTTCGTCTTCGTGTATGTCCTCGCGTGTGTGTTTATGTCGTTGTGTGTATGTGTATATGTCTATGTGTGTATGTCTTCGTGTTTATGTGGAAATGTCTTTGTGTGTATGTCTTTGTGTGCATGTGTATATGTCTGTGTATATGAGTGTATGTCTTCGTCTCTTAATTCTAGATTTGAAGCTTTCATGACTGCAAGGATTCATACTCTTTGGTTTTTTCGGTAAATTCACGTAGGTAAATTTTTTTAATGAAATAAATGAAAACAACTAAATTAAATCACGACGTTTCGGGCGCAACACAAGCATCCTGCTTCAGGTGGGGACAACGTAGCGAAAGCGCAACCGCTTAAGTGTGTCTCAGAGATGGCTGTGACGAGGATTTATATATAACTTAGGTTAGGGTTAATTTTATATAACTCCTCGTCACAGCCATCTCTGAGACACACTTAAGCGGTTGCGCTTTCGCTACGTTGTCCCCACCTGAAGCAGGACGCTTGTGTTGTGCCCGAAACGTCGTGATTAAATTTAGTTGTTTTCATTTATTTTATTTTTTTACATACGTGACTTTACCGAAATAAACATAGAGTGTGTCTTCGTCTCTGTTCCTGTGCAGGTGCCCAGAGTGTTACATGGAGATCGACCACGACAGTGAAGCGTCCGGTGGGAGCGGAGGAGACGTGAAGCTGCGCTGCGTCTACAAGGGAAGCGGACCGTCACCAGATAGATGGGCGAAGGAAACAAATCAACAGCTGTGTACATAGCAGTCGCCAGAATGATCAAAGTCATATAATGATACGTTACAAGGGCGCCTGACTTTCCTTGGCCACGGAAACAAGAATGCCACCATCTCAATCGCGCGCTGCGCGCCTCGGACAGCGGCACCTACATCTGCACATTCGCGACAACAACACACGGGACTAAGGAGGCGAAGATCAACCTCATCGTGGTCGGTGAGTTCAATCGGTAGCGAAGTGGTTCGTTTTGTTGACGAGTCTAACGAGAAAATAAAGTGGTTCAGGTCGTTGTTTCGAATCTTTTACTGAGGCCACGGGAGGAGGAATCCGATGAGCTATGAAGCTCTTCTTTCACTAATGTCCAGTAGGGGTGGGCCAGACGACCTCCTGTATAGCAGGTGAGGTAGTTAACATCTCGCCACCGTAGCAACGCCCTCCTGAAAATAAGGTATTGAGACTCAGCGAGGCTTTCCTGTGTAAAAAATATCGTAGAAATAATAATGACACGTAGATCTGTTGAATAAAATAGGAACATACTGTGCTCTGCCACAGGAAAGTGGAATATGAAAGTGGGGCACGGGTTACAACAACAACATCGACAGGAGTGCAAAAATAAAAGGAAAAGGCTGAACAAGTCACTAAATAATAAATATATAAAGTATATAAGTCCGATTTTCCAACACCAATATGTAGCAAGAGTGGCAGGCTACACTAGTGCTGCCATGCCCGCAGGCTGTGGGAAGCTTCTGGACTTAAAGGATATCGTAACAAACATTTGTAACCTTTTTTTAAAGTAACTTCCCTGGCTTCCACCAATAATCAGTTGCCGACATATTTTTAATTTCGGTGTTATTTATTTGGTTTTATTGTTATTTTGATTGGGTTTTTCCAGGTGTGTCAGTGTCAACATCGTTAATTTTTAACACGTGCAACGCTTTGAGATTACTCATTTTAAATGTGCTTTATAAAACTAAGTTCATTATATTATTATAATCTAATAACATAATTTCACGAAGAGGACGACTGCACGAAATCCACAGCCCGAGTCAGGGTGGCAATTACCGACTCGAATCGGCATTGAGAGGCGGTGCTAATCTCCAGTCTACAGGTTTGCAGAGCCAGTGGTGAAAAAAATCCACATTTTTATGGCAGGGCTGAGTTTGTCCACGGGACAACCGCCATTGACTCGCCCACAAAGTGGTATTTGTTGTATCGACCCCCAAGGGAATTGTGGGCTGAGTTAAACCCACAATCAGGTTTGAACTCGCATCCTTTCAGATCACCAGCCGCTCCACCACCGAGCCACCTGGCAGTAGCCGACGACAACGATGATGATGACGACGACGACGAGAACCCAGACACTGTGCTCACGACCTCCGCCGCCTTGCGTCGCCATTGTTTCAGTGACGCCAGAGGTGACGTTGGCGTTGGGCCCGGCTCTCCTGGTGTCCGTGGCAGCAAGTCTCAGCTGGCGGCGACGTGCGTAGCGGCCAACGGGAACCCCGTGGCAAAGATATCCTGGACCTAATGAACGTCTCGGGAAGCTACTTTTTCTTGGACGCCCTGAAGGATGACGCGGGCACCATCATCGATCACAAAAATGGCTCCTTCAGCGTGACGCGGGAGCTGCGGTTGGAGCCGACGAAGGAGATGCACAATGCGTTGCTCGCGTGCGTCGTGACGCAGCCTTGGAACGTCGATCAGATCAAGATCGTCGCTCTCAATGTGCACTGTGAGTGGTGTTTCCCACCATTCCGTGGTGACTAGAAGATGTTAACTACCTCGCCTGATATACAGGAGGTTCTTGGGTTAGATCCCGACCCCTGATGCCTGCTGTATATTTGGAGCGTCTTTCTCCCCCCCCCCCCCATGGTCACGTGGACTTTTGCTCCGGGTCCTCCAATTTTTCTCCTCCACATTTAGAATCAATATCACTACGCGTTTAAGTTATTTGGCTGCTATACATTTCCATGCGATGATAAGCAACTTCCTTGAGCTATAATTTGTGATAGCTAGGTTGATTCTGAAGAAAAGTGATGTAGCTTAGTGGGCCTTACCTGGTAAAATAAAAAAAGTTAGTTTGTAGTTTTACAGAGTATTCGTAGCACAAGACAATGTACCACTGCATACGGAAATAAGAGGTAAAGCACAGCCCTGTAATTTCTTCCTCACACCACTGTTGATAGAGGTCCTCCTCCCACTCGAGAGAAACTTGGCCTACTCTTCCACACAACCAGATGACTTGGAAGAGGGGGTACCCAAACTTAATCCCCGCGTTTGAATACTGCTAGGGACCCCTAGTGGCAGCTGTCCCTATGTGGCTCAAGGTGTATGCAGTGATGACTACAAATGATAAGTCTGCTAGTACTGGGCAATGATGTCGTTTCACGCTTAAGATGTACCAAGTGTTTTACCAGCCTGACAATGGGTCAGTTTTTAAAGCTCCACTTAAATCTATATATGTATATTGAACTTTTTTCGGACCGTACGAAGTCAACCATGCTAACGAAGGTGCGGGGGGAGGACAACAAACACCAAAAAGCTGTTTTAAAAAATTAGTTTTCAATCTAGATTTTAAAATGCATAACTCCAGTGGATTCCTATTATCAGAAGGAAGAGCGTTCCAGACGACCACAGAAGCAAATCTGAAAGCGCGCGATGCGGTGACCACCATCTTTGTTCGATGCCTAGCCAAAAGTCGCTGCTGCGAAGATGACCACTGGAGTTTACATGATGAAGGTTTATGCTCCTTGACGAATCATCGAGGTATTGTGGTTCCTTTGTGGAAAGCACTTTGTGTGTGTAATGAGTGCGATCTTTTAATCATGTATTCGTTGTCAGCAACCGGAAGCCAATGCAGCTCCGCGAGCACTGGACGGACATGCAGTAAATTATAATAACAAAAAGAATGTAGCAAATCGTTGGTGCTAGCACCGTTTATGATGAACAGGACCATCACGTGGGACGGCGCGATGTTTCACAGAAATAGTCTGCGGTAGTTTCAAAGTGGGGGGGCGGGAGGGGGGGGTGTTATTACTGTGTTTGTGGAATCCCAGATGAGCAAATTTGCAGGTAAATTTTTGTGGTCCAAATTTGGTAAATTCAAAATCAGAATATTTCTACTCGAGGAATCCGATGAGCTACAAACCTCTTTTTCGCAGGTGTCCAGTACAGGGCACTGGGTCAGAACGTTTACAACAACAAACAATAACAAACAACACGGAAACACGACAGGAGTAGTAGTGACGAGGAACGTTTGTGTATTCTACCATTTGCAGACAAGCCGGAGGTGACGATCAGTGGAGTCACTGGCCCCATGCAAGAGGGAAGCGCCAAGGTCACTCTCACCTGTCTTGCCGATGCCAATCCCAGCGCCAAGTACTTGTGGATGAGGTGAGGGTTCTGATGTGTCGGTAACGTTGCCACCATGTCGTTTCTCACGATGCGACCTGATACGGTGGCTAGATGTTAACTACCTCGCCTAGTATACAGGAGTCTGGTTGGATCCCAACTCCGGACGCCTGCTGTGTATTTGGAGTTTGCGTGTTCTCTCTCTTCCCGTGGTTGCGTGGATTTTTCTCCGCGTTCTCCACATTTAGAATCGACATGACGCATTTAGAGTTATTCGGCTGATGTAAATGTCCACGTGATTATGATGAGCCACTTTGTCAGGCTATCATTTGTAATCGCCGGGTCACTTGGGAAAAAGAGCTACATAGCACAATTGGGGCCTTACCTGGTAAAATATAGATACATTTTTTTTTATAATGAAATAGTAAATAGGAATCGTCAATACGACATCGGGTTTTCACGACATGACGGTTATGGTGATACTTGCTTCCGGTCCACTTTCAAGGCGTACCACACAAGGTGCATCGTTCGCTCCGATGTCTTGCCTTTGCTCCGCGTGCTTCTCCAGAGTTACACGGCACAAACGCAAAAACCCCACGCATCGGAGTGTTTCGCGATAGGTTTTCCATGACAGTCTGTTCTATAACGACAGTAGTAGTAGTTGTGTTCATGAAGAACGCCGCATGATATGGAACAATCACGTTATAATAAATATGTATTTAGGGGGTAAAGCACAGTCCGCGATAACGCGTGAGATGTGTGACGCAGGGCCGAACAAAGACTGGAGGTGCATGGGTAGCATCTAAAAGCATCCAACATGATCCCAATGCCTTGGGCGATGATGATCCTATGCCCAGGCAGCCGCGCAACTGCTTATTCTCACTTGTGCAACGAGAGTTCCGTTCGATCACGTTATGTCCGATTCGCGTTATGAAAATGTTTCCATGCGTTGGGTGTATTTTGTGTTTCTTTGCTTTTCCGTGCTTCAGGATGAATGAGGATGATTTAAACATTCATCCCAACTGCAGGTTATGCAAACATTAAGCCGGCCAGAAGTCGTGGAGTTCTGAGCTGACAGTGCAGAAATCCTCCGTTGGAATTCCAAGTTTTTTCCACGGTCCCTGGGATTTAAAGTGGGTTCTCGAGTGTAGCGAGTTGTGATCTCAGCCCCGTTCAACGATGACCACACCAATAAATGTACGTTTAAAAAAACAATTGAACACGAAATGTCAAGGTCTACTGAATTGTTAAATTTGTTGTGGGTTTTACTCTCTAAAATGCAAACGGTTAGTGCTGAACTAGTAACTAATTGGCATGTTTTGTTTACGTGACAAACCATTACTAACTTGGCTGTGTCGGGTGGTGGCGGGTTTCAGGACACATTTACACATACGCGATCTAACCCAAAAATAACTTGTATTATTATTAAAACAAATGGTTGTGAAATTTGATTTCGATAAATTCCAGCTCCTAAAAATCTAAATAATGTGTCTTCCGCTGTCACGAGCGACGAACGTTGCTCCCAAGTGCACGGCGGCTGGGGAAGTGCTGCGCCCCTAACTGCGTAAGTGCCCAGAGGTCGCTCGAGGGCATCTCGGAGGTAGCTCTCCGACGTCCGCTTCCGCGGATCGTTCTCTCACGCGATGGGGGGGGGGGTGCTGGCACTGCTATGTGAGATTTTGCGAATGGCTTCTTCATCTCATGCCACGATGCCGGAGTTTGTTGACCTTCGCCCACCACCCCGCACCTCTGATTTAGCCACGGTTGGCTACGTACCGTGGGAAAGAAGTTAAACATGCATACAAACATATGTAACAACATATATTCATGACATACGTAGCAACATACAACATACATAATATACGTGACAACATACATAATATATATAACAACATTCATAAATATGTAACAACATTCATACATGTGTAAAATACATACCGACATACATAAATAACATTTGATACAACGTACATACAACACACATACATAACATACATAGCATATGTAACAAGATCCATACAACAAACATACATAACATACGTAACAACAGACATACAACATATATACATGCACAATCAAGATACAACTGTGTGGGGAGGGGGATTGGGCATAATGTTACAAAAATGTGTTTCTAATGTTATTACTTCTGTTGTGTTGTTGTGTTTTGCAGAAATGGTATACATATGAATGGCTCTGACCACAGCACGCTGACTCTAGATCGTGCTGTAAGTACTCCGGATGTACCAGTGCATTGCTGAGAACTACGTGGGCTCGGACACTAGCGAGATCGAAGTCAACATCACCTATGCGCAAGGTCAGCCCACCACCGTGCCAACCACCATGCCTCTGCCAGGTAACCGGGCACTCGTTCACTTGGCAAGTGGCGGACATTCAGCGATTGGTTGATTCTATTTACATTAGATTTCATTTGGAAATAACGTTGTCAATCCACTGCTTGGATCTGAGTGATCTTCAACAAGCGAGAATTTCATCATCGTTTGCAGCTGGGATTGCCATCGTCTCTCTCCTCCTGATGCCGAGGGAAATGGACAAGGTTTAGGATTGTGGCTCATGCAGCTGCAATGACTGCATTGGATATGCGGTCCAAACCTCCCCAGAGACCCTGGCTGATGGAGGTGTTCCGACTGACTGAGAAAAGCGACAGGCCCACTCCCACCAACTACAGTATCCTACGTCGGAGAATGAGGAGGCTTACCGCAGCCTTTACTCGGAGGTTTGGAGAACCTTGTGGCGATTGAAGGATGAATGGTGGTCGTGGGTTGCTGAGTAGATAAAATCTGCCTTTGTAGCAACGCAATCACAAATCACTCTTTAATTCCATAAAAAAGTAACCTGCAGCGACACACCTATCACCATCCTTCAGTGAAAAAAAGTGATCCGATCTCCGACCCCACGAACAGGTTTGCAAGTTTGCTGAGCATTTTGTGAAATATTGGGGAAGGGAAATCTTCAGCTCAGAAAACATCATGGGGAAATATGGGGATGACCCTGCTGACACTGCGGTGTCTCAAATATTGGAATAAGTAGTCACCCCCTGTGAGTGGCTGGTTGAAGTGCAATCTTTTGAGGAAATACAAAGAAAAAGCACCGGGCAGAGAAGAAAGTGAACTGCTGAAGGAGGGTAGTGTTTGTGTTCAGACTGCCCAATATGAAATCATAATATCAGTCTGGACCACTGGATGGGTTCTGCAGGATTGGAAGGATGTCCTGGTGGTCCCCTTCTTTAAGAAGGGGGACCGCACAGACTGTAAGAACTACAGAGGCATCTCTCTCCTCAGTGTGTCAGGAAAGGTCCTGGAAAGGATCATTCAACATTGCCTTGCCAGGCACAGATGCCATATTTTCTGTCTGTCTGCTACTTCAGCGTTGTAGGGAATTCCAACAGGACTTACATCTCTGCTTTATTTACCTGGTCAAGGCCTATGATATCATGAATAGGCCTGGGCTCTGGGTTTTTTTCATGGTTTCAGAGTCGCTGACTGTCTGCTCACAATCATTATGGACTTTAATAATGGTGGGGAGGCCCGAGTTAAACTACATGCTACATGACCGGGAGTCAGAGCCATTCCCTGTTCACCTTGGGTGTGACTGGGATGTCCTCTGGTGCCTACATTATTGAACGACTTTTTCAACCAAATAGTTCGAGAAGCCTTCCATGGCTGTACCGGAGGAATCTCCATCTGGTACAGATACAATGGGAGGCTGATCGATGCCCAGGTACGGTGGAGGAATGGCTCCTTATTGGTCAACCATGTTATGTATGCTGATTTTATTTTATCTGGGGATTGCTGCCCATGACAATAACGATATTTCTATCTCAATTAACGTGTTGTGTGCCTCAGACAGTGGCACCTACATCTGCATATTCATGAAAACTTTAGTGAATGAGGTGGTGAATTCAATCGGTAAGCGGTGTTTATTTCATTAACGAGGTTAATAAGAACATTAATCTTCAATGAAGTGGTCTATTTTATTTTTGTTCGAGATGACTTTGAGATCGATTGAGCGACCACGAGAGACCACTAGAGGCTGTGATGAGACAACATGACCGGGTCAGCTTGAAGACACACACTCAGAAATTCAGTCGCGCATTAGATCATGTGGTGTGCTGAGGCAGACCACAAATTACCAAGTTCAAGTGATCTCCTGCTGCTCAAATGAGCATTGAGATGTGCAAAAATGAGGTGTGCATCTCCAAGTTCCAGCCCTGCAGAGCCAGTGGTCGAAATTACACATTCCTATGGCAGGGGTGCCATGCAAATAGCATGGCGCAAGTGTTGTGGTGATGAACAGCATTTGTTGTTGTTGTCTTCCAGATGGCATTGAGCCCTGCGTCATAGCTGTTGCCACCGTAGTGGCACTGATGGCGTTGGTGGCCGTGTTCGGAGCTATTTACTTCTTCCGCAAGAAAGGCAGTCCTGTCACGTGAGTTTCCTGTGTCAAAATGTTTGTAGATTCGAAAGAATTCTGGAGGTATGTCACCCGACTGAGAATTATTGAAAGAAGTTTCAGAGCTCAGCACAGTCTGTCAGTGTGACACCATTCTCAATCTGCCCATTGGCTAACCCGTCAGCAGCAGCTATGCAAACAATTTACGTACTTGCTCGTTCACAAATGTATTATCATTGCTTTTTGTATTGTGTGCGTATGACTGCAACCCCCACCAGAGTTCAATTACCACAACAAACATCTCACCACCGTGGCACCATCCCATCGGCACCAAATGCCAAGTGCCGATCACCCACTATATTGATTAAATTCATCTCTCAGAGCCGACCATGTCCACGACTAAGTTTAAATTCGAAAAATTGGCCAAAGCAGTAGGATAATGAAGCATTAACCTGTTTCCAAATATATTTATTTGGTGATATGATTATTATTGGGTTAGCACGTAGAATTTCGCGACCATGAATGATTATTATTGCTTGACATTGTTCAATTCTCAATCCGCTTGCCCTGGTGAGGGTCGCGGCGGCAGCATGTTGAGCAAAGGGATCCAGACCTCCCTATCCCTGGCGAGAGCCTCGAGCTCTTCCAATTGTCAGGCGTTCCAAGGCCAGCCGAGCGACATAGTCCCACCAGCGTGTCCTGGGCCAGTCCGAGGATCTTCTCCCAGTGGGATTTGCTGCCCGGTAGAGTTCTAGGGGAGTCTACCGGGGAGCATCCTTACCAGGTGCCCGATCCACTTCAACTGGCTCCTCTCAATCCAGAGGAGCAGTGGCTCGACTCTGAGGCTATGTTGGATTACTGAGCTCTTCACCTAATCATGTAGAGTGAGCCCAGCAACCCTGTGGAGGAACCTCATTTTGGCCCCTTGTACCTGCAATCTTATCCTTTCGGTCATTTCTCAAAGCTCATGACCATAGGTGGTGATAATGTAGATCGACCTGTAAACTGAGAGTTGTTGAAACTAGCTTCTGCTTCACCTCCACGGAATGGTACAGTGCCTGCAACGCTGCACCAATCCACCAGCCGATCTCCTGCTCCACGTACGTCAACTGCAAATAGCAGCGACGCCACCTCCATGCCACCGTACTGGATACTCTCCATACCTCGGCTGCACCTTTGATATCCTGTCCGTGAAAATCACAAACAGGAGTGGAGACGAGACCCACCCTTGGCGGAGTCCAACACCCACAGTGAATGACTTTGATTTAACACCAAGAATAAGGACATCTCTCATTCAGGGAATAGAGGGATTGGATAGCACACAATCAGCACCGATACATCATACTCCTGCAGCACCTCCCACAAGATATTGCAGGGAACAAGTTCCTATGCCTCTCCAAGTCTACAAAGCAGAGGTAAACTGGAGAAGCATACTCCTATGACCTCTGAAATATATGTGACAGGGAAAAGAGCGGGTCCATTGTTCCATGAACATAATGGAATCCGCACTGTTCCTCCTGAATCTGAGGCTCAACCACCAGGAGGAGCCTCCTCTCCAGCACACTGGCATAGGCTTTACATGTGAGAGTGTGATCCCTCTGTAGTTGGAGCACACCCTCTGGTCCCCGGAATCACAACCTCAGTTTGCCAATCCAGATGTATTGTACCTGCCTTCCATGAAACATTGAAGAAAAACGCGGGATAAGCACTACATTATTATTTAAAATAGCTTACTTTTGCACATTCTTAAATGACATGTTTTAGGTGTTATGTTTTTGTGGTGTTTAAATTTGGTTACTATCTGAAATTGGCACAAATAAACTACAAATAGACAAAACAATTATCCTTTAAAGGTTACTGTATTTACTGTACCGTACTTACCACTCCAATCTTGGAGTCTCTGCACGGGTGATGTGTATATACGTGCAGTATTTCTTGTTTAATTTGTATGCAGTGTAAATGTACCGTTTCTAATATTTGACACTGAAATCAAGCATAGCTACTATTTTTGCCACACACGCAGTGCCTACGCCTGACTGGTTACAGCCCTTGGAGCGGTTTTGCGGTTTATCGGGCCCAGGACCACCTGATAATGTTGGAAGCATACCGCCACTGTGGAAGACGGACAAACTTGACTATGCAAATGACTCATAGTTTCACTTTTAAAAATTAATTATCGCTTACAACAAAAACTCACCCTTTTTAGGAACCGCATGCAACCTCTGGATGAGAGAATAATGAATTCTGCTGAAACGGTGGGTGGATTAAATCGATTCTGCCTCTACCAACACAGTGGATATAATCAGAAATGATGAAAATTAGAATAAGTTATACCCTTCTGGCAATAAAACAGAGTTGTGTTAAGATATTCAAACACCAAATAGATATTTTTTGCAAGGCATCAAGACCAAGTCTACATTAACCACACGTACTTTTGGAAAAACATGCAAACAAACATGCTCTGAAATATATGCAATGTATTTCAAACTGATTGGCCTACACCAGAACGGCCTTCTTTGTGGCTTGTCTCGCCACCAGTGTGAGACCAGAGAACGCCAAAAGGCGAACAGTACAAAGACAATGCAAGTCGAGGAGTTTTTTACATATTCATACAATCAGAAATTTCAAATGTCTATGAGAAACTACCTGGTTACAAATCTAACAACGCATAATTCACCCCATGTCTCTTACTAAATACCTCATGAATCCTAATGCGTTCTATTCTCTGTTCACTGTGACAAAAGTGTTCGGATTTTTAGTTTGGGTGTGTGCATAACATACTAAGAATTTCATGGCAGAAAGGATACACAAGTTGTAAGTTTATTTGGGGGGAGCAGGGGAAGTTTTTTAGACAATCACGGAGGTTGCGATTAGTGGGGCGCATGTGCAGGATGGTGGGNTGGGCAGGTTCTTGAGACGGGCATTGGAGTGGTATCCAGGAGCCAGAAACTGGGTAGATGGCAAGACGAACTCAGAGCAGACCTTGCAGGGTAAGTGTTCACTGCGCAAACAGCTGATATATTTAGCAGAGCCAGAGCATGCTGGCAGAGAGTGGTGGCATCAATGTTAACTTCTCGATGTTTTATAGTAGTGTGACCTTTTAACCTTTATGTCTACCAACTGTCTTACAAGCTGTGCCATAGATAGACCAATCTCCAATCAGCTGGCATAGACTGACAGAAAAAGTGATGTGAGCACCTGTGAATGTCTATAGGATGGAGTGGCCAATGCAGTTCCTTTGTCTCCCGAATTATTTAATCAGTATCTCATTTTTAAGTCTGAGTTGACCTAGGGAGGTGCAGGATAAGTTCAGATGGGGTTTTAATCAAGGCAAATATAATTGCTGTGCAATGTGGACTATTGCAGCACTGCACGGACACAGAATAATGATATGCATTGATAACATTTGATTTTAAAGTAATTTCTGCTCCAAAACAATGCCTAATCGTGTGCTTTCCACGAAATATCCTATTGCAGAGCACACCTAACCAAGAGGCCAGTCACTACGAGGTAAGCTTCACACACCAAGTGAAATGTTTAATAAGGATGACTTTAAGTCTATGGACTGTTGAAAAAAACAATGTCGAAGTCAAGTGTCAAAGCGTCTCCCCGCTTAGACAAAGCATGGCTTAGTACTCATTTCCATTGCGGCCCTAAATCAAGTGGTGCCAATTCCACAGTGCTATGGCGGGACCACAGCAACCTGCGCCTGTTGGTCAATGAGAATTATCGACTACGTGTGCCACTACGATCCGGAACTTCTCCACATGGGCATTTAATCAGAACATGACCTCTGTAGCATCGGGCTCAGTGGCCCCACCAATCGAGACCAAAAGCCACCCCTTAACGCACATTTGATTATAAATGATAATGCACGTGTTGTTTTATTTTGCAGCCTCTCAAGCCGCCTGAAGAGAACGCCTATGACAAATTAAACCACCCCAAGTACACGAACGCTTGAAACTGAACACTTCGGGAACGCACGCGTGCACTTAACAACGACATGCATTCGCATGGAATTCAAAACTCAAGAGCACGTGGTTCAATCGGAGGTTACATTTATCCGGCCATGGCGACACAGAGACAAATACCCCCCCCCATATAGACATAGACTGTTGGGACAAGTGCTGTTAGGGAGTCGCATCTATCAAGGCCGCAAGGCACGGCACACGAGGGGTAGATGTCCAACACCACGCCCGGCTGTCATTGTCTCACCAGTGGTCATGTTTACACACCACACTAGATACTTATTTAAGGCTGAGTTGATCTAGGGGAGGCCCATGACCGGTTCAGATAATCGCTGTCACTGGTGTTGGCCGTGAGCAGGAATCGAGCTCGGGTCGCAAAGTTATTAGCGAAGCAGCGCACCAACCGCTGCACTGCCGCTCCCAACACACACATGCACAGACATACATACACACGTGTATATATGTTTTAGATCACAATGCGATCATGTTCTGTGAGCCTTTTAAGTCTTGGGAGGACTGCAAAATTACCGGCATATAACAGTACAGCAAATAGGTTACATATATATCTGCGTGCAAAGTTTAGCATTGCGCCCTTGCACATGTGATGGGTTTAATACAGACACTCCGGTTTCCTCGCACTCTATGAAACAACAAAAATGTTGACAAACATCTCAATTCCTGAGACTCGGTGATGTTTTCCTATGTAAATATATATACCGTAGACTCTCGATTATCCGCGATAATGACAGATAATTAAAACTGTGGATAATCCCAAAATATCCATTTTCCGCGGATCTCTATGCCAAAAACGAACGATGATGATTGATGCACGTGGTCAGTGATAACACTTTCTGGCTCCCGCGCAGAAGACTCTGCTGACTAAGTGGACAGCAGAGCCCCGCCAATCAAAATCAATCAAAATCCGCCCACTGTTCTAAATATATGCAACTACTGTACTGTTTAGGTGATCACATATTACGGTTTAAGCACTCTCCTTGTAATACATATTTCCAAGAACAACTTTATAACTTTTTAGATAATTAATTTGGGCTTTAGGGAAAATCCATAGTAATTTATGTAAAAATATCAGGTGCGGGTTAATCACAAATCGGATAAACCGCACGTGGATAACAGAGTCTACTGTATACTAAAAAGATTGTACCCCACTGTTAACATCAAAGTACAAATGTGCACACTGATTAGACCTCATCGTGCTATTCATTTTGTGACACTGGATGAAAAGAGGTGGACCAAAATCACTAGAGATCCAATCAAATTATCATGGCTCCTGGAACCAAAAATAGTAACGGAGTGACAAGAAATATGTTTGTGGGTCAAGCCTGTCCTATCCCTGATCCTATGGCCCTGATGTGTGTGTATTTGGACCTTTTACGCCGTACGCAGCTAATTGTAGGTGCGCAGGAAGGATAACAAACTAACGCATAAGTCCAGACTTTCGGATGTGGGGAAGGGGGGCTCTCCTGGAAGTGATAGAAATCCTGCAAATACAAAGAAAAAATTACTAAACGGTGATGAGTCATAACCTCCATTAGTGGATGTTCTGCCTCACGGCAGGTGTGGGGTGTGTGTACACAGAATTTCCTCATATGGTGTTGAGTTTGTCACGTGACCAGGAAGTTACGATTTCATATTTCTTTAAGCCATAAGGCAGGGTGTCAGCCATTACACAGAGTACAAAATGGAGGCACAAATAGCGTCTCAGTGAAGACAGATGCATCTGCTCATTGTGTCTGTAAGTTCGTTTATGTTCTTATAATACTGGAATGCTGTATGTTAGGATTGCGTTATAATGCTGCAAATGTCTTTGTATGCAGTTAAATTGTTATGATAAATGAGGCCTAGTTAACAACGAAACCGGATGATGTCATTAGGTGTCCTCCATTTTAGCAGAGAGCGGCCATTTGTGTGAGGCAACTGTGTTTCAAGGTTGAGACTGGAATGGCCTGGCCTCTAAATAATCTTAATAAACTCGGCTTTTTATAGCGCAATTTGTACAAAGGCCTTAAAGCACTTAATGTAAAATTATGGAAACCTTTTGTAAATACACGTGAGTTTTTAAGGCACAATTATAAAAGTTTAACGCCTTTATATTCCGTCACGGGTCGAGGAAAGGAATTCTACGAAAAAAATATCTGGCTCCCATAGAACGTCTGGTCTTTGGAATCATAATGCGGTAGACCAAAATCAGCAGATCGCCTCAACCAGAGCCGACTTGACTGTTGGATGAGAGTGCTGCTGATGCTGCTGCTGAAGCCAGAGACAAAGGTGTCACTTGTGTAACAGTGTGTCGAAGTGAACGTGATGATTTACATGTAAGATCATGCCCCCTAGTGGTTGCAGTGGTGCGAGGTGCCTTAAGCCGGTTCAATTACTGTACGGGAGACCCTTCTTGAATATCGCGGGTATATATTTTGAACCTGAAAGTACCGTGTCATTGGCTGATACGGTGATGTGGTGCGGGCTAGGGATGCAAGGTCCACCTCAACCTTAGTGTGCCTTAACGGCACACTAGGGGTGGGTGGTAGTGATGTTCAGCACGTGACTTGTAATAAACATTTCTAAGAATAATGTATAACTGTTTTTACAATATAAATTTGGCCATAAATGAAAATCCATTGGTTAGTAATTTGTCAAAATCTCAGGTGCTTGGTTAATCGGTAAATTTGATCAACCGCACGTAATCGATCTATCGTATGTGTCACCGCCCACAGCTATGAACGCGATGTTTTGTGAAATACACATGCTGTGACTTCGAGTCCAATCCTTGAGCCCTATTGCATCACGTACACCACCGTCACCATGCCTGGAGTAACCATGGCCTACAAGACGCGTCACTTCTTGAGGAAATGTCACACTGAACACGTGACATGTAAAACAAGATGCAGAACAAAACTGTTAACTTGGCACCTTTGCACTGCAACGTGTTTCAATTTACACGTGCGATTCATCAAGGGTAAAGTATGGTTTTGCATTGGCACGTTTTTTATTTCATCTTCGTTGACTGCAAGCTCTGGATTATTAATCGTGGCCGAAGTCATTGGATTTCATGTAGTCATCTCAGTCTAGCTGGCGAATAATGGCATTTATAACGCGCCAACTCAGATGCGCTGAGCCAAGCTCAGGGTGTTTGAAAGCCCTGTGCTTGGCAAAGGGATAGAGTTCCACACCGAAGAGGCAACAGCAGAGAACCGACGAGAGGCTGTGAAAGTTTAGTGTAGTGTATAGTGACGTGAGGCTGTACCAGTTCGAGACCTCGGTGTCCTGATGCAGATTTTGAGTGACGCTGCTGTGCAGGTAGAGGTCGCAACCGGGTACCCGATACCCGTACCCTTCCCGATATCCGGCTACCCGTACCCGGCCAGGTACGGGTACGGGTACCCGTTTGCGACCCTGGTGCGGCCAGGTACGGGTAGGCCGTGAGTCACTGGTGAGAGCCGTTTGTCCTCATTCGAGTTGGCCACATGATAGCTCAACAAAGTGGCTGATGTTGAAATTTATAGCAGCCAATACTCTAAACGCATGTTAATACCCAATGTGGAGGGAAAAACAGGAGGGCCCAGAGAAAATTCCACTTGACCAAGAGAGGGAAAGAGAGATGCGCATACTCCAAATATACAATAGGCGTCAGGGTCGGATTGAACCCACGATTTCCTGTATATCAGATGAGGTAGTTAACATCTCGCCACCACAGCAAATGCTGGTGTGAGAGGCGTGCAATTCTCCCAACCACATCACAATATTAGCAGGTAAGCTCAATTGGTGAACTAATTTTTTTAAATATCGTTTGATATACTCATAAATATATGCATATTCCTCAGCACGCTGCAATCTCTACAAACGAGACATACCACATCAGTCTGCGTCTCCATTGAAGACGCTGCAAATTCGTTGGGTGTCGGTCACACTTGGTTGGGTCCCTGGAGGGCAGCAGCCGTTAGTGATGGGTACATCATTCCTGATTATGTTTTTATCCGCTCATCATCATCATTGTCGACTCGTATTTAAAATAAAAACCCTCTTCACTGACGAATATTTAAATTTGTGATTTCGATTCACAAAATTAACATTGGCACGGTGACAGAGGGATGGCTTTGGGAGCAGGGTGTCTCTTGATCAGTGAGGGGTTCAGAGACAGGGTGTGGAGCTTGAGTAAAGGGAATCAGGTGACGGGAGACGAGCGGGTGGAGGAGGAGCGAGCGGCATAGAGATTACGAGTTAAACATTTGGTTTGCTATAGTGAGGACTATAGGGCCTGGAATAAGCTAAGTAGTGACAGAGGAACATTTTGTGGGCGGAGCAAAGTGTCAAGTGGAAATAAACAGCGTAGGGTGTCATATAAAAATCGCGACACGGCCGTGGCGCGCCAAGGTGTATTGGTGAGGCGGCCATTTTGATGTGGAGGTAAATTTTCGCTGTCATTTTTGGATGAGGCGATCATCTTAAAGAGTAGTCTGTAGTTGGAGCCTGGAGTGGTTCGAAACTTGCTGGCCTGTGGCAGATCGACTGGGGTTCTGTTGACAGCGGTCGCTACCAGGTCTTACCCGAAAGCATCATCTTAGCCAGGAGTGTTGGTTATGGCAGATTGCTGGCTTGTGAGCACAACCACCTGGAGTCTTACTGTGAACAGTGGTTCTGTTCACCTGTCCGCCACTCAGGAGTGGATCGTCACAGAAAACCAGTAGCCCTCCCGAATGCTGAAGACTGCGAGGCTTCGACAGATGGGACACTCGCGGGAAGAAGGGAGGTGACCTCCTGAGAGCTGTGAAGTTGTCGTTGGAACGTTTCATTTAATCTGTTCAATATTTGAAGCAATCCGAGAAACCGGTATTGTCGGGTTATAGGATTATGTTGTTTGTTGCTGTTATGATGGTGATTTAAGTTTCTATAATTTGCAGATATTTTCACTCCCTGGGAAGTAGCAAACTTGTCACCATTAAACAATTTAATAACTATAAAATTGGAATTCAAANTAAACACCATTATTATGCAGTGATCTTTGTTATACTCCACACACAAGCTAGGGTCGGCTATGGACCGAAACCCGCAAATCTCATGTCGCAAAAGGATGTACCGTTACAGGCACATGATATGTATATATGTATATTAGAATAATATACTGGAGAAAACCGATGAGCCATACAGCTCAGATCTCTAGTAGGGGCACGGGTAAGAACATAATACTAAAACAGAATAGTAGTGCACAGTACAATAAATCACCCAAATACAAATAAAACATCCCATCCTACCAGGCAAAGCCCACTGAGATATGCACTTATTTATATTTCTGCAAAATTCCCCGTCTCTACCGTATACAGACTGGAACAGTGCTGCCAGCGAGTACCCATTAGACTAAACTTTTTTATTTTATCAGATAAGGCCCATTGAGCTATATAGCTCTTTTTCAGAAGTCACCTGGCCATAAATGCTCAATGAAGTGACTTATCGGAGCTGGAGAAAAATACATGCGACCTGTCTTCACCTAAGTCATTTTCTGCCAATATGGCTACAGAAAATTAACGCAGATTGTTCACTTTAGGCGCATCTTTCTCTGTTGGCTGCTATCCCATGACCTTTATTCTTCTGGGCGTGACGCATGGCCATCTTTTTAGCGAGATACATGGTCACACACCATCTGAATGTGCCATGTTCCCAGATTTGTGATGAACAGAGGAGACCCGAAAGATGTCTGTATACACATTTGCCAGCGAGAGGCTATAGCGAGGCGCATCACAGCCCACCCACAGCAACAATAAAAGTAATACAGTTCTGAGACAATGAGTAGCGACTCTGCATTGTATTCGACCTCCGGAGAAGGGCAGTGGCATATCAGAAATTGCGGTCAGAAACACCCTCCATGTCACACACAGCTGAATTCCTCAGGTGCCAATCTGCCCAAATCTCAATTGTGATAACAGCCACTTATCATTTCTAACAACATTTAACATACATAATATTTCACAAACATTTAATAAGAAATATTTTAATATTTAACAAACACATCTGCCCAAAAAATGTAGTGCCTCCGACATTTCCTAATACTGCACAAACCAAATACGTACTTTTTCATTATTTTTTTTNATCTCAAATTAAAAAANCTGTGAATTAGATTAATCGTATTTTACTGACAATAAACATGAAATCAGGAATGTAACCTCTGCAAAACAACTGTCCCACTTTAATGTGGGACAGGTATCAATGTTAAAATTTAAATCTAAGACATTTAATATATTCTCCAAGAGATGGAGACAAAATGGAGATGAGACGGATACGAGATGAAGACAAGACAGAGCATCATCGCAAGCAGAGTGCAGTTACAGTACCTATACAGTGCTTCTTACGATGCATACTGTACAAGGAATCCCGTGGTCAATTGCGAATTGTCGAGCATCTCAATAAAACATTTGTAGCAAAACCGCGATAGCTAAGCCACGAGAATAAATAATCAAATACAGACACGCAGATCCTTTTGTCTCTCTCGTGCGCGTCTATGTTAATAACTAACTTTTATCAATAAAAAAATTACGAATATACACCCACCTCTGTCTCGCGTGTCTGTTTTAACAACCACAATTCCATTCCCCACTCCCTCGCTGTCCTGGAACTCGATGCTTGTCTCCCTCGCTGTCCTCCTTGACACTTGTCTCCGTCGCTGTCCTTACGTGTCTGTCTTCCACTCCCTCTCTCTCCCCCACCCCACACATCCGGCCTGCCCTCCCTCCACCGGAACTGCGTCTCCCTGGCTTCCCTGTCTCGTCTTTTCCCCACCCTCAGTTTTCGGTCATTACAGTAATTAAGAATCTCCACGCAGCACACCCGTTGACTGTGCGCTGTAATCACACGACTGATTCATTCTCACGCGCGCAACTGGTGCCTCGGCACACCAACACCGATTAGAGCAACGAATTAAATTAATCCCAAGTTAATATCTATCTTTTAAACCCAATAATGGAGGAACTCCACGCGGCACGCACCAGCAAATATGCACACGTAACTTCAGTAGATTTTTTAAAAGTACTTTTTNATAGATCCTGCCAGCCCATGCCTCGCAAAATCAAGAATGAAAGGGAACAAAAAATCGGCNTTCCTCGTTCTCAACCAACCAAAATTGCTAAATAAAAATTCAGTCTACCCTCGCGACAGAAACGCCTCGCATATTAACACAGCTCGCCGTCTGTACGACGTTGAGTGGTCCCCGCAGTGACGATGTTTCACGAAATATTGTTGATCAAGACGCTACAAAAACTCTCTCCCACCGTGCCCTCGTCAGCACAACAACAACTTTGAGCCACGTGAAGTGTCGAACGCCCGCGGGCAAGAGGTCACGGGGCAGACCCAGGTGCCACGGGTCGACCGCTGAGATGACCGAGATGACTGGCTGATGCACCACCTGTGCCCCCTACTGTGCCAACTTGCTGTGCTTTAGCCACCCGGCGCTCCGCTCGTGAGCGTTGCTTCTGCCCCCTCCATTGTTGTTGGAGGGTGACTGCCTCAAACTGCCCAGTAGCGTCCTTCACAGGCCTCTTCCACAGAGGCCGGTCTTGACACCGCTAGTACTGGTCAACGGCAAGTCCACTCAGCTCCAATCCTCCTGTACCACATCACTCCATCTCTTCTCTTGCCCATGCGTGCCCGTTTAGCCCCCTTGATTCGGCCGAACAAAAGTTGTTTAGGCATGCGGTGGCTGGGAATGCGGGCTACATGGCCCAGCCAACGCAGCCTTGCCTGCCAGTAGAGCTCACCGATGGGAATTTGTACAGATCTTTCAAGGATATCTGAGCTCACACAATCCAGCCTGGTTAAACCCAAGATGGAGCGTAGGCAGGCCAGCCTAAATGTTTCTAACTGGCAAAGATGTTCCATTAGGGGGGTCCATATTTTGCAAGCGTAGAGAATGGAGGGATTGGCCATAGCCAAGAAAACCTAAAGCTTCGTGCAGAGCGACAGACCAGGTAGCTTCCACACAGCATTACGCAACCGATGAAAAGATGCCGCTCGACTGATTCGGAGTGAGACCTCTGCTGTCAGCACGTAGCCCTGCTGACACACTAAAAAAACCTCCCTCCTCCTGATTGGATGGGATATTCGAGCCTCCGATTGGCTCGTACCCGTGTCATTGTGACGTTGCCTCTCACTCGCGATGACGTTGCCATCGCATCCGATGTGAGGAACATGTGTTTTGCAGCCGTGCTTTCTTGGTTCGTTTGGCTGGCTCGAGAACTATAGTGGGGGATGCTGATGGATGGCCATGTCCATTCAAATTAATTCAGCAACTTCTGTAGAACCTCTGGTCTTTTTGTGATGGAATAAATATTGGTTGTGTAGAGATAGTGCATGTGTGAGAAATGTGTGTTTGGAGAGTGCGTGTGTAGAGACAGTGCGGGTACGGGACAGTGTGTGGTCCAGTGGTTACGGGGAGTAATTACAGGGGTGAATATTAACAGAGGGAGTTATGAGAAGAAGGGAACCATCTGGAAGTTCTAGAAGTTCGAGAATGGGGCGGCGCCGAGGGCGGAGTGAGGGCCACGCCTTGGATTAAACGGGAGAAGGCGAGGTTCGGGGCTGCCGTGGATCGGGTCGACTGTCTTCACGCCGTCGCTGTCTTTGCATTGTCGCTGTCTTCGCGTCATCACTTTCGTCGCTTTCTTCGCGTCTACGCTGTCTTCGTGTCGTTGCTGTCTCGCGTCGTCGCCACTTGCGTGCCACCCTGGCCCGAGTTATATGCGTGTCATCCCTGAGCAAGTTATCGACATGAAGAAATAAGCTACCCTCTACAGTTCGTGTTGTCTGAGAATCATTGAAGTTGTAACATGCACTGTGCTGCTCTACCTGCATCAAACTGCTTACAATGATGCTCGCATAGTTCTGCTTGAGAAGATTGGCAATTTATTGAGTACATTTTCTGTTATTTTCATGATATGGGCAATAAATTGGAGAGCCAGAATAAACCCACCACGTATACAAGGAGATCCATGCCCAAAGTCCACACGGATAAGCCTTTTAAAACTAATTTTTTAGAGCTGCTTTTCGTGTTTTTATTTTATTGTCCTTCCCCGCACCTCACTTTGGACGACTTAAAGATAGAACATCACCGAACACGATCCTATCGTATCCACTAACTCCACCTCCAAAGTGCTTATTACGTGTGCGCGTCACAATTCCCGAATAAATTAACTTCTAATTAAACCGTGTACATTGGTTTTAACCGTGTCGTTTAGTGCAATGTGTTGAAAGTGCTTATCTCATACATTCTCGTATGTGGGATGCTTTAATTCATCGTAAGTTTTCCTGTGACGGCTTCAGAGGCTGTGAAATGAAAAGCAAAGAAATTTATTTTGTTGATTCATTTGAGTTCATCGCTACAGGTATAATGTACAATTTCGTACTTAAATCAAGTCCCATTTTCTCCCAGCTCAAATGTGCGTGGCACGGTACTACTCTTCTGCATTGGTTTGTCCTGAACCATGGCTATTATTCACACAAAAGCAAAGTTTGTGGGAATAATAGCATTTTATACTTTTTAGCAAAGCAGTAAAAANTACACTTACTACCCAGGGACAAAAATCGTGTTACATAGTGTATTCACTGGGCGAAGACCCGAGGACGGCCCAGGAAACCTCTGGCGAGATTATGTCGCTCGGCTGGCCTGGGAACACCTGGAAATTCTCCAGGAAGAGCTAATGCTGTGTATAGTAGTGTATATTAGTGTATAGTAGTAGTGTTTTGTAATGTATAGTAGTGTAGTGTATGTTAGTGTATAGTGTAGTAGTGTATAGTAATGTATAGTGTATAGTGAGTAGTGTATGTAATGTATAGTAGTGTAGGTATAGTATTGTATAGTGTAGTGTATAGTAATGTATGTAGAGTCTGTCACAGGGAAAGGAGGTCTACCAACCTTACTTAACACGCTGCCTCCGGGACCCTCACCAGGACAAACGGATTGAGACGAACGAACGAAATATATTCAGCGAAGGCACCTTACTTAGCGTTGCCAATTGAGCGTGAGGCTTACCTGGTAGTGAACGCCTATTGGTTTTGTGGTTCTGCAATGGGAAGAATTAGTGGCAAAACTCACGCAATTAGATGTTGAATGTCGGTACAAATTACTGAAATGTTACAAGTGGATTTTTTTTNCCGTGCGTGTCTGTGCCGGTGGTGCAAATGGTTTGCAGCACTGCAATCTGTTTGGCCATGGTTCAATTGTTCGCGGTGAAATTGAAACTGTGCTGGACCTCCCATAGGTCAACGCTGCCATAAAAAATTAGTATATTTAAATTTTACCACTGGGGAGCTGATTGNTGTGCTGATCACCACTGCACTCATCCCAAATATGCTCTTTACCGCTTTATCCATGGAGTCTATATTACTAACAGGGAATTTTGAGGCATGTAAAGGACAAAGATTCCCGTGTGGGCTTCACAGATTGTTGTGGCAAGTGCTGTTCGCGAGCAGCACCTATGAAGGCCAGCACAGCACACGAGCGGATGGGTGGCCAGCACCACACTCGCCGCCTTTTCTCCCTAGTGGTGATGTTCACACACCCTGCACCAGGTACTCATTTGACCGAGTCAACCTAGAGGAGGCCAAGGACTGGTACAGATAATCGTTACCGTGTTCGCCGCGAGCGGGATCGAATGGCCGGGTTCGTAGAGTGCGCTAACCGCCACACTGTCGGGTGTGTTCAGTAGATGGCGCCGATAATTCAAAATCGCGGTTAATCCAAAAATATATAATTTTCCGCGGATCTCTATGCTAAAATCCACTAATATAGGTAAAGTTAAAAAATACTCTTTCAATTTAGAACGAATATTGACCCGATCGATGCGCGTGCTCATCATAAACTTTCCTGCTCCGCCCAGCAGAAGACTCGACCCACTAAGTGACAGCAGAACCAAGCCAATCAACATCAATCAAACTCCCCCACTGTTGTAAAGGTATGCAACTACTGTAGTGTTGGTGCGAGTACATGGATTTCGGATTAACCAGAGCAGATATTTTTTATCTATTTCAGCACGTAACATGTAATAAACATTTCCAAGAATGACAATGTAAACTTTTATTTATTTATTATTAATTTAGGTATTCATGGAAAATCCATGAGTTATTAATTTATGTCAAAATCTAAGGTGCACGGTTAATCCGCAAATCGGATAAACCACGTGTGGATAATCGAGAGTCTGCTCTATATACAAAGACACACACACGATGTCACATTGCTCAGCCGAGGCAGGTAGTAAGATTAGCTTATCAATTCACCCACCGATTCAGTAGAATTCAGGTTTTTCTCATCCAGATTTTTTCTGTGGTTCCTAAAAGAGTTTAAATGAATTTTTTTCAAAGATTAATGCACAAAAATGGAATAACTTAAAGTAATTGATCATCGATTATCCAGCTTCCAACATTATCCGGCGGTCCCGAGGCCGATCCGGCGAACCCGGTAAAACCACTCCAAAGGCTGGAACCAGTCTGGCCATCAGCATGACAAAAAAGTTAGTTTTGCTTGATTTCAATGTCAAATATTATATTTGGTACATTATACACTACATACAACTTAAACAATGAAAATACTGTACGTAAAAAAAATTCCGACTATGCGAAGCGCCCACGCTTTGCTCCTTTTGTGAACCCTCAAGATTTGGAAGGCTCCCTTGCCCAAAGAAACTGCTCCTAATCGCTGAGATTATTTCCCATTTAGATAAAACCATGGACAGAGTTTAGTGGGGGCGAGGAGGTGGCACGGGGGTGGGGCAATGCCACCCCCACCCAAACTGGACACCTTATACATTTATTTTCAGTAGTTTACAATTAAGATTTTAAAAAATTACATGCAGCCGCAATTCCTAATGTGATGGACAAAGCAAAACCCTGTCCGCCCTTCCCCCAAAAATATAGAAGTCAAACTCCGCCTATGCTAAAAACCTACTCAATTTGCCATACGTTAAGATAAACTTAGACATTTTTTTAATTCGTACTGCACTCAGAAGTCCCTTTTTGTTGGGTCTACTGTGCCTCTTAAAANCAGAAAACGTAATTGGCTGTGTCGGTGGTGGCGGGTTACAACACGTTTATATTTACGCAATATAACCCCAAAAACGTTGATTATGAACTGTTTGAAATGCTTGGACATACCATTTGGAAGTGATTTCTGCATGCACATTGTAGAATTCGGCACGGCCAGAGGGCGGCTGTTGTAACTCCAGATTGTGGGATGGGAATTTCCCGTCAATGTATTCGTACTGATGATGGTCGTCCTGCTGCTGATGTTGCTGCTGCTCCTGAGAGTAGGAATGGGCGTGGGTTAGAGGGGTGAGCATTAAAAGGAAAACATAGTTTGAAAAATAAAACATTATTTCCAACGATATTGATTGACTTCGATGCAACGGATGCAATCTGCTTTTGTAAAATTAACCTTTGTTGTACTTATCTATGCTCATTGATGAGATCAGCAACGGATCATGTGGTTCATAAAGAGAGGTATTTGTGGTGTAGATCCGTGTCACTGTGTGTCGCTTATCAAACACTCACGGTTTCATCCGCAGTATTCTGCTGGCAATTTTCACCTTTGCTCTTTCTCCTGCAGAGATTGTGAAAGGAGAAATATCACCACAATGTACGTACAGGGCGTATCACTCGATTTGCAAAGAGGGATGCGGTTCTTAAAAAAAACTCGCCATAGAACAGAATTCCGTAAATTATAAACGGCTAACTCCATTAATTTAATTAAAAGAAAATGAGGGATGTGTTCAGGACAGTCATTCCAACTCTACTCTAAAAATATACACCACCTATAACACTCTTCACCGTGTAAAAATAATAATCATAAAGAACATAAACATGAAAACGATAGTTTAATAATTCATGTAAAACTACAGTTATTAACCAAAGTCGCCAAAATATCCTGCAGCGTATTGGAATGACCGGAGGGAGAGGCGTTGTGGAGGCGTTATTACTGCCGCCGCCGCTGCCGCAGGGACACTGTCGCTGATGGGTAACGCAGCCTCCCGGGTGCCTTCTTGTTTGACGATCTCACGGCGGTGCGAGTGGCCGCAGTGAGATTTGGCTCGCGCGCAAATGCGACTTCACGAATCGAAAAGCGTCCACAAATCGTCAATTGCGCGAACGAAAAAGTGTCGTGAAGTGAACGTTCGTAAAATCGAGAGTTACCTCTACAGCATGCATTTAATTGACGCATTTTACTCTGATTAATGTCACAGAACTATAAAGCACTGGCTCGTAACTGAAGAAAATGCCGTGAGGTGCAAATCATCAGACATATCGCTAGTGACTGGCCAATAGAACACCCATGCTCTGGTGGAACGAGTGGGCTACTCCACTCAGCTACCACCTGGATGCCATGGAATGGTGTACTACATTAAACCTACAATTGTAGCCTGCTCATTTAAAAAAAAAATGACATGCGAATGATGATGAAGAAGACGGCGATAGGATATGTTTTTGTATTCACGCTTGCAGCGTTAAGACTGTTAACACGACCGAATTGTTAATATCTAAACTTAGTTGTGGAATATCACAGCTCTGATGGTTACATTTTAAGAGCGACATTTTCATTATGTATGATACAGTGGAATGATAAAGTGGAATGATACAGCAACAGGGTAGCAGTATACCCTCAGTTTTATGTCCCATCATCTCACTGCATGGTGTGTAGAAGTAGTGTACAATCGTATCTCTACGTTATTTATGGTGTAAATAGTGTTTCGATTAACGCGGCACTTTTCAGGAACACATCTATCACCACCACCAGCCCTTTATAAACAAGACTCACTGTACAATTTATATATTTAGCTTTACGTTCAAATGTCAAGAACGTAACCCAAGCGTACGTCGAAGTACACCCGTGTAACAAGTTCCGACAGCAAGTAACCACGCACGTGAATGTCTTCCCTTCTTGTGGAAGCAGAAGTAGTAAACGGGACCCACCGCTGCCACCAATGCCGTCAGCGGCACTACGATGGCAACGGCTACAACCCAGGTCTCAACGCCACCTGTAAGACATCAACGCGGCTGTTATGAGACATTCACGCACGGGATAACTTTGCAATTTGTACACACACAGGCCCACGTCAGTGACTCTAGGATGAGGAAATCCCTAGCTGTGGGGTTTGTGGGGTTGCTTGCCCACACTTTGTCACGCTGGTCAGTGCCGGTTGGTGAAAGTGGGTGGTCTAGACCTCGACTACAGAGGTTTGGTACACAATGGGTTTAGTACACTGCCTCCTTTCCCACCGCGATATGTTAACTACCTCGCTTGGTATGTAGAAGGTTGTTGGTTCGATCCCAAGCCTGACACATGCTGTACATTTGAGTTTGTGGGTCTCTCTCTCATCATCATCACGGTGGCTAGGATGTTATTATCTCGCCCAGTATACAGGAGGCGTGGGTTCGATCTCAACCCTGACGCCTGTATATTTGGAGTTTGTATTTTCTCCCTGTGGTCACGTGGATTTTACTCCGGGTCCTTTGGTTTTTTCCCTCCACATTTAGAATCAACATGAATTTAGAGTATTCGGCTGCTATTATTTCCACGCAACAACCACATCTTGATATAAATTTGTGGCGAGGTCGCTTCTGATAAAGAGCTACATAGCTCAGTGGGGCTTACCTGGAACAATTCGTGTTTTTCGTTAAGTTTTAGTATAGCCCTGTGTGGCACATTAGGAATGATCACTCTTTTAATTATGTCTTTGTGCAGCAAGGGAGTAAAGTGTGGTTCTGTGAAAGTCCTGATGTGCTGCGCAGTACATCAATGCATGTGTGTACAGCAGCATGTGCAGACTGAGTCGTGCCTGTAGGTGGCTGGCAGGATTATTGTATGACCGCACGTATATACCAGTCACGTGGTTAATGGCGACTCGGGAGAAATGCTGTTTGTAACACACGTGCTGTTGCATTTTACAGAGTGACGGTGCTGTTCTTCACAATATTGCTATTAACCACAATAAATGTGTCTGCCCTCGATTTGGAGCACCTGCCCACGTCCTTCATTTCGAGTGTGCAACATATTTTGGCGAGCCTGGCAGGAGAGTTTCTCAGAGTTCACTGACGGGGATCAACTCTTCCAATGAGACGGACCAAGCAATTATAAAGGCAGCATATATAAAGATATTCGCACAAGGATATAATTAAAATAGTGATCCATTCCTAATGTGCCACACTTGCAAGCCTATATAACATTCGCTCTGCAAAGTGAACGCCTCTACAAGCACTGAAAGCCGCTGCCAGATCCCAGACGCACACCTCGCAGCACCATTCCTACACTTTAAATCCCACGGCGATCTCCAATTAAAAGCATTAACTCAGGCTCAAATGTCTGCTTGGTTTCCTGTTTTGACACTGGGTGCCTTCAGGGCTATTTGTTTACTTGCTATATATAAAACATCTCCTGCTTGCACCTGAATGGATTAATATAGTCCCACAGACTTGTCCAAAACGAGTTTGGAACAACACACTTTTTTGTCTCTGTTTAATTGAGTCCATGTTTTTTTTNCCTCTCTCTGTTTCAAATTCCAGTCTTTAAACCAAATTATACCAAGAGGAAAGTTCGGGTTGCAAATGCGTTGTTTTTTGTTTTATAGTCACGGTGAAGCAAATTTTCGTCCGTCCCAGTTAAATCAGCAGGCCGACATAGGAGAGCAGAGAGAGATGGCCGTTTTGTCGCGATGGAAGTGGCTTTGTTCTATAGTTACATTTGGAGCTGGTGTAGAGCTGCCTGTAAGCCGATTACGTACCGATGTAAGGGCTGACTGTAGTTAAGGCAGGTCTGGTGGTACGGCTGGTTGTAGTTGAGGCAGGAGTGATAGTAGAACGGCTTGTAGTTGAGTCAGAACTGGCGGTAGGGCTGGTCGAAGTTAAGGCAGAACGGTGGAAGAGATGGCTGTAGTGAACGCAGCACTGGTAGTAGAGATGCTTCTAGACATTGAAAACGGCACCTCTACGTGACCTGATATTACTTTAATTGCCGCCTCGCCCCAGCCCACCGAATTATTGACGCGGCAGGAGAATGACGCAGAGCCCGACTCGACCAGCGGGCTCGGAAGCTAAGAGAGCTCCCCTTCTCAAGGGCGCCACTGGAGATTGAAGCGCCGTCCCTGCACAAATAATCGCAACAGATAATAACACATCGGTACAAAGCGAGAGGTTCGTAAAATACCCAACCCCGTGATGTGTTAAAACACCATCGTATGTGAAACACTGAAGTTTAAGATTGTTTTTTGTTTTTAAAGTACATTTTTTTTATCTCAAGAGGTGAAGGAAGAGTAACAGATTTGGGCGATTTGGGGTACATGCGTGGCTTGGACTCGAGGAAACCATCGCGAACAAGTTGGGTGTGCAGTGCATGGTATAGGTAGCTGAAGTGCTGTAATTAAATTAGTTAATTTGACATTCAAAAAGGGAACATTTGCGGCAGCAATCCGGTTTCATTTGCGGTTCGCTGAAAGGTGAATTCAAGACACGGTTCTCGGCAGCTGTTGCTCAGTGTGTCTTCACGTGGCATTATAACCACCTTCATAAGGTGGGAGTAGTAGTGTAGCAGTTAGCGCACTACACTACTATTCCCGCTCACGACCACCAACACCGGTGACGATTATCTGAGCCGGTCATGGGGCCTCCCCAAGTCGACTCACCTCAAATGAGTCCCTGTGTGGTGTGTAACATCGCCACTGGGGGATTCAAAGACAGCCGGGCGTGTGCTGGCCACCCACCCCTCGTGTGCTGTGCCAGCCTTCATAGGAGCTGCTAACAGAACTGCCCCAACAGTTCTTCAGGCTATATGGGGGATCTTTGTCATTGTTTATTTTCCTTGAATGGTACACCGAGCCCAAGTGCTGGGGTGCAGGTTTTTATAAGTGGAAGCTAGGTGGATAGCGAAATTAGGCAGTAAATGCGAACCCTTATGATAAATCCTCGCTTAACGCATTGCTGTTCTCGCATAAGGCACTTTTTTGCTACAACGTGGTTCCCTCATCAGGAACATTTTTGCACAACGCAGAACGAGCGCCGTATAACGAACAACAAACTAACACAAAAGCATTTCTAAATAAATAGTTTGTCACTTTAGATTATTTAAAAGTGCCATAGCTCGTAGTGGCTTCCTAATATCGGAAGTAATAGCGTACAGACAGCCACAAAGCGCACCTAAAAGCACGCGACGTNTGACCGTCTTTGTTCGATGGTGAGGCAAATGCCACTGCTGCGAGTTGACCGGAGTTCGTGTGATAGTTTATTTTCCTTGACGATAGCAAGGTATTGTGGTTATTTGTGGCAAGCTCTTTGTGTGTAATGAGTGCGACCCTATATCATGTATTCGTTCAGTAGCCAGAAGCCAATCTTGCATTAAATTATAGCAACAAAAAGAACGTAGCAAAAGAGCGTTCCAGCGGCCGCAGAAGCGATATGAAAGCACCGTGCGATGCCAGTGCCTTAACCCGCCAAATTTTTATCGTTATTATATTTAGGGGGAAAATCTTTTTCCGCTTAACGCGCAACTTTTAGGGTACACGTCTAAACGAGGATTCGCTGTACCTGCTCCACAAGTAGTGCGTCGCATGAGGGTTGGCGTCCACTCGGCAGGTGAGCCGAGTTCCTCGTCTCCCCAGATCCCGATCGCCGTCGTATTCTACGACAGTCACTCTCGGTTTATCTACAGATAAGAAAGGGGGACGGGCGCTGATTCAGTCGGGAGAGCTCCTTCAAACGCGCTAAAGGCTCAGTCTCTCTTTTTTTTCTGGGTTACGGAGTAGCCTTGATATGTACTCCATCATCCTCCTATTTCTACTGGAATCTGATGAGCTATAAAGCTCTTTTTCACAGATGTTCAGTAGGGGCAGGTAAGAACGTTACAACAACAACAGTACAATAACATGATAGTAGTACAAAATACAAGAAAGGTAAAATAACCGAAACACGTACAAATGAAACTAACCATCCCCATCCTACCAGATAAGGCCCACTGAGCTATGTAGCTCTTTTTCAGAAGCGACCTGGTTATCACAAATTATATCTGATAAAGTGGCTTATCATCACGTGGACATTTATAGCAGCCAAATACTCTAAATGTGTGACATTGATTCTAAATGTGTAGGGAAAAACCGGAGGACCCGGAGAAATCCATGTGATGATGGAGAGAGAGACCCGCTAACTCAAAAAATATACTGGCATTGTCAGGGTCAGAATTGGACCCACGACCTCCTATACCGGTGAAGTAGTTAACATCTCACCACCGTGGCACCCTTATCTTATGAGATGGTGCGATTAGGTCATTATAAGTTTGTTTATCCCCCCCNTCCCCTTATTTGTGGATATTCTCCAGTCGGTTGTATTTTCAAATTAACTTTTAATAACCTATTGTTTAAAAAAAATCCACAATTTGATTCCAGTTTGTTCATCACCATCATGTTGTGTAAACAAAATGTCCATTTGGAACTCTAAAGAGAGCGGTGAGTGCATCCACAATTATCGGTGAAGGGCTCGTGAACGTGAGATTGCAGGATAACTTTTTGAGATTCAATGGACCAATTTTTTTCTTGGTTTAAATCTACCCACTCATGCCCCACAGCCCCTGTCATGGACGGTCACCGAGTGTGAGACAAGACGTGGGCCCTGCTACTGACGACCCCTAAACACAAACGGGCCTTGCTGGACTCGCAAAGTCCGGCTGCAAATTTTCACTCTTGGAAACGTAACGCCAGCACGGTCCGATATTACAGCAGAGCACGCAAAGTGCCACAAAACTATCACAGACTGTTGCAAATTTGCCATGAACTTTCACGATTTGATATTACATACAATTATTTTTGGGGATTTATATATATAAATTACGGTGCTCCACTCACAGTGGACATCGAGGATGGTGGACTTAACAACCGGGATCTCCAGGGCCGGGTGCTCCACCTTGCAGGTGAGCGTCCGCCCGTGGCTCGCGCGTGGGCTCCATCCGGTACTCGCTTCACTGTCACCGTGCCATCGGGTCCATCTCTGTGGTTCGTAGGAGCTGCCCTGATGATGATCGAGGCCGCTCCAGGTGACGGAAGCTGCGGGTTGTCCTCCCAGAGCGACGCACGTGGCCACGGTCACCTCCGCCCTGCCCTCGACAGCTGGGATGGGTTCGACTCCAGAGAGGCGTTCGGGGGAACTAGGCATGGAGGTCAATAAAATGCGGTGACTTTGTGGATGTCAATATCGGATGCCTCCTTTTTATCATCATAGGAATGTAGAGTTTTAATTTGTGGATCAGGGTTATTAACGTGAGCACATCACCATTATGACCTGTTATATTTATGTAATAAATTATTACCGTTTTATAATTATGCCTATTCATATCACTATAAAACCCTCATATCGTCATCCTCAATGAAAAGTATCGCGTCTGCTTCTGAATGAAGGCTCCCCTAGGTTCTCGCCATTCCAAACGATTTTTAAAATCACAAAATGATCCATCTGCGCCTGCACGCGAGCTGATGCCCACTGCTCCATCTCCGTGGTGGGAGGGTTCAACTCCAGGTAGATGTTCGCAGGGGGAACTTGGGGGCACGGAAGGGACGGATGACACTTTTGCGGATGTCAATACCAGGAGAACAATTCATCGACATCGTGGAAACTCTAGAGTTTGAATTGCCAGTTGAGCGTCGCCAACAAAGAATAATAACCTCTTGATGGGTGAGGCTGAAAGTGGGTTCACACGAGATTACTGAACCTTGGATTTTTGTTTTAAACACAAGGCCACATGAGTCTCACCTCGACATCATCAAGCCTCCACCCGTGCGTCTGAAGTCCCCACACCCAGTGGTGGTGGGCATTACCGCAGCCCAAAGACTCCCGAGTACGCGGGATACCCACAACTGCCTGGGTACGAGGAATTGAGATGCGTGGATGTGCCAACCAGGACTTCATCAGTGATCCGCCTTTCCAGGTCCCTGGCTTCGATCTCCCAAGGCGCCAGGAGGCTCAGTTGAACACTTCCGGTGTGACCAGGATGTGTGGGTGTGCCCCGCTTCGAACATCAATGGGGCATCGTACTACTATGCGACGACCCAGGTGTGAATGCGGGCAGCCAGGAGAGCAATGGCACACCATCGTCTCCAGCTGGGAAGTCCGTTAGGGCGTGCCATGGCTGGTTGTTGTGGTTGTCACATGGCTCTGTGGCTACGTGATGCTGACGTCTACGCTCCACAATATATAACCTTGGCAAGCATATTTATTTATCGTTCTTTCAAATCTGGCGCTCGAACTGTACGGCAGTCACGTGTAAAAGGGTTCGCTAAAAAACTTAGGCCTCATTGGGTGACATCATGGGGGCGTAAGATTACCACACTGCTATATTCGCCGCGGAATGTTTAGACTGTTAAATAACGGTCGATCCAATTAACAATCGGGGTGATGGTGGAGCAAAAAGGAGGTGAAGCCAAGAGCCAAAACTAAACTATTTTGTATTTTACCAGGTAAGCCCGATTGAGCTGTGTAGCTCTTTTTTGGAAGCGACCTGTCCATGAGGTGGCTTATCTTCACGTGGACATGTACAGCAGCCAAATACTCTTAACGCATGATATTAATTATAAATTTCGAGGGAAAACCCAGAGGACCCAGAGAAAAATATACGTGAGCACAGGGAGAACATGTAACAGGCGTCAGGTTCGGGATCAAACCCATGGCCGCCTTATACCAGGCAAGGTAGTTAATATCTCACCACCATGGCGCTCTGAAGCAGTTGCTACAAGCCATGTGGGGCCTACCGGTCAGTGACCCCAACGTTACGGCAAAATTCCGCTATGGTGTTGTAAACACCATCACTGGCCACGCAATATTAGCATGTCCTGGAAGACATTGTCACATGTACAGACATGGTGTCGCATGGCGCTCTAATGTCATACTGGGCGTGTAAAGGTCGACATGTAAGAGAATTAAAGATGGTGGTAACAAAATGCGCGAAAAAAAGATTGCGGATTGGAGAAAAACCAGAGAAGATATATTGGGCAGGAAACAAGGAAGAGGCGCTGAGAGAGACTTGTGGAAGGTTCCAAAATGCAGGGAGTTATAAGGTAGATGACGAGGTGGATGTCGGGAGCTTGGGGATTCGGGAAAAGTGGCTGAAGAGAGAACTTGCTTACAGGGGTGTGCGTTACCGTGAATTACCGAGCACGTGTTGCCAAGCATGCGTCAGCGAGTGCCCGTTCCCAAGCGCCTGTTAGTGAGCGCGCATTAGCGTGTGCGCATTACTAGTATTTGACCTCGCAACCTTCTGATTGTATAAACATAAAATGTAGTGGCTCACCATTCACAGAGAGGCGGACTTTTGCCGAAGAGTGGCCTCCATTATCAAGAGTGCCAAAGTTGCAGACAAAGTCTGCAGCGTCCTCTAGACGCAGGTCTTCGATGCGGATGGATGCGTTTCTCAGTTCTGAGTCGAGATTCGTGAAGCGCAACCGGCTCGAGAGGTCAGGATCGAAGCCAACCGCGTAACCTGCAGGAATGGCCACCGCGATTGTCACTGGCGAGCCTCCGTTTACTTTCTGCCACGTTATTCTGGAGGGCCGTTCCGACCCCATGTACGCACATCTCAGGGTGACCTCTTGACCCGTATTGCTGCTCACGAACCGATCCACCTCCACTTGGGCAGCTCCCAAGGTCATCAGACCTACACGGAGGGATAACCGATAAAAGTTAGAATACTCCAGCTTCTCAAAACACATTTACCTCACGATAAAGGATGCCACGTAAATTATGTTTTCCCCCAATCTATATTTTTCTCATTGCTTTATTTTAGAATGTTACGTGCGCATCTTACACGTTAAAGCAACTGCCAAGTCTGTATTTGTCAAATGCATCCAGGCATCCAGCTGAGAGAGGCTGTCCAATACGATGCCAGATCTGGTACCCAACAGTCAACCGTAAATGGCCGAGCCACAGGGGGCCATGATCGGCGAACTTTATCTCCCTTAAATTTGGTGAGAAACATCAAAAAACACAGAGGCTAAACCCGCAAAAGGTTGAGGGCTTTGCTGTATTGTAGTGCCTATGGCAAGTGTATTTTTTTTCTATAAAATGTTTATTCCACATCCTCCCTCAGATCACTAAATTTTAACATCCTGACGTTCCAGGCGGTATCTACTAGGGTCACGTTTTAAACATTTTAATAAAAAGTAAACCCGCAAGGATGAGGTGGCTGCATGCTCTTTTAAGTGCGTCTATTGGACCGCAGTTTTTTGGCCACCACCAGGGACATGCTTTGCTTAGTCCTCTTTGAGTTCACTGCAAAGAAAGGATTTGAGGAAACCAACGTCTTGACCATATCAACTGACCTAATTACTGGTTAAATTCTCACGTTTTAACTATATGGTTGTGACTTTCATGTCAAAGCTGACCCTGGGGTGCCACGGTGGCTAGGAGATGATAACCACCTCGCCTGGTCTACAGGAGGTCGTAGGTTCGATCCCGACCCTGACGCCTTCTGTATATTTGGAGTTTGCATGAATCTCTCCCATGGTAATATTGATTCTTCTCCGGATTTTCCGGTTTTTCCCTCCACATTGAGAATCTACATCACTCGTTCAGAGTATTTGGCTGCTATACATTTATACGTGATCATGATAATCTACTTCGTTGAGTTATCATTTGTGATGGCCAGGTCACTTTTGAAAAAGAGATAAACGGCTCAGTGGGCCTTACCTGGTCAAGTAAAATAAAAATTCAACATCATGGGACCTCCTTTGCCAGTACCAAAATATGGCAACAAAACTGACACCTTTGCAAGGAATCATGTTTACATTAACCACAATGGTGTTCGACCAGATGACGCCAAAAGGCTCTAAAGAAAGCTGTCTCTGGTGTGGACCAATCAGTTTCAAGGACAATGCATAAATTATCAGAGTATTGTTTTTGTTTGCATTTGACTGCAAGTATTATGGTAAATGTAAACATGATTCCTTGCAAAAGGTGTCAGTTTTGTTGCCAGAAAAAGGGGAAAACCCTATTAGAAAAAAATAAACAGATTAATAGTTTTAATACATCTGGCTCTTCATGCCAGCAGCTCTCCGCTTGCGAATCAATCTACATAGAATGTGTTGCATTACTCGACCATAAAACATCGAAGTGCGGACACTGCCTGCAACTATTACTGCTGCTGGTGGTGACCACAGGAGCTCGAACCTGGGATTTGTGGCTAGACAACACGTGGCTGGCGTGGCACCGACCCAATGTCCTACTGGACATCTTTGGCAAAAGGGGTTCATAGCTTAATCGGATTTCCTCCAGTCATTAAATTTAAGGTTTTGATTCTGAAATTCGATTGTTACCGCACTCACACGTATTGTTACGCCTCAACAGGTGCTTCTTGCAAAACTATTTCCCCAGAAAGCTTGCGCATGTTGAAAATGTAGATGCTTGTGCGTGCATGTGTGTGTGGTAATAATAAAACTCACCAAATAGTAGTACTGTGGGAATTTGAAGTTTCCAAAAGTCCATTTCATTTGAGCCCTATTTCCTCTTGACAGCGCGAAATTAGTATTTAGTATTAAAGAATGGTATAAAAAAGTACTGGACCAATTTCTAAAAAAATCTTAAACCCGAATTACAACTCCGAGCCTCTTCAAACCTCTTCTGTAGTCTTCACTTGAATTTCTGTATTTTACAAACCAAGCCAGAACCAATCATGTCCTTTTAAACTGCAACTTCCTTATGACTTACTCCACTGGGCAGGGGCTTCGGTAGTTAAAACACGAATACATTACTTATCTCTTTTAACTTGCATAAGGCAAGCTATTGTCAATTGCTCAAATATATAAGGTCACAGGAATGCACTTACAGTCGGTAGTCGATCAATGACCTGCCGTACATATTTACGACCCAGGTGTAGTAAAAAATAAAATCTGAAAAAAAAGTACAGGGCATGGAATGGTCCAGTGTTAGACACGCGATGAATGTTGAGTTTTTTTATGGCAAGCCCTACTTCGTTGTACGAGGCCAGTCCCAACTATTTAAAAACATTTTCAATCTTCGTACGTTTTATCAAGCTTGTGAAGTTTTAGAAGAGTTTTGTATTAAATGTTTTATTATAGAAAAAAATTACAAAAGTTTTCTTATACCAGGTGTAAGGCCCCACTGAGTTTCTATACAGCTCTTTTTTTCAGAAGCGACCTGCTATCACAAATGATAGCCCAACAAAGTGGCGTATCATCATCACGTGGAAATGTATAGAGAACCCAATACTCTCAAATGTGTGAGGTTGATTCTAAATGTGCAGGGGAAAACTGGAGGACCCAGAGAATGATCCACACGATCACGGGGAAAGAGATAGAGAGACACCGCAAACTCCAAATATACAGCAGGCGTCACGGTCGGGATCGAACCCACGACCTCATGTATACCAGGCATATCCACCATGGCACCCCATGTATAAACCATAAGGTCTTCCAGTGCGATGCTTGCCAGCAGCCTTTTAAAGAGGCGAGCGTTGGGACCGGTGTTCCGACCTTTTTAGTCTCCATCAGCTTCGTTGCCACGTGATCTTGGCACTGTCCCTTTTTTGAATATTTATTTATTATTGCTGCAATGTGCGGGCCCAGGCATCGCGTTGTGACGCACGTACACACACACACCGTCAACCACAAGCCAAACCGGTTGTGAAAAGCAGGTGGAGGTGGGTAGAAAGATGGGGAACGGGCTAGCTGCCCCAAACCATACAAATGAGTCTCACCGAAGGGGTTAAGGATAACTTTTTTTAATAAGGGGGAAGCGATGATGTTTACGTCGTTTATTGTGAAAATTCGGTCACAGTTCCTATGACCACTGTTTCAATGCTTTTATGGCTTTATTTTGGTGATTTTTCGATCAGTTTTTTGGTTTGGCCATGTTTGTTTGTTGTAGTACAGAGTTAGACTGATGGCCTTAATCTAAGTTGTCTTGTGGTTGTTGTTTGACTTGCATCCCACTGGGATTTTTGCACATTTTTGTGTACGGTGCTTTTTCTGCAATATTTTACTGTCTTTTCTTGGATTTTTTGTTTGCACTCAGTCACATATTCACTTTAAGATGTTTTTTGTTCATGTGTTTGTTTTTTGTTTGTTGCGGTTGCACCCGATTCAAGAGCCGAATGGCTCAAGGGTAACCTAATAAATTAACTTGAACTTGATGATGAGGGGAGAGAGGGATAAAACCAAAACAACAGCTGATATAAAGAAAAGAAAAACATTAAGAGGCGACCTGAACGAGTATTGTTTCTTTCCACCCCTCCGAGTCCAGCTCCCGTTTAATCTGCAGTGGTTGTGCCCCTTATCCTTGGTCCCTGTCTCCGGACCCCTTCCAGCCTGACTTATTCCAGGTGTTGTATAAGGGAGGAGTACTATCTCTTCTTTCAAATGTCTGGTGCCTTGTGCAAACTGTAATTCGCCACACGAGTGTACCATGTGGCTGATGAGGAAGCACACGTTGCCTGGAGAGCCAACGAGTGCTGGAGACAAGAACAGTGTAAAACAATTACAAATGAGTTGGCAATTTACTTGCTGTACTGCCACGTATTAGTTATCTAGGTTTGTGGCCGCACGTGCATGATAATCTCTTTGGCACTCTTGATAATGGAGGCTACTCTTCGGCAAAAGTCCGCCTCTCTGTGAACGGTGAGCCACTACATTTTATGTTTTTACAATCAGAAGGTTGCGAGGTCAAATACTAGTAACGCGCACATGCTAATGCGCGCTCACTAACAGGCGCTCGGGAATGGGCACTCGCTGACGCATGCTTGGTAAGGAATTCATATATATTCTTGGTTCTTTCGGTAAAGTCACGTAGAAGGGAAGTAATAAAATAATAAAAATAAAACAAATAAAACAATAATTCTCACGACGTTTCGGCCACAGCGCAAGCAGCCGTCCTCAGGTGGGAACAGGTCCGCAAGTAGACAGAGTCACTCTGTCCGTCAAGTAGGAGACCTGTTCTCCACCTGAGGACGACTGCTTGCGTTGTGGCCGAAACGTCGTGAGAATTATTTTATTTTTATTATTTTATTACTTCCCTTCTACGTGACTTTACCGAAAGAACCAAGAAGATGAATCCCTGCAGTCACGAAAGCTTTAAGAAATTCATATATATTACCAGAGAGTGAAACTGCATCAACCCTCCTAATACCCACTCTTCCTATTATCCAGCCACAATCTGACCTGCTGATATTCCTATTTTCTACGTGACCATTCTTAACCCGAGTGAAATAATAAAAATAAAACAATAAAATTATCACGACGTTTCGATTGCAAAACAAGCAATCATCGGCAGGTGTGAAAACCACAGCAAGAAAAAATCGCCACTTTTTCAAAAAAATTCTTGCCATGGTTTTCACACCTGATGATTATTGCTTGTGTTGCAATCGAAACGTCGTGAGAATTTTGTTTTATTTTTATTATTTTATTATTTCCCTTCTACGTAACTTTACCGAAAGAACCAATAATATGAATCCCTGCAGTCACGAGAGCTTTAAATCGAAATTTAAAACCCCGAGTGGTTTCCGATTCATCCTATTCTCGTTTACCCACGCTTCTTCGCTCAAAAAGAGGGAAATGTAAGAATAAATGCAATTTAATGGTATATTCTCAAAGCACCCCTGTGTCAGTGTGGATATAACAAACAAAAAAATCAGTCTTCATACCCAGTGACCATTAAATCATGATCACATTCGTCCATCCTCAACAAGACCAAATCACGGTCGACTTGCCACATGTCACGCCAGTGTGTAACGTATGACTCCTGCCAGTCACACCTTCGCCAACCCATAACAACAACACCACCACTGCGCTCTGTCACGTGACCTTGCTCCCAGTAAACCCCCCCCACGCCACGTGACGGGCCTCAATGTGCACATTTCGGCCGCCGTGGTGAAGTCGCTGGCCACTTTTGCGATGAATGGTGGCCGTTGTTGTTCCATGCTTACCCCTTGGGAGTTGGGGGGGGGTGCAGAAGGGAGCATCAAGAACAACAAGAGTACTGCAGAGACCCAGAGGCTTCAGTTGGCGTGTACAACGATTGCAATACAAAGAACCAAACCAAACCTTACTAAATTGGCTGTCGGTTTATATTTATGCAATCTAACCAAAAACAACTCTTATGGATAAGATTGGTTGCAAAAGCTAAACTAACCAAACCAACTTTCAGGCAACAGGCAGTCACAACACAAATACATGATCAGCTCTTCTTTATGTTGTTTGGAAATAGCAACATTGTTTCAAGGGTTGATGGGAATTTTTTAAATATATTGAACTCAAAACGACATTTTTACGTATTAAAACTTTGTCTATCCAGCCCGAAAGTGAATATTAAGGAGACCGTCTGTCCAATGGTTTATGTTGTTGTCCATTTATTTGAAGTTCGCACAGTCGTGGGCAGTCGCCATTAAATCGCCACTTGCGCTGTACAGGACATAACGAATACGTGCATGTGTCGGATCGAGCAGTAGTCAATCAAGCTGTGGTGGAGAGTTTGGAATGGTGGAGAGTTTATCTGTTGATCTGATGATTAATTGTCTGAGAACAGGTGTTTTTATACAGGTAAAAGCTGAGATTAGGGCACTCCCTTTAAGAGTGTGCTCCTAATCTCAGCTCGTTACCTGTATAAAAGACACCTGGGAGCCATAAATCTTTCTGATTGAGAGGGGTCAAGTACTTATTTCCCTCATTAAAATTCAAATCAATTTATAACATTTTTGACATGCGTTTTTCTGGATTTTGTTGTTGTTATTCTGTCTCTCACTGTTCAAATAAACCTACCATTAAAATTATAGACTATCATTTCTTTGTCAGTGGGCAAACGTACAAAATCAGCAGGGGATCAAATCTTTTTCCCTCACTGTAGTGCATGGATTGAGCATGGATCGACTATGACATTTTGAATACTTGCATCGATGGGATTGAGCAGTAAGCAATCGAGCTGACATTTGAATACATGCATCTGTAGCCGGTGTAGGCTCGCCTGTGATTAATCGCACGCATAATTGTGCACTTTGTAGTATATGGGAACCTACGAAGCTATTTTGCATAGCTACGGGTAGCCAGGTGCGGTATATATTTTTTTATCAATGGTGACGAGGGATGTGGACCCTGAGCCACACGTGAACAGCAGAGACATGTCCCCAATTTATATTTNAGTGGAATTAGTGCCTGTAAGCTGCACGTTACATTAGCGATATATAGTTGTTAAATTGATAGTACTTGAATGTCAATCGACTGACAGGAACGCGGTGATGTTAATTGACTTGATTGAGTTGTTGGTGGTATTGATATATGCACAATTAAGATTTGGATATTAAAGTTGATTTCAATGTATAAATAATAATTGGGTCTCGAATGTTAACACCGGCGCTCAATCCCATTTAACAAAGGAACCCAGCTATCGGGTAGTGACGTAGAGGGTGCTTCTGATCCACTAATTGCTGACAGCACTGCCCTTCTGAAGACGACTTTGCAATAAAGTTTGCCGTTTCACAAACTCCTGGTGCTCGCTGCTGTGGAGTAGCCCACTTCTGCGGAGGACAGAACACAACGCGGAGTATACCTACTCATCGTCTCCAAACTTTTCGCATTCGATCATCGATAACACTGGTCAACAAAAAAAATTTTTTTCTGGCCTGGACTTTTGCAGCTGTTTAGACTAATTTCGGGTGCTGATTCCAAATCTGATCTCAGATTTGCTCTATCACATCTCATTTTTATGCTATCGGCATAGCCCATTTTCATTGATTTTACCCGAAATTAACTCTGTCACTTATGATTGCAAGTTTTGCGAGTCAGTGACTGCTTTAGTGTTAAAATATGGTGCTGTATTTTTAGGATAGTGTGTTTATAATATCATTTTATGTAGATGTCCACATTTATTTAATATTTTTCTTCTGCAGTTTTTATTGAAAATGCAATATTTGATATCTCAAAAACCTGATGTGATAGACAAAAACTGATGCCAGATTTGGAATCAGCACCCCAATTACCTTCAAACCGTTGGAATACCTTATGCCAGAAAAATGTGTTGACCAGTGTCATTATTATCTTGCGGCTTTGGGGGGTGGAGGGAGGGTTCCGGATTTTCCAAAACGGCGGATAATAAATAATTATTATTTAAAATAGCTTTTTTCACATTATTGCATCACATTATGTTTTAAGGTGTTGTGTCTATGTTTTTTATGTGTTTACGATGTGAAATTGTATAAATAAACATACAAATAGACAAAATAAATACCTACTTTAAAAGTACTGATTTACTGTACTTACCACTCCAATCTCGAAGACTCTGCATGCGTGATGTACATGCAGCATTTTCATTGTTTAACTTGTTTGTATGTAGTGTATAATACTGTATATAATATTTGACACTGAAATCAAACGTAGATACTTTTTTTATCTTTATATTAAGTTCGCTTGCTTGCTTAGACCGTGCAAATCTTTCGGTCGTTTTTTAACCCACTTCCGTGATCCAATCGAGCTGACATTTTCCACACAGACTCGTGTGCGTACAATAAATGTTCGTGAAATTTTTTTCCAAATTTTACACTTATTAGGACAAAAATATTATATTTAATTACAATTGCTTAATGGTGCAATGCAATCATCTGACCCATAGGTGGCAGCCATCTCAAGCCAGAGGACGAGAGGACTCTAGCCGCCACGCATATAAAGGATTTATAGGGAAAAACTTTGTTTTTACGGGTTAATTTTTTATCACTCACACGGTACCGATCGTCGGACTGGGTACAGCCTTTGGAGCGGTTTACCGGATCAGCCAGGGCTGCCGGATAATTTTGGAAGCCGGATAATGTTGGAAGCCAGGTAAGGGGCCGTCCATAAATGACGTCACGCACCTAGGGGGGGGGGTCATAAATTTGTGACAATGTGTGACGAGGGGGTTGAGAAATGGACGTCATGTAAAAATAGGCAACTTTAAATTAATATTAATTGAATAGTACTGTTATAACAACACTAATTGATAAATGTTCATTATTAACTCTTTATTATTTAAATTTACTAAGTCACCTTTTATTTACTCATCAAGGAGCATTTTGCTTCTCCATGGGAGAATGGAGAGCATACATTTTAAAAATGTTTAATGATTGTTATTAAACATTTTGATTCTAATGATTCTACCAGGGCTTTTCATTCTGTGAAATGAATGTGATGTTATAATTGTACTCTCATTTTGCTTCGTTCTACTACAAGTTTAAAGTATTTTTTATAGTATAATTATTTTTTATATTTTAGAATTATAAACTTATAATATNCTGAACATCTACAGTTTTAGTTAGACGTTAATATTTTCAAGTGAATTTATGCTAAATTTCAGCTTTCCAACGCCTCCTTTTAATAAATGTTTTCTCCTACAAATCAGAATGCAGCGCCACATTAAATACGCACTACAATGCCAATAGTTTAAAGTGATTTGAAGCATGTTTTATTTTAAAATGGTTTGGGGGGGGGGGAGAGCTTTGTGACGTCATTTTGAGGGGGGGACTTTTTGTGACGCCGTGTGACGAGGGGGGGGGTTCAAACATCTTCCAATATCGCGTGACGTCATTTATGGACAGCCCCTTATCGCGCGTCGGATAATATAATCGGTNTTTAGCTGTATTTAAGTTAGTGCGTACAGGCATCTACATCGCCTTGAATAAAGTACAGGCGGACGCCGCTTAGCGCGTAAAACACCGAAAAACACCTAAAAACACGAACAACACCTGAATGTTTATAGCGGCTCTTTGTCCGTTTACGAGTGAGACCACGCAGGGCAGCAGTCCCGGCCGAGGCAACGTCACAAGGCCCCCCCGCCTGCCTCATCATTGGCTTAGCCAATGAGAGCGATGCACGCCATTCGGACCCACTGCCCGCAACTCCCCGCGATTCCGTTATCAAGATTTTTGGTCACGATTATATATTTTTTTTCCTTCAACGTTACCACGATGTTGCCTCAATAACTGTGGCAGCCTGTGCACACAGTCCTTCATAATAATGACGTTTATAATGGGGCAAGTCAACAAACGCATGTTTCTAAATGTGGAGGAAAATTAACAGAGGACCGGAGAAAATCCACATGACCACGGGGAGAACATGCAAACTCCAAATATACAGGGTCGGGATCGAATCCAAGACCGCCTATACACCAGGCGAGTTTGTTAACATCTCATTACATTTAACCGTTGGAACCAAATGTTTACCTATATGCAACTCTTTTAAAACATCACCGAGTATGGGGAAAAACTTACGGATATTGAACTTTGAGTCTGGCCTCATACAAGGCAGCAGCGGCTCTGTATCTTTCATTCCACTGCCCAAATGACCCCAGATATCTCACTTTGGGCCAATCCACGGCACGTATTTTCCAGGCTATTTATTCCACCTGGTCATTATCTACCTTAAAAGAGTGTTTACAACAGGTCGTGAATCTTCCACTGCAAATGCGTTTCGTGTGGCTTCGTACTGCAACGATTCACAACAGCGCTTTTCCGAGACTTGTAGATTGTTTAAGCTGAGGTTTAACAAAGGTAGCGAAAGTGTTTAAAGACGAGTATGCAAACAGCCTAAATGCTCCCGAGTTGTTAGCCATGAAAGCCAGCTTATAATAAATTGTTTCAGTCTAATGTTTTTAATATAAGTAAAGTCAAGTCCAATTATAATTTCCTCGTTTCGAAAGGAATACGACTCTCAGAAGAAATGGGTTTTCGGAATCTTGAAATGTTCACGTTACTCTGTGGTAAGTTTCATTTGCATTATTATCACACTCACAAGCGCAAATCCGACACTTCTAGTTTACGGAGGTTTGTGGAGGGAAAACAGCAAACTGAACAACGTGTAGGTTTTTCACAGCCAGTGTTATGAATCATAACTGAATTTTCAATCACGAACCGTGGCATGCAATTATTATTAAGGGCAAAAACACATAAAAGGCATAAGACAGGAGTTCGGGTCAAACACCAAAGGTAAAGACCCCCCAGGTAGCCTTGAAAAGACTAGTGGGGCACGTGCTATTAGCGAGCAGCACTGATGAAGGCTGGCACAGCACACGAGGGGTTGGTGGCCAGCATCACACCCGGCCGCCTTTATCTCCCTTTTGGCGACGTTTACACACCACACTAGGTTCTGTACTCATTTGATGCCGAGTCGACCGAGGGGAGGCCCACGACCGGTTCAGATAAAATCGTCACCGGTGCTGGCCGAGAGCAGGAATCGAACTTGGGTCGCTGGGTTTGCAGCGCAGCGCAGCACGCTAACCGCTACTCTACAGCTTACCTAGCCACCATTGTCTCACTAAAAGCCAGTGTTTTATGATTATGACCCACACCACAAACACCACGACCACCATCACAGACAGCAGGCTGTATCGTATTGTTTGTGTAAGCATTCTTACCCGTGCCCCTACTGAACATCTGTGAAAAAGAGCATTATAGCTAATCGGATTCCTCCTGCAGTATAAATAAATATTCTGATTCTGAACCCGGGTTGCCGGGTTTGCAGCGAGTCAACCACTGCACCACCGCTCCCCACACGCACACAGACCTAACCACCTTTGTCTCACCAAAATCCAGTGTTTATGATTATGACCCACAACAACAACACCACCACCACACAGCAGACAATATCGATGCGTGCACCACTGCCTGGTGCACACTAGCGTAATGTAGGACGCAGATTTCTGGGAGCTATAGGGAGGACGAGGGTTCAAGGTGGCGAGGGAGAGAGACTCTCTGGAGTTTGTACCAAGGAACTACATTGTTTGGGTAATTTGTTTACCCGTCTTGTACGTTGCTCTGCTGTCGTGTTTTGTATTGTTTGTTGGTGTAACTTTCTTACCCTGTACCCGAATGGATATCGTCTAAAAAAGAGCTTCATAGCTCATCGGATTCCTCCTGAAGTATAAATACAGATTCTGATTCTGAAAATATTCTGATACGGTGATCTTTGACGTCAAACCTCACAACCCTGTCAGGATGATGAACCCTTTACTTTCACACCGATCTACTGATTTCTCACAATGTGCTTAAGCGTGAGAACTGAAATGACCAGTAGCTAGGTTAGCAGTGTGTGTGTTTGTGCGCGTGTGTTGTAACTAGCAGAGCGGTATGGTAGCGGTTAGCGCTACGCTGCACTACGAACCAGCGTCCTGAGTTCGCAATCGCGCTCACGGCCAACATTGGTGACGAACATCTGACCGGTCCTAGGCCTCCCTAGGTCGACTCAGCCTCAAATGAGTAGCTGGTGCGGTGTGTAAACATCGCCACTGGGGAGACAAAGGCGGCCGGGCGTGGTGCTGGCCACCCACCCCCTGTGTACCGTTCCGGCCTTCATAGGTGCTGCTACTCACTAACAGCAATTGCCCCTACAGTCTGTGAAGGCTATACGGGGACTTTGTCTTTGTTGTAACTAGTGTGTGGCTTCTTGTGTTGACACCAATGGACTAAATACTCAAGCACCGTTCGGTGAAATAAGACAAATACCAAAGAGGCTGTCTTTCCGACAGACCTGTTCTTCACCTGAGGACGGCTGCTTGCGTTGTGGCCGAAACGTCGTGAGAATTGTATTTTATATGTTTTATTTTATTATTTTATTATTTCCCTTCTACGTGACTTTACCGAAAGAACAAGAAGATGAATCCCTGCAGTCACGAAAGCTTTAAATCGAAATAAGACAAATACCCTTACCATAGTGACAGAACCAGTGAGCAGCTCTGTGCTACGTGGCTTCTCGTGTTGCACAATGTTAGATAAACACGTGACACTGAGCACTAGTATCAGCAATACGAAAGAGCAGTCATCGTTTTAATGTGCAATCAAACTTTACGTGATTTTATAAGTACTGTTCGTGTAGTTGTCAGTAATCGCTCGACGTTTGACGAGGAGGGCACCTGTGAACAGATTGGGATGTGGCCAGCAGTGATGATGGGTTCACTAATAAGTGAGTGCTCATACACGTATTAATATTGTATTATTAATTTTAAATTGACGCAAAAACTTGAGATGTTCATTCACGGAAATTTATAAATCGTTGGCTATGTTTAAACACAATCCATATTGACTAAGCACTTGTGCAGTGGAACAGGACGTGTCATCACGGTAAACGGATTCATAGAATTATACATGTCCAGAAATGGAAGAGTTTTATCCACCTCCGCTTCCACGGTGAACGGGATAGATGGATTTGTGAGTTGAGATTATTTAGACATTTATGAAGTGTATCTTTACCATGTGGCCCCAGACAATCAATGTGTCATCCACATATCGAGTGTACTTCAAGCTAGTGCTTTGCTTCAAGTCTTTGATGTACATATTTGAATCGCAGGAGCAAAGGAGAGCCAATTTCTGCTCCTTCCTTTCGTTTATAAACTCACCTTTCCACGAGAAAAAATGTGTTCTTTAGACATCTCAGTGGTCGTGGGATATCTTTGGGTAAACCTGTGTTCGTTACCATAATAAACAACACTAGTTCGTGCTTGACTGACTAACAACTCTCAACTAAAAATACAATTTAAAAACAAACTATTATCAACATGACGAACATTGAATAACCAACGATATGATATCAGTCCTATCTAACTTTACTGTTGCCCCACGTACAATCCCTGTCGATGATAATTGCTGAAGTGGAATCGCAGTTAGACATCTCCCACACAATCATGAGAACTTTGAATGTCTTAACGCTCCTCTGTGTTCTACCCCTGCAGGTCTGGTGATTGGGAACCTCCCAAGTGGAGGTGGATCGTTTTGTGAGTGGTTGCAGGGGCAAGGGGTCACCCTGAGATGCATCTACACGGGGTCACAGACGCCTGGATATAACCTGGTGGCACGTAAACGAAGACTCTTTATGAGAATCGCCATTGCCCTTCCAAGGGGCTACAGAATTACAATGACACAGACTTCTATGGGCGACTGAACTTCACGAACCTCAACTCTACACTGACGGACGGATCCATCCGCATTGAAGACCTGCGACTGAGGACGAGGGAAACTTCACCTGCGGCTTTGACACTCTTGATAACGAAACTCAAGCAACAATCAGCCTGACTGTGAACGGTGAGCCTTTCTCGTGTTCAATGTGATACAGTAACTTATCATCTTTTATTCATATCAGGTCGTGAGTTTAAATACCAGTCAGAGGAGGTAAGTTCAGCCCACCATTATCATCTCTCCAAGATCAGTAGAATGAAGTTAGAAATGTTTCCAGAGAAATGTGAATCCACCATCGTCTCATTAAATTAATAGAGATGTTCATTTGGGGGTTGGAGGCTCAAATGAGCTCGGTGTGTAACAACATACCACCGATGATATTGTTGGTGATTTCTGTTTTAGAATTGCAATTTGAACTTGCGTACTTATTTGTATGTAAGGGGCGCCACGGGGCTAGGAGATGTAACTTCCTCGCCTGTATACAGGAGGTTGTGGGTTCGATCCCGACTGACGTCTATTGTATGTTTGCGGGTTGCGGTGTCTCTCCCCGGAGTCGTGTGGATTATTTATCTGGGTCCCTTGGTTGTTCCTCCACATTTAGAATAAACATGTGTATAATATTTTGCTGCTCTAAATGTCCACATTCATTGAGCTATCATATGTGATAGTCAGGTCGCTTTGAAATAAGAACAGCACACTGGGCCTCACCTGGTAAATTAAGAGTTTAGTTTTCGTTGATTTTTTTGTGTGATTTGCCTACCTTTCCTGTACTTTGTTTTCCTATCGTGTTTTTGCATTGTTTTTTGTTGTAAATTTTTGACCCGATTCTACTGGAGCTCATCGGATTCCTCCAGAATGAATTCATATTCTGATTCTGAACTCGGGTCGCTGGGTTCACAGCGCAGCGCTGGCAACCACTACACCGCTATTCACCAACCACCTTTGTCTCACTAAAAGCCAGTGTTTCATGATTATGACCCACAACACGCGCACACCAAAAAAGCTTTGATGTAAAACCTCACACACTTTCAGGATAATGAACCCTTTACTTTCCCACTGATTCACTGCTTTCTCACAATGTGCTTAAGCATGGGACTGAAATGACCAGTAGTAGTTAGCAGTGTGTGTTTGTGTGTTGTTACTAATGTGGGGAGCGGTAGTGTTAGTGCGCTGCGCTATAAACCCGCCCCCCGAGTTCGATTCCGGCTCACGGCCAACACCAGTAACGATTATCTGAACCTGTCCTGGGCCTCCCCTAGGTCGACTCAGCCTCAAATAAGTACCTGGTGCGGTGCGTGCACATTGCCACTTGGGAGACAAAGGCGGCCGGGCGTGGTGTTGGCTACCCCCCCTTCGTGCACCGCGCTGGCCTTCATGGTGCTTGCTAACAACACTTGCGCCAACAATGTGAAGGCTATACGGGGGGATCTTTGTCCTTGTTGTAACGAGTGTGTGGCCGTCTTGTGTTGGCCCCAATTGACTAAATACGCAAGCACCGTTCGGTGTAAATAAGACAATACCTTACCATAGTCACGACAGAACCAGTGAGCAGCTCTGTGCTACCGTGGCTTCTCTGTGCTGCACAATACGGTAGTTTCAATAATAGCTCGATATTTGATGATGAGGGCACCTGTGAACAGAGTGGGATGTGGCCAGCAGTAAGGATGGGCTCATTAATAAGCGAGTGCTAATACACGTATTCAATATTGTATTATTAGTTTTAAACTGACGCAAAACTTCAGATATTCTTTGAAGGAAATGTTAAAAACCATTGGCTATATTCAAACAATCTCCATCATTATCTCAGTATTTTTTCCAGGTTGGAACAAGTAGCGGTGTTCCATCACCGTTAAATTATTCATTCGCATAACGTTGCCATTTGTCTGTATAGTATGTATGTTGAACTCCTTTAGCACCATACGTAGCCAACCGTGCTGGAATCGTGTCCCCGTACGGAAAGTGATACCATTGACTAAATGTTGCCCATGGAGGCATCTGAGATCTACGGTGGATGATGCAGCAGCACATCGCACTGCAAGTGTGCAATGGACTATTAAGTTCTCAGGCGCGTCTGAGTTAATGATGACGTCACCCTGCTCCTGCCCTATATAAGAACGGGCGACACAGCAGAGACTCACCATTCTGGCGAATTGCCCGATGATGCTGGTTGCAATTACCAGCGAAACGTCGTACTACTCAAATTGTAAATGTTGTGGTTTCACGCTTCAACACACCGGTGGGCTAAAGCAGTGAACTATTTCTTTTTGTCAACGTGACACTTTTTTACTGATTGGCCGTGTCGGGTGGTGGAGGGTTACGACACATTTATAAATAACGCGATCTAAACCCAAAAACGTTGATTATGGTCAGAACTGTCATGCTGGAAAGCTTCTGTCATGTGAATGTCTGGACGCTTTTAACAAATACAGACTTTCAGTTTATTTAAAATGTAAAAAAACATGTTGTAACATTTTCATTAAAATAAAGTTATTGAGTATAAAGCATTACTTGACGGATATCCCTCATATATCGTAAATGCCTTGGAAAACTTTGAGTATCTTAACACTCCTCTGTGTTCTATCACTGCATGTCTGGTGACCTTAGGAACCTCCCAAGTGGAGGCGGATCGGTTTGTGACTAGGAACAAGGGGCAAGAGGTCACCCTGAGATGCGTCTACACGGGGTCACAGACGCCCTTGAATATAACCTGGCAGAAAGTAAACGTTAACTCCTCGGTGGAAATCGCCATGGCCTCTCTCAGTGGTTACAACATTTTCAATGACACCGATCTCTATGGGCGACTGAACTTCACGAACCTCGATTCTTCACTGACGGACGGATCCATCCGCATTGAAGACCTGCATTTGAGCGACGAGGGAAACTTCAACTGCAGTTTTTCCACTTTTGATGACGAAGCTCAAGCAACAATCAGCCTGACTGTGAACGGTGAGCCGTTTTCATGTTCAATGTGATGGCAGTAACTTGTCGATCTTTATTTCACTGCCAAGTCGTGAGTTTTAATACCAGTTGGAGGTAAGTTCAGCCCACCAACTGCGCTCATCCGAGGTGTTGCTGATATTGGTGATATGAAGCATTATATTTATGATGAGTGTATTATTCTTGATTTGAAGCTTTCGTGACTGCAGGAATCCATATTCTTTGGTTCTTTAGGTAAAGTCATGTAGGTAGAAAAATAATAGATCACGACGTTTCGATTGCAAAACAAGCAATAATCATCAGGTGGGACAACCTTAGCAAGTTTTTTCTTATAATCTCACCTGATGATTATTGCTTTTGTTGCGATCGAAACGTCGTGATCTATTATTTTTCTACCTACGTGACTTTACCGAAAGAACCAAGGAGGATGAGTGTATTGTTGTATACACTATTACGAATACTTATTATGTAGGTTGGAGATGAATACAACATTATAACATGACTTCATGTTGTTATAATGGATATGCCCTTAGCAAATAGGAGATAGTGAATATTTGTCCATTCATATTTAAGAATTTACGTCTGAAATAAATGTTTTGGGAAACAACTTTGAATTAATGACATGAACTAATTGAAGAATTTAATAAAGAAGGCTACAGAGTTGGACTTACTTTAAAGACAGTAGACTCTCGATTCTCCGTGTGCGTTTTATCCGATTTGCCGATTAACCGCACACCTGACATTTTGACATGAATTGATAACGCATGGAACTTTCCTTAAGCCCAAATTAAAAATCTGAAAAACAGTTATACATTGTTATTCTTGAAAATGTTCATTACAAGTCGCGTTCTTAAACCGAACAAATATGTTGCTCCGGTTAGTTTGAAATCCACGTGATTGCATCTGCAGTACAGTGGTTGCAATATCGATACAACAGTGGGCTGAGTTTGATTGATTTTGATTGGCTGTGGCTCTGCTGTCATCCAATCAGTGGGCTGAATTTGATTGATGCTGATTTGCTGTGGCTCTGCTATTATCCATTTAGTGGGCGGACTCTTCGGCGAGGAAGCAAGAAATGTTTATCACTGAGCAAGCGCAGTGATAAAAAACTAAATTTTCTTAACTTAAACAATTATACCCATGTTCGTGGTTTTCGACATAGAGATCCGTGATTTCGAATTATCCGTGGCCATCCTCCCGTCATTAGTTCGGATAATCGAGAGTCTACTGTATAAATAAAAATCTGAATATTTATTTATACTGGAGGAATCCGATGAGCTATAAAGCTCTCTTTCACAGATGTCGAGTCGATATGAAAAACAAATATCATGCACAGCAAGTTTGCTAAGCAAATTAAAATATCTAATGCGAGGACACAATCGGACAATACATCCGAGTGCGCAAACCCAAGGCCAATTGTTGGATGCAGACTGGGATCAGAGTGAGGAAACAAAGAGGTGGTGAGAGAGCAGATTTGGAGTGAGCTTTTGGAAAAATGAAATTGATACAACAAAAAGCCCTATTCCAATGGAGGAGATGAATATGACAGATTGTTCTTTTTACGAACAGATTTTTTGCTGTAAAAATAGAAAAGTTTAAAGTGTGCAAAGACGCACGGGCAGGTGCATGCTTGGATTGATACCCTGAGAATCAGGAAGATACATGCACGAACTAGGGAACAAACACAAAGTAGTGAATCATATTTATCGGAAGTGGGCTTGGCAGGATAGGACGGTAGCTGCTGTTCGAGACTAAGTGGCAGCCAAAAAGAAGGAACACTCCCAAAAGGATGTGCACCACGGAGATGGAGTGATGGAATCATCTCGTGTGCAGGCGCTAGAATCAGTGGTTCTTAACCTGGGGTGCACGCACCCCTGGGGGTGCAAGATGCCCTTTCTGGGTTGCGAGAAATGGCCAGATTTTTTAGAAGGTAAATCATCGAAAACACAAATCAATCACGGCACGTAAGTACAACTTCCGTTTCATCAAACCCTATGTATTTATTAACATTACATATTTTGTAACGATCGAGAAACAACAGGGTGCAGGCTACAGTAAAATGTTATGAGCCACTGCGCTAAATGGATCGGTTTATAATACAAATAAACGTTTTGGATGGCGGCAGTTTGGGGAAGTCTTCATTCAGAAGCAGATGCCGATGACTTTGCACTAATGATGATGCGATGGTCTTATAATAGCGATATGAATATGGCACCATTATATAATGGCTAATATTTTTTAACGTAAATATAACGGATCATTATGGTGATTGTGCTCACGTTAGTAACCATGAGCCACAAATTCAAATTCTACATTCTTATGACGAAAATAACGAGGCCTCCCGTTATTGTCCCCTTCCCTTCCGTGCCCCAGTTCCCCCGAAGGTCTTCTGGAGTTGAGCCCATTCCAGTTGGTCGAGGGCATGGGCTGGTGACCGTGGCCACGTACGTCGCTCTGGGAGGAAAGCCCGCAGCCTCCATCACCTGGAGTGGCCTCGATCAAGGCAGCTCCAATGAGACCACAGAGACGGAGCCGGACGGAACGGTGACGGTGATGAGCCGCTACTGGCTGGAGCCCACGTACGAGAGCCACGGAGGATACTCATCTGCAGGGTGGAGCACCCGGCCTGGAGCGTCCTGTGGAGCACTCCAACACGCTCGACGTTCACTGTGAGTGGGGCACCGTGAAGGTTCAGGTTTGTTGTTGATCTCTATCCCGAATAAAGTAGCAGTGTGAGCCCATAGCCTCATCGTGCCAACCGCTGAATTGCAGAAACAGGTTGTCTGTTCGACTTTTGGCGTTGTCCTCTCGTCTACTTACACTGGTGGTGTCGCTGGTGTTGGCCAATTCGTTTTAAAGACAATATACATTATCAGAGCATGTTTGTTTGTATGTTTTAACACAAGTGTGTGCGGTTAATGCAGACTTGAATCCTCGCAAAAGCTATCTATTTGGTGTTTGAACATCTTAATAAACTCCTGTTTTATTTCAAGAAAAGATAAAACCTATTATTATTTTTCATAGGTTGTCATACGGCTGCGGAGATATGTGGCGGGCAGTGTCTGAAAGTCCATTGCCCTTTATTTCAAATTGTTTTATTGAAACAATAAACGCAGGCCTAATACAGCACGTTGCAAAGCGGCAATAACCAGGTGATATTATCGTTATCTAAAAAGCACCCCAACACGACTGATCTATTTAAGAGAAGCGGAGGGGGGGGGNTGATAAAGGATGGGGATAGGTGGGTTCAAATAGAGGGGAGGTGGTTGGGATAGGAGAGGGGGGNGTTAGACCAACTTGTGGAGGGAGATTCTGAGAAAAGTACTTTCCCTCCTCCAATCCGAACTCCTCTTCCACTAGGTCCTAGAGGTTTTTATTCAATAAAAAATTGGGTTCCCCTTTTTNCTGGCAACAAAACTGAAACCTTTTTACAAGGAATCATGTGTGCATTAACCACAATATACTTGTGGTCAAAATGCAAACAAAAACACACTGATAACATATCAGTTTCAAGGACAAGAGTGTGTTTTTTTTTTTGCACTTTGACCACAAGTATTGTGGTTAATGCACACATGATTCCTTGTAAAAAGGTTTAAGTTTGTTGCCAGAAAAAAGGGGGAAAACCCTATATATATTTTGGTACTGGCAAAGGAGGTCTAATGATGGTTTTATTCACCCTCTTTTTTGGTCCATGCCTCCTGGCCCCCTCATCATCTGGCTCGCTCACTTCAGGCTCTGTAACAAGGGGGGGCATCTGGCTTAAAATTCGATCCTCATTTCCCTTGAGCTTGTGACTCGGCTCTGTGTTCCACGCTCGCATGCGCGAGGAGAGTATTACACCACTTTAGGGGCCGTCCATAAATGACGTCACGCGATTTTTGACCCCCCCCCTCGTCACAAAAGGTCAGATATGACGTCAAAAAGCTCTGCCCCCCCCCAAACCATATTTCCATTTTGAAAAAAAACATGCTTCAAATCGCTTAACTATTGTCATTGTAGTGCGTATTTAATGTGGCGCTGCACTCTGATGTTGTAGGAGTGTTGTTATAACAATTATATTTATTTAAAGTTGCGCATTTTGATGTGACGTCACATTTCTCAAACCCCCCCCTCCCCTCGTCACACATCGTCACAAATGTCTGACCCCCCNTCCCCCAGGTGCGTGAGTCATTTATGGACGGCCCCTTAACACGTAATAGTAGTAGGCTTTCGACAAATATTATCCATGAGAGAGATGTTTGGGTTAGATCACGCTAGTATTAATGCATCATTAACCCCGCCACCACCGACACAGCCAATTAGTAAGGTTTGTCACGTAAATAAAACGTGCCAATTCGTTACTAGTTCAGCATACTGGTGCGTTGGAGAGTGAACCCACAACATTTATAATTCGAGTGACGTTTCGCCGGTAAGGCCATGCTACTCCTATATGCTGTCCGCAATTAGAGATGTGAACATTTAGCAGCACTTAAAGGAGCCTCGACTGACCTGTTGCCTCCCCCATTTACAGACAAACCCAGAGTGAGCATCGCCGGCTACCATGGCGATTGGTACGTGGGGAAGGAAGGAGCCTCGTTGAGTTGCGAAGCGGACACGAACCCCAGCATCACGCACTACCTGTGGCGCAGGTAAGCGACCGCAATAAGAGTGTGACGAAGATGAGTTCCATAACAATTGCTCCGTAGATGCTTTGCACCAGTAACGGAGCCCGCACTGGGTTCTGCATATGTATCGGGGTATCTACCAAGCCTCCCGATTGAATATGGCTAAATCAGACGCAGAGTCAGTACACCGCTGAGATCCTCAATCGAGATTTCAGATGCCCAAGTTTAATTTTACTTTAGGTTGCTTACAAGTGGACACAAACACACATTTTTGTTCAAGCAAAGTACCCTGTCGCATAATAAACCAGTAACTGGTCATAAACTAACACCAGCCGTCGGCTCAAGCGTCACAGTTGACAGAAGAGGGCTGTGTACGGGCGACTCCTCATACGACGCACCGTGAATGCGCTCCCGCGTGAGGCGAATGATACGTTAAGGCGAAAAACAATTTCACCGTAAATAATGTCGTCACGGTAAAGTCTGGCGAGCTACGATATACTACGACTACTCGGCACACCGCGCAGTGAGGTGGCGGGACAAATAAACCCAGGGCACGTCGCCACTTTACTGCAGTTTCGTGGATTGTATCGCTCAAGAAAGTAGTTAATCGTCGAGCGCTCAGACACCGCGTTATAATGGGGCACGTTCCATATTGTGCCAAAAGCGTTCCCTAATGGCAGAGCCGCGTTATAGTGTGAACACCGCCATGCGCCAAGCAAGAGCTTGTCCATATTAGTACGTGTTTAGCACTTAAGGGTAATAGAAAAGTTGATATTTACGCTAACCGTGCCCTCGGAGTAAACCCAATGTAGAACTTTAGGCTCTGGGATCGATGGTGAAGGCTCCTGCCCCTCCGAGACCGCCCTGAGACTCTCGTTGCTGCTCTGGCTGCCTCGGTGGTCCTTTGCCCCGTGATTGGTTCTGGTCTCGGGTTGTTTCCATCTCAGGCTCTGCCAGCCATGGTGTTGGCTCTCCCGCTCTCTCTCTCCAGATCTCCAATGCTTCCTTTCCGTGTCCACCATCGCTTCTTCCATAATCTACGAACGAATCTGTGCCAGTGGTCTTGAAATGCAGTTGTTATCGTCGAGTAAAAGCAATCAAACTCCGGGCAAAAATTGCTGCATCTAGGTTTAACAATATAGCTACTGGTTTTTGGACTGTAGCCAGTCATAAGCATCTACTCCATTATTTCTGCCAAATTCCCAGCCATATAACATCATTAGAATGTACCTAATTCACTATGTCAGTCACGATGAGATTCACTCTGCTTCTGAACAGACAATTGAGTAGATAACAAATAAAAAATGACATTTAATCTGCTGCTATTAATGCATACGAAAGAAGTCTTGCAGTCACACTTGTCTACATATATTAGCCCTTTCCCATTCTGATTCCATTCCGATGTATATAATCGTAACGGTATGTAATCGTAACGGTACGTCATTATACATGTACGTCATTGGAACGGAATCGGATGTACGATGACGTACATGTACGATGGCGTGCTTCTGATTTCGTTCCGATGACGTACATGTAGGTCATCGGAATGGAATTGGAAGTAAAAAGCCATGCGGTCGTGTCGCTACAGTTTTCTGCAGAGAGTACCAATGTCTTTTAAAATAGCAGCGCTACTACTACGCCTCTCTAAATAAAATTAACGCTGAACCCGCTCGCGCATTCCGAGATTCAGCGATGAATGGGACACCCACCCTGCAGCTTGCAGATGTCTGGGAATGGGGAAAATGGTTCACAGCTCATTCGAATTTCTCTTCGCAGTTTCTGCAGCAAGTGTAATCGCACGATGCTCACCGCGTGTCGTGCTCCCTGTGTTGTGGTGTGCTTGCTCTTAGGCAAGACGGCTCCATGCCCAACGGGATAGTTGTGAGCGGCAACTCATTGTCCTTTGAGCGGCCGCTAGTGGAGTCAGACTCTGGGTCGTTCTCCTGCTGGGCCAATAACTCGGTGGGCTGGGGCGAGGCGGTGGTTATCATTACCATTCAGCCAGGTACAACCACCGCTGCTATAACAACAACTACAGCCACTACGCCTGTGGCAACCCCAACAATACCAGGTATTCGCACGAAACTGACTTTCCTTATGTAGAAATCTCTCACTGGCACCAAAAAGTACAATAGATGGTTCCTGTTTCAGCACCAAAGCAGTTAACTACGGTGATGTCCATAGTGCTGGAATGTTCTCACCCTGTACGTGTGGGGTTTATCCAGACATTTACTCGCTGTAATAAATAATACTAAAGCTATATAGTATTTACTGGGTCAAATTTTGACGTGAAATAATGGCTCACCTACTCAAGTTGATGACCTCCGAGTTTCAAACACTTTCTCACAATATGCTCAAACTTGAGGATTGCAAATGACCAGATAACGGTGCACGTGTGTGGTTCCTATGTTTTTCCCAATTAGTTGGGACAATTATTCGCGCACCATTTGATGTGAACAAGACAACTGTGTATTTTATACACCGCAGCACTAGGCATAGAGATCAGTATTTGGACAGAAAATATAATGGGTAGGATTTTCTCCAGGCATGATCGTTCCTTTATCAGCTGCAAGAATTTTGCAGCCTGTTAGACAGTCCTTTGTAGAGGGCGCTGATATATATCACCAAGAAACCCAGCAACATTGAATGGGTCATATCCTGCTGATAAAAGGGTTGCTGGAAAACGCTGATGAAAAAACTAAACTATTTAAGAACTATTTTTTATTTTACCAGATAACGCCCACTGAGCTATATAGCTGTTTTTCAGAAGCGACCTGGCAATGACAAACAATAGCTCAGCGATGTGGCTTATTATCATGTGGAAATTATTAGCAGCAAAATACTCCAAACGCGTGATTCTAAATGCGGAGGAAAAAAAATGGAGGGCCCAGAGAAAATCCACACGATCACGCGGAGAGAGAGAGACATGCCAACTCCAAATATACAGCAGGTTTTCATCTTCTTGGTTCTTTCGGTAAAGTCACGTAGAATGGAAATAATAAAATAATAAAAATAAAACATTATAAAATACAATTCTCACGACATTTCGGCCACAATGCAAGCAGCCGTCCTCAGGTGAAGAACAGGTCTGTCGATAAGACGTGACTTTACCGAAAGAACCAAGAAGATGAATCCCTGCAGTCACGAAAGCTTTAAATTGAAATTTATACAGTAGGTGTTAGTGACGGGATTGAACCTACAACCTCCTATACACACACAACTCCTTTAAATATTACCGAGTGTGGGGAAACTTACGGATGTTGAACTTTGAGTCTGGCCTTACACAAGGAAGCAAAGGGACCTCTCTGTATCAATCATTCCACTGTCCGAACTGACCCCAGTTTATCACTTTGGGCAAATCACGACAGGTACTTTCCCAGGCTATATATTACACTTGGCCATTATCTACCTGAATCGTCCCACTGCGAGTGAAATCATGCCACTTCATACTTCAGCGATTCACAACAGCGCTGGCCTAGACTTGAGATGTTTGTTTGAGGTTTATTAAGAGAGCCCAACCAGTGAAAGTTTTTTGTATTAATATTATATATACACGACTAAACAGAGGCCAAATGTGTGGGTTTAACTTTTTTTTGTGGGCTATACCAAATGCATTTATTCATCATGAAGGTGCACATGGAGGTAGTGTAGAGGTCACAAATGGTTATAATTCACAATCTCATAGATCTGGTGAGTTAAGAAGAATTGACCGTGGTTAATACCAATAAAGGCTTTTTGTTAGAGCAGTGGTTCTTAACCTGGGTGCATCACGCACCCCCTGGGAGTGCTTGATGGCCTTCTGGGGCTGCAAGACATAGCCAGATTTTTTTAAAGGTAAATTATGGAAAACAAAGCACGGGCACTTAAGTACAACACTTTGTTTCATCAAACCCTATGTATTGATTAACATTATTTTTCTTATGATGAGAACCAAAGAGGGCCAGGCTGCAGTAAAGTTACGAACCACTGGTTTAGAGTATCTGGCTCAACGGCACCAGACCATTCACAGCTCCCAACTGGAAGCACATAGGTTTAATCCTGCTTATCAGTCGGTGCCTCTGGGGGAACGATCCTGTCATAGGAATGTGGAATTTGACACTGCCATCTCACAACGACTGACATGTGAAATAAGAGCTGCACGTGAAAAAAATAACGGGACTCTCTGTGAAGTGTACGTTTATAATGCATCTTATTACTGTAAAGGGATCTGTGGGGACTCACACCAGCCATGTTGCTGTCTTACAGGTGGTGGTGGTGAAGGTGGCGTTGAGCCCTGGGTCATAGCGTTGCCACCGTAGTGCCACTGATAGCATTAGTGGCAGCGGTGGGAGCCATTTACTACTTCTGCTTCCACAACAGGAAACCTCTTAAGTGAGTTTCTGACAAGAAAACGCGTATACAGTAGTCCCTCGGTAAACAGTGGCCATCGTTTAATGTTTTTGCGTTGAAGATTCGCCTCCCATAGGAGATCCCATGTTGATTAATGGTACGTTTACGTTGTTGCACGTGGGGTGCCAATTTCGGCCAATCAGAGCGCTTGTAAGTGGGGCTGAGCCGTGCCTCAGCCAATCAGTGACACGATATGAGCGTTTCACCTGACTGGCTTTGTTTAAGATTACGTTTTCTGTTTCGCAGAAATGTAATTCTATATTCTATTACAATTATTTCAGTTAACAGTAATTTTCGTGGAATGGATTAAAAACGTTACCATAGTAGATAAATACATATTTAATTAGAAATTCACGGAAACTGGATTCAGTCCCGTCCGTAAAATCCAACAAATCATTGGCGAAATCTTCTGAGAGAGTGACTCGAGTTACGTTGTGGAATCTTGCTGAAGTTGGGTTCCCCATTAATTTATATTTGAACCCATTTCACGTAACGACATTATCATATCCACGCCTATGGCTTCAGCCCCTATAGGGTGACATCACCCAATAGAGCTTAGTGACGCCATGAAACTAATACGGCATATATATACAGGGTGCTTCAAACATTTTTGTTTTAATTTGCAACAATGCCACAAGAAATGTGCCTCCGCTCTGGAAACCACCTGGAGAAGATTCCAGGCATGTGTTGACAATGACTTTTAAAGCTATGGCATACATTTGTTAACATGTTACAGTGTATTATCGTTCTTTTTCCATAAAAACGATAGTCCCATATAAGTGTAAAAATTAAGCACCCTGTATATATTCACATAACATTGATATTACGTGTTTCACAATCTGTAGGCGAAAGGATGATGGTGAAAATGATCAGCAAAGAGCTCCAGTTGAAATGGTAAGTGTTCATACACTGGAATGCCAAAAAAGTCCCATGATATAGCTGCTCACCCCGAGCTATAAATGTGATAATGGCTTGCCTTTGTACTGTTTGCCTTTTGGCGTTCTCTGGTCTGACACTGGTAAGACTAGCCATAAAGAAGGCTGTCTCTGGTGTAGGCCAATCCGTTTAAAGACAATGCTTGTATTATTATCAGAGCATATGTGTTTACATGTAGACCACAAGTACGTGTGGTTAATGCAGACTTGATTCCTTGCAAAAGGTTTCGATTTGGTGTTTGACATCTAAACGCAACTCCTGTTTTATTTCCAGAATGGGTAAAACCTATTATTATGTTTTATACCACGTTCATCAACACTGCCTGTAAGTTTGCGGAATGCCCTTGAAATAAAAAGAGCTTCTTAGCTCTACAGATTTACTCGATGGGAAATAAAATGGAAATTCTGATGAAAAGCTACAGAGGCGCCACGGTGGCTAGGAGATGTTAACTACCTCGCCTGGTTTACAGGAGGTTGTGGATTCGATCTCGACCCTGAAGCCGCCTGTATATTTGGAGTTTTCATGTCTCTTCCTCCCCATGGTTGCGCAATCTTTCCGTCCACATAGAATGACCATGCGTTTAGAGCATTTGGCTGCTATAAATTTCCACGTGATAAGCCACCTCACTGAGCTATCATTTGTGAGAGCCAGGTTGCTTCTGAAAAAGATCGACACAGCTCAGTGGGCCTTACCTGGTAAAATACAAAATAGTTTAGTTTCATAGTTTATAATTCAGAGCTGTCGAGTACAACTGCGAAAAAGCTGCACTTGTTGTCATGCCAAGACATTTCTGGCACAATCAGAATGATTCACCAGTTAAAATGGGTGGCTTCTACTCTCCAGGTCAACTTGCTGCTCGTCCTCTGCTTTGAAGAGCCACTTTTATTCCACGCCTTCAACACACACAACAACCGCCATTCTCCACTAAGTGGCGGTGTAATCACACGGTGCTTGTGCCAGGCTATGTGCACTTTGAGGTCACGTGAAGTGTCGAATGCCCGCTAGCAGGTCATTGGATAGACCCAGGTGCCATGGTTGACTGACTGAGATGACTGGCCGATGCATTACTGTGCCCCCTACTGTGCCAACACACACAGTACAACCACAAATACATTGAAAACATTGAACAACAGTGGTGCTACATCACTTCCTGCCATATGATTCTGTGACCCGATATTCCTGGAATGTCACTTCCTGGTGGATTAGTGCAATGCCATGGAGTGCTAGATCGGTTATGGAATAACAGTCATTGCCAATTGACTATAAGCAAGACCAACGCCTCCATCCCACTGTAGTTGAGCGAATTATTAGGCGCAATTTTACACGTAGGCTTTCACGACCGAATATTATTGTAAATAAATACAATTTTGGGTTACATCAGGAGCCTTTAGTAAGAGCTGATAATGCTGGATATTCTCCAGAAGAAAAACCTCGTATACAATTGTCACAATGTTGCTTGGGGTTTTTCAACGTTACGGTTTGCTGTTAACCAATATTTGCCAACGTGACAACTCGATTTGATTGGCGACCCGAGTTCTAGTCCCACTCACGACCAACACCGGTGACGATTATCTGAATGGGTCCTGGGCCTCCCCTAGGTCGACTCAGCCTCATTAGTACTTGGTGCGGTGTACTAACATCACCACTGAAGAGTCAAAGGCGGCCTGGCCTGGTGCTGGCCATCCACCCCTTTGTGCTGTGCCGGCCTTCACAAGCACTGCTCACTAACAGCACTTGCCTCCCCACTTGCGAAAGCTAAGGGGGGATCGTTGATGTTTTATGTGTGTGTGTGCGTGCGCATGTGCTCCCGTGTGTGTGCAATTGTGGGACTCTTGCACCGCTTCCGACAATCAAGCCAGCATCAGGATTCAAGGTAAGTGAAAATAAAACATTATTTTCCTATTCATGTTGCTGTGTTTTGTTTGAATTACTATAGAATATTTATGACAGATTGCATGCAAGTGTACAATATTTTTATTCATGAGTTTAACAATGCTTTACTTTTTGTGTTGAACGAACACACATCTTTTAACACTAATCGTATGTGCATTAAAATGCAGTACCATTATTGTGCCCGACTTACGAACGGACCGAAGGAGGAATGGAACCCTGTTCGTAAGTAGAGGACTTCATAGTACCTTTAATTTTTTCCCTCCCCCCTCTCAGCAGCAACACAAAGAGCATGCGTACGAATACATCGACAAGCTGCCACCCGGCAGTGCGGTGTTAGAACGGCCACCCCTTGGCAGTGCCACAGCAATGCCTGTATATGACGCTGTGCCTGAACAACTCTCTTCTTGGTATGTCCGAGCATTCAAGCGGTTTCTATATATGGCCGTCCATAAATGACGTCACGCACCTGGGGGGGGGCGGTCAGACATTTGTGACGATGTGTGACGAGGGGGGGGGTTTGAGAAATGTGATGTCACATCAAATGCATAATTTAAAATAAATATAGAATTGTTATAACAACACTAATTGTTATAACAACACTCCTACAACATCAAAGTGCAGTGCCACATTAAATACGCACCACAATGACAATAGTTTAAAGCGATTTGAAGCATGTTTATTTTCAAAATCGAAATATGGTTGGGGGGGGCAGAGCTTTGTGACGTCATATTTGAAGGGGGTCTGACTTTTTGTGACGCCGTGTGACGAGGGGGGGGGGTCAAAAATCGCGTGACGTCATTTATGGACGGCCCCTATGGACTTTAATAGCAGCCTTTCTTCTGTTTGTTTCGATGGTGAGAGCTCACCAAATGTGTGATTTGACGACTCACGGATGTATCATTTACAGTTAGGTTTTGTAAATAATTTGGTATGCAAGGTATTTAATTGGCACTCCATTGGCACTTAAGCTACTATTGTTTATTCTTCACAAGAACCGTAGATTATGCATACATACATATATACATACATTGCAGTCTCTAGCAATATGCCTGTGGGTTGTTGCCACGCTTAGGAAGCTCAACTCATCACTGGAAGGTTGTCAATTCAAATACTTTTTTTAAAGAGCTTTAGAGTTCATAGTTCATCCTCCAAGATAAATATACTGATCCTGAGTGGATAAAATAAGTATCACTTTGCGAGCTTCAGAATGATGGTGATTTATATCCGTGAAATATTGCTCGTGTTATAAATTGCGTTCTCTATTTACAAGTCCAAACAAACTGGCTACCATTTTCACGCCGAATGGCGATTGCCTGAAACTAGCGTAAGTCGCTTTTGCTGTAATTTTCTTGACTTAATTGCAAAAAATAGAATATATCAATGGTTTGCAGTACTGTACTTCATTACATTTTTACTAATGTCGGATATATACGTTGGCAATTGAAAGTGATACAATTTGACAACACAGTCAGGGTAGAAGTTGACGTGGTTATTTCTCCAAAGAAAATTATAGCGGAAGACAACACACAATCACGAGCCACTCATACTCCCTGTGTTGTTATGCAACTATTAAAATAACTATTTTAATTCATTACCTTTTTAAAAAAACGTCACTCTTTCAGGAACCCACGCAACATCTGGATGAGAGAATAATGAATTCTACTGAAACGGTGGGTGAATTTATTTTTCTGCCTGCCTCTACAGTGAATATATTTAGAAATGTCGAATGTCGTTGAGATCCTACCTGTTTACACATTGAACGCAGCTACATTGCATCCCATGTCTCTTACTAAATACCTCGTGAATCCTATAATGCGTTTGCTCTCTCTTGTATTCACCGTGACAAAAGTGTTCAGGCTTTTGAGTTTGGGTCCGTGCATAAGATGCTAAGAATTTCACGTGAGTAAGTTAGCCAGATGGAGGGTCGGGAGACAGGGACCCAGGATGAGGGTATTACCCCTACAGACTAGACGGGAGCTGGACTCGGAGGGGTGGAACGAAAATACATTCCGTTCAGGTCGCCTCTTGTGTTTTCCTTTTCTTTATGTCAGGCGCACTTCGATTATATCCCTCCCTTCCCTTGTCATCCCCTCCCCCCAGTACTAAAAAGAAAACTACTTTACCCCTATTTGTGGGACCCCGTCTGGTTTGGGGCAGTGGGGTGTCCACTCCCCATCTTTCTATCCCCTGTTTGTCTATAACCGCTTTAGTTTATGTTGACGGTTTGTGTGTACGCGATGCAACGCCCTCCCCCACCCCGCGCATTGCCTCAAATACAAAATAATATTAAACTTGTAAACGATATAAAGTTCACAAACAATTACAATTTCATTGTCAGGATCGGATATGCAAGTTATACGTTTCTATTGAATTGAAAACATTCGTGCAGAATGGAGGGGGTCAGGTTATTGAGACGGGCATTGGGATGTCACCCAGAGTCCAGAAACCACGGGAAAGATTGGAAAGCAGGATAGATGGCAGGGCACAGTACGAGCAGAACTTGCAGGTTACGTGTTCACTGCGCAACAGCTGATGTATTTGGTAGCGAGAGAGAAGCGATGCCAAATAGTGCTGACATTACTATTAAATTATCTTCCTCAATACTCTTTGGTTCTTTCGGTAAAGTCACATAGGTATAAAATAAAATAAATCACGTTTCGGGCGCAACATAACGTTTCGGGCGCAACACATCATCAGGATGATGGACATTTGTGTTGCGCCTGAAACGTCGTGATTTATTTTATTTTCTACCTACGTGACTTTACGGAAAGAACCAAAGAGTATGGATTCCTGCAGTCACGAAAGCTTCAAATCTCTTCCTCAATGTTTTGGCGATTGTGGCTCTTAACTTTGATATGCCTACCAACTCTCTTACAAACTAAGTAGACTAATTTCCCCTTGAAGCTGGTGTAACCAGCAGTCACTTTTGAGTCGTCGCTTCCTTGCTCTCTTGCCGGGCAAGGTTTAGTCTGTTCTATAATGCGGTAGTAGTTGCGTTCCTGAAAAATTCCGCGTTATGTAAAGATCACGTTAAAATAAATAATACATAATATAGGAGAAAAGCGCAGTCCTGCAATAACACGTGTGATGCGTACGCATTACGAAGAAAGACCAAGGCGCGTGGGTAGCATCTAGAAGAATCCAGCAGCATCCCACCTTGTGCTCGCGTGATGCAGTTCCATTCATTCGATCGCATTATATATCCATTTAACGTTATATCCAATTCGCGTTACGAAAACAACACGCGGCGTTATATAGAACAGACTAAAAGCCTGACATGCCAGATTTGTTTAAAAGATAAATAATCGAAACACAAATTAAGGGCGGGCACATAAGTACAACTTACTTGGTTTCATCAACCTATGTATTTATAAACATTATAAAACATTATAATGAGTGCGAACTAAAGGGGTGCAAGGCTGCAGTAAAGGTGAAGAACCACTGGTAGAGGATGGAGTGGTCACGACAGATTCCTTAATTTCCCGACGTGTTTCATCAGGACCTCACTTTTGAGTCTGACTTGACCTAGAGGAAGCTCGGGATGAGTTCAGATGCCGCTGACTACTGATATTTTCCATAGATAGGGATTTAACTTAGGCGAATATGATTGTAGTGCGGTTTGTGGACTATCACACCACTGCATGGACACTCATAAATAATGCTGACTATGTGGATAACATTTGATTTTAAAACAACTATTCCAAAGTATATTGTGTCTTAATGCAATGCCTAATCGTGTCCTTTCCACGAAATCTCCCATTGCAGAGGCCACGAAACGAAGAGGCCAGTAGTTACTACGACGTAAGAACTTCACACACAATGAGAAATGTGTTCACTAAGGATGACTTGGAACAATGTAATAGAACTATATGTCGATGGACTGTTGAAAATAATGCCAAAGCCAAATGTTAAAGTGTCTCTGCTCAAACAAGTGCATCGGTGATGAACTTCATTGCTGGCCCGAGTCAAGTGGTCCCAATTCCACATTGCTTCGTGTGTATGTTGAGCTTATTTCGCACCGTACGTAGCCAACCGTACTAATCGGATGTGCAGGGAAGGACAACAAATTAACACGTGAAAAACTATTCTAAAGAAACGAGTTTTCATTCTAGATGATGTAAAAGTTCATAGCTTCCAGGGGCTTCCGAATAACACCTGCGACACTGGTATAGATCGGAGCGCAAGTGATGAACCTGTAAAGGTCTAGAGCAGTGGTTCTTAACATGGGGTGCATGCACCCCCTGGGGGTACGAGATGCCTTTTCTGTGGGTGCAAGACATGGCCAGATTTGCTTAGAAGGTAAATAAAATACAAATTAAGCACGGGCACATAAGTACAACTTACTTTGGTATCATCAAACCTATGTATTTGTAGTGGATTCAACTGAGTCGCAGACATACTCCTTGGAGGCAACACATTTATTGATACCAACACAAAGGGTAACTGCCCTTTTACCAAATAACACCCTATGGTGGACGACCACCAGGCTAATTACACTGGGAGTGGCTACAACGGACAGGACCCTGGCTTGGGTCCAGTTCCACGTGTTGGTGAATCTTCTCGGACGTAGAACGTAGAGCGTAGATCTTCAGGATAACAACAGCAACACTGAATCCCGGTCCCTCTGGGGACCCGGTTTATATACTCCCTGGTCGTGGCTGGCTCCGCTCTTGGCCACGGCCACCTCGAATCCTCTAGCAGGATCTCGCCCGACACGTGACCACCCTAGCCCCCACTTGGGGCACCTGTGTAGACTTTACCCGTCACGTGCCTTCTAGGGTCAACCAGAGTGCCATGGCCTACATTAACCCCGTTCATGGCCGGCACTCTCACACCCCCCTCCTATAGGGACAGCACTGCACTGGTGCCACTCAGCGCTCTCTATCAGCGCTCACCGAGCCCCTCTAGGGCTGGTACTACACCCACGTATACGGGGTGTCCGCGATGGAATTACATCGCACGCCGTGCCTCGCTAGAGCTGGCATTACCCAGTGACATCCACGATGTCGCTACATCCGTGACGTCCGCAATGTCACAACATATTTATTAACATAAAACATTTTAACGAGTGCGATCCAAACGGGTGCAAGGCTACAGTAAAGGTTAAGAACCACTGGTCTAGAGGATGGAGTGGCCACGACAGATTCCTTAATTCCCGACGTGTTTAATCAGGACCTCACTTTTGAGTCTGACTTGACCTAGGGAAGGCTCGGGATAAATTCAGATGCCACTTGTACTGATATTGTTCCATAGATAGTGACTTAACCTAGGCGAATATGATTGCAGTGCGGTGTGTGGACTAGCACACCACTGCATGGACACGCAAAAATAATGCTCACTGCATTGATAGCATTTGATTTGAAAAAACTTCTGTTGCAAAGTCCATTGGCTCTGAATTCAACACCTAATTGTGTCTTTTCCGTAAAATCTCCCATTGCAGGTGCCACGAAATGACGGGGCCAGTAGTCTCTACGAGGTAGAGCTTCACACACAAAGATAAATGTGTTCACTGAGGATGACTTGGAACAAGTAATATAACTATATTTAGATGGACTGTTGAAAATAAGCACTGCCAAATGTTAAAGTGTCTCTGCTCAGACAAGACATTGGCTCGGTGATGATCTCCCTTGGTGGCCCTGAGTCAAGTGGTGCCAATTGTACGTTACTTTGTAGGTATGTTGAACTTCTTTCGCGTACCGTACGAAGCCAACCGTGCTAATCGAGGTGCGGGGGAAGGACAACAACTGAACACAACAACAAGCCTTCTTAATTAAATGAGTTTCCAATCTGATGATGATTTAAAACTGACATAGCTCCCAGTAGCTTCCTAATATCGTAAGAAACAGCACATTCCAGACAGGTGCAGAAGCAGACATCTTTTTAGGTGTTCTGTATATGTGTTTTTTGTGTTTAAATGTATTTACTTCATGAAATTGGCATAAGTAACCATACAAATAGACAAATTGTATCCTACAGTATAACGTATACGTGATGTATATACGTGCAGTATTTTAATTGTTTAAGTTGTAGTTAGTGTATAATGTACTGTATATAATATTTGACACTGAAATCAAGCGTAGCGAGACTGGTGCATGGCCTTTGGAGCGGTTTCACCAGATCGGCCGGGACCGCCAGATATTGTTGCATGTTGGAAGCCGGATAATGGATGATTTACTATATTTTATCGATGTCCCACTAAATGAGAATGCATGTGCGTTTTTTTCATTATTTTGCAGCTTCTGAAGCTGCCTGCGGAGAACACCTATGACAAATTAAGCCACCCCACGCACACAACGCCTGAAACTGACCACCTCGGAACCACACGCGCGCGCTTACAATGACGGCATGGAATTCAAAACTCAAGAGCACGGGGTTCAATCAGAGGTTACTGTGAGGGTTGCTAATGTTTTATTTGGGAGAGAGAAGGGTTCGGATCCATTTATCTCCCATGCAATTTCCTCAATATTTTGTATAGGGCACCAATGCGGATTTTTTTTTTAAACGTTCTTTAACGGTAACGGAAAGAAGTACAATAACTGGATCCAGAATACAATAAATCTTTACAAGATTTGGAATGTATTAATTATGCCTTGATTCGTTATTGACACACTATGCACGAGAACGTGACCCAAGTGTGGTGGATAATAATTTCTTGACAACCAAGTACAGCCAACTCTTGAAAACTCTCGGCAACAGTGACAGCAGCACACATTTGTGTAACCTCGTAGTTCACCAGCTTAACACAGTGGCCAGACGTGTCGACAATTACAAAATGCCGCGGCGACAAAACAGATGAAGGACACCGCGACAACTGTTCACACCAACCACGACACACAGTCCACTCGAGGCAATGCAGCACAAGCCCAGGGTACGTAACGGCAATCTCAGGGCGACATTCCCGGGAATTGGTCAGCGCTATCAACAACGCTCTGAGCAACTCAACGCAATGACATTCCTGGAATTGGTTGGCGCTCTCACCGCTCTGAGCAACTCAACGCTACGGCATTCCCGGAATTGGTTGGTGCTCTCAACAACGCTCTGAGCAACTCAACGCAGCGGCATTCCGATAATTGGTCGGCGCTATCAACAATGCTCTGAGCAACTCAACGCAGCGGCATTCCCAGGAATTGGTCGTGCTCTCAACAACGCTCTGAGCAACTCAACGCAGCGGCATTCCCAGGAATTGGTCGGCGCTCTCAACAACGCTCTGAGCAACTCAACGCAATGACATTCCTGGGAATTGGTCGGTGCTCTCAACAACGCTCTGAGCAACTCAACGCAATGGATTCCGGGAATTGGTCGCGNTATCAACAACGCTCTGAGCAACTCAATGCGCAGCATTCCCGGCAATTGGTCGGCGCTCTCAACAACGCTCTGAGCAACTCAACGCAACGACATTCCTGGGAATTGGTCGGCGCTCTCAACAACGCTCTGAGCAACTCAACGCAGCGGCATTCCCAGGAATTGGTCGGCACTATCAACAACACTCTGAGCAACTTAACGCAGCAGCATTCCTGGAATTGTTTGGCGCTCTCAACAACGCTCTGAGCAACTCAACGCAACGGAATTCCCAGGAATTGGTCGGCGCTCTCAACAACGCTCTGAGCAACTCAACGCTGCCATTCCGGGAATTGGTCGGTGCTCTCAACACGCTCTGAGCAACTCAACGCTGCGACATTCCCGGGAATTGGTCGGTGCTCTCAACAATGCTCTGAGCAACTCAACGCAGCGGCATTCCCGATAATTGGTCGGCGCTATCAACACCGCTCTGAGCAACTCAACGCAGCGGCATTCCCAGGAGTTGGTCGGCGCTCTTACCGCTCTGAGCAACTCAATGCAGCGGCATTCCAGGAATTGGTCGGCGCTCTCAACAATGCTCTGAGCAACTCAACGCAGCGGCATTCCAGGAATTGGTCGGCGCTCTCAACAATGCTCTGAGCAACTCAACGCAGCGGCATTCCCGGAATTGGTCGGCGCTCTCAACAATGCTCTGAGCAACTCAACGCAGCGGCATTCCCAGAATTGGTCGGCGCTCTCAACAATGCTCTGAGCAACTCAACGCTGCGGCATTCCCGGGAATTGGTTGGCGCTCTCACCGCTCTGAGCAACTCAACGCAATGACATTCCCGGAATTGGTCCGCGCTATCAACAACGCTCTGATCAAATCAACGCAATGACATTCCTGGGAATTGGTCGGCGCTCTCAACACTGCTCTGAGCAACTCAACGCAGCGGCATTCCCGATAGTTGGTCGACGCTCTCAACAACGCTCTGAGCAACTCAACGCAGCGGCAGTCTCAGTCACTGATCGCCGCACGCAGCACCGCACACAGCGACTCTGCACGCGCCAGTCCCGGGCACCGGTTAGCCTCGCAACAACGCTCGGACGACCTAACCGCAACAACAATCCCGGTCACTGGCCCACACGACAGCAACGCCCCACAGCAGCCAGCCCCCCGTGGAGCCCTTGACCGCGGTGAATGCCGACCGGTCCCGGCGAACGCCAAACACACCGCCGCTCACTTTAGTCCACAAATTTTGTCCCGCCTTCGCAGCCTCTGTCAATGAATTTGGCTCGTCCAGCGCCCCATAACTCAATTTATATCCATAATGGAGGTTTTTTTTTGGGTTAGATCGCGTAAGTATAGAAATGTGTCGTTAAAACCCGCCACCACCCGACACAGCCAACTAGTAAGGGTTGTCACGTAAACAGAACGTGGGCAATTCGTCACTAGTACAGCACTAGTGTATAGTGTAGTGTATAGTATTTTAGTGTATAGTGTAGTATACTAGTACAGCACACCGGTGTGTTGGAGAGTCAAGCCACAACATTGACAATCATGTATAATGTATATCGTTCACACAGCAACGAATACATTTATTTTTACGCATTTGAAAAGCTTCCCTTCTACGGCTTGAAACGTTTCTGCATATTTCTTGAAATTAAATGTTTGCTGTCTACCGAGCAGAAGGTTGAAGGATGTTATATACTGAACATATTTTTAAATGTCCTCATGTGTGCAACCCAGTTCTGTATGCAGTTTAATTATGTGTGTAGGTAAAAAACACTTAGGGGCCGTCCATAAATGACGTCACGCGATTTTGGACGATTTTTTACACCCCCCCCCCCTCCCTAGTAACATGGCGTCACAAAAAGTCAGACCCCCCTCAAATATGACGTTACAAAGCTCTGCCCCCGCCCCCCCCCCAAAAAAAATAAAACATGCTTCAAATCGCATTAAACTATTGTCATTGTAGTGCGTATTTAATGTGGCACTGCACTCTGATGTAAAAGAAAACATGCATTAAAAAGTATATTTAATTAAGGAGAACGTGTTTATATTTATTTAAAGTTGCGCATTTTGATGTGACGTCACATTCATCAACCCCCCCCCCTCCCTCGTCACACATCGTCACAAATGTCTGACCCCCCCCCCNACCCTAGGTGCATGACGTCATTAATGGCGGCCCTTAGCTAGACTTACCTCTGAGCAGGTGCGCGCAGAGGCAGAACGGTGTCGTTTGAAATTCAAAGCTTCTAAGTGTCTCTCGAAATAAACGTGCAAAAGTGAACAATCGCCATACGCTGTCTTTATTATCCGACTCTTAAGCAAAGCCATGATGCACAACACGCAGAAACATGCAATGCTGCATACATTGGCTCGCATGTACAAACGTTACAAGCACTTGGTGATACAAATCGAATAGAAACACAATGAAGCACACGAGTAGTGATTTGAAGCTTTCGTGACTGCAGGAATCCATACTCTTTTGTTCTTTCGATAAAGTCACGTAGGCAGAAATAAAATAAATCACGTTTCGGGCACCTGAAACGTCGTGATTTATTTACCTGCGTGACTTTCCCGAAAGAACCAAAGAATACACACGAGTAGTGCTTACTGCATAAACTTTAATATAAAAGATAGAAAAAAGCTATTATTTCACTTGATGACGATTGCTTGTGTTGCGATCGAAACGTCGTGATATTTTATTATTATTTTATATCGACGTAGCTTCACCGAAAGACCCAATGAATATGAATTCCTGCAGTCACGAAAGCTTTCAATCAAGATTTAATATAAAAACCGAAAGTTTAAGATAACATTGGACATTGTTACTTATCACGTAAACTTTGTGTACTATTAATTCGGAAACACTGTAATATATAAAGGGACACAATAATGCAGTCACTTTCCGTGAAGTTTAGCTTTTAAACATACGCAAGAATCAAATTTACATCAAATAAGCCTAAAAGCAAATATTAAAACTTAAAAATCCCTGTCTAAGAGCGGGCAGCGGCATGAGGCAGCGTTGCGTGGGAAACTGCTGGAACTTGGACATTTGCAATTAATAATATTCAATTCATTTTCAAATGTTCCAGTTACATTTTTCTAATTTCGCGGGCAAATCGTTCAGCAGAATCAACAACAACCACGTATAACCAATGCCAACTATTCATTCGTGGGTCGAGATGGTCACGTGATGGCCACGTGCACCTGTTGTCTATATTCTTTATGAATCTTTGGCGCTTAATTATCTACGGCTTTACGAAGCCTTAACGAGCTGAATTTTCAACACAGACTCGCCGCCTAGTGGGACAATTCGAGATTTCATTTTTAAAAAGAACCGTCCCAGGTCAAAGGAGCATAGAGACCGTTTCTCAATCCACTGCTGGATGAGGGCTTTCCAACGCCGTGCTGGTTGTGGAGGCCGTTTGACCATACTTCACCCCGGCTGGTCAGTGGGGATTGGTAAAGGCGGGCAGCATAGACGTACAGTACAACTGGATATAGACACAGTGGCCACGCAGCCCATTGACAACCTATTTGTGCATGTAGGACACCATCATGGANCTATCCAAGCTGCACCTGCTTGGCTTTAGGTCCGACCACATCGGGTGCATCAAGGCGGTGTTTGTATACGTTGAGGGTTATAGTCTATCTAAGTTACCACGGTGGTGAGATGTTAACTACCTCGCCTGGTATACAGAAGGTCGTGGTTCGATCCTGACTCTGATGCCTGTATATTTGTAGTTTGTATTTTCTCCCTGTGGTCGCACGGATTTTTCTCCCGGTCCTCCGGTTTTCCGTTCACTTTTAAAAAACGTGCTTCCAGTATTTGGCTGCTATAAATGTCCACATGGCAAGCCACTCAATTGAGCTTTCATTTGTGGCCAGGTCGCTTCTGAAAAAGAACTAAATAGCTCTAGTGGGGCTTACGTGTTAATATAAAATAGTTTAATAGTTTAAATAGTTTTACGATAAAACATAGGTGGTTTCCTCTCGATATGTTTAATTTGCTTAATGCAAGCCGCCCAGTGTTATTTAAAACATCAAATTTGATTAATTCTGTGGTCAAAATAATGTATTTATACTTTTGAGTGCAAATAATAGTGTGAATTAAATTTGTTTTCCTTTGGCAAAGCGCTGTTTATATTTCAGTCCGCTTTCATCAATTATTATAGCACATTGGTATCCGAAATATGGGGGGTGGGGGTTGGGGTATTTTACTCCCATTAACTGCTCCCCCCCCCCCCTTACCTCGTAACCTCGACGACCTCGGCTCAACCCCTGGGCGTCAGCATTAGTCCACACCATGACAGTCACATTTATCCGGCCATGGCGACACACAAAGATCCCCCGTAAAGCCAGACTGTAGGGCAAGTGCTGTTAGCGAGTAGCAGCTATGAAGGTCGTCACGGCACACGAGTGGGTGGGTGGCCAGCACCACGCCAGGCCGCCTAGTGGCGATGTTTACACATCGCAACCAGGTACTCATTTGAGGCCGAGTCGCCCTAGGGAGACCCATGACCGTTTCAGATAATCCGTCACTTGCGTTGGCCATGAGCGAGAATCGAACTCTGGAAGCTGGGTTCTTAACGCAGCACACGAACTTGCTACGCTACCGCTCCCCACTCCCACACACACAGACACGCACACCTGTAATTAATCAGCACTTGAATTATCTTTGGATCCCAATGGGATCATGTTCTGTGAACCTTTTAAGTCTTTGGAGGATTACTAAGTTGCCGGCATTTACAACAGTACAGCGAATAGGTTGCTGACATATCCGTGTAAAGTTTTATTTTTTTAAAGTGTTGCTCTTACAACCCGTCGGAAAATACCGTGTCACATTGTTTACTTGCGTGCGCTTTCGGATTGTATCCGCACATAGCATTCAAGTACCATCATCCACCTTCAAGAGACAGCTCACGGCTCTCAGCCGTTCAACCCGTCTAGGCCTTCAATCTTCCAGGCACTCGCCCGTTCAGTGCCTCGTCCGTTCAGGCACTTAGGGGCCGTCCATAAATGACGTCACACACCGAGGGAGGCAGAGCTTTGTGACGTCATGTTCGAGGGGGGCTCTGACTTTTTGTGACGCCGTGTGACGAGGGGGGGGGTCAAAAATCGTCCAAAATCGCGTGACGTCATTTATGGACGGCCCCTTATCTGTGGAGGTCAGGGTCGGCAACCAAAATAACTATAGCATTTTTTTCTAATTCGATGTAAAAGCAGCTCAATGCACTGTGTGGTGAATAGGAGACGTTGGTGGTCCTCCATAAATAACGTCATGAAGCTGCAGGTCCTTAGAGCGTTGCAGGCACATCAGGAGCCGCTTGTTGTCGACCCGTTCAGGCATTCACCAGTTCAGGCACTCACTTGTTCAGGCCGATGTACCAGGGACTTTCCTTCACGTGTTCAGGCACTCACTAGTTCAGGTCATCACCGATTCAGGCTCTGTGAACCGGGGACTTTCCTTCACCCGTTCAGGCACTCACTAGTTCAGGTCCTCACCGGTTCAGGCTAATGTCCTTGGGACTTTGAGCTGTGGCTCACCAGTTGCCGAGTTCTTGATCGAACAAAGAGTCCGATTTAACAGAAATAAATGCACGTTTGTGAATATTTTGTTTATATCTTTTTTTTATTTGTTAGAATATCCCGAAGATTCACTCCTCTTGCGGGAAGCTTCTTTCAGGAACCAAATCAGTTCTTTGAGAGGCTCCGAGCACGTGGACAGAGCGCCGACTAAACATCAGTAGCGATACAATCCCAAAACAAATCGTACATAGCTATAGAGCAGATATTAATAAAGCCCTTATCATAATTCTAACGTAAAGAAAGAAAACAATCTTAAGAAAAGATTCCACGAAAATATTTCCCAGAATTGAATTCCCCGCCCCCCCCCCCCCCAAAATACATAACACTTCAAAAACTGTGAAAAATTTTAGTTTAATTTTTTTCTATATATATAAAATTCTCTGCTGAAGTTAGAAATTCAATTTTGTATAAGCATAACCTGGGGGAAAACTGCTGCACCCCCAAAATATTAAAAAGAAGCAACTTTCAAAATGTGAAACAACTTGTTTTGTGCATCACCGGTGGTAAAATGCAACGGTCAACGTCAAAATATACAGCATTAGAAACGCACTTCGCAATACAACATTTACAGTCTTTAAGACCCAACAATCCAGCGTAGAATACTGCAAAAAATATGCAAAACGATGACAACATTTGACGTAATCACTCGGGAACGTGCCTGACCACCTCGGAAGCTCATGACGATTTGAGATGCGTGAACCACAGTGCTGTTAGCGATCACCTATTGCAAACCCGCCACAGCGCTGGGGAAGAGGTAGTGTGGTGCTGGCCACACATCCACTACATGCTCAGTATCGTTATTCTATGTTACTAGCTTTAACTACCCGGCTTCGCCCGGGACTTGAATTCACCACGCCGGCCGCCTTTGTCTCCCCAGTGGCGATGTTCACACACCACACCAGTTTGAGGCTGAGTCGACCTAGGGGAGGCCAGTTCAAATAATCGTCACTGGTGGTGGCCGTGAGCGGGAATCGAACTCGGGTCGCCGGGTTCGTAGCGCAGCGCGCTAACCACTACACTACCGCTCCCCCACACACACACATACACGCGCTTGCTGCAGACACACAACTTTAGGATGCGTACGGCAGTAAACGACTGTAATAAAGCAACGCGCGCGAAGAACGCCTTAGACTGCAACACATTTGTATGGCACTTTACTCGCGGAGGGTTGGGGGGGAGGGCGTGACTGTCAGCGCAGCGTGATTCCGCGCGGGTGACATGACAAATGTGACGTCACAGCTCACTGCCGTGCAAAATACAAAGTCTATTTTTATAATTTTTGCATGGTGTACAGTCTGGAAAGTACCCACATGCAAATTTCAAGTTTGTTGCATGTCGGGAAGTATGCTAAACATTTCGAACAGACACACAACAAATTTCCCTTTTATATATAGATTGATGATTTATAGCGTGCAACTTCGCTCAAGGCGCAGTGCAAGGGCAGAGCAGTGAGCGACCGTAACAGAGGCGGCACACGTGGTGGCTCACGAAAGGTGCGATATGGGAGGAACGCGACGGAGTGGAGGGGAGAGGAAGGGGATTGGGCACTGGAGGAAGAGTTGAGGCTTGGAGAGAGGCACGGAAGGTAGGTTAAGGAGAGCGACTGCTTAATGTACAGGGTAAGTCGATTCCAGTGGCGGGTGTACACAATGTACCATATACTCGTCGTACAGGGTCGTGGCGATATAGGGAGGGCCAGAACCCAATGTTGCAATGTCATTGATGTGCATCACAGCACCGTTATCTATTCACCATGCCACCACTCCACGCACTACACAGTGTTGTACACACAAAGACCCTTCATTTCACCCGATAGATTACAGTAGCAAGTTCTGTGCAGTGAGAGCCTGCACCTCCGATTTGCACGGTTGGCTGCGTACGATGAAAAGTTCAATATACATGCATACGTCCCATGTAGCATGCACAGGCTGTCGGAGAAAGTGCTGTCAGCTACCACACAAAGACAAAGATCCCCCTTAAAGCAGTTACCGAGTGCCACCGATGAAGGCTGGCACAGCACACGGGGGGAGGTAGGTGCCCAGTACCACCATGCACGGCCGCCTTTGTCTCCCCAGTGCTGATGTTTACTACACACTGCACATTTAAGGATGAGTTGACCTATGGAAGACCCCAGAGCAGTTGAAATATTCACCACTGTTATTGATCATGATGCAGTGTGCTAAGCGCCACCGCTTCCCATAAGCACACAGAGACATATACAGTATATACCCACAGACAGAATACAAAGATCTCCCTGTGTAGAAAACTCAGGCTGTTGGGACAAGTGCTTTCAGCCAGCACACAAACACATACACAGTAGACTCTCGATTATCCACATGCGGTTTATCCGATTTGCGGATTAACCGTGCATCCGAGATTTTGACGTAAATTAATAACTCATGGACTTTCCCTTCAGCCCACATTAATAATCAGAGGTGTAGACTCGAGTCATGTGACTTGGACTCGAGTCAGACTCGAGTCATGAATTTGATGACTTCAGACTCGACTTGGACTTGCATAACAATGACTTTGTCCCACCTCTGAGGTGTGGACTCGAGTCATGTGACTTGGACTCGAGTCAGACTCGAGTCATGAATTTGATGACTTCAGACTCGACTTGGACTTGCATAACAATGACTTTGTCCCACTCTGTTAATAATATAAAAACAGTTATACATTGTTATTCTTGGACATGTGTACTGCAAGTCACGTGCTTAAACTGAACAAATACAGACGACCCCTGCACCTACGGACCTAATCGGTTCACGGACGACCAGTCGCAAGTCGAGAGCCGTCGTAAGTCGAATCCTTATCTCGCACAAAACGCAATGTTATACATTGGGGTTCCATTCCTGGAAACCCGTTATATGCTGTAACAATACCCAAAATTGACCGTGAAAATAAATGAAAATAACCCTAAAAACATTGTAACAACATCACTTTTACAAACATTTAAGTAAAAACAAACACATTTCAAACTTCGTAAGTACTTTTCTGCATGTGCACCAAATTTCCTCTTCTCAGACTTAGTAGCCAAAGGTTAAAATATTTCGAAATCTGAAGAAAATTTAAAAAGAGAGACGCCACTGTGGTCACTCTAGGCCAGGGGTGGGAACGTCCAGCCCGCGGGCCATATATTGGTCTGCCTGCCCTGCCAAGGCAACCGCAGGAGGGACTCGAAATTCAATAAATCTAGGAGCAATCCTGGAAAAGCAGCTGCGAGTAGCAACATCATCAATACCAGCTAACATCACACGCCTCACCAAAGCAGTTCCAGCCATCGCATTAGGGGTGAGTCAATAAAATATTTGACCAAATATAACAGTCTAATTTTTAAGTTGATAATTTTGTATTGCCTGCGAATGATGTTATAAATATCCAAATGGCCCTTGGCAGAAAAAAGCTTCCCCACCCCTACTCTAGGCGCAGCTGCAGACTTACGGGCTACACTGTGCATACACATACGGCGGAAGAGCAAAGCAGCGTCATCAGGCGACGAGTCTGCGCATGACATGCGCGCTATACACTACACTACTTATACACGACACGAGGAGTCCACGCATAACGTGCAACAGACTCGTTGCCAATCGACTCTGCGTCGTCGCAGTCGTTAGGCGGGCGTCGATACGAGTTTTGGTCGTTACTGGGGTCTCACTGACTATAACAAAGGCTGGATGGGGTGCGGGGTCACAAGTCCAGCCGTCGTAAGTCGGGGTCACCTGTAGACAGAGGTCGCAACCGGGTACCCGATACCCGTACCCTACCTGATACCCAGCTACCCGTACCCGGCCGGGTACGGGTACCCGTTTGGACCCTGGTGCGGCCGGGTACGGGTAGGCCGTGAGTCACCGGTGAGTAACCGTTTGTCACTCATTTCGGGTAAGGTATGGGTAGCATACGGGTACCCGTACCCGGGCGGGTACGGGTACCCGTTTGCGACCCTGGTGCGGCCGGGTACAGGTACGGGTAAGGAATCAAAACCCTTTGCCTGTAGGCGCTCCGGTTAATCCGAAATCCACGCGATTGCCTCTACGGTACAGTCGTTGCATATGTCTACGACAGCGGGCAGGGCTTGATTGATGTTGATTGGCTGTGGCTCTGCGGTCCACTCAGTGGGCCGAGTATTCTGCTTTGCGGGAGCAGGAAAGTGTTTTCGCTTGAGCACGTGCATCGATCGGTCGATTCTTTACTACAAATTTTAGTTTGTTCGTAAAAAAACTAAATTTTATTAGCTTAAACATAATTTATACCACTATATTAGTGGGTTTTGGCATAGAGATCCGCGGAAAACGGTAATATTTTTGGATTATCTGCGATTTTGAATTACCGTGGCCATCCTCCCCGTCATTAGCACGGATAATCGAGAGTCTGCTGTACATACAAAGACAAAGACCCTCCCCGCAATTGTAGCCTACACGAGATGTTGGGACAATTGCTTCCATCCAGCACACAAACACACTCATATACACAGACACATCTCCCCATGCAGCCTACGCAGGCGATTGAGACAAGTGCTCTCCCGTGAGAGCACGCACGCGCACGCACGCGCACGCACGTGCTTGGTCAGCGTCCGTGCACGATGTGAGCATAGATGGTGCTGTCCTGCTGGACTTGAGGCTGATGCTGGGCCGGTCTCTGACCGCGATGCAGGGCTGTCCGGTCCAACTCGGCGTAAGTGATTTCTGTCTCCACGGTCTGCGCACTCAGCACACACATACACACAGAGACAAAGTTACCCCGTGTAGCCTGAATAGACTTTTGTGGCAAGTGATTTTAACCAGCAAACACAAAGCCAAAGTTAACCCGTATAGCCTTAACAGACGTTTGGAGAAAATGCTGTTAACCAGCAAACACAAAGATGAAGCTACCCCGTATAGGCTTAATAGACTTTTGGGGCAAGTGCTGTTAACCAGCAAACGAAAAGTTACCCTGCATGGCCTTAACTGCAGTATCGGGAGATGGAATCGAACTGGCGACTTCTGGGGTGAGTTCAGCGTTACGCTGCGACGCGATATCGCATGGGCTCTATCTTTAGTTATCGCCACATAATCTAAATCTTACTGGTAGGAACCTCCTGGTTACACCAGCCCACAGGGGATTATTGTGTCTGTCATGCAGGGAGAGGCTGGGTGGGGAGGGAGGGGCTGGGTGGGAGGGAGGGTGGGGAGGGGCTGGGTGGGGAGGGCTGGTGGGGAGGGTGGGTGGGGCTGGGTGGGAGGGGCTGGCCACCCCGTGGTGCCCTTATAAAACTCAACGTTTAAACTACTCACGCCGGCTTGTGCCGGCCCTCACAGTCGGCGATATTTGCGGAATACACCACGCGCCGTTGACCCTGGCCATTGACCGAGCAACCCTACGTTCCTACCAGCTCCCTCCGCAGGAATGTGTTTATTAAAGCTCTTATTCACAGATGTCCAGTAGGGACACGGGGTCAGAAAGTTACAACAATACAAAAAAAACACGATAGGAGTGCAGAGTAAAAATACACTTTTTATTTTACCAGGTAAGGCCCACTGAGCTATTCACTCTTTTTCAGAAGCGACCTGGCCACAAATGATAGCTCAACGGTGCTCTCATCATTGGAAATGTATCTCACCATACATAACCCGTCGTGATTCTAAATGTGGAGGGAAAAACTGGAGGGCCCGGAGAAAAATCCACGCGACTACGGGGACAAAGACACGCCAACTCCCAATATAAACAGGAGTCAGGGTCGCAATCCAACCCACGACCTCCTGCATACCAGGCGAGGTAGTCAACATCTCCTAGCCACCGCTGCGGAGTTGGCAAATGTGCTCACATGGTGATGAAAGGCGTCGCTACGAATCTATCGTTACTTATTTTTTTGAGCGACTCGCTCACCTTTTCTCTAATGTGCACCTGTCGCTTTATTTATAGTTCGTTAAAACCTGCCGACCCCCCCCCCCCCTTACTGGACACCTGTGAACGACATAAAGAGCTTCGCAGCTCATCGGATTTCCTCTCCTTGCGGTCTAAACGATGTAAAGGATTCTCGCTTCCGATGCTCTGCAGTTGCGTGCCGAGCAGGCGCGACTGGACCCGTAGCTTCGGGGTGAGAGGCTCTTCTCTGCCACGACCCACCAGCTTCTTGGGCAAGAGGCCGCGGGCGTCACGACGTCATAACAGTGAGCGCTAAGCGATGCCGCTGCCAGCGGCTTGTTCTGAAAGACAAGACGGCAGCGGGGGGGGGGGGGAAGCACGTGGGGGGAAGCACGTGGGGGGGAGCACGTGGGGGGCACGTGGGGGGGGGGGGTGGAAGCACGTGGGGGGGGGGGGGAGCACGGGGGGGGGNAAGCACACGGGGGGGGGGTGAGGCGGGGGGGGCAAGGAGAAAAGCAACAGATAAAGCATTTGGCAGAAGCAGGACGTTTCAAAGCAACGTTTACACTTTGTGCGAAGGGTTAATAGGCTCGGTAAGGGCGCAGCCCTGCAGTCGCTTGCTCACGCCACCGGCCGGCAGATGGGCTTTCGCTAGGCAGCGGCGGTGAGCTGTAGGGAGCCCTCTCCGAGGGAAATTTTGGTCTACTCTTCCACTCCTTGGCAGACCGTCTTGGAAGAAGTGCCGGGTTACGCCACACGCATGCTGTGCCCCACCCACACGACCTGCCGATCGGCCGACCGCGGTGAGGTCACTCATCATGTTGGGTGGGCAAAGGCTGATTTGAGGAAGTTTCACCCCCTCCTTCCCCTTGTTTTTTCAGCTGCTGCGCTGGGGAGGTCAAATCGAACCGGCGACCTCTGGATTGCAAGTCGAGTGCATTTGTGCGTGCGATTCGTTGTGGGAGGCGGTGGTGGAGCGGTTAGCGCTACGCTGCGCTACGACCACGGTGACCCAAGTTCGATTTCTGCTCACGGCCAACACCGGTAACGATTATCTGGAGCAGTCCTGGGCCTCCCCTAGATCTACTCAGCCTCAAATTAGTACCTGGTGTGATGTGTAAACATCGCCACTGGGAGACAAAGGCAGCTGGGTGCTGGCCACCCATCTCCTTGTGTGCATGCCAGCCTTCATAGGTGCTCACTAACAACACTTGCCCCTACAGTCTGTTCGGGCTAAATGGGGGATCTTTGTCTTTGTAATTCATACGGAGGAGGCTCGTGAAGGACGCTACTGGGCAGTTGGAGGCAGTCTTCCTCCAACAACAACGAGTGGAGCACCGTGCGGCTAAAATGCAGCGATTTGGTTCCGTAGGGGGGGGTACAGCTGGTGCATCTACCAGTCATCACGGTCAGCTAACCCATGGCATCTGGGTCGGTCCCTTGACTTTCTGCCAGCAGCGAGCCTTCGCAATTCACGTGGCCTCAAAGTGCACCTAGCCTGGCACAAACATTGTGATGACGTCACTGTCATTTAGTGGTGAACGGTGGTTATTGGTATTGATTCATATGTTCGAATCAAAACAATTATTAGAAGCACTTTGTCAATCCACTTCTGGATAAAGACCACCTTCCCCTCGCTGTTTTGGGCACGCTTGGCTGTTTGACTGGACTTCACCTCGCTGGTCTAAACTAAAACAGTTTATTTTTATTTTACCCACTGAGCTATTAGTTCTTTATCAAAGCGACTTGGCTATCGCAAATAATAGCTCAACTAAGTGGCGTATCACGTGGAAATTTATAGCAGCCAAATACTCTCAACGTGCGTCTCTAAATGAGGAGGGAAAAACGGAGGACCGGAGATAAAAATCCACGCGACCACGGGGAGAGAGAGAGGCACGCAAACTCCAAATATACAGCAGGTGTCAGGGTCGGGATCGAACCCACGACCTCCTGTATACAAGGCGAGGTAGCTAACATCTCCTAGCCACCGTGAGATGATGAGAGAGCGAGAGACACGCAAACTCCAAATATCAGCAGCAGGGTGGGACCGAACCCACGACCTCCTGTATACCAGGCGAGGTAGTTAACATCTCCTAGCCACCGTGAGATCTAGCCCACGACCTCCTGTGTACCAGGCGAGGTAGTTAACATCTCCTAGCCAACGTTGGATCGAGCCCACGACCTCCTGTAGACCAGGCGAGGTAGTTAACATCTTGCCCCCCCCATGGCGCTTCGGTGAAGGGGTTAGGAAACGCGGAGGACCGGTTTGGATACCAGTCGCCACGACAACGTTAGCCGTGTTCTGGAATCGACCTGACGCTTCCATGCTCCCCACCTTCACCAACCCCACACTGTTCAACGTGGCGAAGTAAGGACAAACAGACCCCACCCCACCCCCTCAACGAACCACACAGCACAGGGCGGGGAGGGGGCCCCCTCATCCAGCAGTGGATTGGCAACAGAGGCGTCACGCGTGCCTGCGCACGACCGTGTCCATACGCTGGGTTGCGTTCGGCTCGAGCGGAATCTCCGCGATGGCTCCACGAGAAAAACTCACCTCCGTGTTTCGCGATAATTGGACGTCGCCCAGCCTGCAGGCGACAACAAAGAGGGGTGGCACACAATATGCAGCAAAGAAGCGTGCATGTTAGCGTCCAGTCGAGTGAAGGCCCTCAAATGTATTTGAACGAGTTAGGCGGTACATCGGCAATGCACGATATATAAATAATCATTAATAAAAAGATAAGAATACATTGGAAATAATATATAATCTAATAAATATAACGAGATTTCGTGCAATATTAATTTCTTTTCCCATGCCTCGCAACCCCCGGTCACGGAATCTTGCGGGTTGTTGGTGGTGCGCGCCGAAATCGGTTCCCGCGACGCTGTAGCCGGTCGGAAGACGGAATCGTTCATAACGAGCGGCTCCGACACGCGAAGCTTTGCACACGGCCTGTTGCTGCATAGCAACCCCCGCCACGATGGCCATTGACTGGCTCAGTGTTCCCAAGGGGGAAAATTTGTTCTCGTGCCCTACACTTGGTCGGGACTGTTGCTCAATTCAACGGACCCCAAATAAACGGTCAATGTTGACCTCGATTCAACGGGACCCAAATAAACGGTCAATGTTGACCTCTCTTTTTTTTACACGCTTTCATTTAACTCACTCTGTCTGTTGTTGTTGTTGTCGTTGTTGTTGTTGTATCCTCAAATTTGTAACTCAATTTGAACCCACTTCCCAATGTGGTATCGACTGCAAACTTGGTATACTTATGTCATACTGATGACAATACTATATTCTATCATAAAAATATATTTTTAAACATCGTTTTCATATGTTATGTTTCGGCTTGGGTCTAATTGTCCACGGTCAACTGACGTTGGCTGTAATTGCCCAAGCTTCGGGGCCACTTTCTGGAGTCGTGGAGTTCTTCCATTACTAGTAGATTTCATAAAAGTTTGTTTAATTTTTTTTTAATATTACTTATTTTAGCTAGTCTCAGTAGACCGAATTGCATCAAACTTGGCGACAGGAGTCAAAAGACCGATTTTAAATTTGTTTTTACTGTTTTACGAGGAGCGGGTGTGTAATGCTGCACAACGTGTGCCACTTCTATTGACATCACGGTTTGCTCAACCCAGGCCGCCAAGAGAGGCCAAGCATTCGTGCTCACCCATTCGCGCTCTTCCTCATCCTCTTCTTCATGATGACACAGACCCGACGGCGATGCCCATGACGATGATCAGCACTCCAAGTCCGACCCCTATCCAACGAGAGATCCTGGTCCACCGTTTACTCTGGAACCTGTGCCTGCAGTGGGGAAAAGAGGCACCACGGTTGGCTAGGTAGACGTCAACTAACCTCGCCTGGAATACAGGAGGTTGTGGGCTCGATCCCGGCCCTGACACCTGTTGTTATATTTGGAGTTAGCGTGTCTCTCTCCGTGGTCATATGGATTTTTTTCTCAGGGTCCTCCGGTTTATCCTCCACATTGAGAATCAGCATCTAGCGTTGATATGATTTGGCTGCTATAAATTTCCACATGACGATGATGAGCTACTTCGTTGAGCTATTATTTGTGGCCAGGACGCTTCTGAAAAGAGCTGTGTAGCTAAGTTGGGCCTTACACGTGATAAAATAAAAAAGTACGTTTGTAATAGTGAGTTCCCTACATAATGGCAAGTATCAGACTTCATCGTGACTCCACTTGAAGAGACCGGGCTTGAGGATGAGAGTCTTGATTGCGATTCCGGTGCCGAAGCGCACTCAGATCCAAGCAGGAGATTGACAACGTGGAGTTCCCAATTAAATCGAATCCAAATTTGAATCATTCAATCGCTGGATGTCCGCGACTCGCCAAGTGAACGAGTTCCCAGTTACATCATGGGACGTCCTTTGCCAGTACCAAAATATGAGAATAGGTTTTCCCCTTTTTTCTGGCAACAAAACGGTGTTAAGATGTTAAAACGCCAAACTGAAACCTTTTTACAAGGAATCATGTCTGCATTAACCACCATGGTTGTGGTCAGAATGCAAAAAAAACACTCTGATAATATATGCTTTGTCTTTTAAACTGATTGGTCCACACCAGAGACAGCTTTCTTTCGAGCCTAGTCTCAAACGGTGTTAGACCAGTTACCTGGCATGGTGGTTGGCATGGTGGTGGGCTGAGCGGGCGCATAGGTGATGTTGACTTCGATCTCGCCAGCGTCCGAGCCCACGTAGTTTCAGCAATGCACCGGTACATCCCGGAGTTACTCACAGCACGATCTAGAGTCAGTGTGTTGTGGTCAGAGCCATTCATATGTACCATTCCTGCAAAACACAACAGAAGTGATAACATCAGAAACACCTTTTTGTAAAAATTCTGCTCCACGCCCACACAGGTTTACCCCGTATGAATGTTTTAACGTATTTTATATATGTTACGTATGTTATGTATGTAGTTGTATGTTACATATGTTATGTATGCATTACGTTGTGCGTATGTTATGTATGTTGTTACGTATGTTAGTATGTATGTTACATGTTATGTATGTTGTTATGTATGTTCTTCTTGGTTCTTTCGGTAAAGTCACGTAGAAGGGAAGTAATAAAATAATAAAAATAAAACATCATAAAATACAATTCTCACGACGTTTCGGCCACAATGCAAGCAGCCGTCCTCAGGTGAAGAAAAGGGCTGTCGGACGCTGTCTTTCCGACAGACCTGTTCTTCACCTGAGGACGGTTTCTTTTCCTTGTGGCCGAAAGTCGTGAGAATTGTATTTTATTATGTTTTATTTTTATATTTATTATTTCCTTCACGTGACTTTACCGAAAAAACCAAGAAGATGAATCCCTGCAGTAACGAAAGCTTTAAATCGAAAGTTATGTATGTTGTCACGTATGTTATGTATGTTTGTTGAACTTCTTTCCCACCGTACGTAGCCAATCGAGGTGCGAAGAAGGTCAACAAACTCCGGCGTCGCGGCGTGAGATGAAGAAGCCGTTCGCAAATCTCACGGAGCAGTTTCAGCACCCCCGCCCCGCCCCATCGCGTGAGAGAACGATCCGCAGAAGCGGACGTCGGAGAGCTACCTCCAAGATTCCCTTCGAACGACCTCTGGGCGCTCACGCAGTCAGGGGCGCAGCACTTCCCCCAGCCGCCGTGCCACTTGGGATGCAACGTTCGTAGCACGTGACGGTGGAACAGACACATTCTTTGATTCTCAGGAGCTGGAATTTATCCAAATCAAATTGCACGAGCAATAATTTTTATAATAGTATTTTTGGGTTAGATTGCGTAGGTGTGAATGTGTTAAACGCGCCACCACCACCTGACACAGCCAATTAGTAAGGGTTTATCACGTAACCAAAACGTGGCAATTAATTAAGAAAATTAAAACTTTTTATTTTACCAGTAAGGCCCCACTGAGCTTATGTTCTTTTTCACGAGCAACCCGGCTATCACAAATGATAGCCTGACGAAGTGGCTCATCATCATCATCATCACCACGTGGAAATTTATAGCAGCCAAATGACTTTAAACACGTGATGTCGATTCTAAACGTGGAAGTAAAAACCGGAGGACTCGGAGAGAAATCCACGCGACCACGGGGAACGAGAGAACACACAAACTCCAATACACAGCAGGCGTCAAGAGTTGGGATCAAACCCAGACCTTCTGTATACCAGGCGAGGTAGTTAACATCTCCTAGCCACTGTATCAGATCGCATCGTGAGAAACCACATGGTGGCAACCTTACCACACACCAGAACCCTCACCTCATCCACGAGTACTTGGCGCTGGGATTGGCGTCGGCAAGACAGGTGAGAGTGACCTTGGTGCTTCCCTCTTGCATGGGGCCAGTGACTCCACTGATCGTCACCTCCGGCTTGTCTGCGAATGGTAGAATACGCAAAACTGCCCTCGTCACCGCCGCCACCGCTACTACCTGTCGTGTTTCCATGTTGTGTTTGTTGTTGTTTGTTGGTGTAAACGTTCATAAAGTTACATGCCAATTTCTCACATTAACATTACTAGCCCCGGCCACTTCTTTATGACCCTTGAGCTTTTTAAAACAGTCTGCCTTTCCCACCTGATGATGGACGCTTGTGTTGCGCCCGAAACGTCGTGATTTATTTTATTTTATACCTACGTGACTTTACCGAAAGAACCAAAGAGATTCCTGCAGTCACGAAAGCTTCAAATCAAGTTCATATCGTATTTTATACTTTAATACCACAGGTGCTTTCACCGCACAAAACTTTTCGCCTGTCTGCTTCTGAAACAAAAGTCAATACCTCAGTGGGCTTCGCCTGGTAGGATGCGGATGGTTCAGTTGTACTTGTATGTGTTTGTGTTTGGATGAATTGTTTAACTTTCTTGTACTTTGAAATACTCTACTGTTTTTGTACTGTTTGTTGTTGTAACGTTCCAACCCCATGCCCTTAACTGGACATCTGTGAAAAGTAGCTTTATAGCGCATCGGATTCCTCCAGGGTAAATAAATACTCTGATTTGGCGACGTGGTCCAAATTAGAACAAACATGTTACATTCGTCTATGGGACCCTTTAACATTAAGTCTATCTGACCCTTTAACATTAAGTCTATGGGACCCTTTAACATTAAGTATATCTGACCCTTTAACATTACGTTTATCTGACCCTTTAACATTAAGTATATCTGACCCTTTAACATTAAGTATATCTGACCCTTTAACATTAAGTATATCTGACCCTTTAACATTACGTATATCTGACCCTTTAACATTACGTCTATGGACCCTTTAACATTAAGTATATCTGACCCTTTAACATTACGTTATCTGACCCTTTAACATTACGTATATCTGACCCTTTAACATTACGTATATCTGACCCTTTAACATTAAGTATCTGACCCTTTAACATTAAGTATATCTGACCCTTTAACATTAAGTCTATGGGACCCTTTAACATTAATATATCTGACCCTTTAACATTAAGTATATCTGACTCTTTAACATTAAGTCTATGGGACCCTTGAACATTAAGTCTATGGGACCCTTTAACATTAAGTCTATGAGAGACACGCACACAGCAACATCGCCCCCGCCATTGTGAAACTACCGCAGACTATGTCTGTGAAACATCGCGCCGTCCTACGTGATTGCCCTGAACATCATAAACGGTGTGAACACCAACGACTTGCTACATTCCTTTTGTTATTATAATTTACTGCATGTCCGTGCAGTGCTCACGGAGCTGCATTGGCAACCGGTTGTTGACAACGAATACATGATTTAAAGGTCACACTCATTGCACACACAAAGTCTTTGCCACAAATGAACCACAATACCTCGCTGATCTCGTCAAGGAGCATAAACCATCATCACGTGAACTCCAGTCATCCTCGCAGCAGTAGCGGCTTTCGGCTAGCCATCGAACAAAGACGGTGGTCACTGCGTCGTGCGCTTTCAGTTGCGCTTCTGCGGCCGTCTGGAACGCTCTTCCTTCCTATACTAGGAAGCCACTGTAAGCTGTGTACTTTGAAATCTAGATTTTAAACTAATTTCTTTATAAACAGCTATTTTGTGTTTAGTTTGTTGTCCTACCCCCCACCCCGCACCTTCGATTAGCATGGTTGACTTCGTACGTTCGTACGGTGCACGAAAAAAGTTAAATATACATAGATTTAAGTGGAGCTTTAAAACGGACCAATTGTCGGGGCTGGTAAAGCACTTGGCACATCTTAAGCGTGAAACGATATCATCGCCCAGTATTGGCAGACTAACTTCTCATTTGTAGGCCAGCACTGCATACACCTTGTGCCACATAGGGACAGCTGCCACTGGGGTCCCCAGCAGTGTTTAAACGCAGGGATTAAGTTTGGGTACCCACACCTCTTCCAAGTCATCTGGTTTGTGTGGAAGAGTAGGCCAAGTTTCTCTCGAGTGGGTGGGAGGTCCTTCTGTTAGCAGTGGTGTGAGCAAGCAATTTTAGGGCTGTGCCTTCACCCCTTATTATCCGTATGCAGTGGTACATTGTCTTGTGCTTACCAATACTCTGTAAAAACTATAAACGAAACATTTTTCATTTTACCAGGTAAGGCCCACTGAGCTACATCGCGCTTCTTCAGAATCAACCTAGCTATCACAAATTATAGCTCAACGAAATTGCTTATCATCGCATGGAAATGTATAGCAGCCAAATAACTTAAACGCTATGTGATGGTGATTCTAAATATGGAGGGACAAGTTGGAGGACCCGGAGAAAAATCCACGCGACCATTTGAGGAGAGAGAGAGAGNCGCGCAAACTCCAAATTTCCAGCAGGCGTCAGGGGTCAGGATCGAACCCACGATCTACTGCATACCAGCGAGGTAGTTAACATCTCATAGGCACCACGGCGCGGTGGGAAACACCACTCACAGTGCACATTGAGAGTGACGATCTTGATCTGATCGACGTTCCCAGACTGCGTCACGACGCACGCGAGCGACGCTTTGTTCATCTCCTTCGTCGGCTCCAACCGCAGCTCACGCGTCACGCTGATGGAGCTATTTTTGTGATCGATGATGGTGCCCGCGTCATCCTTCAGGGCTTCAAAGACAAAGTGGCTTCCCGAGACGTTCTTCAGAGTCCAGGCTATCTTCGCCGCGGGGTTCCCGTTGGCCGCTACGCACGTCGCCGCCAGCTGAGATGCCCGCGACCAGACACCAGGGGAGCCGGGCCCAACGCCAACGTCACCTCTGGCGTCACTGAAACAATGGCGACGCAAGGCGGCGGAGGTCGTGAGCACAGTGTCTGGGTTTGTTGTCATCGTCGTCATCATCATAGTCATCGTTGTCAGAGACCCAATGCCTCTGTGTCGAGGCCTTAAATGGAGAGAGGGGGGGCAGAGAGAGAGAGGTGGGTCTGCTGGGGCCGCTGCTGGAGCAGAGAAATTAGCATGTCAATGAATCCACCCTGAAGCGACCGTGGGAACGAATATCGAATGTCCCTATGAGAGCCTGGCAAATTAATAATATAAAAATGTAATAATATTAACGTGTTTAAGCAAACAGATTGTCCACCGCCGGCTGCATTAAATAATTAAGTTGCGTACTGAAGCCAGTCGAACAGGTTAGGGGCCGTCCATAAATGAGGTCACGCGATTTTGGACGATTTTTGACCCCCCCCCTTCGTCACACGGCGTCACAAAAAGTCAGACCCCCCCCCTCAAATATGACGTCACAAAGCTCTGCCCCCCCCCCTAAAATAAAGCATGCTTCAAATCGCTTTAAACTATTGTCGTTGTAGTGCGTATTTAATGTGTCGCTGCACTCTGATGTTGTAGGAGAAAACATTTATTAAAAAGTCTATTTAATTAAGTAGAACATGTTTTCTATATTTATATAAAGTTGCGCATTTTGATGTGACGTCACATTTCTTAAACACCCCCCCCCTCGTCACAAATGTCTGACCCCCCCCCTCGGTGCGTGACGTCATTTATGGCCGGCACCGTACGTACTAAATGGATGGCCCCTTACCCTAGTTTCAGGAGGGTGTTGCCACGGTGGCGAGATGTTAACTACCTCACCTGCCATACAGGGGTGGTCTGGCCCACCCCTACTGGACGTTAGTGAAAGAAGAGCTTCATAGTTCATCGGATTCCTCCTCCGTGGCCTCAGTAAAAGATTCTGAACAACGACATGAACCACTTTCTTTTCTCGTTAACCTCGTCAACGAAACGAACCACTTCGTTACCGATTGAACTCACCGACCACAATGAGGTTGATCTTCGCCCCTTAGCTCCTGCTACTGTAATGAATGTGCAGATGTAGGTGCCGCTGTCCGAGGCGCGCAGCGCGCTGATTGAGATGGTGGCATTCTTGTTTCCGTGGCCAAGGAAAGTCAGGCGCTCTTTAAAATTATTAATAGTCACCGTATCCTTGCGACCTGCTATGTCCACACGCTGTTGATTTGTTTCCTTCGCCCATATTATCTGGTTGACGATCCCGCTTCCCTTGTAGACGCAGCGCAGCTTCACGTCTCCTCCGCTCCACCGGACGCTTCACTGTCGTGGTCGATCTCCGATGTAATACTTTGAGCACCTGCACACGCAGAGACAAAGACATACACTCAAAGATATACACAAACACAAAACATACACATAAAGACATATACACAGACATACACACAAATATATACACACAAAGATCCCCGTGTAGCCTACACAAGGTATTGAGACAAGTGATTTTAGCCAGCATACAAGGACATATACACACAGACACACAAAGACAAAGATTCCCCGCATAGCCTTAACAGACTGTTGAGGCAAGTGCTGTTAGCGAGTAGCACCTATGAAGGCCGGAACAGCACACGAGGAGGTGGGTGGCCAACACCACGCCCGACTGCCTTTGTATCCCCAGTGGCGATGATTACACATCGCACCAGGTACTCATTTTAGGCTGAGTCGACCTAGGGGAGGCCAGGACCGGTTCAGATAATCGTAACCGGTGTTGGCTGTGAGTGGGAATCGAACTTGCTGCAAAAAATAAACACATCCACACACAAAGACAAAGATCCCCGTGTAGCCTACACAGGGTATTGGGACAAGTGCTTTCAGTCAGCACACAGCCACCGCCATTCACCACGAAGTGGCGGTGACGTCACCATGGCACCTGTGCCAGGCCGGGTGCAACGTTGAGGCCATAACGTGAAGTGTCGAAAGTTCGCAGCTAGCAGGAGGTCACGGGACAGACCCAGCAGGTGCCACGCGTTGTCTGACTGAGATGGCTACTGGAAAAGTATCCAGACTCTTTATCAATTGGGATCAGACACATGCAGCAACATCAGCATCATCGTCGTCCTCCTCTCCAGAAAAAAGCTTTGGCAGGACCCTCCTGAAAAAGAGTATTGAGACTCGGCAAGGCTTTGCTGGTAAACAAGCGGGATTATAATTTAAGAAAAATACTGTTAATGGAGAGATAGCCAGAGATTGAATCCCAGCGCTTGTCCTAAGATTTTCCGACACAGCCCTTTATGAGCCCCAAAACCAGACACACCCTAACCCAGTTATTGGAACTCAGAATCTCACCATTGCTGTTCCAGTATCTCTGACATGGTCACTAGGAACCCTTGACAGAGAGAGGCACCCAAGTTAACTGTATATGTGTACATTCGCACAAGCTAAGACAGATATTATGGAGGTAAAGGTGCAGCCCTGCAATTACTTGCTAATGCCACCGAAAGTGAAAACAATTCTTTTGTACCAGTAAAGACCCACTGACCTCTGTAGCTCTTTTTCAGAAGCGACCTGGCAATCACAAATGATATCTCAACGAAGTGGCTCATCATCACGTGGAGATTTATAGCAGCTGAATTCTCTAAAATACGTGATTTTTATTCTAAATGTGGAGAGAAAACCCGGAGGACGTGGAGAAACATCCACACAATCACGGGAAGAGAGACTCCGCAAACTCCAGATATACAGCAGGCGTCAGGGTCGTGATCGAACCCACGACCTCCGGTATACCAGGCAAGGTAGTTAACATCTCCTAGCCACCGTGGCCCCATTGCGCTAACCATAACAGCATTGACGGCTCCCTTAATTTATCAGTGGAGATGATAAAATACTTAAATATTACTTAGAATTATTTTATATATTTTAAATGTGTAAATTTTTGTTAATATTTTATGTTTGTTATGCGATAAAGAATGTACGGCGTCTTTCAATGTTTTTGTATTGAGGTGCCTATAAATAAAATCCTCTACAGTGGATTTTTCTGCGGGCCCTCCGGATTTTCCCTCCACATTTAGAATCAACGTCACCATTGTGTTTGCCTGCCACTAAGAATGTCCACGTGATGATGATAAGCCCACTTCGTTGAGCTATCATTTGTGGTAGCCAGGCCGCTTATGAAAAAAAGTTATATAGTTCCGTGGAGGGTACGCGGTAGTAACATATAAATATATAATACAAAATTATACATTTACGAAAATGAGATTTTTTTCATATTATTTTTTTACATATATTTATATATTAAATACAGGGTGGCCATCAGTCTGAAATCATAGGGGAAAATAACGAATTCGTATGTGTTTATTTTTATAGGCCCAAAATGTCTCTGTGTAAGGAAGAACGAGTCCAGATAATTCTACTCATAGGAAATCGGAGTCAGAGGACACATTGAGCACGTTCTGTGAATAAAGGCGTTATTATTGCCTTTTTTGTGTTATTTTTGCTATGGTTCCAGACTTATGGGGTACCCTGTATATAAATGATTTAAGAATTTTTTTAATATATATTTATATATGAAATATTTAAAGTATATATAATTGTTTTTTATTTTATATATTTATATATCAAATATATAACTATATTTTTACACGAATTATTTTTCAATAAATATTTTTACTATCATTTTTTATTCTATATATTTATTACAAAAAAACATGTTTTCACTAAATGTTTTTTATTTTCGTAAAAACATACATTTTGTATTTTATTTACTTCTATAGATATCAATAGACTCATAAAGAGTATATCTGTGATCAAACGGCGCTCTCAAGTGTTACAAATTGACGGTCTCAGCCCACCGACCGATGACTGCGACGCAAAAACCAAACCCCTCTGCGCCGTCGAACGCCAACTTCACATAAACTCCAATGAAAACTAATCTGGGTTTCGACTGCGCGATCAACAGCGACTTCTCGCGATGTCACATCAATAGCGGCACGAGTTTGATCATCTTTTTTTATTGGAAGGGGGTGGGAGGTGGAGCGGTGGGGGTAAAAAAACTGAACATCACACGGCAAAAACTCAACACAGTCATCGATCACAGTGCCCGTGTCTGTGGTCTTTAAAGAAAAACAATCTATATAACAGGGACTCCTCTACTTACGAACGAGTTAGGTTCCAGAGGTTTATTCGAAAGTCGATTCGTTTGTAAGTCCAACTTTACTCCTGTTGATTCCAAACATGTTGTATAGCATCTACACTAAACATGGGGGAATGGCTTTAAAAGTTGGAAAATCTCCTGTAGTCGTAGATGCGACTGGTTTTTCACATTCTGCAGATTGATATGCCACTGGTTCTTCACGTTCTGCAGATGTAGATGCCACTGGTTTTTCACATTCTGCAGATTGATATGCCACTATTTCTTCACGTTCTGCAGATGTAGATGTCACCGGTTCTTCACGTTCTGCAGATGTAGATGCCACTGGTTCTTCACGTTCTGCAGATGTAGATGCCACTGGTTCTTCACGTTCTGCAGATGTAGATGCCACCACCGCCATCTATTGCACGTATGCTGAACTTACGACTCTCGGTCCGGACGGGCAACTGGGTTGTTTGTATCTCTAAAAGTTCGTTAGTCGAATGTTCGTAAGTAGAAAAGTCCCTGTAACAGACAACGTTTCAGGCATTGGGCTTCCTCCATAGCACGTACATGTGTGTTTTAGCTGCTCTTGTGAAACGCGGCAGCAGCATTACCACCGCCAAATAATGTATTAAACGTTTTGCACGCTGCTCCGGTCAGATTGAGCAAGCCATCATCTTTCGACATTTTCCGTCCCGAGGAAGAAAGATAAAAAAACTGATGACTAACTTAAAAACCTGTCACTTTTTTATTGTCTTCAATTAAAAAATAAATGTAACCTTAGCATGCAGCAGTTAAGACATGGACTAAATAAAGTAATCTCTGTCTGTGTAACCCTATCAGCCCTATTCCTGTCAACTGTGTACCCACTTTTTTAATTTAGATTGAAAACTCGTTTCTTTAGAACTGCTTTTTGTGTCCGTGTTCTCGTTGCCCGCACCTCAGATTAGCGCAGTCGGCTACATACGGTGCAAAAGAGGTTCAACATACACACATTAGCACGGTTGACTACGTACAGTGCAAAATAAGTTCAACATGCATTAGCACGGTCCGCTACATACGGTACGAAAGAATATTAATAGGTTTTACCCTTTCAACTGGTACAAAAACTGACACCTTTGTACAAGGGATCATGTTTGCAATAACCACAACACAAGCAGTCAAAATGCAAACAAAAATAAACAACTCTGATAATGATATGCACTGTCCTTGAAGTTGATTGGTCCGCACCCGAGACAGCTTTTCTTAGAGCCTAGTCTCCATGGTGTTGGACCAGATGACGCCAAAAGGCGTACAACTCAAAAACAGCGCACTATCAGAGTATTGAGAGCACTGGTAACGGAGGTTTCATAGTCGTACGGAATTTAACACATACATTAGCTACTACGTACCGTGCGAAATAAGTTCACTACATTAGCAGGTTGGCTATGTACGGTGCGAGAGAAGTTCAACATCATACATAGCACGGTTGGCATGTAGGTGCAAAGAAGTACACGTAATATTGGCCTTCTCTCTGCCAACTGTGTACCCCTACCAGCGTGTACGTCGCTCTATTTTAACAAGATTTAGTTTAATTAAAATATCGGGTTGACCAGCACGCGACGAACGCCACTCTCACATGGCAGAGCGGCTGGGAAAACGCTGCCCTCTACTCATTTTGCGTGGCCCAGAGGTCACTTGAAGAACACGAGGCGTCAGGAGGTAGTTCTACGATGTCCTCTCCCGTGCAACGTTCTTATAACGACACAATAGGCTCAGTCAACCATTCTACACAACAAAGACTAATTTCCTGGCAGCGATTTCAGCCGCATCACCTCTACATTACAAAAGGCTCAGTCCCATTTACACGCACCTTTACATCATCCGCACCTAGTTTACACAACAAAGGCTCATTCCTAACAGCGTGCTTCACAAAAATAATATTCAGGGCCTACCTTGGCTCCTCCCACCCTCAACCAGTATATATACAAGGACTGTTTTCTTGGAATTTCTCTCACTTGATACAGCTATCGTGCTGTGACGGTTCCTCCTGAAGACGGAAGCTTGTGTTGCCTCCGAAACGTCGTGATTTTTATTTTATATTTATTTTACTTTTATTAATTTTAATTTTTCACATACGTGACTTTACCGAAAAAACCTAAGAATATGAATACGGCGCAGGCATCGTGGGCTGACCGTGTTCGGTGAGAAGATTTTTGTTCTCGTGGATTATTTATCTTCTTCGTGTAAAGACGCGAATAATAACATAAACCTGGTGGTGTGGTGGTGTGGGGGTAAAAATCGGCGGCGTTGGAAACGGCAGCAAACATTTTTCAATTAACCACCGCCCCACCCTCCTTCAACCCAACATCATCAAGAGCGACCTGAGATGGCAAACAACTGGTGAACAGTTTCCATGGCATGGGCTAAAGGCTGTATTTGACCAGTGTGAGAAGAAATCCGTGTGAATGAGAGCGTGCAAAGCCACTGTGTGTGTGTGTNATGGGTGAGTGTGGGAAGCGGTAGTGTAGCAGGTTAGCGCTACGCTGCACTACGAACCTGGTGACCAGAGTTCGACTCCCGCTCACGGCCAACACCGGTGAAAATTATCTGGCCCGGTTCCTGGGACTCCCCTAGGTCGACTCAGCCTCAAATGAGTACCTGGTGAGGTGTGTACACATGGCAACTAGGAAGACAAAGGTGGCCGGGCGTGGTGTTGGCCACCCACGCCTTTGCGTGCAGTGGCAGCTTTCGTAGGTGCTACTCGCTAACAGCACTTGCCCCAACAGTCTGTTCAGGCTATACAGGGGATCTTTGTCTTTGTGGGCATCATTCCAGGTTTTTGTGAAGGCAGGGAAGCGTACACGCGGGTGCAGATGCCCACTGAGATGTATGGATCTTTTTCAGAAGAGATTTAGCTATCACAATTTATATCTCAACGAAGCGGTGAATCATCATCACCATCACCACGTGGAAATGTATAGCGGCAGCAAAATACACCAAATATGTGATCATTTAAATGTGGAGGGGGAAAGGCGGAGGAGCCGGAGAAAAATCCACGCAACCACGGGAGAGAAAGAGAGACACAAACTAAATATACAGCAGCAGGCGTCAGGTCGGGATCGAACCCACGACCTCCTGTAGACCAGGCGAAGGAGTTAACATCTCTAGCTACCGTGATGATGATGAAAGAGAGAGACACGCAAACTCAAAATATACAGCAGGCATCAGGGTCGGGCTCGAACAGACGAACTTCTGCATACCAGGCGAGGTAGTTAACATCTCCTAGCCACCGTGCGCCCCCCGACCAATGAGTTTGGTTTTTTTGTCTGCACAGCAAATTTCGTAGCCTTGCAGTAGCCTATAACACGTGGCAATCTTGGTCACACCCATTCAGACAGATTCAATCCCAAGCGCAGCGATTCTATTCACCGTAATACATTCTCAGTCGAATCGGCCTCAAGGGGTTGTGTAAATCGTCGCCACGAGGGAGACAAAGGCGGCCGGGCGTGGTGTGGCCACCCACCCCTCGTAGCCCACTGCCGAACTTCTTAGGTGCTGTCGCTAACAGCACTTGCCCCAACAGTCTGTTACAGGCTATACGGGGGATCTTTGTCTTTTGTTTTGTGCATTTGTTTGTTGAACTTCTTTCGCGCCGTACGTAGCCAACCGTGCTAATCGGAGGCAGGGTCAGGTGGTGGCCCAGACACCACGGTCCGAGGACGGACCGTGGTGGATCATCATCTTCTGCTGCTGTCGACAGCAGCAGAAGATGATGACCGACATCGTGGCCAGACAGGGCGATGCAGAGTGCCCGTTACCGCGAGACAAAATCACTTCCGCATTTCAACGGGAAAATGGAAGTTGCGTTTTTGTCAGGTGTCAAATGCCACGCGTTGACTATTTTCCCCCACCCACATCCTCGTGTGCCGTGCCGGCCTTCATAGGTGCTGCTCGCTAACAGCACTTGCCCCAACAGTCTGTTCAGGTATATGGCAGATCTTTATATTTTTGGTGTATACACACCGTGTGTGTATGTGAGACAAAGGCGGTCAGGCGTGGTCTTGGCCACCAAAACCCTCGTGTGTTTTAGGAGCCCTAATAGGTGCTCGCTAACAGCATTTGCCTGAGCAGTCTATTCAAGGATATACGGGGGATCTTTGTACATACAGGAGGAAGTCGTGGCGCAGCGGTTAGCACACTCACTACGGACCCAGCGGCCCGAGTTTGATTCCTCTTAATTGCCAACATTGGTGATAGATGTCATGGTGGCGAGGATATGTTATCTACCTCACCTGGTATATAGGAGGTCGTGGGTTCCATCCAGACCCTGACGCCTGTATATTTGGAGTTTGCGTGTCTCTCTCCCGTGATCCTGTGGATTTTTCTCCGGGTCCTCCGGTTTTTCTCTTCACATTTAGAATCGTTTAAAGTATGTGGCTGCTACCATACATTTACACGTGATGATGATAAGCCACTTTGTTGAGCTATCATTTGTGGCCTGGTCACTTTTAAAAATAGCTATATAGCTCAGTGGGCCTTAGCTGGTAAAATAAAATATATCTGAACTGTTCCTGGGCCTCCCCTTGGCTGAATCGGCCTTTAATTAGTACCTGGTCTGTAAACATCGCCACTGGGAGACAAAGGCGGCCGGGCGTGGTGCTGGCCACCCACCCCTTCGTGTGCCGTGGCGGCCTTCATAGGTACTCGCTAACAGCACTTGCCCCAAGAGTATGTTAAGGCTATACAGGGGGTATTTGTCTTTATGTGCGTGTGCATAGTGTGTGGATGTGTTTTGAGATGTGTGTCTGTGTATACGAGTGCACTACTAAGTGATGGGGTCCTTACCATCAGCCCCACCAAAACTGGGTATATTTTGTGCCACCAAACTCTCCACCCCTCAACTCCCATTGGTGATGGTGCAGCTGTGGAGAGAGTGGGGAGAGGTCTCCATATCTGGCTCAGTGTGCTTATGGACCAGCTTCGTTTTGACGGCGGAGGTCTCACTCCGAATCAATCGAGCGGCATTATCTCTCCATCGACCGCTTAGCGCTGTGTGGAAGCAACCTGGTCTGTCGCTCCACACGAAGCTTCGGGTCTTCTCAGTCGCAGTTATGCCCCTCCCTTCTCTACGCTTGCGAAATGTGGGGCCCTCTAATAGAACATCTGCACCGACCTGCCTACCTACGATCCATCCTTGGTTTAACTAGACTGGATTGTGTGAGGAGCTCACAGATCCTGGTATAGATATGGACACAGCCCAATCAGTGAGCTCCTCTAGCAGGCAAGGCTGCGTTGGCTGTGTCATGTAGCCCGCATTCCCAGCCACTGCATGCCAAGCAGCCTCTGTTTGGCCAGATAGATGGGGGCTAAATGGAGACGGCACGGGCTAGAGAAGAGATGGACTGATGCGGTACCGGAGGATGTGGAGCTGAGTGGACTTGCAATGATTGGTTCCAGCGGTGTCAAGAGGTTCGCGAAGGACGCTGCTGGGCAGTTGGAGGCAGTCGCCCTCCAGCAACAACGGAGGCAGAGGAGCGACGCTCACAACAACGAGCGGAGCGCCGGGCGGGATAAAATGCAGCGAGTTGGCACATTAGGGAGCACAGGTGGTGCATCTGCCAGTCATCTCAGTCAACCATGGCACCTGCAGGGTCTGTCCCGTGACCTCTTTTCAGCAGCGAGGCTTTTGACAACTTCACGTGGCCTCAAGGTGCACCTGGCCTGGCACCAATAGAACCGTGGTGACAAAACAGCCAACTTTAGTGGCGAATGGCAGCCGCAGCTGTACACGCGGGTCCGAATATTGGTGGAACATTTGTAAAGCTGTGAAGGAAGCGTAAGTGTACGCTTCTGCATTGTATTTTTAAAACTTGGCTCAAACCGAGGGCAAAACAGTCAACGTGCGGCATTTTACACCGACAAAAAAGACGCAAACTCGCATTTTCCCGTCGAAAATGTGGAAGTGATTTTTTTTCGTCTCGCGGTAGCGGGCACTCCGCATTGCCCTCTCTGGCCACGATATTGGTCATCATCTTCTGCTGTCGACAGCAGCAGAAGATGATGATCCACCACGATCCGTCCCTCGGACCGTGGCGTCTGGGCCACCACCTGACCCCGCGCCTAGATTAGCACGGTGGGCTACGTACGGCGCGAAAGAAGTTCAACAAATATACGCACAAAACAAAAGACAAAGATCCCCCCGTATAGCCTTAACAGACTGTAGGGGCAAGTGCTGTTAGCGAGCACCTATGAAGACCGGCACGGCACGCGAGGGATGGGTGGCCAGTACCACGCCCGACCGCCTTTGTCTCCCCCAGTGGCGATGTTTACACACCGCACCAGGTACTCATTTCAGGCTGAGTCGACCTAGAGGAGGCCAGGACCGGTTCAGATAATCGTCACTGGTGTTGACCGTGAGTGGGAATCGAACCCGGTTCGTAGCGCAGCATAGCGCTAACCGCTGCACCACCGCTCCCACAACCGACTCAATCACTCACTCCCTCAACCACCTTATCGGTCGACTAGTCTCAGTCGAGCGCTGATGCGAGCAAAACCCGCCACTGGGGAGACAAAGCGGCCGGGCGGGTGGTTCTGGCACCACCCACACCCCTCGCTACGCAGCGCGGCTCGGCCCCACGATCCGCTGCAGCTATAGAACCGGGGGGGGGAGTGGACATTGTATCGTTGTGGATATTCCTCGCCTGTGTTGGGCGGGCGTGTGAAACGCGACTCAGATGTTGCGCTTCCCCTCCCCCGCTCCGCCGATGACACACAGGACACACATGTTGCCGTTCACTTCCTCAAACGAAGGACGAGATGTGAAAAACACAAGAGGGAAAAAAATCCTCCTGCAAACCTCCTCTTCCTCCTGAATACCGTACTGCACTGTACGCCGCACTTGTCTTGTCCCAGGGTTTGTCACAATGCGAGTTACATAATGCCTGGCTAGGAGTGTTAGCTCTCGCCTGGTCTACAGGAGTCGTGGGTTCGATCCCGACCCTGACGCCGCTGCTGTACATTGGAGTTTCGTGTCTCTCTCTCACATCATTATACGGTGGATGAGATGTTAACTCCCTCGCCTGGTCTACAGGAGTCGTGGGTTCGTCCGACCCTGACGCCTGCTGTATATTTGGAGTTTGCGTGTTCTCTCTCTCTNATCNTCATCACGGTGGCTAGGAGATGTTAACTACCTCGCCTGGTCTACAGGAGGCCGTGGGTTCGATCGCGACCCTGACGCCTGCTGTATATTTGGAGTTTGCGTGTCTCTCTCTCTCTCATCATCACGGTGGCTATGAGATGTTAACTCCTTCGCCTGGTAACAGGAGGTCGTGGGTTCGATCCCGACCCTGACGCCTGCTGTATATTTGGAGTTTGCGTGTCTCTCTTGGCTAGATGTTAACTACCTCGCCTGGTATACAGGAGGTCGTGGATTCGATCCCGACCCTGACGCCTGCAGTACATTTGTAGTTTGGATGTTATCTCTCTCGCTCTCTACCCTGTGGTCACGTGTTTTTTTTCGGCAGGTCCTTCCGGTTTTCCGTCCAGATTTAAAATCAACATCACTCGCATTGAGTATTTGTCCCCTACACATTGTCACGTGATTGAAAAGCCACTTCGTTGAGCTGTTCTCACTCGTGATGGCCAGGTCGCTTCTGAAAAAAAGCTATATAGCATTCTAGATTTGAAGCTTTCGTGACTGCAAGGATTGATACTCTTAGCTTTTTTGGTAAAGTCACGTAGGTAAAAATTTTAATTAAAATTAATAAAAATTAAATAATAAAAATCATTTTTATTATTTTATTTTTATTAACTTTAATTTAAAAAATGAAATTAAATTAATAAAAATAAAATAATAAAAATCATTTTTTTATTTTTATTTTTAATTTCATTCATAAAAAATAAAATAATAAAATTATTTTTATAATTTTATTTTAATAAAAATTATTTTTTTATTTTATTTTTTAACTTTCATTTCATTTTTTTACCACGTGACTTTACCGAAAAAAGCTAGCTATATAAGTGTTGGGCCTTCTCGGTAATTTTTTTTAAGTNGTACGTTTAAATAAAAGTGGAATGTCTCACAACATCACAAGAGGGGAGAGAGCTACGTGTGAAAGTGTTTGTCTTGAGCGGTGGATTGTTAGGCAAGTGACGCACACACACACACACGTGTGAAAGTGTTTGTCTTGAGCGGTGGATTGTTAGGCAAGTGCCGCACACACACACACACGTGTGAAAGTGTTTGTCTTGAGCGGTGGATTGTTAGGCAAGTGACGCACACACACAAAATACTGGACTTGAAAGATCCGGTGGATTTCACGTGGACGGCTACCTGACTCGCCCGTCAATATGCCACCCCCCCCCCCCGGGCTCGAAACAAATCAGGACAAATTTCGATTTAAAGCTTTCGTGACTGCAGGGATTCATCTTCTTGGTTCTTTCGGTAAAGTCACGTAGAATGGAAATAATAACATAATAAAAATAAAACATAAAATAATTCTCACGACGTTTCGGCCACAACGCAAGCAGCCGTCCTCAGGTGAAGAACAGGTCTCTCGGGAAGACAGAGTCTGATGGGCACCACCATCTTGGCAGCGTATATTTAAGCTGGGTTAGAGGGGGAAGGGCGTCTTGACAAAGGAATTTGCATATCAAGATGAATTTAGCATTTATGAAAGCAGATATGGGATTAGCACTACTTGTGGAAACGTCGTGAGAATTGTTTTATTATGTTTTATTTTTATTATTTTATTACTTCCCTTCTACGTACGAGGTTGNGGGGGGGGGGTTCAAAGTCATATTATGCCCGTGATTATGCAGTATGCAGGATCAGGGACAACACAGCGGGTAGCAGACCCCTCAGGATGTGCCTCATTGTCCGAAAGTTTGCGAGTTCAATACCGTTCCCGTTTTCACCAGCCCACTATTGCCGAGATCATTGATATTATCGACAGACGCATATTCTGTCACCGAGTAACGAGAGACGCGGGTGCATAGGAGGCAGACTTGCCGAAACCGAGATTGCCCCGGCCATAACAAAGTGGTATTACCTACGACCAAAATACAAAATGAAAGATAAGAGGAAGACCTTAAGCGACTCGAGGTGGTGTGGTCGAGGCTGGATATTTGGTCAAATGAGGACGATCAACTACGGCACAAGGCGAAGACCTAAAGCCAAAACTACGAACTATTTTTTTTGTTTAACCAAGTAAAGCCCAACCGAGCTATATAGCTCTTTTTCAGAAGCGACTTGGCTATCGCAAATCAAAGTTCAGAAGTCTTATCTACGTGCAAAATAGCCACAATAACTCTAAAACGCACCGTGATTCTAAATGTGGAGGGAATAACCAGAGGGGAGAAAAATCATGCGACCACGTGGAGAGAGAGAACACCAAACCCAAATATACGCAGGCGTCAGGGTCGGGATCGAACCACGACCTCCTGTATACCAGGCGAGGTAGCTATCTCATAGCCACCGTGAATGAAGAGAGAGACACCACATCCAAATATACAGCAGCAGGCGTCAGGGTCGGGATCGAACCCAGACCTCCTGTATACCAGGCGAGGTAGCTAAATCCATGCCACCGTGTGGAGAGAGAGAGACACCCAAACTCCAAATATACAGCAGGCGTCAGGGTCGGATCGAACCCACGACCTCCTGTATACCAGGCGAGGGGCTAACTTCTCATAGCCACCGTGATGATGAGAGAGAGAGACACCACAAACTCCAAATATACAGCAGGCACCACAAACTCCAAATATACAGCAGGCGTCAGGATCGGGATCGAACCCACGACCTCCTGTATACCAGGCGAGGTAGCTAACATCTCATAGCCACCGTGATGATGAGAGAGAGAGACACGCAAACTCCAAATATACAGCAGGCGTCAGGGTCAGGATCGAACCCACGACCTCCTGTATACCAGGCGAGGCAGCTAACATCTCCTAGCCAGGGTGGCACCCAGATTGTGGTGGTGGGGGAAAGAATTAAAGCGGAACTTGGAGGTCTGTAATCGACTGCGAAACAGCTGCAAGTCAGAGAAAAGAAACGGTAATTTGGTAACGAAGATAATCAACTGTATGGAGAGTTCATGGGCATCACACGGCAGCGTACATATAAAATGGTAACACATTTAGGGGAAGTCAGGAGTGTCTGGTCGCGCTACGGATCGATTCGCCCCATACCACAGAGGCATGCAGAATTTCCACCGTCGTATCAGATAAGCACCAGCTCAAATTTGAGAAGGGATGATCATGAACTTGAATTTGTTACGGTGAATAAAATCACTGCACTTGGGATTGAATCGTGTCTGAATGGGTGTTGACCAGGATTACCACGTGTTATTGGCTCCTGCAAGGATATGAAAGTTGGCTGTGCAGACAAGGAAGTAAGGTAGATTTTATCGACATGTTATCTACCTGGCTTGGTATGCAGGAGGCCGTGGGCTAGATCTTGACCCTGACGCCTGCTGTATATTTGGAGTTTGTGGTGGCTTTCTTCCAGTGGTTGTGGGGATTTTTCTCCGGGTCCTCCGGGTTTTCTCTCCACATTTAGAATCAACATCGCGTATTTTAGTATTTTGCTGCTATACATTTCACGTGATGATGATGATGAGCCCACTCAGTTGAGCCATCATTGGTGATTGCCAGATCGCTTCTGAAAATGAGCTACATATCTCAGTGGGGCCTTACCTGGTAAAATAAAACATGTTAATAGTTTAATGGACTTTACACCGATGCTCTCGTGTCTACGCTTCCCCGCCTTCACAATGAAGTATGCTCAAATAACCCCACAAATACAAACGAAGATCCACCAAATTTCGATTTGAAGCTTTCGTGACTGCAGGGATTCATATTCTTGGTTCATTCGGTAAAGTCACGTAGAAGGGAAATAATAAAATAATAAAAATAAATCATACAATTCTCACGACGTTTCGATTGCAACACAAGCAATCATCGTCAGGTGTGAAAACCACGTTTGTGGTGAGAATTTTATTGTTTGTTTTATTATTTTATGAGTTCCCTTCTACGTGACTTTACCGAAAGAACAAAGAATATAAAATATCCACCACTTAGCCTGAACGGAATGTTGGAGGCAAGTGCGGTTTGCGAACACCTATGAAGCTGGCACGCCACACGAGGGGGTGGGTGGCCAGCACCACGCCTGGCCGCCTTTGTCTCCCCAGTGGCTATGTTCACACACTCATTTGAGGCCGAGTCGACCTAGGGGAGGCCAATAATTGGTTCTGCTAATCATCACTGGTGTTGGTGGCGTGAGCGGGAATCGAACACGGCTCTATGCTGGGTTTCGTAGCGCTAATCTGCTACACTACCGCTCCCCAATGCACACACACGGGAGAGGAGAGGCCTTCATCCAGCAGTGGATAAACAAAAGGGGGGTGGACATGTTCGGCGTGGAAATGCGTCACCGCTTTGGGACGGCGATCTTCTTTTGAGATTAAGATGCTCGTTTACATTGAGCCCTGCCCGTAATGTTAACAATTACCAAAGGAAAGGCTGAGTTAAGGATCATAATTGCGCCACCGTTTAAGATCTAACAAATGATTTGGGAGGTCATTCAGAGGCCAGAGACTCTAAATGGCAAAAACCCGAAATAATGGATTTGAAAATCCAGATTTCTGGCACTGCATGCGTTATGTATGTACGTGTGTGTGTATGTATGTTGCAGGGGAAGGACAGCAAACTAAACACACAAAAGCAGTCTATGGGCAGTGTTTAGTCAATGGGCAGTGTTGAGTCTATGGCAGTAATCTTGATTTGAAGTTTTCGTGACTTCAGGATCCATACTCTTTGGTTATATCGGTAAAGTCACGTAGGTATAAAATAAAATAAAATGGGAGTTTGAGTCTACGGGCAGTGTTGAGTCTATGGGCAGTGTTGAGTCTATGGGCAGTGTTGAGTCTATGGGCAGTGTTGAGTCTATGGGCAGTGTTGAGTCTATGGGCAGTGTTGAGTCTATGGGCAGTGTTGAGTCTATGGGCAGTGTTGAGTCTATGGGCAGTGTTGAGTCTATGGGCAGTGTTGAGTCTATGGCAGTGTTGTATCTATGAATGTATGTTGAACTTCTCTCGAACCGTACATAGCCAAGCGTGCTAATCGGAGGTGTGGGGAAGGACGCCTAACTAAACACACAATAAGCAGTTGTAAGTAAATGAGTGTTTCAATATCGATTTAAACCATTGCAATTGGAGCGTGTCTTCGGGCCACCAATGACTGCTTATAACGAAACGAAAACATTCTTTTATTTACCAGGTAAGACCCAACTGCTATGAAGCGCCTGGCCACAAATGATAGCTCAACGAAGTGGCTTTGTGGAGATGTATAGCAGCCAATACTCAAATGCTAAATGTGTAGGGGAAAAACCCGGAGANGCNAATACATATGCAGCAGGCAGGTCAGGGTCGGATAACCCACGACCTCCTGTATACCAGGCGAGGTACTTAACATCTCGCCACCGTGATGATGATAAGAGAGAGACACGCAAACTCCAAATATACAGCAGCAGTCAGGTCGGATACAACCCACGACCTCCTGTACACCAGGCGAGGTAGTTAACATCTCCTACCACCGTCCCCCCTCCCAAACCTGGTTTAAGCAAAGTTTTGGCAGCTGATACCTCGCTTCGAATTTCGAACTCTGGTCTGAAGTGGGTGACCCGTTTCAATGTCTCTCACTCGAGAGAGAGTCCCGGCAGTGAGTGAGTGTGTTTTGACTCTCTTAGTCACCGGGCCACCCGGTCTAAGCAGAGTTGTGGCAGCTGATACCTCGCTTCGAATTTTAATCCCAGGCTCGCAAGCGATGCCAGCTGAGTGTCTTCCTGACTCTCTGTGGGCACATCCCAGCCACTTCGTCCTTGTGGAGTTTATTTTATTTCTTAACTCGTGACCCCCTGGGGGGAAAAAACCCGTCGGGAACGTGTAACGATGCGAGGGAGTTTGCGGAATAAAACATATGAGAAATAAGTGACCTTCCTAAAGCTGCACGAGGCCAGGCGTAGCTACGATTGTGGAGTCGCAGCCACACATCAACCGATGACTTTGAAACATTCGCTCCACGCACTGATGCACAACTCAGAATTTGACTGCCGTGTCCCAGAGTGGGTTGGGGTTGTTCCCACGTAACAAACATTAAAAAAAACAAATACACAGGGAGGAAGAGAGGAACAGAAAATAAGGGTCAAACGAGTAATTGTAAACGTAACTAAACTATTAACGTTTTTTTATTTTAGCACGTAAGGCCCCACAGAGCTCTGGGTTTTTTTTTCAGAAGCGACCTGGCGAACACAAATGATAGCCCAACGAAGTGCGCTCATCGTCATCATGTGGAAGTGTACAGCAGCCAAATAACTCGAAACGCGTGGTGATGTCCAAAACCCGGAGGACCTTGAAAAAANTCCACGCGACCACGTGGAGAGAGAGAGGACACCGCAAACTCCAAATATACAGCAGCAGGCGTCAGGGTCGAGATCGAACCCACGACCTCCTGCATACCAGGCGAGGTAGTTGACATCTCTAGGCAGGCACACAAGCGATTCGGTAGGTAGATAGATAACTCCGTAGGTAAGTAGTTAAGGGCACGCAGTTCTGCGAATCGGCCGTCTGGTGTGGTCGACAAATCCCTATGCAGCTGTGACCCCACACAACACAACGCACCTGAAGCGAGTGGCACGGTGAATATGGCATTTGTCTTTAAACCGACCTCAAAAAAACTGACAGCGAACTCACCCAGAGTTGCAGGCAGGAGGAGCAGCAGATGGACTGCTATCATCACGCACTGCGCAAAGCAGAGTGTGTCCATGCTCGCACGTCCGCCTTTGTCTCTCTCTCTCTCCTCTCTCCAACACCAGCACACACAGACACGAGAAGTCACTCGCTCGCTCACTCGCCTCTCTCTTGGCTCTCACTTTGTATGCAAGGAGGAGGGGAACGGACAATCGAAGCGGGGAAAGGACACGTGACGCGGAGGAATCGATTCCCCCGTTGAGTAATCGACGGCTTTCGATTCGCTCCAAAAGTGATGACAGTGATCATGATCGATGTCGATGTCAGTGTGATTTTTTTTTCATTGATTAGGTATAACCCTGTGAGCCGTGCGGCGCTTGACTCGGGTGCAACCGCAACAAAAACATGAACAAGAAGCATCTTAAAATTGACTACACGCAAGAGAAAATCCTGGAAAAAACAGCAAAATCTTCCAGAAAAAAACACCGCACTGATGGTGCTGATGATGATGGTAGTGATGGTGATTAATGTTGATGTGAGTGGTGATGGTGCTGATGATGATGGTAGTGATGGTGATTAATTAGGATGTCTGTGGGATGGTGCTGATGATGATGGTAGTGATGGTGATGGTGCTGATGATGATGATAGTGATGGTGATTATGTTGATGTCAGTGGTGATGGTGCTGATGATGATGGTAGTGATGGTGATTATGTTATGTCAGTGGTGATGGTGCTGATGATGATGGTAGTGATGGTGATTAATGTTGATGTCTGTGGTGATGGTGCTGATGATGATGGTAGTGGGTGATGATGGCGATTAATGTTGATGAATGTTGATGTCTGTGGTGATGGTGCTGATGTGATGGTTGTGATGTGATTAATGTTGGTGTGAGTGGTGATGGTGCTGATGATGATGGTAGTGATGGCGATTAATGTTGATGTCTGTGGTGATGGTGCTGATGATGATGGTAGTGATGGTGATTAATGTTGATGTCTGTGGTGATGGTGCTGATGATGATGGTAGTGATGGTGATTAATGTTGATGGTGGTGATGGTGCTGATGATGATAGTGATGGTGATTAATGTTGATGTGATGGTGATGGTGCTGATGATGATGGTAATGATGTTGATTAATATTGATGTCAGTGGTGATGGTGCTGATAATGATGGTAGTGATGGCGATAATGTTGATGTGAGTGGTGATGGTGCTGTGATGATGGTAGTGATGGTGATTAATGTTGATGTCTGTGGTGATGGTGCTGATGATGATGATGATGGTGATGGTGTNGATGTTGAAGTCATGGTGATGGTGCTGATGATGATGGTAGTGATGGCGATTCATGTTGATGTCAGTGGTGATGGTGCTGTTGATGATGGTAGTGATGGTGATTATGTGATGTCAGTGGTGATGGTGCTGATGATGATGATGATGGTGATTAATGTTGAAGTCAGTGGTGATGGTGCTGATGATGATGGTAGTGATGGTGATTAATGTTGATGTCAGTGGTGATGGTGCTGTGTGATGGTAGTGATGATGTGATGGTGCTGAGTAGTGATGGTGATTAATGTGAAGTCAGTGGTGATGGTGCTGATGATGATGGTAGTGATGGTGATTATATTGATGCAGTGGTGATGGTGCTGATGTGATGGTAGTGATGGCGATTAATGTTGATGTCAGTGGTGATGGTGCTGATGATGATGGTAGTGTGGTGATTAATGTTGATGTGAGTGGTGATGGTGCTGATGATGATGGTAGTGATGGCGATTATGTTGATGTGAGTGGTGATGGTGCTGATGATGATGGTAGTGTGGTGATTAATGTTGATGTCAGTGGTGATGGTGCTGNTGNTGATGGTAGTTATGGTGATGAATGTTGATGTGAGTGGTGATGGTGCTGATGATGATGGTAGTGTGGCGATTATGTTGATGTCAGTGGTGATGGTGCTGATGATGATGGTAATGATGGTGATTAATGTTGATGTCAGTGGTGATGGTGCTGATGATGATGGTAGTGTGGTGATTATGTTGATGTCAGTGGTGATGGTGCTGATGATGATGGTAGTGATGGTGATTATGTTGTTGTCAGTGGTGATGGTGCTGATGGTGATGGTAGTGATGGTGATTATGGTAATGTGAGTGGTGATGGTGGTGGGTGATGGTGATGATGGTGTTGATGTTAATGGTGACGACTGTGGTGATTATGTTTATGTCAAAGAAGTGTTGGAGATTATCTTTGTTATCAAATGACCGTTTCTTCCTTTTGGCATATCCTTACAACTGTTGCACAATTTATACGATTCCAAGTTCCGCTTTAATTATTTCCCCCACCACTACTATCTGGTAGCAAGATGTTAACTACCTCGCTGGTGTACAGGAGGTCGTGGGTTCGATCCGACCTGTCGCCTGCTGTATATTTGGAGTTTGCGTGTCTCTCTCTCTCATCATCATCACGGTGGTTAGGAGATGTTAACTACATCGCCTGGTCTACAGGAGGTCGTGGTTCGATCCGACCCTGACGCCTGCTGCTATATATTCAGAGTTTTCGTGTCTCTCTTTCTCCCCGTGGCCACGTGGACTTTCCCTCCACCTTTGGAATCAACACACGCGTTTGAGAGTTACTTGTTTGCTATAAATGTCCACGTGATAAGCCACTCCGTTGGGCTATCATTTGTGATTGCCAGGTCGCATTGGAAAATAGCTATTTAGCAACTCAGTGGGGCCTTACACCTGGTAATAAAACAAATAGTTAAATAGTAAATAGTTAAATGGCCATGAGGTGCCACACCACACTATACTATCTTCATTTTACCAGCCTCAACTGAGCTATTACTGCTCTTTTTCAGAAGCGACCTCGCTACACATGATATCCCAGTGAGATGGGAGTTCATAGCATCCCAATAACTCTAAACACGGGTTTCTAAATGTGGAGGGAAAACCGGAGGACACGGAGACAAATCTACGCAACTACGGGGAGAGAGAGACATTTTTCAGTTTTTCAGTATCATTTATTAGGTATAGCCCTGTGAGCCATTCGGCTCTTGAATCGGGTGCAACCGCAAAAAAAAAAANCATGAACAAGAAAACACTTAAAGTGATTATGCGCAAACAGAAAAAAATATTATAATCCTTTGGGTTTAGATCGCTTATTAATATGTGTCGTAACCCTCCACCACCCGACAGCCAATCATAAAAAAGTGTCACGTTGACAAAANACAATGTTCACTTTTAGCCCACCTTGATTATGAATAATATTGGTCGCGAAAGCCTACGAGAAAAAAAATATATAGCAAACGTCGGGGTCGGGATCGAACCCACGACCTCCTGTAACCATACGAGGAATTAACACTCAAGCGACCGAGGTGCCCACGTATGCAGAGTTCACACCACATACGCTGTGGAACATTACCACCCACAATGCCCCTCAATAACCAACGTCATTTCAAGTTTCTAAAATAACCTCGCCCACCCGTCGAGGCCATTCATAGAAGTTTGTTTTACCACAGATAGTCAAATCGGCAGGCCACGTGTGTGTGAAGCGTGAAGCGTGAAAGAGTATACAAATACCCTCTCTCGTAGAAACCTTTCCATGAGCTTTGGCCGCGAAAGGAAGCAAGCAATTGTCTGTGTGTATGTTGAACTTCTTTCGACCGTAAGTAGCCAACTCTGCTAATCAGAGGTGCGGAAGAACGCAAACTAAACACAAAAAGCAGTCTATGGGCAGTGTTGAGTCTGTGGGCGGTGTTGTCTGTGGGCAGTGTTGAGTCTGTGGGCAGTGTTGAGTCTGTGGCAGTTTGAGTCTGTGGGATAGTGTTGAGTCTGTGGGCAGTGTTGAGTCTGTGGGCATTGTTAGTCTGTGGGCAGGTTGAGTCTGTGGGCAGTGTAGTCTGTGGGCGTGTTAGTCTGTGGGCAGTGTTGAGTCTGTGGCAGTGTTGAGCTGTGGCAGTTGTCTGTGGGCAGGTTGAGTCTGTGGGCAGTGTTGAGTCTGTGGGCAGTGTTGAGGGGGCAGGTTGAGTCTGTGGGCAGTGTTGAGTCTGTGGCAGTGTTGAGTCTGTGGCAGTGTTGAGTCTGTGGGCAGTGTTGAGTCTGTGGGCAGTGTTGAGTCTGTGGGCAGTGTTGAGTCTGTGGGCAGTGTTGAGTCTGTGGCAGTGTTGAGTCTGTGGGCAGTGTTGAGTCTGTGGCAGTGTTGAGTATATGGGCAGTGTTGAGTCTGTGGGCAGTGTTGAGTCTATGGGCAGTGTTGAGTCTATGGCAGTGTTGAGTCTGTGGGCAGTGTTGAGTCTGTGGGCAGTGTTGAGTCTGTGGGCAGTGTTGAGTCTGTGGGCAGTGTTGAGTCTGTGGCAGTGTTGAGTATATGGGCAGTGTTGAGTCTGTGGGCAGTGTTGAGTCTGTGGGCAGTGTTGAGTCTGTGGGCAGTGTTGAGTCTGTGGCAGTGTTGAGTCTGTGGGCAGTGTTGAGTATATGGGCAGTGTTGAGTCTGTGGGCAGTGTTGAGTCTATGGGCAGTGTTGAGTCTATGGGCAGTGTTGAGTCTGTGGGCAGTGTTGAGTCTGTGGGCAGTGTTGAGTCTGTGGGCAGTGTTGAGTCTGTGGGCAGTGTTGAGTCTGTGGGCAGTGTTGAGTATATGGCAGTGTTGAGTCTGTGGGCAGTGTTGAGTCTATGGGCAGTGTTGAGTCTGTGGGCAGTGTTGAGTCTGTGGGCAGTGTTGAGTCTGTGGGCAGTGTTGAGTCTGTGGGCAGTGTTGAGTCTGTGGCAGTGTTGAGTCTATGGGCAGTGTTGAGACTGTGGCAGTGTTGAGACTGTGGGCAGTGTTGAGTCTGTGGGCAGTGTTGAGTCTATGGGCAGTGTTGAGACTGTGGGCAGTGTTGAGTCTGTGGGCAGTGTTGAGTATATGGGCAGTGTTGAGTCTGTGGGCAGTGTTGAGTCTGTGGGCAGTGTTGAGTCTGTGGGCAGTGTTGAGTCTGTGGGCAGTGTTGAGTCTGTGGCAGTGTTGAGTATATGGGCAGTGTTGAGTCTATGGGCAGTGTTGAGTCTGTGGGCAGTGTTGAGTCTGTGGCAGTGTTGAGTATATGGGCAGTGTTGAGTCTGTGGGCAGTGTTGAGTCTGTGGGCAGTGTTGAGTCTGTGGGCAGTGTTGAGTCTATGGGCAGTGTTGAGTCTGTGGGCAGTGTTGAGTCTGTGGGCAGTGTTGAGTCTGTGGGCAGTGTTGAGTCTGTGGGCAGTGTTGAGTCTGTGGGCAGTGTTGAGTATATGGGCAGTGTTGAGTCTGTGGGCAGTGTTGAGACTGTGGGCAGTGTTGAGTCTGTGGGCAGTGTTGAGTCTGTGGGCAGTGTTGAGTCTATGGGCAAGTGGCCGCTTGTGCTGCGACTGAAACGTCGTGCTTTCTTTTAGTATTTTTTCTATCTACGTGATTTTACCGAAGAACCAGAGTATGGATTCCTGCAGTTACGAAAGCTTCAAATCAAGATTCAACAATACAGTGAAACCTTGGATTGCGAGAATAATTCGTTCCGGAAACGTGCTCGTAATCCAAAGCACTCGTATATCAAAGCGAAATTCCCATAAGAAATAATGGAAACTCAGATGATTCGTTCCACAACCCAAAAATATTCATATAAAAGTATTAATACAAAATACTATGTATTAATTAAATGTAATCGTGGCTGGTGTGAGGGAAACGAGAGAGAGGAGGAGGGTTATTGTGTAGGACGACTTTCACTGTCACTAACGGAATCACTGCCATCTGTTGGCTCACTGGAATCTTTTTCTTTTGTGCGACTTTAACAAGGAACCTATCCAATGACACTTGTTTTTGCCTCCTTTTAAGAAGGCAAAAAGCATTGTTGCAGTACAGTTACTAAAGAACAGTCACTACACTTGGACACAAAATAAAATAAAAATGCTTTACGCACACACACGTGGTCACAACACTATAGTAAACAGTATACGCTAGCACGGATGTTGACTATACGAGTGAGGCACGCCGACTGAGACCGAACATGGTAGATGATTACCCACAATCCCGCAGCGAGAGAGAGAGAAGAACTATCGGCTCAGTTGTGATCACGTGACGCTCGGCAGACAACGCGTATACTGTACATACTACAGTACTCGTATTGCAAGACCTCGCTCGTTTATCAAACTATTATTTATTTTAAAAAATTGCTCGTCTTGCAAAACACTCGCACACCAAGTTACTCGCAATCAAGGTTTCACTGTACATAAAAAAAAGTGCTTTGGGTCCCGCCGCCATTCAATGATGGAGTCTCTCTCGAAGTGCAGCAGATGACCCGTGTGCTGAAGTTTGTGCCACTCGGAGCACAGCTGCCGTTGGAGACTACGTGCCTCTCACGTTCTGTTTGTGGACAGGAGATGAGCGAATATCACAGTGGCCGCACAGTTCTGCGTGGGGGGGGGAACGAGAACTCAGAAAGGGGGTTCGGTGCGGTTGGAGTGCTGAAATGCGTTATTGTTGATCGGTCGTCCGTGAATTCCTCCATTCCGTTTCACATCGAATCATCGCGGTGTGCGTGCTCAGCCACTGCCCAAGAAACGGTGATGGGATTTTCGTGTGAGTGTACGCGGTGGTTGCTAGTGGAGATCGTTACGGGTGTGGTCCTTCGGGTGTTTGACTTCTCCTTTTAATCTTGATTTGAAGCTTTCGTGACTGCAGGAATCCACACTGTTTGGTTCTTTCGGTAAAGTCACGTAGGTAGAAAATAAAATAAATCACGACAACACAAGCGTCCGTTCTCAGGCGGTGAGGTCAATGACTGGGGCAGCACTGGCTGGTATCAGAGCCAGATTTACACATTCTTAGGTTTTTTCGGTAAAGTCACGTAGGTAAAAAATTAAAATTAATNAAAGTAAAATAAAAANTCACGACGTTTCGGAGGCAACACAAGCTTCCGTTTTCAGGTGGAACCGTCACAGCACGACTGCTGCATCAAGTAAGAGAAATTCCAAGAAACAGTCCTTGTATATCTTCTGGTTGAAGGTAGAAGGAGCCATTATTATGTTTTATTCGGTAAAGCACGTTTAAAAATAAAAATAACATATAATTATTGAGGGGGGCGTGTCGGACACGCCCCCTCAGGTGAGGCAGATGTGATAGCTGCCTCCCCTGACCGCACGTCCCTGCTATAATGACTCCGACACGTCATTACTTAGCCTTTATTTCAGACACCGGCCTCTCTACGCGAAGGCAGCTCTGTCTGTCAGCCCAGGCTCGCTCTTGTCCTGTCCTTTCATACATCCCCAGCCCCCTTTCTGGAGCCTCGCTCAACCCACTCCCTTCATCCAATCCTCGTCCTCCTCCAACGATTGTCAACGTTGTCCCTCCTGTAAACCCTTGCCTCTCGTCTTTCGCGTTCGAAACTCCCCTCCAATTTCTTTGAATCTCGTCTCCTGGCCAATCGTCTTGAGGCCTCCCTGCACCAATCGGAGACCTTTGTTGAATTTCTGATTTCATGGGGCTGTCCATAAATGACGTCACGCACCTAGGGGAGACATTTGTGACGAGGGGGGGGGCGTTTAGAAATGTGACGTCACATCAAAATGCGCAACTTTAATAAATATAGAATTGTTATAAAACACTAATTGTTATAACACTCCGACAACATCAGAGTGCAGCGCCACATTAAATACGNACTACAATGACAATAGTTTAAAGCGATTTGAAGCATGTTTTATTTTCAAAATGGAAATATGGTTTTGGGGGGGAGGTCTGACTTTTTGTGACGCCATGTGACGAGGAGGGGGGTCAAAAATCGTCCAAAACGCGTGACGTCATTTATGGACGGCCCCAAATACGATTTTCTCTTGGATTTTTTATTATTAATTTTATTCATAATTGGGCAAATAACAGTGGTACGGATCTGGTCCTTCGGTGGTTTGACTTCTTCTTTGCAGCAAAAAAAGTCCCAATAATGCTACTACATGGGGTTGGCCGCTGGAATGTGATCTATCCATGTCCTTCCGCTGATGAATGACGTTGTCTTTCGAGCACGTGGCACATGACCTCACGTTGTGGGATGATGTCACACACCACACACGTGCACATCCCAATGATGTCATTATATTGGCAAATATGCTTTTCTCTTGGATTTATTTATGTTATTCATAATTGGGCAAACAACAGTGCTTGGCTTATTTGTACTGTATGCTAACCCCGACGGTAGGAGTGTGGACTTTTCACCGGTGATTCAGGAACCACGTTATAACGGTGTGTGCATTCCGCGTTAAAACGGGGATGTTACATGTTATAACGGTGCACACATTCCGCGTTATAATGGTGCGTGCACTCGCGTTAAATATTGAGGTGTCCACACGAGTAGAAATTTTGCCAATTAAGGCTTTGAATCAGGAACAAGTTGCCCAACTAACCACTGTTAACAAAGTGAACTGTCGACACATTTCCTTCTATAAACCAAAAAAACAACAACTGATGAAATCCAAAACGAATAGTTTTGTTGTAGGTCCCTCATCATTGCCTTCATTTTAATCGAAATAAGGAAATGTCTGCTTGTGCAACATAGCAGCATCATCACCCGCCAAATAATATATGAAACGCAAGCCATCATCTTCGGCATTTTCCGTCCCGAGGAAAAAAATAAAATACTGTAGACGAACTTCAAACCAGTAAATTTCAGTTTATTAAAAAAAACCTTAAAATGCAGAAGTTAAGACATGGACTAAATCTAGAGATCCCTGTCTGTGTACCCTCTACCAGCCCTATCCCTGTTAACTGTTCAACTGTTCAACCCCTACCGGTCCTACTAAAGCCATATATACTAAAGCCATATATACTAAAGCCATTTATGTCGCACGATCAGTGATATTGCCTCCATGGAAGATCTACTTGGTAAACGGCCGTCGACCCAACGTTGGCGTGAACACTTTTAAACTCGCTGCTGAACTGTCCCTCTTTGGTACGCCCAGTGTTTATCGACGGCATGCCACAAGCTACGATCAACATCATCGAGTGAGATGGACCTTCACACTTGATCTGGCCAAGGTCAATAAAGCCATGCGTCAAACACAACCTGGAAAGGCACGTGGACTCAGACAAAATCCCACCTGTTGAAATCTACAACATATCTAAAACTAAACAAACACTTTTTTACCAGGTCAGACCCACTAAGCTATGAAGCTTTTTTTCAGAAGCGACCAATTACAAATTATAGCTCAACGAAGTGGCTTATCATCGTGTGGAAATGTATAGCAGTAAGCCAAACATTCTCAACACGTGATGTTGATTCTACAAGTCAGGGTCGGGATCGAACCACGACCTCCTGTATCCCAGGCGAGGGAGTTAACATCTCATCACCACAGCAGCATACTTTGATACATAAGCTTTCTTCACCTTTGAATCATATATAGAACACCAACATCCTCACACGGGCTTGACAGATGCTCAGAACACATTCTTGCGGAGGGAGCTGGTAGGAACGTTGGGTTGCTCGGTCAATGACCAGGATCAATGGCGGCGTGGTGTATTCTGCAAATATGGCCGACTGTGAGGGCGGGCACAAGCCGGCGTGAGTAGGTTAAACGTTGAGTTTTATAAAGGCACCACGGGGTGACCAGCCCTCTCCATCCAGCCCCACCCTCCCACCATCTACCCAGCCCAACCCTCTCCACCAGCCCTCCCCACCCTCCCCACCCAGCCCCTCTCCACCCAGCCCCTCCCCACCCTCCCCTCTCCACCCAGCCCCACCCCCNATTTTGGATGCACGACGGACGGACGGACACAATAATCTTCTGTGGGCTGGTGGAACCAGGTGGTTCCTACCGGTATTAACTGTATACACAAGGGTCATCATTCCAATTGCAACAATTGCCGTGGCATCTCACTTCTCAATATCTCCACGCAAAATGATGGCAAGTGGCTGTCATGTTTTAATATACATCTTATAAATATCGCGTGTTTGTTATATGTATACTATTTATATTCAACAGCTTTATTGAACACTGCATCGCGAACCGAAGTTAATATTTTTTTTCTTATAAATGTTAATATACGCTGAAAAATAATTTGAGGGAACCAAATCGAAACAGAGAAAGAGGAACCACATGAATCAGGGAACATGGGCACATTTAAGAAAACATATTTCCTGTTCTAACATTTAGATGACGCGTGACCATACGTCTCGCGAGAAGAAGAATCATGATGATGGACAAAACCGGTCTCATCTCGCCACCGTGGGGCTGCCACAGTGGCTAGGAGATGTTAACTACCTCGCCCGGTATGCAGGAGGTCGTGGGTTCGATTCTTACGCCTGTATATTCGGAATTTGTAGTGCCTCGCTCTCCTTGGTCACGTGGATTTTTCTCCAGGTCCCCGGGTTTTCCCTCCACATTTAAAAGGAACGTTACGCGTTTATTTGGCTGCTATAGATTTCCACACGATGCTAAGCCACTTTGTTGAGCTATCATTGTGTTTAGGCAGGTCGCTTCTTTAAAAAAAAACAGCTACATTGCTCAGTGGGGCCTTACCTGATAAAATAAAATATATAGTTGAGTTAGTTAGTTGTGGAAAGACAAGCAAAGGAGAAAGATAAATTGCGCCCTCGAGAGAATGATTACCGCGGAGGTGGTGCGATGGGAAATCGGGATAACGTGCACGGATAACGGAGTCGTAGCAATGCAGGGCTTTTTAAGTGATGGCGACATTGTACATTTGTGACTTCCATGTCGACTTCCGAAAACTTGCTGCTGCTGCTGCATTGGCAATAAACGAAGACTGAGTTTTATACGGGTAGGAACCTCCTGGTTACACCAGCCCACAGGGGATTATTATGTCCATCGTCGTGCATCCCAAAATGGGAGAAGTGGGGTGGGTGGAGAGGGAGGGTGTGGAGGGCTGGGTGGGGAGGTGGGAGGGCTGGTGGGGAGGGGCTGGTCACCCCGTGGTGCCCTTATAAAACTCAACGTTTAACCTACTCACGCCGGCTTGTGCCCGCCCTCACAGTCGGCCATATTTTCGGAATACACCACGCCGCCGTTGACCCTGGCCATTGACCGATCAACCCAACGTTCCTACCAGTTCCCTCCGCAGGAATGTGTTTTTATTTCACCTGCAGGTAAGGCTCCATTGAGCGATGTCGCTCTTTTCAGAAGCGACTGGGATATTACAAATGATAGGTCAACGAAGTGGCTTATCATCATGACAAAATGTATAGCAGCCAAACACTCGACCACGGGGAGAGAGACACGCACACTCCAAATATACAGCAGGCGTCAGGGTCGGGATCGAACCCACGACCACCTAGATACCAGGCGAGGGAGTTAACATCTCACCACCGCGGCCGCATACCCTGATACATAAACTATGTTCACCTCTCAATAACACATGGGACACCAAAATTATCCCACGGCACTTTAAAGATGATCAGATTAACTCAATATACAAGAAGGGTGACCATCCAATAGCAACCATTGCCGTGGGATCTTACTTCTCAATGTTACTGCTGGCAAAATTCTCGCAAGTGGGTGTTGTTTTAATATATATATTTTTAACGCGTGTTTGTTGTATGTACATTATTTACATTTTAAAGCGTCATTGAAAACTGCATCACGAGCTCAATTTAATATTTTTTATTTTGTAAATGTTAATATACGCTGAAAAAGGAATTAAGGGAACACAGTCGAGACAGAGAAAGAGGAAACACACGAATCAGGAAACATGGGCATATTTAAGACAACACATTTCAAGCTCTTTGGGTCTTTCGGTAAAGTCACGTAGATACTAGAAAATTTATTTTAAAAAATACAAATATCACGACGTTTCGATTGCAACACAAGCAATCGTCATCAGGTGAAAAAAAAACAAGGCGGCCGGGCATGGTGCGGGCCACCCACCCCTCGTGTGCTGTGTCGGCCTTCATAGTTGCTCTCAGACAGCGCTTGCCCCGACAGTCTGTTAATAGGCTATATAGGGGATATGTTTGTCTTTTTACACTTAGGCTGATGAAGTTAGTTGTAATTACTGGTGAAACCTCACGCTACTCAGATTGTCAATGTTGTGGCTTGGCTCTCCAACACACCGGTGTGCTGTACTAGTGACGAATTGGCCACGTTCTGTTTACGTGACAACAGTTACTAGTTGGCTGTGTCGGGTGGTGGTGGGTTTTTATTTTACGCGATCTATCCCGAAAAACTCTATTACGGATCTCTGTCTTTGTCCGCCAGATGCTTGCACGGCAAAGGTTGAGGTGCCCACCGTCTCGCGTCCCTCGCCTGCCCCACCATGCACCACGGTATCAGCCAATGATACCCTCGAAAGGCCGAAACTTACCCCGCGACAGCTAAATTGGTGTACAGAGAGGTTGCCCGCAGCAGGTGGAAACCGTGAACCAGAGGTCGCAAACGGGTTTTGATTCCTTACCCGTACCCGGCCGCACCAGGGTCGCAAATGGGTACCCGTACCCGGCCGGGTACGAGTAGCCGTTCCCTACCTGTACCCTACCCGAAATGAGTGACAAACGGTGACTCACCAGTGACTCACGGCCTACCCGTACCCGTACCCGGCCGCACCAGGGTCGCAAACGGGTACCCGTACCCGTACCTAGCCGGGTACGGGTAGCCGGGTATCGGGTAGGGTACGGGTATCGGGTACCCGGTTTCGACCTCTGCCGTGAGCCATAACCCCGCGATATTCACGGAGAGTCTCCGGTACAGGTTTGTGATTGATCCGGCTTCAGGCACCTCGCACCAATGTAACCACCAGGGGCATGATCTTACTTAAATCATCACTCTCTATCTGGAGACGTTTGTCCAAGTTGCTTTCACTTACGCCCCTTTATTGAACATTTTATACCTACGTTTATATTCTTTCAAATTTTGACGCTCAATATCTTCGGATCTACGAAGCCAAAAGAGATAGGTTCGAATTAAGAAAACTATTATTAATTTGGTGAAATCCTGCTGTCACGAAAGCTTTAAGTCAAGATTGAAGCTAACGTGTTGAACATTTTTTTAGACAGGCTGGCCTCGCGTGACGATTCAAGATTTAATTAAAAAACGTCCATTGTCCGCCGATCCTGCCTATTCGTGTTTATGACTTAATCGTAATAGTATTATAATTAATGAGGATTGATTACACTGGTCAACAAAAATACAATTCTGGTCTGGACTTTGCAGCTGTTTTAGACTAATTTCAGGGTGCTGATTCCAAATCTGATCTCAGATTTACTCTATCACATCTCATTTTATGCTATCGGTATACCACATTTTCATTGATTTTACCCGAATTAACTCTGTCACTTATGATTGCAAGTTGTTGCGAGTCAGTGACTGCTTTAGTGTTAAAATACGGTGCTATTTTTAGGATAGTGTGTTTATAATATATTTTATATAGATATCCACATTTATTTAATATTTTTCTTCGCAGTTTTTATTGAAAATGCAATATTTGACATCTCAAAAACCTGATGTGATAGACAAAAACTGATGCCAGATTTGGAATCAGCACCCAAAATTACATTGAAACCGTTGGAATACCTTAGGCCAGAAAAAGTGTGTTGACCAGTGTTACAAATCTCGAATGGTCGCGCCTAGTCACGAGGCAAACGTCTCATCCAATCAGAGCGGCTGTTTCTGGGCAGCTCCGGACCAATCGTCTTACACGCCGCTCGTCTGGCGCCGGAGCGGCCGCTGTAGTTTCTTTTTAAGACCAACAATTACAATAATAACGATTACTACGATTGCTATTGTTAAAATAATTACATAGTTATAATCGTCATGAATTGCCTCATCGTTTGCTTTGTCACGCTCGTGCCGACGCACTGGTCAAGTTGAGCGACCAGGTGAGAACCGTGATCATGTTTTACAATTAAAGCCAAATGTTATCCCCATTTTAATTGGCAAAATGTTATAATTATTCATTTTGATTTAAATGTTTTACATTAAAGTGCTAAATCTGTGCTCGTGGACTGGACATATGCGCGCATTGTTCCGATTGCATATATTACAGAACTTAATGATTACAAATATGACAAACGCATTATACGTGTCGTATTCTAAATATTATTTTACCACTTTGTAATCGGAGTGATCATTCTAATTGTAAGAGCCGTTCTGCGTGCTATCACCCTTTCATTACAAAGACTGTTGTATAGCAATGTGCATGCCTTTCATAGTAGAGTCAAGGGTTGACATTCACCTGAGGACGGCTGCTTGCGTTGTGGCCGAAACGTCGTGAGAATTGTATTTTATAATGTTTTATTTTTATTATTTCCCTTCTACGTGACTTTACCGAAAGAACCAAGAAGATACTTCACTTTGGTTGAGCAGTGCGGATTGGTACAGTACAACTGGATATAAACACAGCGTGTCCCAGCAGCCCTATGACAACCTGTTTGTGCATAGTGGGCACCCATCCAGATACCCTCCAAGCTCAGATCTGCTTGGCTTTTGAGGTCCGACCAGATCTGGCGCATTCCAAATCCGGGTGATTTGTTTATAGGCTTTGACGGTGATAGTGTTGTTGTTCTTAACAGTTTACATCTCGCAGTAGCTAGATGTTAACTACCTCGCTTGGTATACAGGAGGTGGTGGGTTCGATCCTGACCCTCACGCCTATAAATTTGGAGTTTGCATGTTCTCCCGTGGTCACGTGGATTTTTCTCCAGGTCCACCGGTTTTTCCTTCCACATTTAGAAACATGCTTCGAGTATTTGGCTGCTATGCATTTGCACGTGATAAGCCACTTCATCGGCCTATCATTGTGGCCAGGTTGCTTCTGAATGTGAGCTACATAGCTCTCGTGAACCTTACTTGGTAAAATAAATATAATTTACATAGTTAAAAATGTTTCGTAAAAAAAACACTTTTTCAATGCACACACTTGTATTTGCACTTTCGTTATGTTGAATTGTCTATATGCAAGCCACCCACTTTTATTCCGCACATCAAATTTGATTAATTTTGGGGTCAAAACTATTTATTTGTTACTTTTCAGTGCAAATAAAAGTGTGTGCATTGAAAAACGTGTTTTTGTTTACCAAAATTATTGTTTGCATAGCATGGAGAAAACCGGAGTGCCAGATCAAACCCATCACACTCCAAGGACACGATGCTCAAACTTTACACACACACATATCCGCAACCTATTTGCTGTACTGTTATATGCCGGCAATTTAGCAGTCCTCCCAATACTTAAAAGGCTCACAACAAGATCCCAATGTGATCAAAAAATATATCCACGTGCTGATTACAGGTATGCGTGTGTGTGTGTGGGAGTGCCAGTGAGCGGTTAGCACGCTGCTGCGCTAGGAACCTGGCGACCGAGTTCGATTCCCGCTCACGGCCAACAACAATGATAGCGATGATCTGAACCAGTCATGGCCTCCCTAGGTATACTCAGCCTTAAATAGTACTGGTGTGTGTAAACATCACCACTGGGAGACAAAGGCCATCCACCCCTCGTGTGCCGTGTCGTGCCGACCTTCATAGGTGCTCGAACAGGACTTTCCCCAACAGTTTGTTCAGGCTATACGGGGTGTGTCGCCTTGTCCGGTGTGTATATATTGTGATGATTAAAAATAATAAGATAATTTAAAAATGTAAAAAAACCACAAGACAACTTAGATTAAGGCCAAACAAACAAACATGGCCAAACCAAAAAACTTTTCGAAATCACCAAAATAAAGCCATAAAGCAATGTAACAGTGATCATAGGAACTGACCGAATTTTCACAATAAACGACGTAAACAACATGTACTACCAAACTCTGCAGCCATAGCTGGCTGCATGAGTCACTCACAACAGCAGGAGCATCAGTCGGAGTATCAACATTTTCCAATGCACCTTTAAGATCAGCACACTAATTCAAAATACAGATCATACTTTGCAGCGATCATCCGGAGCGAAACATTGTATTTTAGGCCGNTGAATTGCAGTGGCAGCTAGGGGTGTACAACTCCTCTAGAGCAGTTTTGAGTGAAGATCTCATAGGTAGTGATTCAAGTTGCAGTTTCTTGGCAATAGCATTCCAGACCCTGTCATTATGCAGGTCTCAGGATTCAGATCTTGCCGCAGGATACAGTTCCCTTAAATAAGACAATGATGCACGTGTTAGGAAAGAAGCACTCAGACCATTCTTTAATATCAGCAACTTTAATATCAACTTAATCTAACATCCAAAACACATAATCAGAATAGCAACAACAGCACTCATACAAATATACGTACTCATCAATCCGTACTGAATTATTTTAAAAAATGGTCGAATCTCACGATTACGTGATTAAACGAGAATAGGCAAATACCTCAAAATGGCAATATTCACACGGAATGTGTGCTGGTACATGATTATAAAATGGTTAGAAAGCATCAACGATCGGATCTCACGATCACGTGGTCAACAGAAAGCAATCCGGCTAATGTATCATGGTAACGCGACAATGCATAAGTCATCATTAGACCTCCTTTGCCAGTACCAAAATATAATAATAGGGTTTTCCCCTTTTTTCTGGCAACAAAACTGAAACCTTTTTACAAGGATTCATGTTTACATCAACCACAATACTTGTGGTCAAAATGCAAAAAAAACACAACTCTGATAATGTATGCATTGTCATTGAAACTGATTGGTCCACACCAAAGACGACGTCACAAATCTCTGCCCCCCCCCCCAAAAAAAACATGCTTCAAATCGCTTTAAACTATTGTCATTGCAGCGCGAATTTAATGTGGCGCTGCGCTCCTGGCCCAGCACACTGCCTGTCAGCCGTTTTTGGAATGGCTTGGTTCGTGAGCGCCCGTTGTTGCTCACCCTCAGCAGATCACCCCCTGTGCAGCAGTCTGCACGTGTCCACACACACTCTTAACACATTCTCAGCCCATTCAATAATTGAAGGTCACTGGGCACGACCAATAAAAACTTTTCCAGCCTATAGCTTGGACAATACTTAATGCACCCTCGATTTTGGTGTATGACTCATATCTTTACTTAACTTCTCACACGTCTTAGCTTAACACAGCATTATATGAAAATCCCTTCGCACAATGCTTATCACAACTCTATGCTTATCACAACTCTTAACTAAGTACAGCACAATTTATCGAAGTCCTTGACTCTGCAAGTGACTCAAAATGTAAATAAAAATATGGAACACCACTTGGCTCCTCTTAGCGACTCGGAGCCTTTGCCTCTGAAAAGCTCCAACGTATGGCTGATTACGAGGGCCAGACCCAGAGTTTGCCTCTGCCAGACTGGTTTGTGTGAACACTTTTACACCCTTTTATTCATTCGGTCAATCTTAGTTCACCTTTTGTTCTGGCTCCCTGGACATCCTAGAGCCAAAGTTATCAGCTCTGCCCTTCTTCTCCCTCTCCCCCAGAGGTCATCCAAGATAATGAGAATCCTGATGTACTTGGTTGCCCCTGGTGATGTCTTTTGACTCGTAGAAGCTAATCGCTGGTGTGTGTGTGTGGATTTTGTTTCTTTGCCCCTTCTATTGAGGCTGCTTCACCGAGTTCGATTCCTCCTCAATCAATAAAGTTGCAGTTATCTGCTCAGGTTATGATTCCCAACTTAGGTTGACTCATCCTAAATATGAATACCTGCTGCAGCATGCAATGATAGCCACCGGAGAGACAAAGGCGGTCAGGCATGGCTTGTTATGTAGATTTGACAATTTGGTCGTGTAGATTTGACAATTTGAATATATCTAAAAATACCAATTGTTCTGAATGATCCTTAGGTTCATCTCTTCAACCCGAGCTTCCATAATTTCACTTTCATTAAGTTGCACATGCTTAACCCGTCTTAAGACCGTATGTCATAACAGTAATTGTTAATAAGGTCACGTAAAATAGTCGCATTAAAACATTCTGGGCCTAGGTTGTTATAACACAGTACGTATATTTTCCAAAGTTAACGTTTCATACCATGATGTTTAAGAATATCACATACATTGATTGCAAATTTGAACGTTTCAACTTTCCAAACGCCAACACTTGTACAAAGTTAATAGCTCGGGTCTCGAGTTATTTTTGCCATGGTCAGCTTATACAACAGGCGTGCGCTCGTTTGGCCTCCCTATAGCCCTTTCTGACCTCTTTGTTCATTTACTTTTGTGGTCCAGTTTGTTTAAAGATAATTTTTGTTTGTCAAATTGTCATTCGAATGCTAATTCTTTTTGGCTCCTCGCTTTGTTTTTTAAGCTCAGAACACACTGATTTCACAGATATGTCTACGAGGAGCTATTACATTAAAAGTGGGCAATATCACACTTAGTATTCATTTTTGGAAAAAAAGCATATATACAACGCCGAATAAATGAAACGTCCGACTGAACCCCGTGCTCTTGAGTTTGAATTCCATGCGAGTGCTGCGTGGTGTCGTTAAGTGCATGCGTGTGGTTCCCGAGGTACTCTGTTTTAGGCATTCGTGTACGTGGGTGGTTTAACTTGTCATAGGCGTTCTCCGCAGGCGGCTTCAGAGGCTGCAAAATAAACCAACACGTGCATTCTCCATCATTAGACCTCCTTTGCCAGTACCAAAATATAATAATAGAGTTTTTCCCCTTTTTTTTGCAACTAAACTGAAACATTTTTTACAAGGATTCATGTCTGCATTAACCACAATACTTGCATTCAAAATACAAACAAAAAACATACTATGATAATATATGCATTGTCCTTGAACTGATTGGACCAATCAGTTTTAAGGACAATGCATATATTATTGGACCCATCAGTTTCAAGAACAATGCATATATTATCATAGTATGTTTTTTGTCTGCATTTTGACTGCAAGTATTGTGGTTAATGCAGACATGAATCCTTGTGAAAAGGTTTCAGTTTTGTTGCCAGAAAAAAGGGGGAAGACCATATTATTACGTGCATTCTCATTTCGAATATGTACAATTTGCAATGATAGCAAGTGAAATGTGCGTGTGGATGTGGCGACTGGTCTTGATTGGTGGGGCACTGAGCCCGATGCTACAGAGGTCACGTTTCTGATTAAATGCCCACGTGGAGAAATTCTGGATCGTAGCAACAGACTTCGTCGACTCTCATCAACCAATAGGCGGAGGTTTCTTTGGTCCTGCCATAGCAATGTGGAATTGGTACCATTTGACTCAGAGCCCCTAATGGACATGCGCACAAAGCCATGCTTTCTATGAGCAGGGAGACGCTTTGACATTTGGCTTTGGCATTCTGTTTATTTCAACAGTCCATAGGATATTATTATATTACCTATTTAAAGTCAAGCTTAGTTAACATTTCACTTGGTGTGTCAAGCTTACCTCGTAGTGCCTACTGGCCTCTTGGTTTGGTGGGCTCTGCAATGGGAGAAGTCATGGAAAGCACACGATTATGTGTTGATTTCTACTGCAATGTTCTTTGGAGCAGAAGTGACTTTAAAATAAAATGTTATTAACGCAATGAGCATTATTCTGAGTGTCGTTACAGTGGTGCAATAGGCCACAATGCACAGCAATCCTAGCTTGCCTTGATTAAAACCCCATCTATGCAAAATATCGTAAGTGCACTTATCCTGGGCCTCCCCTGGTTCAAATCAGACTTAAAAATAGTTCCTGATTAAACAATTCGGGAGACAAAGGTATCAGCATTGGCCACTCCATCTTATCGACCTTCGCAGGTGTTCGCATAACTTTTGCTGTTAGTCTATGCCAGCTGATTGGAGATTGGTCTATCAAGGTTAAAAGGTCACGCTCCTCTAAAACAGGGTGGGAAACTTTTTTGCCAAGGGCCATTTGTATATTTATAACATAATTCGCGGGCCATACAAAATTATCAACTTAAAAATGAGCCTGTTATATTTGGTCAAACATTTAATTAACTCACCCCTAATGTGCTGGGCTGGAACTGCTTCTCTTTGGCGAGGCGTGTGATGTTAGCTGGTATTGATGATATTGCTACTCGCAACTGCTTTTCTAGGTTTGCTCCTAGATTTATTGAATTTCGAGTCCTGCCTGCGGTTGCCGTGGCAGTGACAGACCAAATGATTTCGCGGGTCTCATACGGCCCGCGGGCCGGACGTTCCCCACCCCGGCTCTAAAACATACAGAAGTTAACATTGATGCCACTTCTCTGCCATTGATTCTCTCTCGCCGCCAAATATATCAGCCGTTGCGCAGTGAACACTTAACCTGCAAGGTCTGCCCTTACTGCGTATTGGCATCTATCCGGCTTTGGAATCTTCCCCTTGGTTTCTCACCCCCTGGGTGCCATTGCATTGCTCATCTCAATAAACTGCCCCTCCATTCTGCACACGCGCCCCACCGATCGCAACCCCTTGATTGTATAAAACACTTATTTCTCCACAATATAAATTTACAACTTGCTTATCCGATCCTACCGTGAAATTCCCAGTATGTTATGCATGACACTCAAACTCAAAAGCATGAACACTTGTCACAATGACTAGAGAAACGCATTATAATTAATGAGGTCTTTAGTATGAGACACGGGCTGCAATGAAGCTTTGTTCAATGTGTAACCAGGTAGGATCTAATGGGCATTAGACATTTTTTAATATATCAATATCGATATAACTGCTCGACCCCGAGCTATAAGTATTCTGATACTTGTATTGTCTTTGTACTTTTTGCTTTTGGCGTTTTCTGGTCGAACACTGGTTGTGAGAGAAGGCCACAAAGAAGGCTGTCTCTGGTGTAGGCCAATCAGATTAAAGATAAGGCTCGTATCATCAGAGCATATTTGTTTGCATGTTTTACCACAAGTTATGTGTGGTTAGTGTAGACTTGATGCCTTGCAGAGGTATCTATTTGGTGTATGAACATCTTTACACCTCCTGTTTTATTGCCAGGAAGGGTAAACCCTCTTCTAATTTTATCATTTCAGATTGAATTCACCCACCGTTTCAGAAGAATTCATTATTCTCTCATCCAGATGTTGCATGCGGTTCCTAAAAAGAGTGAATTTTTTTAAATAATGAATTAAATAGTAAAATCCATGAGTCATTTGAATAGTTATGTAGGAACATCAACTGTACGAGTGGATCATGTTTGTGTCTTCCACAGTGGGAGGCATACAGTTGATCATCGATTATCCGGCTGCTTCAACATTATCCGATGGTCCCGGACCGATCCGGCAAGACCGGCAAAATCGCTCCAAAGGCTGTAACCTGTCCAGCAATCAGCACCATGTTCATGACAAAAACAGTAGCTATGCTTGATTCAGTGTCAAATATTATATACAGTACATTATACACTGCATACAACTTAAACAGTGAAAATACTGCACTATTCATGATCAACGTTTTTGGGTTAGATCGCGTTATTTATAAATGTGTCGTAACTATCCACCACCCCACACGGCCAATCAGCAAAAAAGTGTCACGTTGACAAAAGACAAATAGTTCACTACTTTAGCCCACTGGTGTGTTGATTACGACGTTTCGCTGGTAATCGCCATTCTGGCGATTTGCCCGATGATGCTGGATGCAATTACCAGCGAAACGTCGTACTCAAAAAAATTGTAAATGTTGTGGTTTCACGCTTCAACACACCGGTGGGCTAAAGTAATGAACTATTTGTCTTTTGTCAACGTGACACTTTTTTGCTGATTGGCCGTGTCGGGTGGTGGAGGGTTACGACACATTTATAAATAACGCAATCTAACCCAAACACGCTGATTATGAATAATATTGGTCGCGAAAGCCTACGTGTTATACTGCACGTATATATATACATCATCCCATGCAGAATCTTCGAGATTGGAGTGGTATGTACGGTACACGAAATACGGTAACTTTTTCCAGTTGGATATTTATATTTGTTTATTCATGCAAATTTCATATCGTAAAACATTTACAACACTAAAAAAACATAGCAACACCTAAAATAATGTCATGCATGAATATGCAAAAATATGGTATTTAAAATGAGAATTTAGTGATTATCCGGCGTTTTTTATTATTCGTCGCCCCCCCCCCCCCCAAACCGCCAGATAATCGATGATTTTCTGTAATGTATTTGGGCAAATAACCCCGTCAAGTTCTTGACAAACGTTGTTTTGTCAAATTGTATCGCCTGCCATCGCCAACAAAGATTAAAACATTAGTCGAATTGAATGATTATCCAAACACCGGTGAGACATATTGTAAATTTCTTTCTATGATGTCAAGAAAAATCAAGTATGTTTTTTTTGCGTGATATTTGTTAGGTCAGGCTGAAAGATAATTTCTTGGTGCACTTGAGAATCCAAATTAATCACAGGCCACCGCCTGGTTTAAAACCCTGGATCTTCGCGGTGCAAGCTTAATAGTGCTCTGACCTCCAAGCCACTTCGACAAACCTCTCGGCACATTACGTGTCCATATATATTGGTAATTTAAGCCTCCCTGAGTCAATTTGGACACAAATAATTGTGAGAACAACATTTAAATTGAAAACTAATTGTCTAAAATAACTGCTTGTTGTGTTTAATTTGTTGTCCCACTAACGCACCTCCTATTAGCATGGTTGGCTACGTACGGGGGTCAAAGAAGTTCAACGTACGTCCATTTTGATGGACTCTCAAAAGTCTAAACCATTGAAAAGCTCCATAATGAGAGGTTTTTGGGTTAGAGCGCATAAATATAAATGTGCCGTTAAACCTGCCACCTCCGACAACCAATTAGTAAGGTTTGTTACGTAGACAAAGCATGCCAATTCGTTAATCGTTCAGCACGCCAGTGTTGGAGAGTAAACCCACAATGTTTACCATTCAAGTACCGTGGCGTTTCACCGGTAATTACGACCGGCATCATCAGGAGACAGCCAGAGTTGTGGAGAAATCCTCCTGCTCTTTTGGTACTTAAATAGAGGGGGATAAATATGATGTCACTTGCGAGCCAATCAGATGCAAAGATGAGGGGGTGATAATGTATTCATATAAATTAAAATGTATCTCTATTATTGGTTGGGTTATTCACAGTTATTTAACGTAATAATGTGCATGCACCTTTAACAGGCTATAAATTACAGTCTACATAAAACTGGCTATCAACCTTTTGCACATACCGATGAGAAGATAATTCTTGAGGCATATTGTAGTATTCAAACGTTTCTGTGCCGCTGCCATAAGGAGCATGATCCAGTTGTAACTCCGTAGTCCGGAGTCGGGATGTCCGGTCGTTGTGCCGCCGCTGCTGCTGCTGTATGAATGGCAAGCGGAGAGAAGTGTGAGCATGAAACCAGTGCAGCTTTTTTAAAAGACATGCTTGGACACATTCTGCAGTGCGCAAATTCAATTGTTTTTTGAGGTGCAGAAGTGTTTCTGGTGTAGAATCGTGTCACTTATGCGTGTCCCTTTCACGGAAACTTACAGTTCCTCGTGGAGCGTTTTGCTGGAATGTTCACCTTGCCCCGTTCGCCTGCAACAAAGTTTGAATCGTGTGATGTCACCGCCTTGTAGACATAGTTTCCTATTTAATACTGGTAGGAACCTCTTGGTTACACCAGCCCACAGGGGATTATTGTGTCCGTCCGTCGTGCAGGGAGGGGCTGGGTGGGGAGGGAGGGCTGGTGGGGAGGGGCTGGGTGGGGAGGGGCTGGGTGGAGAGGGTGGGGCTGGGTGGGAGGGCTGGGTGGGGAGGGTGGGGCTGGGTGGGAGGGGTGGGGCTGGGTGGGAGGGACTGGTCACCCGTGGTGCCCTTATAAAACTCAACGTTTAACCTACTCACGCCGGCTTGTGCCCGCCCTCACAGTCGGGCATATTTGCGGAATACACCACGCCGCCGTTGACCCTGGCCATTGACCGAGCAACCCAACGTTCCTACCAGCTCTCTCCGCAGGAGGAATGTGTTTACTGTATACATTTTACTTTATAACTGTCAAGCAATAATAATAATTATCATATAACCAAGTGCATATACTGTATACAGAAAGAGGCGTATGCTTTATCCTATTGCTGTGGAAAATTTTTCGAATCCAACATAGTCGTGGACATGGTCGGCTCTGAGAGATTAAATTCATAAATTTAGTGGGTGATCGGCACTTGGTGCCGATGGGGAGATGGTGCCAGGGTGGCGAGATGTTAACTCCCTCGCCTGGTATGCAGGACGTCGTGGGTTCGATCCCGACCATGACGCCTGCTGTTAATTTGGAGTTTGCGTGTCTCTCTCCCATGGTCGCGTGGATTGTTCTCTGGGTCCTCTGGTTATTCCCTCCACATTTAGAATCAACATGCGTTTAGAGTTATTTGGCTGCTATAAAATTCCATACGATAAGCCCACTCCATTGAGCTATCATTTGTGATAGCCAGGTCGCTTCTGAAAAAGAGATACAGTGATACCTCGGTTCACGAACGCTTCTGTTTACGAACAACTCGGTTCACGAACAGAAAAGTTCATAAAAATATGCTCCGGTTCACGAACTCCGCTTTGGTTCACGAACAGGAGCTGCGGCCATTTTAATGCTATTTCCAGGCTGTCACATGGTCGTGACTTCCTGTAGGGAGATCGTGGAGAGAAGAAGCGACACAGAAAGAAGTACTGTACTGTACTGTGAAGACACTTTCAGTGACTTTTTGCTTTTTGGTGTGCTTTTTAGCACATACAGTACTGTACTGTACTACTGTATGTACAATACTGTACTTACTGTATTGTATAGTTCACCCGTTTGAGTGCTTACTGAAGTCATCTCAAGCAAGGTTAGTGTTCTCTCTTTATACATTACTATACTGTACAGTACTAATGTGTATTGTAATTTGTTTCATATTTTTGTGCTTCAAAAACCCAAAAAAAAGGTCAGAATGGATTAACCGGATTTACATTGAACCCTATGGGAAAATGTGCCTCGGTTCACGACCAATTCGGTTCGCGACCAGAGTCAGTTCACGAATTAAGTTCGTGAACCGAGGTATCACTGTATATGGTTCAGTGTTTTTTAAATGACTTCACAGAAGAGTCCTATCGAACAGATTAATGTTGGGTCATCTTTTATATTGTTCCCTTGATATGATTACACGAGTCTATGTGTGGGTTGTATATTGTCTGATGCCTATGCCACGTGTCACTGCGTTGTCAAGTCAAAATCATCATGAGAATATTTATACTGGAGGGAATCCGATTAACTATGAAGCTCTTTTTCACAGATGTACAGTAGGGGCACGGAATAAAATGTTAAAACAACAAATAGTATAAAACACGATAGTAGTGCAACGTACAAGAAAGGTAAACAAATCACCCAACACACAAACACAAACAACACTAAACTATCCCCATCCTACCAGGCAAAGCCCACTGAGGTATTAACTTGTTTTTCAGAAGCGACATGACCACCACAAATGATAGCTCAACCAATTTGCCTCATCATTCGGTCATTTATAAGCACCAAAATAATCTAAATATAAGCGCTATCGACGGCTCGCCACATTTTTGCGACATTGTCAACGGGCGAATCCGGGCGTTTGCGTTTTTTTTGCCATCTTCCCGTTCAGGAGAACCACGTGGGGTTGTGGTAATTGAACTCAGATGGGGGTTGCAGTCACATGCGCGCACAAGAAAAAAAGCAATGATAATACATTTTGGAACTAGGAAGTTAATATTTTACTAATTGCGAAATTTTGTTTGCCTAGAATTCTAATGAATGGGGGTGCAGCTGTTGCTGATGGGATAGCCAATGGGAATTAGATGGCAGTGGTTATTGGAAAATCATGAAGAGTATTTAACTGAGAAACAGATTTAGAATGCCGTCACACTGATAGACTGTGCTGAAACTTCTTCCAGTCAGTCACATTCCTCCTGAATTGTTTCCGTATCTACAAACATTTTGAAGCTAGCAACTCACGTGACAGGACTCCCTTTCTTGCGGAACCAGAAGCAGTAAACGGCTCCCACCGCAGCCACCAACGCCGTCAGTGGCACTATGGTGGCAACAGCTATGACCCAGGGTTCAACGCCACCATCACAACCATCACCACCATCACAATCACCACCACCTGAAAGACAACAACCGGCGTTCATCATCACGGCACTTGTGCCATGTTAAGTGCATGGCACCCCTGCTATAGGAATGTGTAAATTCAACCACGGGCTCTGCAAGGCTGTAACTAGGAGATGCCCACCATCTCTCAATGCTCATTTGAGCAGCAGGAGATCACTCAGACTTGGTCATCTCTGGTCTGCTGTGGTGCCTCAGCGCACCGCAGCATCTATCGACGCGACCGAATTGTCTGAGTGTGTGTCTTTCATGCAGACCTGGTCACGTGTCATACTCTTCGTTTTTTTCGGTAAAGTCACGTAGGTAAAAATAAATTATACAAATAATAGAAATAATAATAGAAATGAAATAATTATTTTATAATATGAAGGTCCATAATGATTGTGAGCGGAGAGGCAGGGACTCTGAAAGCATGAAGAACAACTCAGAGTCCAGGCCTATTCATGGTATTATAGGCCTAGACTATGTCAATAAAGCAGAGATGTAGGTCCTGTTGGAATTCCCTACACCTCTCGTATAGTAGACATATAGAAAATATGGCATCTGTGTAGGACAGCCCTGGCCTGAAACCATATTGGAGCTCTGCAAGCCTCTCCTCAGCGTGCCTGGCAAGGCAACGTGGAATAATCCTTGCCAGGACTCTTCCCGACACACTAGGGATGGAGATTCCTCTATAGTTGTTACAGTCTGTTCGGCTCCGCTTCTTAAAGAGGGAGACCACGAGGGCATCCTTTCAATCCTGCCGAACCCATCCAGTGATCCAGACTGTTATTATCATGTCATATAGGTCAGTCTACGCACACACGACCCTCCCTCAACAATTCACTTGGGAGATCATGTGTACCCGGTGCTTTTCCTGATCTCAGACTCTGGATCACCTTCCCTAGTTTCTCAACAAATGGTACTTCAGCCAGCCATTCACAGCAGGTGACTACTTCTAATTTTTGAGACATCGGAGCCTCAGCAGGGTCATCCCCACTTTGTTCCATGGTGTTTTCTGGGCTGAGGGATTTCCCCTCCACCAATATCTCACAGAAATGCTGAACAAACCTGCAAACCTGATCCTGAGGGTCGCAGATCGGATCACCTTTCTTTTTTCTAAGGATGGTGATAGGTGTGGCGTTGCAAGTTAATTTTTAGATGGAATTAAAGAGTGATTTGTGATCGTGGGCTACAAAGACACATTCCATCTCCTTAGCAGCCCGTGACCACCACTCAACCTTGCAGCACCAGAGCTCTCAGAACCTCCAAATGAAGGCTGTGGTAAGCCTCCTCATTCTACAACGTGGGATGCTGTAGACGGTTGGAGTGGGTCTGTCGCTCTTTCTCAGCAAGCTGGAGCAATCTCCTCCATCAGCCTAGGTATCTGGGGAGGTTGGAACCAACCACCCAAACAGCCATTGCAGCTGCACGAGCCACAGTCCTAAACCTCACCCATTTCTCCTCAGCATCAGGAGGAGGGGGGACGTTGCTAACCCGAGTTGCAACCGATGATGAAATTCTTGCTTTCAACATTCATCAGCTAGCTGAGATCATGCCACTGTTAGTTTGAATGGGGTCCTAGATGGACACCCACAACCGGAGTCGAAGAATGGCAGGCGCATCTTACAGATGACAAGCTTTAATTCTAGATTTGAAGTTTTCGTGACTGCAAGGATTCATACTCTTTGGTTTTTTCGGTAAAGTCACGTAGTTAAAAATAAATTAAAAATAAATGAAAAAATAACTAAATTAAATCATGACGTTTCGGAGGCAACACAAGCTTCCATCTTCAGGTGCAAGGCAGCTAAAGTTTAACTTGGTTAATGACATCCTTCCAATGATTGCTCAATTTGAATCCATCCTCTTGGTTGAAGTTATGTCTATGTTTGTATATCTGGATGGCTTTATGGACACATCTTTGGTAGTATCCAGGAGGCTTGCAGAGTACCTTGGTACCGGAGAACACAATGTCATGAGAACCAGCAGTATTATAACAGTGGTCAGCCATGGCCAAATAATTCGTCCTGCCATGTTTCAAATCTGACTTGTGCTCGCGAATGCGATCAGAAATATGTCGTTTCGTTTCCCCGATATAACAATCCCCACAGGTGCAGCTCAGTTTGTAGACACCAAGGTACTGTAATCAGGAATGACATCCTTTACGGATGGGATCAGATCACGGATCTTGTGTACTGTACTGAATCGGACCTGAATCTTGTGTTTGTTCAGAATTTTGGAAATCTTTTTGGTGACGCCTGCTATGTATGGCAATGTAATGATTTTGATCGGAGTCTCAAGGGTTGTTTCTCCACGTTGGGAGAAACAGCTTGGCGGATAGCACGGTCCGAGTATCCGTTCATCTTGAGGGCCAGATGTACATGTTCCAATTCACTGGCCAGGTGGTGTGTGTCAGAGATGCAGTGGGCCCTTTGGTATAGTGTTTTGATGAGGGGATTATTTTGTGCCGGATGGTGTTGGGAATCAGGCTTCAGGTAAGAATTTATGTGGGTGGCCTTCCTATAGACAGAATGTCCAAAATAGCCATTGGGCCTCCTCTCAAACAGAACATCCAGGAATGGTAGCTTGCCATCCTTCTCCACTTCCATGGTGAATTTGATGATGGGTGTATGGAGTTGATGTGGTCTAGAAATTGGTTAAATGACGAAAGTATCATCCACGTATCTCTTCCACAGGGAAGGACGCAGAGTGGATGTCTGGATGGCGTCTGTTTCTCCATGAAAACATTAGCTATCACTGGTGATAAGGGGGAACCCATAGGGGTGCCCTAATTTTGTTTGTAGAAGGTACCATTCCAGGTGGAGTACGTGTTGGTGTGGCATTTACCATACCAGTGCAGGGACATCAGGGTTCAGTCATGTTGGACTAAGTCTTCAATTATTGTTATGGTGTCAGGCACTGGATCCTTGGTGAACAGAGAGACCACATCAAAGCTGACGAAGACATCATCAGTAGACAGTACAATGTCCTTGATTAGAGAGACCAAGTGAATTGAGTTAAGTACTGCTGAGGTGGTCTTGCCAGTGAAGGTAAGCAGAGTATCCAACAGAAAACGGGCCAGTTTGTAGGTAGGTGAGTTGATTGTGGACACGATGGGCCGTAGTGGGGTACCTTCTTTATGGATCTTGGGAAGCCCATAGAATCTGGGAGGTCTCGCAGCCGAGGGTTTCAGGGAGAGACGTTTGATTGGTTCGATTAGGGAAGTCGAACTAGTGATGATCTTGTTGGTTTTAGTAGTTAGGCTATTAGTCGGATCTCTATTGATTTTGGAGTAGCTGCCATCATTGAGTAGGTCCTGGATTTTGTTGTTTGAGTTTTTATCCATGACAGTGGCATTGCCCTTGTCGGCCGAGAGGATGACTATGTCATCCCTCTTTTTCAAATTTGCGAGTTCAGAACGTTCGTTTTACTGATGTTGCTAACGGGTTTCTTAGCATTCTTGAGGATAGTGGCTATTTCAGCTTCCGTAACGTCCATTTGGATGTGTCCTAAGCATTTGAGGGCTACATCGACATGGGAGATTATATCCTCTACTGGTATATGTTTAAGGGTAACTACGAAATTCACCCTTTAGCTAGTATCGTTTTTAGATTGTCAGAGATCGGGATGTTACTCTGATTGATAACGATCTTGTTAACATCTAGCTTTGTAATGCGTAGCTCTGGTTTCTTCTTTGCTAAGAGGTTGAATTTAGCAATCAGGTTAGCTTTACATTTGGTTGACAGAGAATCAGCAGAGGAGGCTGTCATGTTGTCAACATGGTCCCAATCGGAAGGGGACATTTTTTGTGTTAACATTAAATGTGATTGTAAGAGAATCTTGTCTAGATTATCGAGTTCAAATCTGAGTAATCTTATTGTCTCTAAGATTAGTGATAGGCAGCTTTAAACAGAATCCGTTTAGCGTTCGGTGAAGACACAGCAGCAGATGTAAGTGTGAAATCGATGGGTATTACCTTGTTATCGCGGCATCTCTTGAGGAAGGTTAGCGTCTCGATAAGCTGTGAATTCTTGTCTCGTCTGTTAAAAACTCTACCAGAAAAGTGGAAATCTCCCCGTAGGCATTAATTCTAGATTTGAAGTTTTCGTGACTGCAAGGATTCATACTCTTTGGTTGTTTCGGTAAAGTCACGTACTGTAGTTAAAAATAAAATTAAAATAAATGAAAAAAAACTAAATTAAATCACGACGTTTCGGAGGCAACACAAGCTTCCGTCTTCAGGTGGAACCGTCACAGAAAAATTACTGTATCAAGTGAAGAGAGCTCTAAGAGACACGAGATTATATATAGATTCAGAGGTGGGGGAGAGGAGCCAGGATAGGTCGCGGGGGGGGGGGGNATAAGCTGGTGACATAATTTTTTATGATGCAGGAGATGGCCAGTAAGTTAAAACGGGGGCGGAATTTAAGCTGGACAAAATAGATGATAAGTTAAGCCGCCTTTTGTTATGTGCAGGGATTAGGAGGATTAGGAGGAGGTTAAGGAGGAGGTTAAGCTGGGGAGGAGGAGGGAGTAGGAGTACGGATGGCCCGAGGGCAAGCCGTGTGGAGTCGGGGAGGAAAGTTAAGCTAATAAACTGGTTGCCTTGCAGTATACTGCAGTAAACAACAAGGTTGCTGTAGCGTAGAGTATAGTGTTGTAGTGTATTGTGGAGTGTATAATAGTGTAATCTATAGTAGTCTATATATTGTATAGTGCAGTGTAGAGATACACAAACATAGACTTAGCTTAAACCGAGAGGATGGATTCAAATTGAGGAATCATTGGAAGGATGTTATTAACCAAACCTAAACTCCTCCCCCAGCTTAACCTCCTCCCTAACCTCCTAATCTTCCTAATTCCCTGAAGCATAACAAAAGGCGGCTTAACTTAGCTTCCCTTTTGTTCAGCTTAAATTCCGCCCCCGTTTTAACTCACTGGCCATCTCCTGCATTATAAAAATGATGTCCCCAGCTTATCCCCCCTCCGCGGCCTATCCTGGCTCCCCCCCCCCCCCCCCTCTTAACCAATATATAATCTCGTGTCTCTCAGAGCTCTCTTCACTTGATATAGTAATTTTGCTGTGACGGTTCCACCTGAAGACGGAAGCTTGTGTTGCCTCCGAAACGTCGTGATTTAATTTAGTTTTTTTTCATTTATTTGTATTTTATTTTTTAACTACGTGACTTTACCGAAAAAACCAAAGAGTATAGATAACAAGCTGATGGTCAGTGGGCAGATCAACTCCACGGTAGGTCCTGGTGTGAAGGACATGGGACCACATCCCCTGTTCCGTGACTATGTAGTCCAGCAGATGTTCTTTCTTGCATCTGGCGTAGATCCATGATGTGTTGTGGAAGCGTGGATGCCAGAACAGCATTAGTAATTACAAGCCCATGGGCTGCACAGAAATCTAGCAGTCTTCTACCCTTGTTACTGAGCTGATATGGCCCATGCTTTCCAATCACTCCAGCCCAAGGGCCAACGTCATGACCCACTCAGACATTAAGGTAACCAAACAGAGATTGTCTTATAGATTCACCCCTGCTATAGGAATGTGTAATTTCGACCACTGGCTCTCCAAGGCTGTAACTAGGAAATGCACATCGCCTCTCAATGCTAATTTGAGCAGAAGGAGATCGCTTTGACTTGGTAATCTCTGGTCTGCCTCAGTGCACCGCAGCATCTCATGACGTGACTGAATTGTCTCAGTGTGCATCTTCATACAGACCTGGTGATGTGTCGTCTCGTCGCAGTCTCTGGTGGTCATTCACGCTCAATGGATATTCAAGCTATCTCCGACGAAAATAAAATGAACCACTTCATTGATAAATAATTGTATTAGCCTCATTAAGGAAATGAACACTGCTTATTTATTAAACTCACCGAGCACGATGAGGTTGATCTTCACCTCCTTATTCCCTGACGTCGTCATGAATCTGCAGATGTAGGTACCGCTGTCGGAGGTGCTCAGATTACTGATTGTGATGGAGGCATCTTTAATTCCGTATCGAACGAAAGTCAGTCGCCATGAGAACTCACTATCAAAGTGAAAACTAGTATGATCATTCTGGCGAGTTGCTAAGTTCATAAGCCCTTGGTTTGTTTCCTTTGCCCATAATATCTGGGAGACGTTCGCACTTCCCTTGTAGACGCAGCCCAGTCTAACGTCTCCTCCACCCGACCGGATGCTTCACTGTTATGGTCGATCTCCGATTTAATATTCTGGACACCTGTATCGGCAAAGAGACAAAGACAGAGATCCAGCGCGTAGACTTAGTGAATTGTTTTGGTTAAGTGTTGTGAGTGAGCGAGCGCCTACGAAGGGCAGCATGGCGCATTAGGAGAGTGGTATGGTCATTCCAGATTGCTGACTTGAAAACCAAGGCTTAAAGATTGACTACTGCCCTCACACATCCATTATACATTCCTTGTAAGAAATTCAGAGATGCTCAAACCAAAGAATTGAACCCAGAACCTCATCTGTGCTGACTCAGTGTATCTACCATGGCCATTATTAACCCCTTACAAAGGGATGGGTGGTAGTGGTATCGTGGTTAGTATGCTGTGCTATAAATCCAGCAACCTGAGTTCAATTCCAAACCAGTCCTTGGATCCCGACAACTCCCATTCCTCAATCTGCAGCAAACCAAACCCACCTAGTTACCCCTCCACCCTCACCATCTCACCTACAACAACCGCCATTCGCCACTAAGTGGCAGGGACATCACCACGACGCTTGTGCCAGGCCATGTGCACCTTGAGGCCACGTGAAGTGTCAAACGCCCGCTGGCAGGAGGTCACTGGGCAGACCCAGGTGCCACGGGTCGACTGACTGAGATGACCGAGATGACTGGCTAATGCACCACTTGTGCCCCCTACTGTGCCAACTTGCTGTGCTTTAGCCACCCGGCGCTCTGCTCGTTGTTGTGAGCGTCGCTCCTCCGCCCTCCGTTGTTGTTGGAGGGCGACTGCCTCGAACTGCCCAGTAGCGTCTTTCACGAGCCTCCTCCACAGAGGCCGGTCTTGACACCGCTGGTACCAGTCATCGGCAAGTCCACTTACTGTAGCTCCACGTCATCCTGTACCACATCACTCCATCTCTTCTCTAGCTGGTACTGCGCCCGTTTAGACCCTCGATCCGGTCGAACAAAAGCTCTTTAGGCATGCGGTGGCTTGGCATGCGGGCTACATGACCCAGCCAACGCAGCCTTGCCTGCCGGAGGAGCTCACCGATGGGACTTTGCCCAGATCTTTCAATGATTTGTGAGCTCCTCACACAATCCAGCCTGGTTAAACCCAGGATGGATCGTAGGCAGGCCAGCCTAAATGTTTCTAACCGGCAAAGATGCTCCATTAGGGGGTCCACGTTTTGCAAGCGTAGAGACGGGAGGAAATGACTGTGGCCGAGAAGACGTGAAGCTTCGTGCAGAGCGACAGACCAGTTAGCTTCCACACAGCATTACGCAACCAATGAAAGATATTGCCGCTCGACTGATTCGGAGTGAGACCTCTGCTGTTAAACAGGAGCCGGTCATAAGCACACTGACCAGGTATGGGAAACTCTCCACTCTATCCACAACTGCCCATCACCGATTGGGAGTTGTGGGGTGGAGTATCCGATGGTACAAAATACCCAGGCAGGTGCTTAGTTTTGGTGCAGCTGATGGTTAGGCCCCACCTCTTAGTGGCACGCACCAGTCTCAGCAGCAGCAGCGTCTCCAACTCCTCCTCTGAATGACCAGCTATTACCAAATTATCGCATACATAACGTGGTTGACTAATAGGGAGCCATCCCTTGATCGTACCCGGGCATCGAACAGCCTCCCATTTTATCTGTACCAAGTGGAAATTCCCCCGGTACAGCTATTGAAGGCTTCACGAACTACGAGGTCAAAATAGATGTTCAATAATGTGGGAGCCAGAGGACATCCCTGTCGCACTCCAAGGTGTACAGGGAATGGCTCTGACTCCCGGCCACGTAGTTTTACCCGGGCCCGCTCACCATCATGAAGGTCCTTAATGATCGTGAGGGTCAGGGACTCCGAAAGCATGAAGAACAACTCAGAGCCCAGGCCTACTGATGGTATCATAGGCCTTGACCAGGTCAATAAAGCAGAGATGTAGGTCTTGTTGGGATTCCCTACACCTCTGCTGTAGCAGGCGGACAGAAAATATGGCATCTGTGCAAGAACGCCCTTTTCTGAAACTGCATCGGGGCTCCGCAAGCCTCTCCTCAGCGTGCCTAGCAAGGCGATGTTGAATAATCCTTGCCAGGACCTTTCCCGGCACACTGAGGAGTGAGATGCCCCTGTAGTTATTATAGTCTGTGAGGTCCCCCTTCTTCCAGAGGGGGGCCACCAGGCATCCTTCCAATCCTGCGGAACCCGTCCAGTCGGCCAGACTGTTGTTATGATGTCATATAGGGCAGTCTGTGCACAAACGCCACCCTCCCTCAGCATTTCGCTTGGGAGATCATCTCTGCCCGGTGCCTTTCCCGGTCTCAGACTCTGGATCGCCTTCAGTACTTCCTCAACAGATGGCACCTCAGCCAGCCACTCACAGGGGGTGACTTCTTCCAATATTTGAGGCACCGCAGCCTCAGCAGGGTCATATCCACTTTGTGCCGTGATGTTTTCCTGGCTGAGAATTTCCCCTCCCCATGACCTCACAGAAATGCTCAGCAAATCTGCAAACCTGTTCCTGGGGTCGGAGATTGGATCACCGTTTTCCCCTAATTATGGTAATAGGTGTGGCGCTGCAGGTTACTTTTTTGATGGCGTTAAATAGTGGTTTGTGATCGAGGGCCACTGAGGCAGACTCCATCTCCTCAGCAACCCGCGACCACCACCCATCCTTGCAGCGCCTTACGGCTCTCCGAACCTCGAGCGAAGGCTGCGGTAAGCCTCCTTATTCTCTGACATAGGATGCTGTAGCCGATGAGAGTGGGCCTGTCGCTTTTTCTCAACTATCCTTAACACCTCGTCTGTCAGCCAGGGTCTCTGGGGAGGTCTGGACCGCGTACCCAAAGCAGCCATTGCAGCTGCATGAGTCACAGTCCTATACCTCGCCCATTTACCCTCGAAATCAGGAGGAGTGGGGACGATGCCAACCCCACCGCAAGCGATGATGAAATTCTCGCTTGCAACTTTCATTAGCTGAGACCAGGCCACTTTAGGTTGGAATGGGGTCCTGGGTGTACACCACCACCGGAGTGGAAGAATGGCAGCCGCATCTTACAGATGACTAGTCGATGGTCAGAGAGCAGATCAGCTCCACGGTAGGTCCTGGTATCAAGGACATGGGCTCGCATCTGCTGGTCCGTCACTATGTAGTCCAGCAGATGTTCTTTCTTGCATCTGGCGTAGATCCATGATGTGTTGTGGAAGCGTGGATTAGTAATTACAAGCCCATGGGCTGCACAGAAATCGAGCAGCCTTCTACCATTGTTACTGAGCTGATATGGCCCATGCTTTCCAATCACTCTATCCCAAGGGCCAGCGTCATGATCCACTCAGACATTAAAGTAACCAAACAGAGATTAAATTTCGATTTAAAGCTTTCGTGACTGCAGGGATTCATGTTCTTGGTTCTTTCGGTAAAGTCACGTAGAAGGGAAATAATAAATAATAAAAATAAAACATAATAAAATACAATTCTCACGACGTTTCGGACAAACACAAGCAGCCGTCCTCACTGACTTTACCGAAAGAACCAAGAAGACAAACAGAGATTGTCCTATAGATTCACCCCTGCAATAGGAATCTGTCATTTTGACCACTGGCTCTCAAAGGCTGTAACTAGGAAATGCGCATCACCTCTCAATGCTCATTTGAGCAGAAGGAGATCGCTTTGACTTGGTAATCTCTGGTCTGCCTCAGTGCTCCGCAGCATCTCATGACGTGACTGAATTGTCTCAGTGTGCATCTTCATACAGACCTGGTCATGTGTCGTCTCGTCGCAGTCTCTGGTGGTCATTCACGCTCAATGGATATTCAAGCTATCTCCGACGAAAATAAAATAAACCACTTCATTGATGAATAATTGTATTAGCCTCATTAAGGAAATAACACCGCTTATTTATTAAACTCACCGCGCACGATGAGGTTGATCTTCACCTCCTTATTCCCGACGTCGTCATGAATCTGCAGATGTAGGTACCGCTGTCGGAGGTGCTCAGATTATTGATTGTGATGGAGCCATCTTTAATTCCGTAGCCAACGAAAGTCACACGCTGTTTGAACTCACCATCAAACACAAAACTAGTATCATCATTCTGGCGAGTTGCAAAGTTCACAAGCATGGTTTGTTTCCTTTGCCCATAATATCTGGGAGACGGTCGCACTTCCCTTGTAGACGCAGCCCAGTCTAACATCTCCTCCTCGACCGGATGCTTCACTGTTATGGTCGATCTCCGATTTAATATTCTGGACACCTGTATCGGCAAAGAGACAAAGACAGAGATCCAGTGCGTAGACTTAGTGAATTGTTTTGGTTAAGTGTTGTGAGTGAGCGAGCGCCTACGAAGGGCAGCATGGCGCATTAGGAGAGTGGTATGGTCATTCCAGATTGCTGACTTGAAAACCAAGGCTTAAAGATTGACTACTGCCCTCACACAGCCATTATACATTCCTTGTAAGAAATTCAGAGATGCTCAAACCAAATAATTGAACCCAGAACCTCATCTGTGCTGACTCAGTGTATCTACCATGGCCATTATTAACCCCTTACAAAGGGATGGGTGGTAGTGGCATCGTGGTTAGTATGCTGTGCTATAAATCCAGCAGCCTGAGTTCAATTCCAAACCAGTCCTTGGATCCCGACAACTCCCATCCTCAATCTGCAGCAATCCAAACCCACCTAGTTATCCCTCACCATCTCACCTACAACAACCGCCATTCGCCACTAAGTGGCGGTGACATCACCATGACGCTTGTGCCAGGCCATGTGCACCTTGAGGCCACGTGAAGTGTCAAATGCCCGCTGGCAGGAGGTCACTGGGCAGGCCCAGGTGCCACGGGTCGACTGACTGAAATGACCGAGATGACTGGCTGATGCACCACCTGTGCCCCCTACTGTGCCAACTTGCTGTGCTTTAGCCACCCGGCGCTCCGCTCGTTGTTGTGAGCGTTGCTCCTCCGCCCTCCGTTGTTGTTGGAGGGCGACTGCCTCGAACTGCCAGTAGCGTCCTTCACGAGCCTCCTCCACAGAGGCTGGTCTTGACACCACTGGTACCAGTCATCGGCAAGTCCACTTAGCTCCACGTCCTCCTGTACCACATCACTCCATCTCTTCTCTAGTCGGTATATGCGCCCGTTTATCCCCCTCCATCCGGTTGAACAAAAGCTGTTTAGGCATGCGGTGGCTGGACATGCGGGCTACATGACCCATCCAACGCAGCCTTGCCTGCCGGAGGAGCTCACCCATGGGACTTTGCCCAGATCTTTCAAGATTTGTGAGCTCCTCACACAATCCAGCCTGGTTAAACCCAGGATGGATCGTAGGCAGGCCAGCCTAAATGTTTCTAACTGGCCAAGATGCTCCATTAGGGGGTCCACGCTTCGCAAGCGTAGAGACGGGAGGAAATGACTGTGGCCGAGAAGACCTGAAGCTTCGTGCGGAGCTACAGACCAGTTAGCTTCCACACAGCATTACGCAACCAATGAAAGATATTGCCGCTCGACTGATTCGGAGTGAGACCTTTGCTGTTAAACACGAGCCGGTCATAAGCACACTGACCAGGTATGGGAAACTCTCCACTCTATCCACAACTGCCCCATCACCGATTGGGAGTTGTGGGGTGGAGTATCCGATGGTACAAAATACCCAGGCAGGTGCTTAGTTTTGGTGCAGCTGATGGTTAGGCCCCACCTCTTAGTAGCATGCACCAGTCTCAGCAGCAGCAGCGTCTCCAACTCCTCCTCTGAATGAGCAGCTATTACCAAATTATCAGCATACATAACGTGGTTGACTAATAGGGAGCCATCCCTTGATCGTACCCGGGCATCGATCAGCCTCCCATTTTATCTGTACCAAGTGGAAATTCCCCGGTACAGCTATTGAAGGCTTCACGAACTACGAGGTCAAAATAGATGTTCAATAATGTGGGAGCCAGAGGACATCCCTGTCGCACTCCAAGGTGTACAGGGAATGGCTCTGACTCCCGGCCACGTAGTTTTACCCGGGCCCGCTCACCATCATGGTCCTTAATGATCGTGAGCAGAGGGTCAGGGACTCCGAAAGCATGAAGAACAACCAGAGCCCAGGCCGACTGATGGTATCATAGGCCTTGACCAGGTCAATAAAGCAGAGATGTAGGTCTTGTTGGGATTCCCTACACCTCTGCTGTAGCAGGCGGACAGAAAATATGGCATCTGTGCAAGAACGCCCTTTCCTGAAACTGCATTGGGCTCCGCAAGCCTCTCCTCAGCGTGCCTAGCAAGGCGATGTTGAATAATCCTTGCCAGGACCTTTCCCGGCACACTGAGGAGTGAGATGCCCCTGTAGTTATTATAGTCTGTGAGGTCCCCCTTCTTCAAGAGGGGGCCACCAGGGCATCCTTCCAATCCTGCGGAACCCGTCCAGTCGTCCACACTGTTGTTATGATGTCATATAGGGCAGTCTGTGCACAAACGCCACCCTCCCTCAGAATTTAGCTTGGGAGATCATCTCTGCCCGATGCCTTTGCCGGTCTCAGACTCTGGATCGCCTTCAGTACTTCCTCAACAGATGGCACCTCAGCCAGCCACTCACAGGGGGTGACTTCTTCCAATATTTGAGGCACCGCAGCCTTAGCAGGGTCATACCCACTTTGTGCCGTGATGTTTTCTTGGCTGAGGAATTTCCCATCCCCATGACCTCACAGAAATGCTCAGCAAATCTGCAAACCTGTTCCTGGGGCGGAGATTGGATCACCGTTTTTCCCCTAATTATGGTAATAGGTGTGGCGCTGCAGGTTACTTTTTGATGGAGTTAAATAGTGGTTTGTGATCGCGGGCCACTGAAGCAGACTCCATCTCCTCAGCAACCCGCGACCACCACCCATCCTTGCAGCGCCTTACGGCTCTCCGAACCTCCGAGCGAAGGCTGCGGTAAGCCTCCTTTTTCTGTGACATGGGATGCTGTAGCCGATGAGAGTGGGCCTGTCGCTTTTTCTCAACTATCCTGAACACCTCGTATGTCAGCCAGGGTCTCTGGGAGGTCTGGACCGCGTACCCAAAGCAGCCATTGCAGCTGCATGAGTCACAGTCCTATACCTCGCCCATTTACCCTCGAAATCAGGAGCAGTGGGGACGATGCCAACCCCACCGCAAGCGATGATGAAATTCTTGCTTGCAACTTTCATCAGCTAACTGAGACCAGGCCACTTTAGGTTGGAATGGGGTCCTGGGTGTACACCCACCACCGGAGTGGAAGTATGGCAGCCGCATCTTACAGATGACTCGTCATGGTCAGAGAGCAGATCAGTTCCACGGTAGGTCCTGGTGTCAAGGACATGGGCTCGCATCTGCTGGTCCGTCACTATGTAGTCCAGCAGATGTTCTTTCTTGCATCTGGCGTAGATCCATGATGTGTTGTGGAAGCGTGAATTAGTAATTAGTAATTACAAGCCCATGGGCTGCACAGAAATCTAGCAGCCTTCTACCATTGTTACTGAGCTGATATGGCCCATGCTTTCCAATCACTCCAGCCCAAGGGCCAGCGTCATGACCCACTCAGACATTAAAGTAACCAAACAGAGATTAAATTTCGATTTAAAGCTTTCGTGACTGCAGGGATTCATCTTCTTGGTTCTTTCGGTAAAGTCACTAGAAGGGAAATAATAAAATAATAAAAATAAAACATAATAAAATACAATTCTCACGACGTTTCGGCCACAACACAAGCAGCCGTCCTCACGTGACTTTACCGAAAGAACCAAGAAGACAAACAGAGATTGTCCTATAGATTCACCCCTGCAATAGGAATCTGTCATTTTGACCACTGGCTCTCAAAGGCTGTAACTAGGAAATGCGCATCACCTCTCAATGCTCATTTGAGCAGAAGGAGATCGCTTTGACTTGGTAATCTCTGGTCTGCCTCAGTGCTCCGCAGCATCTCATGACGTGACTGAATTGTCTCAGTGTGCATCTTCATACAGACCTGGTCATGTGTCGTCTCGTCGCAGTCTCTGGTGGTCATTCACGCTCAATGGATATTCAAGCTATCTCCGACGAAAATAAAATAAACCACTTCATTGATGAATAATTGTATTAGCCTCATTAAGGAAATGAACACCGCTTATTTATTAAACTCACCGCGCACGATGAGGTTGATCTTCACCTCCTTATTCCCGACGTCGTCATGAATCTGCAGATGTAGGTACCGCTGTCGGAGGTGCTCAGATTATTGATTGTGATGGAGCCATCTTNAATTCCGTAGCCAACGAAAGTCACACGCTGTTTGAACTCACCATCAAAGACAAAACTAGTATTATCATTCTGGCGAGTTGCTACGTTCACAAGGGTTTGTTTCCTTTGCCCATAATATCTGGGAGACGGTCGAACTTCCCTTGTAGATGCAGCGCAGTCTAACGTCTCCTCCTACCCGACCGGATGCATCACTGTATAGTCGATCTCCGATTTAATATCTGGACACCTGTATCGGCAAAGAGACAAAGACAGAGATCCAGCGCGTAGACTTAGTGAATTGTTTTGGTTAAGTGTTGTGAGTCAGCGAGCGCCTACGAAGGGCAGCATGGCGCATTAGGAGAGTGGTTGGTCATTCCTGATTGCTGGCTTGAAAACCAAGGCTTAAATATTGATTACTTCCCTCACACAGCCATTATACATTCCTTGTAAGAAATTCAGAGATGCTCAAACCAAAGAATTGAACCAGAACCTCATCTGTGCTGACTCAGTGTATCTACCATGGCCATTATTAACCCCTTACAAAGGGATGGGTGGTAGTGGCATCGTGGTTAGTATGCTGTGCTATAAATCCAGCAACCTGAGTTCAATTCCAAACCAGTCCTTGAATCCCGACAACTCCCATTCCTCAATCTGCAGCAAACCAAACCCACCTAGTTACCCTCCACCCTCACCATCTCACCTACAACAACCGCCATTCGCCACTAAGTGGCGGTGACATCACCACGACGCTTGTGCCAGGCCATGTGCACCTTGAGGCCACGTGAAGTGTCAAACGCCCGCTGGCAGGAGGTCACTGGGCAGACCCAGGTGCCACGGGTCGACTGACTGAGATGAGAGATGACTGGCTAATGCACCACCTGTGCCCCCTACTGTGCAACTTGCTGTGCTTTAGCCACCCGGCGCTCTGCTCGTTGTTGTGAGCGTCGCTCCTCCGCCCTCCGTTGTTGTTGGAGGGCGACTGCCTCGAATTGCCCAGTAGCGTCTTTCACGAGCCTCCTCCACAGAGGCCGGTCTTGACACCGCTGGTACCAGTCATCGGCAAGTCCACTCAGCTCCACGTCCTCCTGTACCACATCACTCCATCTCTTCTCTAGCTGGTACTGCGCCCGTTTATCCCCTCGATCCGGTCGAACAAAAGCTCTTTAGGCATGCGGTGGCTGGCATCGGGCTACATGACCCAGCCAACGCAGCCTTGCCTGCCGGAGGAGCTCACCGATGGGACTTTGCCCAGATCTTTCAATGATTTGTGAGCTCCTCACACAATCCAGCCTGGTTAAACCCAGGATGGATCGTAGGCAGGCCAGCCTAAATGTTTCTAACCGGCGAAGATGCTCCATTAGGGGGTCCACGTTTCGCAAGCGTAGAGTCGGGAGGAAATGACTGTGGCCGAGAAGATGTGAAGCTTCGTGCGGAGCGACAGACCAGCTAGCTTCCACACAGCATTACGCAACCAATGAAAGATATTGCCGCTCGACTGATTCGGAGTGAGTCCTCTGCTGTTAAACAGGAGCCGGTCATAAGCACACTGACCAGGTATGGGAAACTCTCCACTCTATCCACAACTGCCCCATCACCGATTGGGAGTTGTGGGGTGGAGTATCCGATGGTACAAAATACCCAGGCAGGTGCTTAGTTTTGGTGCAGCTGATGGTTAGACCCCACCTCTTAGTGGCACGCACCAGTCTCAGCAGCAGCAGCGTCTCCAACTCCTCCTCTGAATGAGCAGCTATTACCAAATTATCAGCATACATAACGTGGTTGACTAATAGGGAGCCATCCCTTGATCGTACCCGGGCATCGAACAGCCTCCCATTTTATCTGTACCAAGTGGAAATTCCCCCGGTACAGGTATTGAAGGCTTCACGAACTACGAGGTCAAAATAGATGTTCAATAATGTGGGAGCCAGAGGACATCCCTGTCGCACTCCAAGGTGTACAGGGAATGGCTCTGACTCCCGGCCACGTAGTTTTACCCGGGCCCGCTCACCATCATGAAGGTCCATAATGATCGTGAGCAGAGGGTCAGGGACTCCGAAAGCATGAAGAACAACCCAGAGCCCAGGCCTACTGATGGTATCATAGGCCTTGACCAGGTCAATAAAGCAGAGATGTAGGTCTTGTTGGATTCCCTACACCTCTGCTGTAGCAGGCGGACAGAAAATATGGCATCTGTGCAAGAACGCCCTTTCCTGAAACTGCATTGGGGCTCCGCAAGCCTCTCCTCAGCGTGCCTAGCAAGGCGATGTTGAATAATCCTTGCCAGGACCTTTCCTGGCACACTGAGGAGTGAGATGCCCCTGTAGTTATTATAGTCTGTGAGGTCCCCCTTCTTCAAGAGGGGGGCACCAGGGCATCCTTCCAATCCTGCGGAACCCGTCCAGTCGTCCAGACTGTTGTTATGATGTCATATAGGGCAGTCTGTGCACAAACGCCACCCTCCCTCAGCATTTCGCTTGGGAGATCATCTCTGCCCGATGCCTTTCCCGGTCTCAGACTCTGGATCGCCTTCAGTACTTCCTCAACAGATGGCACCTCAGCCAGCCACTCACAGGGGGTGACTTCTTCCAATATTTGAGGCACCGCAGCCTTAGCAGGGTCATACCCACTTTGTGCCGTGATGTTTTCCTGGCTGAGGAATTTCCCCTCCCCATGACCTCACAAATGCTCAGCAAATCTGCAAACCTGTTCCTGGGGGTCGGAGATTGGATCACCGTTTTTCCCCTAATTATGTAATAGGTGTGGCGCTGCAGGTTACTTTTTTGATGGAGTTAAATAGTGGTTTGTGATCGCGGGCCACTGAGGCAGACTCCATCTCCTCAGCAACCCGCGACCACCACCCATCCTTGCAGCGCCTTACGGCTCTCAGAACCTCTGAGCGAAGGCTGCGGTAAGCCTCCTTATTCTCTGACATGGGATGCTGTAGCCGATGAGTGGGCCTGTCGCTTTTTCTCAACTATCCTGAACACCTCGTATGTCAGCCAGGGTCTCTGGGGAGGTCTGGACCGCGTACCCAAAGCAGCCATTGCAGCTGCATTTGTCACAGTCCTATACCTCGCCCATTTACCCTCGAAATCAGGAGCAGTGGGGGACGATGCCAACCCCACCGCAAGCGATGATGAAATTCTTGCTTGCAACTTTCATCAGCTAACTGAGACCAGGCCACTTTAGGTTGGAATGGGGTCCTGGGTGTACACCCACCACCGGAGTGGAAGAATGGCAGCCGCATCTTACAGATGACTAGTCGATGGTCAGAGAGCAGATCAGTTCCACGGTAGGTCCTGGTGTCAAGGACATGGGCTCGCATCTGCTGGTCCGTCACTATGTAGTCTAGCAGATGTTCTTTCTTGCATCTGGCGTAGATCCATGATGTGTTGTGGAAGCGTGAATTAGTAATTAGTAATTACAAGCCCATGGGCTGCACAGAAATCTAGCAGCCTTCTACCATTGTTACTGAGCTGATATGGCCCATGCTTTCCAATCACTCCAGCCCAAGGGCCAGCGTCATGACCCACTCAGACATTAAAGTAACCAAACAGAGATTAAATTTCGATTTAAAGCTTTCGTGACTGCAGGGATTCATCTTCTTGGTTCTTTCGGTAAAGTCACGTAGAAGGGAAATAATAAAATAATAAAAATAAAACATAATAAAATACAATTCTCACGACGTTTCGGCCACAACACAAGCAGCCGTCCTCACGTGACTTTACCGAAAGAACCAAGAAGACAAACAGAGATTGTCCTATAGATTCACCCCTGCAATAGGAATCTGTCATTTTGACCACTGGCTCTCAAAGGCTGTAACTAGGAAATGCGCATCACCTCTCAATGCTCATTTGAGCAGAAGGAGATCGCTTTGACTTGGTAATCTCTGGTCTGCCTCAGTGCTCCGCAGCATCTCATGACGTGACTGAATTGTCTCAGTGTGCATCTTCATACAGACCTGGTCATGTGTCGTCTCGTCGCAGTCTCTGGTGGTCATTCACGCTCAATGGATATTCAAGCTATCTCCGACGAAAATAAAATAAACCACTTCATTGATGAATAATTGTATTAGCCTCATTAAGGAAATGAACACCGCTTATTTATTAAACTCACCGCGCACGATGAGGTTGATCTTCACCTCCTTATTCCCTGACGTCGTCATGAATCTGCAGATGTAGGTACCGCTGTCGGAGGTGCTCAGATTATTGATTGTGATGGAGCCATCTCTAATTCCGTAGCCAACGAAAGTCACACGCTGTTTGAACTCACCATCAAAGACAAAACTAGTATTATCATTCTGGCGAGTTGCTACGTTCACAAGCATTTGGTTTGTTTCCTTTGCCCATAATATCTGGGAGACGGTCGAACTTCCCTTGTAGATGCAGCGCAGTCTAACGTCTCCTCCTACCCGACCGGATGCATCACTGTAATAGTTGATCTCCGATTTAATAATCTGGACACCTGTATCGGCAAAGAGACAAAGACAGAGATCCCCCTCATAGACTTAGTGGACTGTTTTGGGTAAGTGTTGTGAGTGAGCGAGCGCCTACAACGGGCAGCATGGCACATGAGGAGAGTGGTGTGGTCATTCCGGATTGCTGACTTGAAAACTAAGGCTTAAAGATTGATTACTGCCCTCACCCAGCCATTATACATTCCTTGTAAGAAATTCAGAGATGCTCGGACCAAAGAATTTAACCCAGAACCTCAGTTGTGCTGACTCAGTGTATCTATCATGGCCATTATTAACCCCTGACAAAGGGATGGGGTGTTGGCCAGTGAATAGGTAGGTGAGTTGGAAGGTACTCGAGTGAATGAGTGATAATGCGTAGGCAGGTAGATAAGTATGCGGACAAGGGAATCAATTGCTTAGTGTGGGTTATAAATACTCATACACCTTCACAGCTACAACCCCAAAGCAAACCTTAAGAGAGAGGAGGTATAGGCCATTTGTTGAACCGACTTCACTCACCTTGAGCTTTAGACAGAAGCAACAGATGAATGCCAATCATCACGCGCTGTACAAAGCAAAGTGTTTCCATGCTTGCACGTCCGTTTTGTATATCTCTCTAATGCTATAGCCAGCACACAGAGCCACTCGCCTCTGCCACACACTTTCTATGCAGGGGAAATGAAAATTGAAGCCAAGATAGCTATATACTGTATACATAAGGGGAAGGAAATAATATTTTCTGTTCCTCTAGTAGTGACAGGTATGGTAGTGATGATAATAATGCGGTTACCTAGAGTAAAAAAAATACCTCACGCATGCATAGCTGTCCGTTTAACTTTTTTTGTATTCGCTTGCAAGTTACCCCCAGTTAGGGATATTCCTCACAAACGGACAATTGGTCTATTAAAATATCGATGTTCATCGTTCGTAACATTTCTCAGAACCATGTTGGGTCAGGCAAAGGGAAGGGGATGTCGGTTACTCGGTTGAAAGGAAATTCATCAAACCTCGTGCCTCTGGTTACAAATTCATCAGCCTTGTGAGAACCAACTCCAGAGGTTTTAATCTTATTTGAAGCTTTCGTGACTGCAGGAATCCATACTCTTTGGTTCTTTCGGTAAAGTCACGTAGGTAGAAATCAAATTAAACGAATCACGACGTTTCGATCGCAACACAAGCAATCTTCATCAGGTGGAACAACCACAGCAAAAAATGCTGAAGTAGGCGAGAGAGGTTTTGTTCAGATTGTTGTACTTCGTGTCGTCTCGTTACCGCGGTTGAGTCCACTCCGACGGCTCACGACTCATGTCGCCCTCTCTCACCACCTGCGAGGGCTGCCTACCAAGGGGGATGTTTGGTGCCAAAATGTTGCATGATGAAAATGTAAAAAATAAAACGTTGTTTTTGGCTGGGAACCGCATTCGCGCAGTGTGCCGAACGGGAGGATATTCTTGGTTTTTTGGTAAAGTCACATAGATAGAAAAAATAAAAGGAAAAATAATCAAACAATTTATTTACTTTTATTTTTTATATCTACGTGGCTTTAACCGAAAGAACCAAGAATATGAATTCCTGCAGCCACTAAAGTTTTAAGTCAAAATTCGAAGAAGAGGGTGTTTGTTCGGTCAATCACACGTGCTTCCTTCGCTCCGGTTTCACAACGCGCCCTGTCATTGCGCGATCTCTCGGTTTGAGGTCACTTGCATTGGGGAAATTGTTCTGACATTTTCACGCGAGCGTGGGCGGTAGTTGATAGTGGAGATCGTTACGGATCTGGTCCATGGCGGGGGGGGGNATTTTACGTCTTCTTTGCAGCCAAAAGGTCCCAATACTTACTGCTATACACGGGTTGGCCGCCCGAATGTGATTTCTCCATGTACTTCTCTATTCTGTTGAGAGCACTTCCCTCGTGATTTGTGACAAGATATATGTTCCGGAGATGCTCGTGACTGGAAGATTTCGTGGATAATGATATTGGCCTACTAAAAGCTTTATGCAATCTCTCATCACTTGATCTCTTGTCACTTTATCTCGTCACGTTCTCTCTCATCACTTAATCTTATTACTTTATCTCTCATACTATCACTTTCTCATCACTTTCTCTCTCTAGATGCAGTCAGGTAGGGTTCTGGATCCACTTCGTGGATAGCCACAATCGCGCATGGCAGGTTCGTGAATAACACGGGAACACTGTACACTGTTTTTGTTTTGATCCTATTTTCCGTTGGGCACCATGGAAAATCATCACGTGAACTGGCGGCTTTAGGATGGCCATCGAACAAAGAGGGTCACCGCATCGCGCGGCGCTTCTAGATGCGCTTCCGCGGCCGTCTGGAATGCTCTTCCTTCTGATATTAGGAAGCCACTGGAGCTAAGCACTTTTAAATCATCAAGATTAAAAACTAATATTTTTATAATTGCTTTTTCTGTTAGTTTGTTGTCCTTCCCCCGTCCGTCCGATTAGTGTGGTTTTCTACGTATGGTGCGAAAGAAGTTCAACATTAATACATGGAAGGATGTGGGGTTCGAAAACAGAAAGTCTGTAAGGGTTGGCTCAGAGTCTCTGACATGACCATTATGAATCCCATAAATATGAATGAGTCTTGAACATAAATAACCTTATCCGTACCTGTTTCTGTATGTGAACTCTTAAGAGGCGTTTGTTTTAATACACATCTTATAATAACTATCGCGTGTATTCCCAGTAATGCCTCAATATATATGGGTTGCATTCTAGAAAACTCGAACGTTAATTGCAACATCATGAATCGAAACATTCTCCCAAAAGGTCGGATTATATATCCTAGAAGATACATTCCTAATATATTTCTCACCCTAAACCTATTAAAATAACGCTTCTCAACACAAATAAGATATATTTGACATGTAAATATGCACATTTTTACTAGACAGGTAATTTAATATATATAACGTACACTCTAACTTACTAAACTGGGAGGGTGAGGGACAGTAGGAGCGTCTGCCTTCCCATGTGGTGGCGCGTACTGTATGTACAGTCCAACGCGTGTTTGACCATACAGTATGTACAGTCCAAAGCATGGTGGGTCGTACAGTATGTAAAGTCCAAAGCGTGTTAGGCCATACAGTACGTGCAGTCTAAAGCGTGTTGGCCGTACAGTATGTACAGTCCAAAGCATGTTGGCCGTACAGTATGTACATTTCAAAGCGTGGTAGGCCATACAGTATGTACAGTCCAAAGCGTGGTGGGCCGTACAGTATGTACAGTCCAAAGCATGGTGGGCCATACAGTATGTACAGTCCAAAGCGTGGTGGGCCATACAGTATGTACAGTCCAAAGCATGGTGGGCTGTACAGTATTTCGTAGATTTCTTCAGGATGAACAAAAGCAGCCAGTCCTCTGGGGACCCGGCTTATATCCTCTGTGGTGTGGCTGGCTCCGCCCTTGGCCACGACCACCTTCTAGAATCCTCGAGCAGGATCTCGACCCTGACACGTGACCATCCCTAGTCCCCACTTGGGGCCCCTGTGTAGACTTAACCGGTCACGTGTCTTCTGGGGTCAACCAGAGTGCCACGGCCTATAGTAACCCCATTCCCATGGCCGGCACTCTCACACCCTATGCTGTAGGGGTCGGCACTGCACGCCAGCGTAGTGCCATCCAGCGCTATCGATCAGCGCTCACCAAGCCCTCTAGGGCCGGTACTGCACCCACATACTTGTGGTGCCCGTGATGTCAATACACCACACGCCGTGCCTCTCCGGGCCGGCATTACACAGTGACATCCGCTATGTCACTACACATGCAATGATGCAACAAGGCAACAGGGAGACTAAAAGTACATGTGTGGTTAATTTAAACAACCAACGACAGTTTAACACGTAGGCTTTCGCAACAACTATTATTTATAAGAGGTTATTTTGGGTCATACGCGCAAATATAAATGCCGTTAAACCCGCCACCACTCGACACAGCTAATTAGTAAGGTTTCACTTTTAAAAAACATAGCAATCGTTATTAGTACAGCACACCGGTGTGTTGGAGAGTAAACCCAGAACTTTTCCAATTCGAGTACGACATTTTGCGAGTAACTACAAGCAGCCTCATCAGGTGACAGCCAGAGAATTGTGGAGAAATCCTCTTCCTGGTTCCATCTTAAATAGAGGGGATTGATGTGATGTCATGACTTGTGAGCCAATATATGCAAAGACCAGAAGGGGGGGGGGTTAATGTAGTCATACAAATCTTGACTTAAAGCTTTCGTGACTGCAGGTATTCATATTCTTTGGGTCTTTCGGTAAAGTCATGTAGATAGGTAGAAAAAAACTTTTAAAAAACTACGACGTTTCGATCACAACACAAGCGATCATCAATTACAAAAAAACTATGACGTTTCGATCGCAACACAAGTGATCGTCACCTGATCACTTATGTAGTTTACAAATGTGTCACGTGATAAGTAACGCGTTGCTACGAATCGTCCAGCCAATCGCTGGTGAGTAAGAGTCTCTCTCTATGTGAGCAACTGGTTCCAAAGACGTCCGTGCATTTCAGTTGCACGCAACCGATTGCACACAACCGATTGCAGCAACTGATTACGCAGGTTGCGGACTCCGGGAGGGGGGGAGGTTTGAGAACTATTACAACAACAAAAATGGACTATATCTACATTTATTTTATCGCTGCACACTAACACTGTGAAGCCGTTGTGTCAGTGAGCCTTGATCTGCTCCAGAAAATCCATCGCATCTCTATAGCCATCCTCGAAGTAGAGCTCCAGTTTCTCGCGCGACGGCGGAAAGAGCGCGTGCCAAAGGCGCTGCAGGTTGGCCATTCCCATCTGCATTCGCAGTCACACAGCAATAAAACAACGCAAGATTTAATCGGATCACCACCTGAGCGATCAGTTCCCGCAATTGGTTGTGTGCAACTGAAATACACGGACGTCTCTGCAACCAGTTGCTCACAGTAGAGGCAGACTCTTACTCTCCAGTGATCTGCCCGACGATTTGTAGCAACTCGTTTTTATCACGTGACACATTTTCAAATGGAACTGGTAATGGATACCCGTTTTTATTATTTTACCAGGTAAGGCCCGCACTGAGGCTATGTAGCGCTTCTTTTCAGAAGCGACCCTTACTATTACACATGATAGCTAAATTAAGTGGGCAGCTTATGTCATCATGACGTGGAAATGTATAGCAGCAAGCCAAATAACTCGAAAGGCGTAACGTCGATTCTAAATTTGGAGGGGAAAAAAACGGAGGACCCGGAGACAAATGAACGCAACCACGGGGAGAGAGAGAAACACGCAGACTCCAAATATACCACAGGTGTCGGGATCGGGATCGAACCCAGACCTCCTGTATACCAGGCGAGGTAGTTAACATCTCGCCACATGCGGCACCTTACAAAGTAACCCAAAAACAAACATGGATGAGTATAAGAAAAGGCTTCACGTTTCTGGCAATAAAATAGATCTTAAGATCTTGTTTTTTTTATTTTTCCCATCATTTTGATACTGAGAAAAACAACAGGTCCCATACAGATATGGACGAGTTATAACTCGTGACTGATATTCACCTTGAAATCGAGGCCGGCATACCGCAGGATGCGCCCGTCCGTCGGCAGATGCCGCGGACAGATGGCCTGCGTGCCCTCAAAAGGCGACACGCTGATGAGGCCTTGCGAGGCGGAGACTCCGCAGGGCTGGGCCAACTTGGGGAAGGGTTGATTGTCGGTGAACCCTCCGTCGCAGTACATCTGGGAAGGAGACGGCAACAGCAGTGGTTAGAAGAAACGGGCCGCNAGATGTTATCTCCCTCGTCTGGTATGTAGGAGGTCTGGGGTTTGATCTATGACCCTGACGATGCCTGTTGTATATTTGGAGTTTGCGGTGTTTTTCTCTCGCTGTGGCCACGTGGATTTTTCTCCAGATCCTCCGCTTTTTGCCTCCATATTTACTAGAACCGTGTGTTTTGATTATTTGGCTGTGACTATATATTTCCACGAGATAAGCCGCTTTGTTTACTATCATTTGTGGCCAGGTCACTTCTGGAAAAAAGCCATATAGCTCAGTGGGTGTTACCTGGTAAATAAATTAGTTTAATATTCGTAATTACTTGTAATGTTCCGAATCAGAATCTTTACTTATACTGGAGGATGAGCTATGAAGCTGTCTTTCACAGCTTTCCAGCAGGGGCAGGTCAGCAAGTTAAAACGGCAAACAATAACAAAACCCACCACCTTGTATACCAGGCAAGGTGGGTAACATCTGCCACCGGACGCATCCTGCCATTTCCAATTCCCGCTCGATTTATTTTGCTTTGACGCCAGAGGTCGCAACCGGGTACCCGATACCCGTACCCTACCCGATACCCGGCTACCCGTACCCGGCGGTACGGGTACAGGTACCCGTTTGCGACCCTGGTGCGGCCGGTACGGGTACGGGTAGGCCGTGAGTCACTGGTGAGTAACCGTTTGTCACTCATTTCCCAACGTCTTGTCTCTTCTCACAATTCAAGTTTCTAGAATCAACCCACCCAGCCTGCAACATGGCTTCATCCCAGAGGTCGCAATCGGGTACCCATACCCGTACCCTACCGACGGGTACGGGTACCCGTTTGCGACCCTGGTGCGGCCGGGTACGGGTAAGGAATCAAAACCCGTTTGCGACCTCTGTTTGACGCCAACGTCAGTGACCCTCTGTTCACCGCTTTTATTATTTAAATTCCTCAAACTATTTGTCTTACTCCGAACCCTTCTTTCCACAGCTCTCCAGAAAATGATCTTCACAATCATTAAGCAGTATTAAGTTAAATCTAAAAACTCACCTTTTACTTTTATAGTGTTATTTTTTTAATATGCATTCGAAAGTAATTATTATAATGCAATTTTGTTTTGTATGGAATTTGCTTTTATTCTTTTGTGATTTGTTTTTTTTTAAATCTATACAGCACTTTGAATGGCATCCTTTGCACGAAATAGTGCGATAGAAATAAAGACTTAATTTATTTGATTGGTAAGACTTGTATTATTTATTATTCAAGGCCCGTGTCCTGACGATCCGTCCAGAGTTTACACACATTTCAAACGTGTCTTTTAAAGCACGCAGGCGAATCTGTTTTTAAGAAAGACTATTAAAGAGCGGGTGGCCGTTGTTTCCAAGCTAGCAATTAATTATTTGGACTGTCTAAGTGGAATATCACAGCGGAATATTTCTGGGGGTGTTGGGTGGGCAAGGAGAGGGCGAGGAAGAAACGAAATCACATTTACCTCTCCTCTATAGCATATCCCAGAGATTCCTGAATAAAACGGAAAGAGGCAGCTTGCCAGTAGAACCTGGAGAGAAGGAGGCAGATGCAGATGCAGTGGTGATAGGTGAGCATTTAACGAGTGTGACAATTGAACTTTAAATTAACAATATACGCAAACGGCAATGTGCATTTGTACACCATAGCTAGCAAATAAATGTGCGGATATAAGTTGTTTTTATCTATTTTTCTCTTTCACCGGTGGCCTAGCCTAGCCACACTGGCCTCAGCAGGATTCCGTACTTGTGCAAACAATTCAACTTGTTTTTAAGTAGTGCGAGAGATGTTAACTACCTCGCCTGGTATGGAGGAGGTGTGTGTTCCATCCGAACTTGAACGCTTGCTGTATATTTGGAGTTTGCATGTTCTCCCGCGATCGCGTGGATTTCTCCGGTCCTCCGGTTTTACCTCCACATTTAGATCGACGTCACGCGTTTAAGTTCGAGTGTTTGGCTGCTATACATTCCACGTGATGATGAAAAGCCACTTCGTTGAGCTATCAATTGTGGCCAGCTAGATTCTGAACATGAGCTACATACAGTAGCAGTGGGCCTTACACCTGGTAAAATAAAACAAATTTCATAGTTTTATAGTAGTTTCTGCAGCTGATGGTGATGATGATAATGATGTTTGCTCATCATAGCCGAGCCAGAATACCTCGCTGATCTCGTCGAGGAATATAAACCATCATCATCGCGTGAACTCCAGTCATCCTCGCAGCAGCTTTTGTCTGGCCATCGAACAAAGACTGTCGTCCACCGCATGGTGTGGCGCTTTCGGATGCGCTTCTGTGGCCGTCTGGAATGCTCTTCTTCCGATATTAGGAAGCCACTGGAGATATGCACTTGTACATTTTCTAGATTGAAAACTAATTTCTTTAAAACTGCTTTTGTGTTTAGTTTGTTGTCCTTCCCCCGCACCTCTGATTAGCACGGTTGGTACGTATGGTGCGAAAGAAGTTCCAACGTACGTACACACTTACGTACCTGTATGAGCTCCTCTCTCGTGTCGAAGTCCGATATGATGCGGTTCTGTCCATCAGGAAGTCGAGTCACCGATACAAAGAGACGCCCGGTGGCCAGGGTGTGAGAGTCCAGTGGTAGAATCTGCTCCAGAATCTCTCTGTAAGGAACAAAGACGGATAACCCCCACCATGTAGTAATGATAAGAATAATAGCACCTCCAATGAGCACGGTTGGCTTCTAGGTGTGAGGCATGCGTGTTCCCAATGCGTCTTCACTATATCGCGCCGTTCTTCCATTAGGAAACACTTTTGGCACGACGAGGAATACGCGCTGTTATAACGCTGAACGCGCACGCCGTTATGTGGAACGCCCGCACCATTATAACGCGGAACGCATACACCATTACAATGCGCACACCGTTAATAACGCGGAATGAGCGCACCGTTATAGCGTCCCCACTCCTCCTGATGCCGTGGGAAATGGGCGAGGTTTAGCACTGTGGCTCATGCAGCTGCAATGGCTGCTATGGGTACACGCACGGTCCAGACCTCCCCAGAGACCCATGGCTGACAGAGGAGGTGTTCAAGCTGGCTGAGGAAAGCCACAGGCCCACTCTCATCGGCTACAGCATCCCATGTCAGAGAACGAGTTGGCTAACTGCAGCCTTCGCTCGGAGGTTCGGAGAGACGTGAGACGCTGGAAGGATGGGTGGTGGTCGCGGTTCCTGAGAAGATGGAGTCTGCCTCAATAGCTCGTGATCACAAATCACTCTGTAACTCCATCAAAACAGTAACTTGCAGCACCACACCTATCACCACTATTAGGGGAAAGAACGGTGATCTAATTTCCTACCTTCAGGAACAGGTTTGCAAATTTGATGAGCATTTCTGAGGTCTTGGGAAGGGGAAATCCCTCAGCCTGGAACACATCATGGAGCAAAGTGGGGATGACCCTGCTGAGGCTGCGGTGCCTCAAATATTGAAGTAATCGCCCCCTGTGAGTGGCTGGTTGAGGTGCTATTTCTTTTGGAAGTATAGAAGGCGATCCAGAGTCTGATGCCAGAAAAAGCACCGGGTTGAGATGATCTCTCAGGCCAAATGCTGAGGGAGGGTGGCGTTTGTGCGTACGCTGTCCTACATGACATCATAATAACAATCCGGTGGTCCCCTCTTTAAGAAGACTGTAACAACTACAGGGGCATCTCACTCCTCAGTGTACCAGAAAAATTATTGGCAAGGTTATTCAACATCGCCTTGCCAGGCACGCTGAGGAAAGGCTTACAGAGCCCCAATGTGATTATGAAAAAAGGCAGTCCTGCACAGATGCCATATTTTCTGTCCGTCTGCTACAGCAGAGGTGTAGGGAATTCCAACAAGACCTACATCTCTGCTTTATTGACCTGGTCAAGGCCTATGATACGAACAGTAGGCCTGGGCTTTGGGTTGTTCTTTGTGCTTTTGGAGTCCCTGACTCTGCTCACAATCATTAAGGACCTTCATGATGGGCAGGCCCGGGTAAAACACGTGGCCGGGAGTCGGAGCCTTTCCATGTTCATCTTGGGGTGCGACAGGGATGTCCTTGGCTCCCAAATTATGTATATCTATTTCAACAACATAGTTCGTGAAGCTTTCCATGGCTGTATCGGAGGAATTTCCATATGGTACAGATACAATGGGAGGCTGATCGATGCCCGGGTGCGGTCAAGGGATTGCTCAATATTGGTCAACCACGTTATGTATGCTGATAATCTGGTAATTGCTGTTCACTCAGAGGAGTTGGAGGCGATGCTGCTGAACCTGGAGCTTGCCATTAAGAGGTGGGGCCTTACCATCAACCCCACCAAAACTAAGCACCTGCCTGGTTATTTTGTACCATCGGACACTCCACAACTCACAATTGGTAATGGGGCAGTTGTGGAGAGCGTGGAGAGTTTCCATACCTGGGCAATATGCTCATGACTGGCTCTGGTTTGACAGCAGAGGTCTCACTCCGAATCAGTTGAGCGGCATTATCTTTTCATCAGTTGCGTAATGTGTGTGGAAGCTACCTGGTCTGTCGCTCCACGCGAAGCTTCAGTCTTCTCAGCCACAGTCATGCCCTCCCTTCTCTACGCTTGCGAAACCTGGACCCCCCTAATGGGACATCGACGGTTAGAAATTTTTAGGCCCATCGGTGAGCTGCTCCGGCAGGCAAGGCTGCGTTGGCTGGGTCATGTAGCCAGCATACCCAGCCACCTCATGCCTAAACAGCTTTTGCTCGGCCAGATAGAGGGGGCTAAACGGGCGCAGCACAGGCTAGAGAAGAGATGGAGTGATGTGGTGGTACAAGAGGATTTGGAGCTGAGTGCCGGGCAGCTAAACACAGCAATCTGGCACAGTCAGTCGACCCATGGCACCTGGGTCTGCCCCGTCACCTCAAGCCAGCGGGCGTTCGAAACTTTACGTGGCCTCAACGTGCACATCCCTGGCACAAGCGCCGTGGTGACGTCACCGCCACTTAGTGTGAATGGTGGTTGTTGTGTGTGTGTGTGTGCATGTCTGTGTGTTTCCAGCGGAGCGTAGTGTAGCGGTTAGCGCGTTGCACTACTAGGAACCCGGCGACACAAGTTCAATTCCCGCTCACAGCCACCAACACCAGTGACGATTATCTGAACCGGTCCTGGGCCTTCTCCCAAGGTCGACTCAGCCTAAAATGAGTACCTAAGAGTGGCGGTGTGTCGTATCGGCCTTCGTATGTGCTACTCGCTAACAGAACTTGCCCAATAGTCTGTCAAGGCTACACGGGGATCTTTGTCTTTGTTTGTTCTCACACACCTCAGCTTGGGAATGAGTCTGAAACTCAGGGTCGCTCCGTGTCCTTGCGCTGCGTACGAACTCACCATCGACGACATTTCCTGGAACACACAAAAGAAACAGACAAAGACAAAGATCCCCACTGTGGAGCCTTTGAGTCACTGTACAGGTGAGTGAGTGTACAGGTGGTGAGTGTACAGGTGAGTGTACAGGTGAGTGAGTGAGTGACTGGTGAGTNGTGACGCGTGAGTGAGTGTACAGGTGAGTGAGTGAGTGAGGGTACAGGTGAGTGAGTAAGTATACGGTGAGTGAGTGTACAGGTGAGTGTACAGGTGAGTGAGTGTACAGGTGAGTGAGTGTACAGGTGAGTGTACAGGCGAGTGAGTGGGTGAGTGTGTACAGGCGAGTGAGTATCCAGNGGTGAGTATGGCTGATGAGTGAGCAGGTGGGTGAGTGGGGTACGTGAGTGATGTACAGGTGAGTCAGCTTGCCGGGCATGTGAGGAGTCATGGTGAGTGAATAAGTGAGGTCAGGGATGAGACAATGAGCAGGTGGAGGAGCAGGAGCAGGTNAGTGATGGGTGAGTGGTGAGTGTNCAGGGAGTGTACAGGCAGTGAGTGAGTGTATTTGAGTGAGTGAGTGAGTGAGTATCCGAGTGAGTGAGTGTACATGTGAGTGAGTGAATATCCGAGTGAGTGTACAGGTGAGTGACGTGTACAGGTGAGTGAGTGTACAGGTGAGTGAGTATACATGTGATTATCGGTGAGTGAGTGTACAGGTGAGTGAGTGAGTGTACAGGTGAGTGAGTGACAGGTGAGTGAGTGGGTGAGTGTGAGCCACCTTGCTCCTGGAGAGCCAGGGTGAGCAGGGTGCTGCCGTGACCGTGGAGGAGCGGCGCGTGAGCGATGGGCACGCCGTGCGCGTGCAGAGCCATGCAGATTCCGATTGGTAGGGCAGCAGGAACCCAGCACCGGGCATGGACACCGACCAGCTTACCAACAAAGGGCGTCCATAAATGACGTCACGCGATTTTGACGTTTTGACCCCCGCCTCCACCCAAAAAATAAAACACGCTTCAAATCGCTTTAAACTATTGTCATTGTAGTGCGTATTTAATGTGGCGTTGCACTCTGATGTTGTAGGAGAAAACATTTATCAAAGTATATTTAATTAAGTAGAACGTGTTGTCTATATTTATTTAAAGTTGCGCATTTTGATGCGACGTCACATTCTCAACCCCCCCCCGTCACACATCGTCACAAATATCTGCCCCCCCCCCAGGTGCGTGACGTCATTTATGGACGGCCNTCAAAGCACTTAATTTACCTTTCGATATTTTCTCTCTTTCTGCAAACTCGTTCATCTCCCGGCTCCGCGTCGTCGTTCAATTCAAACGAATCCTGAAAGCGACGAAAGACACGACGGGGTTTTATTTTATGTTGTTCAATGTATCAACAAAACAAAACAATCATCGACAGCCCATCGAGTAAAAGGGGAAGTCGTCACCATCGCCGCGCGGCGCTTACAAGATGCGCCGCTCCCTGCTGCCGTCTGGAACGCGCTCTTCCTTCCGATAGGGGCTCCATAAATGCGCACGCGATTTTGGACGATTTTTGACCCCCCCCCCTCGTCACACGGCGTCAAAAAAGTACCCCCCCCCCACTCAAATATGACGTCACAAAGCTCTGCCCCCCCCCCCAAAATAAAACATGCTTCAAATCGCTTTAAACTATTGTCATTGTAGTGCGTATTCAATGTGGTGCTGCACTCTGTGTTGTAGGAGAAAACATTTACCAAAGTCTATAATTAAGTAGAACGTGTTGCTATTTATTTAAGTTTACATTTTGATGACGTTACATCTCTCAACCCCCCCCCTCGTACACATCTCACAAATATCTGCCCCCCCCCCCAGGTGCTGACGTCATTTATGGACGTCTCCATGTAAGCTACTGCGAGTTTGCGCACTTTAAAATCATCATCATCATCGTATCCATTGACAAACTCAATTCCCCAGGGCTGCTTTTTGTAGAACGCGGGTTGGTTACTTACGGAATGTTCAACAACATCACTTGAGAAACGTTGCCTTTGTGGGTCGACATTCAGAAGTATCAAAGAGCGATTTCTGTGAGTGTGTGTGTGCGTGTGGCTGTAGTGTGCGTGTGTGTACGTGTCTGTGTGAGCGGTGGTGTAGCGGTTAGCGCTATGAACCCGGCGACACGGGTTCGATTCCCGCGCACTGCCAACATCAGTGACGATTATCTGAACCGGTCCCGGGCCTCCCCTAGGTCGACTCAGCCTCAAATGAGACAAAGGCGGTCGGCGTGGTGATGGCCACCCACCCCTCGTGTACCGTTCCGGCCTTCATAGGTGTTCGCTAACAGCACTTGCCCTACAGTCTGTTAAGGCTATACGGGGGATCTTTGTGTGGATGTGTGCATATGTGTGTGCGACGTTGGGGCTGAACAATTTGGGGGAAATCTCTAATTGCGATGTTTCTGACATATGTTGCGATTTATTTGCGATTACATTTTTATAAAGTTAAGCCTCAGTTCAATATTCACTGTGGAAGAGATTAAAGCATGTGATGGAGCATTACCACATGATACCATCAAAATATGAACTGCTCTATATATTCTAATGCCAGGATGAGAACTTAAAAGAAATAAATTGCTTCCAGCATGTATTTATTAAAATGTTTTAATTGAAATAGAACAATCAAACATAGAACAATTGTTAAGTTAAATAAGTAATGTTAAATAAAGGACTGAAAAATCGAACTTTGCGAATCTAAGCCATTGTTTCAAATGCATTTTTTGAAATCGATTCATCGTTCAGCCCGAGTGTGCGTGTGGATGTGTGTGTGGGGAGCGGTGGTGTAGCGGTTAGCGCTAGGAACCTGGCGACCCGAGTTCGATTCCCGCTCACGGCCAAAATCAGTGACGATTATCTGAACGGGTCCTGAGTCTCCCCTAGGTCGACTCAGCCTCAAATGAGTACCTGGTGCGATGTGTAAACATGCCACTGGGAGACAAAGGCGGCTGGGCGGGGTACTGGCCACCCACCCCTCGTGTGCCATGCAGCCTTCATAGGTGCTTGCAACAGTCTGTTTCAGGCTATAAGGGGATCTTTGTCTTTTTGTGTGCATGCGCGTGTGTGTGCGTGCACATGTGTGTGTCTGCACGTGTTGCGTGCACGTGTGCGCGTGCGTGCACGTGTGTGTGTGCGTGCACGTGCGTGTGTGTGCATGCACTCAGCTCACCCTGATGGTGAACAATGCTGCATTGACGAACGCTCGCGTGATGATTACCAGAGAACACGCGGCATACATCATGCCTTGCAAAGCACAATAATAGCTCCATCCTTACACACAAAGACAAAGATCCCCCGTATAGCCTTAGCAGGCTGTTGAGGCAAGTGCTGTTCGCGAGTAGCTATGAAGGCCAGAACGGCACACGAGGGCTGGGTGGCCAGCAGCACGCCCGCCGCCTTTGTCTTCCCAGTGGCGATGTTTACACACCACACCAGGTACTCATTTGAGACTGGGTCGACCTAGGGAAGGCCCAGGACCGGTGCAGATAATCGTCACCGGTGTGTGGCCGTGAGCGGGAATCGAACTGGGTTGGCCAGGTTCGTAGCACAGCAGAACACGCACACACANCACACAGACACACGCAGACACTGCACACGCAGACATACACACGCACAGCACACATAGACACTTGCCCACGCAGACATACACACAGACATACACACAGACACACACGCACACACACGCACACATACACACGCACACATTGACACATTCACACGCAGACATACACACAGACACACACGCACACATAGACACATTCACACGCAGACATACACACAGACACATACGCACACACAGATTCCTATAATCAGGCCACTATCGGGGGAAAAGGACCCAACGCATTCGCCAATAACAAGCAGTGTGCATCGCCTCGAAACGGACACGTGCTGGGCGACGTTTCGGGCAACGACCCTATGCCGTGGCACATAAACAGAGAGAGTGAGTGGATGATAAGAGTTTAGGGGGCCATGATGAGAGTTGCATTTCCAAATTATTTCGTGATCAGTTTTCAAATTGGTATGTGCATACCTGTCAATCCCGGATCAGCCCCCTATCTTATGAGAGACCAATTCAGACCTTATTGATCACCCCGTGCCCTTCTAGATCTCAACGTTCATCCAATACACTATACACTACTTAATCGGGTCCTTATACAACCGGTGCCAGGTACAAGAACTCATTTACAGCTGAGTCATAGCCACTATCAGTTCCGAAATTGCTCGCCACATTCATGCTGGGCGTCGCGGTGGCTGAGATGTTAACATCTCATAGCCACCGTGATGATGATAAGAGAGAGAGAGACACGCAAACTCCAAATCTACAGCAGCAGGCGTCAGGGTTGGCATCGAACCCCACGACCTCCTGGACACACCACCCAGGTGAGAGAGCGAGAGAGGGGAGGCGAACATTGACTTGAGCAGATTATAGTGGCGTAGGGCAATGGGTCATTGCTGTTACTGCCCCTGATAGATAAGCCCATGATTCATTTAGGGCTGCCCCACTCAAGGATGTTGTAACAGCAGCACCACCTCGCACCACGCACCGTGTTTTACAATCCGGAGCGAGGTTCGCCAGGTTCGACGCCACCAATGCGGAGGGGCGGAATTCACGATGGCTAGGAGATGTTAACTATCTCGCCTGGTACGCAGGAAGTCGTGGATTCGATCCAGACCCTGACGCCTGCTGCTGTATATTTGGAGTTTGCGTGCCTCTCTCTCATCATCACGGTGGCTAGATGTTAACTACCTCGCCTGGTACGCAGGAAGTCGTGGGTTCGATCCAGACCCTGACGCCTGCTGCTGTATATTTGGAGTTTGCGTGTCTCTCATCATCATCACGGTGGCTAGGAGATGTTAACTACCTCGCCTGGTCTATAGGATGTCGTGGCTTCGATCCCGATCCCGACCCTGACGCCTGCTGTATAGAGTTGTGGTGTCTATCTCGCTCCTCTGTGATCGCGTGGATTTTTTTTTACCTCCGGCTCCTCCAGTTTTTTTGCCCTCCCCGACACATTTAAAATCAACATCGCGCGTTCATAGATCATGTGGCTGCTGCTGCTACACATTTTCACACGGTAACAATCCCACTTCATTGTGATATCCAGGTCGCTTCTTTAAACAAAGAATAACTAACAGCTCAGTGGGCTTTCATACCCGGTAAAATAAAAGTTACATATTCTTCTTCTTGGTTCTTTCGGTAAAGTCACGTGACTTTATCGAAAGAACCAAGAAGATGAATCCCTGCAGTCACGAAAGCTTAAAATCGAAATTTACATATTCTTTTGAAGTTTGAAACTGACGTTAACTGAAAGAGCGTCAAAACTCGCTGCTGATTAAATAATTCACGCGCGGGATAACCCTCATCCATCTGTGGATTGACAGTCGGAGTTTGACTCGACACTCACTCACCTGCTCACCTGTGTGACGGTGTCGTCAAGGTGGGTCTTGCTCGTGCCCGTTGACGCCCGAGAGACGACACGACCGAAGTGACCCCTCCGTCTGAGACAGACACTGACCCCCTGACAACACGCGGCACGCGGCAGCGGGGAAAACCGGGCGACCCACCCACACACCCATACCACACCAACCCCTCTCTCTATCACCCACCATCTCTACCACCCACACACCCATACCACACCAACCCCTCTCTCTACCACCCACCCACCCACCATCTCTACCACCCACACACCCCATACTACACCAACCCCTCTCTCTACCACCCACCCACCATCTCTACCACCCACACACCCACACCCTCTACCACTCACCCACCCCATACCACACCAACCCTCTCTACCACCCACCCTACTCTCTCCACCCACCCACCAACCAACCCTCTCTACCACCCACACACCCACCCCCTCTACTACCCACCCCTCTACCACCCACCCTCTCTACCACCCACCCACCCCNTTCCACACCAACCCTCTCTACCACTGACCCCTTGCACACCAACCCTCTCTACCACTGACCCCCTTGCACACCAACCCTCTCTACCACCCACCCACCCCCTTCCACACCAACCCTCTCTACCACTGACCCCCTTGCACACCAACCCTCTCTACCACTGACCCCCTTGCACACCAACCCTCTCTACCACCCACCCACCAACCCTCTCTACCACCCACCCACCCTCTCTACCACCCAACCACCCCCTCTACTACCCCCTCTCTACCCCCACCCACCACGCACGACCCTCCCGCACTCTCAGGGCGGTGTCACGGACCCAGCCGTAGCGCGGTTCGCAGCCCGTTCTTTGTTGCAGCAGCAGCAGAAGTAGCAAGAGGTTTCGTGGTTCGAATTTCGGCGGCCGCCCTGGTCAATACCGCGGTAGTACATTTGTATGCAATGTATGTGTTGAACTTCTTTCGCGCCGTACGTAGCCAACCGCGCTACTCGGAGGGTGTGGGAGCGATGACTAACAGGGCGGTTCCTTCTTTCTTTCTTTTTACAAAGAACGAGAGTTGCGGGTTGGAACGGGTGGGAATCGTGGCTAGGAGATGTTGACCACCTCGCCTGGTATGGAGGAGGTTGTGGGTTCGATCCCGACCCCCTGCTGTATATTTGGAGTTTGTGTCTCTCTCATCATCATCACGGTGGCTAGGAGATGTTAACTCCCTCGCCTGGTATGCAGGAGGTCGTGGTTTCGATCGCAACCCTGACGATGCCTGCTGCTGCTGTATATTTGGAGTTTGCGTGTCTCTCTCTCTCATCATTATCATCACGGTGGCTCGGAGATGTTAACTACCTCGCCTGGTATACAGGAGGTTGTGGGTTCCGATTCCGACCCTGACGCCTGCTGTATACTTGGAGTTTGCGTCTCTCTCATCATCATCATGGTGCCTATGAGATGTTAACTACCTCGCCTGGTATACAGGAGGTCGTGGGTTCCAATCCTGACCCTGACGCCTACTGTATACTTGGATTTTGCGGTGTCTCTCTCCCCATGGTTACGTGGATTTTTCTCCGGGTCCTCCGGCTTTTCCACTCCACCATTTAGCATCAACGCCACGGGATTAGTGTAGGTCGCTGCTGCTATTTCCGCGTGATGCCGATGAGAACGCTGTCTCCCGACAGACCTGGTCTTCACCTGAGGACGCTGCTTGCGTTGTGGCCGAAACGTCGTGAGAATTATTTTATTATGTTTTATTTTTATTATTTTATTACTTCCCTTCTACGTGACTTTACCGAAAGAACCAAGAAGATGAAGCCCACTCAGTTGAGTCATCATTTGTCATAGCCAGGCCGCGTCTAAAACGAGCTGTAAGAGCTCAGTGGAGGCCTTACCTGGTCAAAAAAAAAAACAGTTTAGTTTTAGTTTTCGTCTTCTCTATTTGCACTCACATCGCCTTCTGTATTCGTTCGTTTGTCGATGGAACTTGCCGACACCCACGCAACCTACGAGACATCTGCGGGAATAAAAACATTAACCCGTAAAAACAAAGTTTTTCACTCTAAATCCTTTATATGCGTGGCGGCTAGAGTCCTCTCGTCCTCTGGCTTGAGATGGCTGCCACCTATGGGTCAGATGATTGCTGCCACCATTAAGCAATTGGTAATTAAATATTTTAAAAAATCCTAAAAAGTGTAAAATTTTGGAATTTTTTTCACGAAAATAAATTGTCACGCACAACGAGTCTGTGTGCAGAATGTCAGCTCGATTGGTCACGGGAAGTGGGTTAAAAAACGACCGAAAGATTTGCACGGTCGTAAGCACGCAAGCAAGCAAGTCAACTTAATATAAAGGATTTAAAAAGAGACTCACTGCACATCCCATTCCTCCACCTGCAGGATCAATTGCTTGTGTTGCAATCGAAACGTCGTATGCTAGTATTTAATTATTATTTCTCTTGATTGTGACTTTACCGAAAGAACCAAAGAGTAATTCCTGCAGTCACGAAAGCTCCAAATTAAGTATAGGATTAATACAATATTCAGATTCTGGCCGCGTCTTATGTTGATAATGACGACGACGAGGATGATGATGATGCTGCTGCAAAAAATAATAGGCTTAATAAAAAGTAAAACATGGATAGTCCGGGGGCAGATTTCACACGTGCACATCGTCAGAACGCTGCTGTTACATCTCGTACAGAACAAATCAAGGCGTGTCGCGGTTTGGAATTTGAATTGTAAATGTTTTTAATTTGTTTTCGTCCTTTAGGGATGCACAAAAAGGCATTCGTACTTTCAAAGAACGAGAACCGCCCGCCAAAGCAACGTTCTGACGATGTTCGCCGGTTCGGTCCACCACCCTTCCCCAGTGACCACGCCAGTTAATTCGTGCGTGCGTTTGGGCGGCTTAGCTGTCTTGGACTTTGCACGACTGTCGTTGATTTCGTGAACTGTGTCTGTTGTTGGTGTAACGTTCTTACGCCGTGGCCCCGAACGGGACATCTGTGAACAAGAATCTCGTGGCTCGTAGGATTCCTTATCCGTTATGAATAAATATTCAGATTCTGAGTGTAGTGCGGGACGTGAGAGAGATGAAGGGGGTAGCCCCGTGGAAGGATTTGCATCGTTGAGACTCAATCCTGGTCACCCTGAGTTCTCAACCAAATTGCAGGACACTTACTCGACGAGTCGTCGCGCCAGCAGAGTGAATGTGTGCACGCGGATTCACAAACTTGTCACTTCAGAACGTTCAACATACATACAACACTGCACCATGGACTCACACTGCACCGTAGACTCAACACTGCACCATAGACTCAACACTGCACCATCGACTCAACACTGCACCACAGACTCATCACTGCACCATAGACTCAACACTGCACCATAGACTCATCACTGCACCACAGACTCATCACTGCACCACAGACTCACACTGCACCATAACTCATCACTGCACCACAGACTCATCACTGCATCATCGACTCAACACTGCACCATACACTCATCACTGCACCACAGACTCATCACTGTACCACAGACTCATCACTGCACCACAGACTCATCACTGCACCATTGACTCAACACTGCACCATAGACTCATCACTGCACCACAGGCTCATCACTGCACCATAGACTCAACACTGCACCATAAACTCATCACTACACCATAGACTCACACTGCACCACAGGCTCATCACTGCCCATAGACTCAACACTGCCCATAGACTCATCACTACCCATAGACTCATCACTGCCCATAGACTCAACACTGCACCATAGACTAAACACTGCACCATAGACTCAACACTGCCCATAGACTCAACACTGCCCATAGACTCAACACTGCCCATAGACGCAACACTGCCCATAGACGCAACACTGCCCATAGACTCAACACTGCCCATAGACTCAACACTGCCCATAGACTCAACACTCCACCATAGACTCAACACTCCCCATAGACTCAACACTGCACCATAGACTCAACACTGCCCATAGACTGAACACTGCCACCATAGACTCATCACTGCCCATAGACTCAACACTGCACCATAGACTCAACACTGCCCATAGACTCATCACTGCCAATAAATTCACACATCCCCTTGTGAATGAAGCATCTCCCCTCCTTAACTTCATTCCGTCCCCTCTCTTAAAGCCCCCTCCCCCCTCTTCTCCATCACCCATTTCCTTCCTCCCTCGCCCCTCCACTCATTCCGTCCCTCCCTATAACCCTCCCGTGATCCCCAAACTTACCGCTCTTATCGTGACCCCCTATCCTACCCCTCAACCCCAAACGCCGCACCCCCATCGTGGCCACCCCAAGACCTCATCTCTCCCGCACGCCTCTGGCCACCTGCATCGTTCTTTCATGGAGCCAAAGCGCTTTACGAATGACAAAAATAATAACAAGATAATATTGCGTGTACAAAAGGGGCACAGCCTTACCCACACCACCGGTTCAATAGAACTGAACGTTGTGGCCAAGTAGTTTTTTTCTTTCTAGTATCACCGACTCAAGGAGCTGGGAAACGAAAGGCCCCCCCCTCCATCCCAATGGCCGGTTAAAAATCACATAGCGCTGGCGGTGTATATGCCAGAGGTCGCAAACGGGTTTTGATTCCTTACCTGTACCCGGCCGCACCAGGTCGCAAATGGGTACCCCTACCCGTACCCGGCCATACCCGTACCCTACCCGGCCGGGTACGGGTAGGGTACGGGTATCGGGTACCTGATTGCGACCTCTGGGATGAAGCCACGTTGCAGGCGCGGGTGGGTTGATTCTAGGAACTTGAATTGTGAGAAGAGACAAGACGTTGGGAAATGAGTGACAAACGGTGACTCACCAGTGACTCACGGTCTACCCGTACCCATACCCGGCCGCACCAGGGTCGCAAACGGGTACCCGTACCCAGCCGGGTACGGGCAGCCGGGTATCGGGTAGGGTACGGGTATCGGGTACCTGGTTGCGACCTCTGGTATATGCTCGAGAAGAGTTACCCATCGTATATCATCTGCACATGGGCCATTGCTCGAAACGTCGCCTGTTATATCGTTTTCCTTCCAAGGCGTCGAACAGCTTTTGTTGCCCTGCCCCAAAGCTCGCTCGTTGACCTTTGAAGCCGATTTTTTTTGTGTGTTTGTTTTGGGAAGACAGGTGAAGGACCCTAACCCCATCCCCGTCAACCTTCGGAGGCTCACAACAAAATTACAACTCCATTCTCTGCCTCCCTTGGGGCAGCATTTTTGCGGGTTTTTGTTTGTTTGTTTTGTTTTAAGCCATTCTTCGAAGTTTAAAACGAACAGACAACATGCGGAGAGAGAGACGGTTAAAGAGTCAACATTGTCACAAATAAAACTGTAGAGACGCATAAAAACTACATCATTCGCTATACATGTAACCAAACTTTAAACCTTAAAGAGACAGAAACGTAATTATTTTTAAACGTTTTACAAACCAATACTTTTTGTTGTTTAAATTCTCCCATCCCTTGTGGGTTGTTGTTTTTACATTGACACAACAACGTCATCAGCCAACAGTTTAACCTTTGCATTTGCGTTTTTTTGTTTCACCTGTTATTTACAATACATCGGCTAATGCACGCCACTCATTTTACGACGGAGAAAACAAATAATGGCCCATTGGAACACATATCTTGCGCAAAGGCCATAATCGAGAACAAACTAAATCAAGCAATCCCGCGAGCAAGCATGATCCATTCCTGTGTCGGAGTCATGTTACCATCATCACGTGACCGCCACACGTGACCGCGTGCACAGAATAGCGGTTTTGTGTCCCTATACCTCTTTCCCCCCCCCCCGCTCCCCACACCCCACTGGCACAACTGAGCCGTGCCAGAGCCGTGCCAGGGCCGTGCCAGGGTCGTGCCGAGCCAGCCAAAGGTTGTTTTTTTTCCACTTTCATCTAAGCACGTATCACGTTGGTGGCTCGGTGACGTTGCCGTCCTCACCGGCTGACGTCACCGGCTGACGTCAGGACGCATCGTTAGCCACCGCCCCTGGTCCCAACCCAGATACGAATTGGACTCCGATTCCAGCAGCGTATCAACTTTTGGTTCCGGCTCGGCTTGGCAGATCGCCAGTGGAAAAAACTATACATCCGTCCCGTGCTGGCCCCACCACCCACACGCCGGCTCGGCTCGGTTGTAGCCACAGTTTTCCCCCGGCGTTAGAAAGTGCATCGTTTTTTTTTGAAGGCAACAAACGAGAGTTGTGGACACGTCACATTTTCGGTGTTTTTCTCATCCACAAGCAGTTTCTGTCACACGTCCGACCGCAGTTTCGTTACACACGCACACAAAAAGAGGTTACACAGCGGCGGCGTTGTGCGATTCGTTCGCCGGAGCCGCGTCACGCACAAGCGGCGGCTATAAAATGAAAAAAAATGAAAATTTCCCGTCGATTTGTTCACGGTCGCGGCAACGGCGAGGGTTTTTTTTTATCGAGCCACCTGCGAATTCGAGGCTGGCGACGTCACGCCACGTCACATAACGCCACATCACGTGATGTCACACCCCGGCACACACAACATTCCAACAACAATGCCCTGCCGTAGTCCGAGCCTAGGGGACCATCCAGCGGCAGCCTCCTCCATCAGCACCGTTATCATCCATATCGTGGGGGGGGAGGCAGCAAGTGGGTATTAGTCTGCCAGTACGGTGCAGCGGGGGGGGGGGGGCGATGATACGAGAGTTATTTTTCCACCAAGTAACAAAAACAATCCAATTTGGACCGTGACGCCGGCCGGCACACAAGATCTCTTTTTTACTTCACGGTCTTTAAAAGACCGTCCACCCCGCCCCAATCAATCAGGACACGTCGGGGACATGGGGACCTGTCGGATATTCGCGTGCGGTTGTTTTTCTTCGTCGCTCAACGTTCTGCAGCGGGCACTTTGTTGTTGTGGGCAGCAAAAATAGAAATTTCAAACTAAAAAGTTCACCGTCGAAGCAGATGGTGCGGAGTATCGGGTCGTCCTCTTAACGGAGCCGCTTCGCTCAATGGGGGTGAGGGCACTTACCGGTTGAAAATGAAATAAAAGTTGGAGTCTTGAGTATTTTTACAATTAATCACGCACACGCAGTACAAACAGTGTCGCAACCTCTGCGACCGACGAACAGGCGACCGCGTGCGGGCGCACTATCGCTCAACCACGTTCCACGCACCGCAGACGCGGGACTACGAAAGGTCGCGGCGTGGGATGACCCGCGTCGTGGCCCGCGAGGCGTCGCCGTTCTTTGCGAGAGGCACGCCGGCAAAAATTGACTCGGTGGGGAACAGAACGGGTAAAGCACGTCTCGTGCTTCGAGAGATGGGGGTTGCCGAAAGCGTCGCTGCTTATCGTGCTCCGCTTACCACCGTCACGTGTCGCCCGTACGGAGGAGACTCGTCTGGTGGCAACAATGAGCCAGTGGCGGTTGTTCCACGTTCTACAACAAAAACCACCACCATTGGAAACTCATTTGCCAGAAAAAAATATGATAATTGTTTTTTNACCCTTTTATCTGGCAACAAAACTGACACCTTTTTTTACAAGGAGTCATGTTTGCATAGACCACAATACCTGCAGTCGTAATGCAAACAAAAACAACTGATAATGTATGCACTGTCCTTGAAGTTGATTGGTCCACACCCGAGACAGCTTTCCTTAGAGCCTAGTCTCACATGGTGTTGGACCAGATGACGCCAAAAGGGGCACAACCAATCACCATCAAGTATAGTGCATATTATCAGAGTTATGTTTTTTTGTTTGCATTACGACTGCAGGTATTGTGGTCTATCTGGCTTGACTCCCACCCTGATGACGGAGACTTGTGTTGCCTCCGAAACGTGTGATCTTATTGTTTTATTTTCTTAATTTTAATTTTTTACGTGATACCGAAAGAATTAAGATATATTTTTTGGCGTTTAAACATCTTAACACCTAGCGTATACCTCGGCATGCCTTAATGCTCACCACGACGTGCGCGTTTGCTCCAGCTTGCTAGAACACCAAACCCAAAACACGGGAAAGTGCGGTTGTTGCCCACATTTAGCCGCCATCTTAAAGAGTTTAAAGCAGTGGGTCTGTCAGGTAGCACGATNTCGAGGATTCTCTAGCCTGAATTCGCCCTCATAAAGACTCGTCGGTACCATACGGTCATCAATATGCATTGCCGCCNGATTTAAAACTTTATTTTTACCAGGTAAGCCAACAGGGGTCGGCAACCTACGGCCGGAGCCGCATGCGGCTCTTTACGTTGCTTCTACGATATGTACGTATGTACAGTAATGTACTCAGAGCATTGGGCTCTTAAATACAATTTTTACCGAATTGGAAAGAAATGGCTCTTCTTTTGTTTTGGTTGCCGACCCGGCTATAAGTTCTTTTTCAGGAGCGACCTGGCCACAAATGATAGCCCAATGAAGTGGCTCATCACTGGTGGACATTTATAGCAGCCAATACTCTGAACCACGGTGAGCCATGTATCCAAATGAGGAGGGGGGATCACCCACGACTCCTGTATACCAGCGAGGGTTTACACGCGCCCACGCCGGGTGAGAAGGCTTCCGCAATCGCCTAGAGGCAACACGCGTCCTCTCTTCCGTCTGTACACCGCGAAGAATTTCGAGGGAACGCACGGCTCCCGTGGTCTCTACTGCAGACGTGCATGTGTTGGGGGGGGGGGGNTACGTCAGGACGCAGCAGCCACCTTGACGCGTTCACTTTGACTCCGCCACACCTCGGCCGGCCGGAAGGGGCGATTGAAACAGGCACGTGGCCAACCTGTTCAACATAGTACAACCCATATCTGCATTTCCATAAATATGCTAAATTCCTCTTGATATGCAAATTCCTTTGTTAAGGCGCTCTTCCCCTCCAACCCAGCTTAAATATACGCTGTGTGTTTCATTCAGACTGTCTTTCCGACAGACCTGTTCTTCACCTGAGGACGGCTGCTTGCGTTGTGGCCGAAACGTCGTGAAATTATTGTTTTATTTTTATTATTTTATTATTTCCCTTCTACGTGACTTTACCGAAAGAACCAAGAAGATGAATCCCTGCAGTCACGAAAGCTTTAAATCGAAATTTAACCCAAAGGTATTAAGGCATGCACAACCGCCGCCACCACAACCCTCAATCATAGCGGCACACGAAGGGGTGGTGGTGGCCGCCTTCATCTCCCCAGTGGCGATGTTTACTACACACCGCACCAGTACTCGTTTGAGGCCGAATCGACCTAGTGGAGGTCCTTGAATGTTTCAGGTAATCTCCGCTGGGCTTGGCCACTAGCGGGAAATCGAATCATACACCACGGTTTAACAAATGCGTTGAGTAGATGTCCAGGAGATAGAGCTCCAATTTCCCACGTGAAAAAAAACATTATCCGCCATCGTATTTAGTCCTATTGTCTGCATTTTGCCGGCTTTCCACAGATAACAGTCGCCATGCAGGCAATTCATCCTATTACCTGCGGAGTTAGCCAATGAGTAATTGATGTTACATCATTACTCCTATTTACACGTGAATTTCTGCAGATAAGAGCAGTCGATATGCATATTAATCCTATTATCCACGTGTTACCTGCGAATTTCTGCAGATAAGAGGAGTCAGATGCAGATTCATCCCATTATCCGCAGAGTAAGCCACAATCAACGGATGCCACATCATTACTCCCATTTACTCGTGGATTTCTGCAGATAAGGAGTCGAGATGCAGATTCATCCTATTATCCCGCGGTGTCATCTGCTCAGTTCGATCCCCCACGGAGCCGGTTATAAGCAACTGCGTGCGATATTATTCCCACTCCCCAACCCCCTCCCAATATAACCACGGGAAGATGACCCTTGTACCTAACCAGCTAGGCGGTGATGTTGTGGACTGAAGTGTGGAGAAGAGACCAGGGAGGTGGGCAGAGGTCAGAGACGCGGAGCCGGCAAAGCTGGGAGCCTTAGTTCCGATCGAGGTTTCAAGCCACTGCCCATGAGAGTTGATGGTTTCGCCCAGTCACCAGTGACTAGAGACCCATGGACTCGCCTAGAATCATCGACTCGCATGGAGACCTACAGACTTGTATAGAGACCCGCAGACTCACATAGAGACCCACAGACTCACAGAGGGCGCCACGACTCGCACCGAGTTACAGACTCGCATGGAGACCCACAGACTCGCACATAGAACCATCGATTCGCATAGCAACCCACGAGCTCGCACAGAGACCCACAGACCCGCGGAGACGCAAAGACTCGCACAGGGCACCACAGACTCGCACGAAGTTACAGACTTGTGTTGGGCAGCCTGGATGGAGCAGTCTAACGAAGTGCAGTGTAGTGCAACGTTACATATCCATCCCGACCAGTTAACCGCCCTTCCCACCCCCACCCAGTGCAAGTGCTTGTGCGTGATGGATGGGTGGGTCCACGTTCTCTGGACGCTCACAAATCCGGCCGTTTCACACGCGCGGCCACGTTACCGCGTTCCTCACACCGTGTCACATTCGCTCTCGCTCGCTCGCTCTCCTGAAGGTACGGGTGAGGTCTGTCCTCCACGCTTAAAGCAGCGCCCCCCCCGTACCCTATCCTGTACTGTGTGTACATTGAACTTCTTTCGCACCGTACGTAGCAAACTCTGATAATCGGAGATGCGGGCGGGAAGGGGGAAGGACAACAAACGCACACACACAAGCAGCAGTTTGTGCTATCGTCTTCTTTCGTACGAGCAACAATGAGCAATTTCACATTCAGGTGGGTCAGGCCACAGATAACCACGTGACAGGAGCAGCAGCGGAGTAGTGTATCAGTCATCATCGCCGTAAAGTCTCCTTCTTCCGTATTTGTGGATCGGGGGCATTGCGTCGTTACATGTTGTGTGCGGTCTGTTTTGGCCGTAATAATATTTTTATCTTTTTTGGGTTAGATCGCGTAAGTATGAATGTCTCGTTAAACCCGCCGCCGCCNCCACCACCACTCGACACAGCCAATCAGTAAGGGGTTTGTCACGTAAACAAAACGCGCCGAATAGTTCACTAGTTCAGCACCAACCGGTCTGCGTGTTGGGCGAGTAAAACCCACGACACACACATTTACAATTCGTGTACCGCGACGTTTCGCCGGTAATACAAACGACGACAACCACCACCAGCATCATCAGGCGACAGCCACAGTTGGTCTACTTGAGATGACCGCAGTCGCACGCTCACTGGAGAAAGTTTGATTTTAAGAAGTCACGCGCTACGAAAGGAGGGCCTCTTGCCCGACACGTCGCCAATTTCGCTTTCTCCTTTGAGAGGCCGCGAGCGAGCCGTCGTTAAATTCGACGGTGGACGTGTTGCGTTGGAGGCAGAGGTCGCAACCGGGTACCCGATACCCGTACCCTACCCGGGTACCCGGCTGGGTATGGGTAGCCGTTTGCGACCCTGGTGCGGCCGGGTACGGGTACGGGTAAGGAATAAAAACCCGTTTGCGACCTCTGGTTGGAGGGAGAAAGAAAAAAAAAGAGCTGTGTAGCCTCATCGGCTCTTACTGCCACAAGAGTTTGTTGCCGTTGGGAAAACGCCAGGTGGAAGCGAAGACCCAAGACCCCCCACCTCACCTCCCCCCGCCAACAGTGATGGGGCATTCGAGTCGAGGCCGCTACGGACAGCGAGCGAGAGGCGGTCCCGCGGTTTGGCAAATAAAAATGATTCAAACGTATGATGCGGCATTCCATCCGAGGATCCCCCCAATGCGCCAATGCATGAAAAGCAGGAAACAAAAACCAAACTAAAGAGGGTAGCCCACCTCGGCGAGACGGCTATTCAAAACAGACTTGAATCTATACCGACTCCGATTGCAACGACGTCAAGCGGCACGGCGTTCCGATATCTCGAAAGCCGGTCGGGCTCGCCGAAGAGGAAGTTCAACGCGCATTCGCGAGCTCCCCTCTTCCCCACCGCCCATTCCCTTCCTCCTCCCTCTCCTCCTTCTTCCCTACAGCTCCCTTTCGCTACCCCTCCATCGCTGGCTATCGCTCAGCAGAGGTCGCAAACGGGTTTTGATTCCTTACCCGTACCCGGCCGCACCAGGGTCGCAAATGGGTACCTGTACCCGGCCAGGTACGGGTACCCGTTAACTACCCGTACCCGAAATGAGTGACAAACGGTGACTCACCAGTGACTCACGGCCTACCCGTACCCGGCCGCACCAGGGTGCAAACGGCTACCCGTACCTGTACCCGGCCGGGTACGGGTAACCGGATATCGGGTAGGGTACGGGTATCGGGTACCGGTTGCGACCTCGCCGCTCAGTCCTCAAGACCACGTAGCGCCTAACCCCCCCTCGCCACCGCCATTGAAAATCGTTCTATTACTCCGTGTCGTCGTTCTTTTGTTGTTGTTACTAAGCCAAGTGGCCTTGAGTGAATGCGCTTTGTATATACGTGTAAATATAAAATAAGATATAATCGTCACACCAACCGGGTGGGTAGGGGGGGGGGAGGGGGGCCGGTGCCTTTCGCCGTTACACTGAGACCTTTGCAACATCCGCTGTTTGCCGAAGGAGGGGGGGGGGCTTGCGTTGCCGCGCATTGCTCGGCGGCTAAAGGTCCGACGTTTCGGTCCACGTTGCTGCGGGAGCTCCGATCATCGAACGCGCGCGAACACCCTCGTCATAGAAGGAGAAGGGGGGGGGGGGGTATGCCACGATCGCACAAAAAAAAAANCGCAGTACGAATTCGTGAACGGGTTTGGACGTTTTGCGTACAGGCCGCTTTGTATTACACGTACAGCAAAGACAAAAGATCCGCAAACTCCTCCGAGGATAGCCTTCACCGGACTTTGGGGACAAGTGCTGGTAGCACCTACGAAGGCCGCACTGTGGCACACAAGACGGGGTTTGGGTGGTGCCAGCACCGCCGCGCCCAGCCGTCTTTGTCTTCCCAGCGCTGATGTCTAAAACTCCACGCGGCAAAGGGCTCTTTGGAGGCCGGAGTTGATGACCTAGTTCCCCACCAGGACCGGTTCAGATGTCGGTGGTGGCCGTGAGCGGAATCGAACTCGGGTCGCCACTCCGCTCCCTACATTTACACACACACAAGACAAAGTTCCCCCCCCCCGTATAGCCTCAACAGACTGTTGGGGCAAGTGCTCTTAGCGAGCACCTACGAAGGCCGGCACGGTGGCACACGAAGGGTGCGGGTGGGTGGCCAGCACCACGCCCGGCCGCCTTTCTCTCCCTGGTGGCGATGTTTGGACACGTCACCCCGCTTCTCGGTGGCAGCCCAACAGTCTGGAACGCCGTCCTCTGCACATTCGCAGCATCACCCCTCAATCGTCTCCTTCAAGAGACACTTCAAAACTCACCTCTATAACCTCTACAATCACGCTTTGAGTGACTCTGAGCCGTTACGTCCGCAAATTTGCGCGCGTTATAAATTGCATTATTATTATTTGAGGCCGAGTCGACCTAGGGAGGGGCCACCAGGCCACTGGTCCAGACAATCGTCACCGGTGTTGGCCGTGAGCGGGAACCGAACCCGGATCGCCGGGTTCGGAGCGCAGCGCCCGAACCGTCACCACTGCTCCCACAGACATGATAGCGCAGACACAGAGGTCACCCACGTGTTCTGCAAGTCGATAAAACGCGGCCGGCACCGAGGACGCCTACATATTTGCACAGGTGGGATATTTGCACACAGCGTTGGTGTACGGTGATTTTTTCTGCAATATTTTGCAGTCTTTTCTTGGATTTTCTGTTTGCACATAGTCACTTTAAGATGTTTTCTTGTTCATGTTTTGTTTTTTTGTTTGTTGCGGTTGCACCCGATTCAAGAGCCGAATGGCTCACAGGGCTATACCTAATACATGAACTTTGAACGTAACGCATCGGCATCCCCGTCGCGATGGCTCTGATCGGATAGGCGGAGGCGGATTCGATTACTCGGCGTTTGGTGAGTAGTCCCTATCGCCCGAATGGCTGGTGGGCGCCCGCCGATTGCTTTGTGTGATTTGCTTAAAAATTAAGAAAAAGTTATAATAAAAAAACAATTAAAAAGATGGGGAATTATTACATCAGCAGCTCGGGTAAATGGGGGGGGGGGTGTGGTGGGGGGGGGNCAGTTAGCAGCAGCTCATGAACACAGATTACGATTAGCAAGCCCCCACAGTCGTAGGGGAAACGAAGGGTGGAGGGCCGGGGAGAGATGGAGTCAAACCGGCAGGATTCTGGATCGCGATTCGGAGCGCGCTGGCCACCAACAACACCACCACCACCACAACCACCACCACAACCACCACCACAACCACTGTGCCAACATCCCGCCCCCCCCGCCCCCCCAAAACACAATATAATACGATAATCAGATTGTTACTTTTTCTTTTTTTAAACGGCAGAACACAGGATTACATTGGCGTTAATTTACTTACTCCGGAGTAATCAATAAATGTGAGAAATATTATTATCTTCCTCGGGTCACCCTCCCAATCGCCGGCGTGTCTTTGCATTCACACGCACATCGGCAACATGTACACACACGCTCGCTCACCACGCTCACCCACGCTCACCCACGCTAACCCACGTTCACCCACGCTCACCATGCTAACCCACTCTCACCCACGCTAACCCACGCTACCCACTCTCACCACGCTCACCCACGCTACCCACGCTCACCCACGCTCACCCACGCTCACCCACGCTACCACGCTCACCCACGCTCACCCACCACGCTCACCCACTCTCACCCACGCTACCCACGCTCACCCACGCTACCACGTTCACCACGCTCACCCACGCTACCCACGCTACCACTCTCACCCACGCTACCCACGCTCACCCACGCTACCNACGCTCACCCATGCTACCCACGCTCACCCACTCTCACCCACGCTAACCCACGCGCCCCGCCCAACAACTATGGCGGCGGCGGCACTGTCAACCTAGCGGAGTGGGGGTGGTGGGGTTTAGGGGGGGCAGCGGTGGAGTTTCGAAATGCCCAAGGCGTCGCGCGGGGCAGGGCACCGTGACAGCAAACGTACAACAACAACAAATAAAACAACAACGCAAAATCACGTTCCTTCTTCTCCCGGATGAGCTCTCCCCGACTCCGCGCATCTTTACGCGCGCCGCCACCATGTCCGACGTTTCGCCGCCAAGCACCGTGCCGGCGGTGGGGTGGGACCTTCTTCGGTGACACCGTTCTTCCAAGCACGGTGTTTGTGTTTCCTCCTCTCCCTTNTCTCCTTCCGCACCACCGAGATCGTGTTAGGGTGGGGGGAGAGCCGCGCGGTGCAACGACGGCGCCGCCTACACCGGAGGGTGGAGGGGAAGGAACGTTCCGTGCCGAGCGCTCGCCGCGCTCAAGGCTCCCGTCACGAACGCCGTCACGAACGGGCGTAGAAATCGTCGCCGTCGTCGCCAACTCAACATCGATGCCGCGCCTCCCAAGAAAAGCGGTGTACGTCCAGAGACGCCCCCCCCCCTTTCTTCGGCAGTCTTAGCCAAAGGGGCACCTACCCATTACCCCACACCACCCCCCCCCCCGGGGCGGCCCCACCCCCAACCTGTGGCGACGTCGCTTTGTGGTGGTTTTGTTGTTGTTGTTGCCGACCAACAAAGTAATTTTGCGAGCAGTCGATTAAACCACGCCGCGGTCGAGCGACGTCGCCGGATCTCTTTTTTTAAAACGTCTTCGCTGCGGGGCGTCCGCCGCGGTCGAGTTTGTGGTTAGTACACCCGCGGTGTTAACCAGTGGGGGGGGCGGCGAGCGGGGGGGCGCGTGGGGAGCAGGGGGGGGGGCGGCAACCACTGGGGCCTGAAACCGCCAAACACGCCGGGGTACTCGGGGGTCAAGACCGCGGCACGAACTCTCGCAGGATGCTCTTCGCCATCACCACGTCGTTGTGGGCGATGCCCAGAGCCCGCCGGACATCCTCGAAGGAGTAGCCCTCTCCCATCAGCTTCGCGATCTCTCCGTCCATCTTCGCCTGCTGGTCTCGGCCCGGCGGTAGCGGCTCCCAACCCGCCAGGCCTGCCTCTCGACTGGCCGAGAGCGCGTGTCGATTGGCCGAGCCAGTTCCGGCGAGGCCTGCTTCCCGGCTAGCGAGGCCCCCGAGTCCCGGTTAGGAAGGCCCATTTCTCGACAGGATCCCGTAAGGCTGGCCTCCCGACTCGTGACGGCTGCTTCTCGACAGGTAGGCACGAGTCCCGGCTAGTTAGGCCCGAGTCCCAAGTAGGTAGGCCCGAGTCCCGGCTAGAGGCCGATGAGGCCTCGAGGGACGGGTGAGGTTCGAGTCAACTGCCAGGCGAGGTAGAGGCTTCGGAGGCCTGGCTGGGGCCTGGTGGGCATCTGAAGGAGAGAAGGGAAAAAACGGGGGTTTAAAACGAAATCAAATGTGACCTGTGACATAACAAGAATGAACCCCGGGGTCCGGGTGTCTCTTTCTCGAGGGTTTCATGATGACAATGACAAAGCCAATGAGTAAGCTAATGCTGAGTCTCAGGGTCAGAGTCCTGGTGAAGACTTAGGGAGACCGGGTCTCAGAATCAGAGTCCTGATTGAGATTCTGGGAGACCGGGTCTCAGGGTCAGAGTTTGGATTGAGACTCGGGAAGACTGGGTCTCAGGGTCAGAGTCCTGGTGAAGACTCAGGGAGACCGTGTATAGTAGTGTATAGTAGTGTATAGCGTAGTGTATAGTAGTATATTGTATAGTGTAGTGTATAGTGTAGTATACTAGTACAGCACTAGTGTAGTGTGTAGTGTATAGTAGTATATTGTATAGTGTAGTGTATAGTGTAGTATACTAGTACAGCACTAGTGTATAGTGTAGTGTATAGCGTAGTGTATAGTAGTGTATAGTGTAGTGTATAGTGTAGTGTATAGTGTAGTATATTGTATAGTGTAGTATACTAGTACAGTACACCGGTCGCGTGTTGGAGAGCCAAGCCACAACTACAGCCGGCTTCGTCAGGCGACAGCCACATATTTGTGGAGAAGTCCACATGTGTTTCGTTCCTTAAACATTCACTGCATGCGAACGAGGCTGTCACCCTTGCCTGGGAGGCTGGCGGGGGGTCAGTGTCGGCCGTGCCGGGTCCCACGGTGGGGGTCCAAGTCCCTTCTGGAAGGTCCCGGTGGCTCAACACGGCGGGGACGGGCGACGGGAGGAGGTCGTAAGGGCTCTCTGTACACACACAGACACAAAAGACGAAGATTTCCTCACGTAGCCTTAAGGGGAGCCATGGTGGCTAGGAGATGTTAACGACATTGTCTGGTATGCAGGAGGTCGTGGGTTCTATCCAGACCCTGACGATGCCTGTTGTATATTTGGAGTTTGCGGTGTCTCTCTCTGATCATCATCACGGTGGCTAGGAGATGTTAACGACATCGTCTGGTATGCATGAGGTCGTGGGTTCTATCCAGACCCTGACGACTACTGTATATTTGGAGTTTGTGTGTCTCTCTCTCTCATCATCATCACGGTGGCTAGTAGATGTTAACGACATCGTCTGGTATGCAGGACGTCGTGGGTTCTATCCAGACCTTGACGCCTGTTGTATGTTTGGAGTTTGCGGTGTCTCTCGCTCTCTCAACATCATCACCGTGGCTAGGAGATGTCAACGACATCGTCTGGTATGCAGGAGGTCGTGGATTCTATCCAGACCCTGACGCCTGCTGTATATTTGGAGTTTGCGGTGTTTCTCTCATCATCATCACGGTGGCTAGGAGATGTTAACTATCTCGCCTGGACTCAGGAGGTCGTGGGTTCGATCCCGACCCTGACGCCTGCTGTATATTTGGAGTTTGCGGTGTCTCTCTCTCTTCATCATCATCATGGTGGCTAGGAGATGTTCACTACCTCGCCTGGTATGCATGAGGTCGTGGGTTCTATCCAGACCCTGACGCCTGCTGTATATTTGGAGTTTGCGGTGTTTCTCTCATCATCATCACGGTGGCTAGGAGATGTTAACTACCTCGCCTGGTCTTCAGGAGGTCGTGGGTTCGATCCCGACCCTGACGCCTGCTGTATATTTGGAGTTTGCGTGTCTCTCTCATCACGGTGGCTCGGAGATGTTAACTACCTCGCCTGGTCTACAGGAGGTCGTGGGTTCGATCCCGACCCTGACGCCTGCTGCTGTGTATTTGGAGTTTGCGGTCTCTCTCTACCCTTGGTCGCGTGGATTTTTCTCCAGGTCCTCTGGTTTTTCCCTCCGCATGTAGAATTAACATCTGGCTGCTATAAAGTTCCACATGATGATAAGCCACTTCCTTGAGCTACGTTTGTGATGGCCAGGTCGCTTCTGCAACAGAGCTACATAGCTCAGTGGGCCTCAACTGGTAAAATAAAAAAAACCGTTTGTTTAATTGTTTAACAAACTGTTGGGGCAAGTGCTGTTAGCGAGCAGCACCTATGAAGGCCGGAACGGCACATGATGGGATGGTGGCCAGCACCACGCCCGGCCGCCTTTGTCTCCCTAGTGGCGATGTTTAAAAACTGCATCAAGTACTCATTTGAGGATGAGTCGACCTAGGGGAGGCCCAGGACCGGTTCAGAGAATCGTTGCTGGTGTTTGTGGCCGTGAGCGGGAATGGAACTCGGGTTGCCGGGTTCGTAGCACAGCCCGCTAACCACTGCACCACCGCTCCCCAAATATCACACACACCTGCACACGCACCCCCCCCACACCGATCTCACCCTCTTGCGTGTGAGCCTGTGGCTGTTGCGTTGCGTCTGCAGCGCCACCTCCTGTCCGTTTGCAGACTGTGCTGTAGGTCTGGTTCGCAAAATCGGCCCTGTGTGAGAGGCAAAAGCAGAAAAAACACGCGGTGACGTCACGGCGACATCTCAGGATTGCAGGAGGCTTGATTGAATCATCAGCGCGAAGAGACCGGGTCTCAGACTCAGAGTCCTGAGTGAGACTCAGGGAGACCGGGTCTCAGAATCAGAGTCCTGATTGAGACTCAGGGAGACCGGGTCTCAGGGTCAGAGTCCTGATTGAGACTCAGGGAGACCGGGTCTCAGAATCATAGTACTGATTGGGACTCAGGGAGACCGGGTCTCAGGGTCAGAGTCCCGATTGAGACTCAGGAAGACCGGGTCTCAGGGTCAGAGTTTGGATTGAGACTCGGGGAGACCGGGTCTCAGGGTCAGAGTCCTGATTAAGACTCAGGGAGACCTGGTCTCAGGGTTAGAGTCCTGATTGGGACTCGGGGAGACCGGGTCTCAGGGTCAGAATTTGGATTGAGACTCGGGAAGACCGGGTCTCGGGGTCAAAGTCTTTCAAAACAAGATTAGGATTTCACAGTTTCTTTTACTTTATTTGCCCAGTGGAAAGGTGAGCGACAGCCGATAGGAAGCGCCCCACGCGTGTCGCATTTCCAACGCGCCAACTTATCAAGGCGAAGGCAAGCGGTTGCCTTTTTTGTTGTTGTGACCCAAGTCAAACGTAGATAATGGGCCAGGGTCTACCAGAGGTCGCAAACGGTTTTGATTCCTTACCCGTACCCGTACCCGGCCGCACCAGGGTCGCAAACGGGTACCCGTACCCTACCCGATACCCGGCTACCTGTACCCGGCCGGGTACGGGTAGGGTACCCGATTGCGACCTCTGGGATGAAGCCATGTTGCAGGCGCGGGTGGGTTGATTTTAGGAACTTAAATTGTGAGAAGAGACAAGACGTTGGGAAATGAGTGAGAAACGGTTACTCACCAGTGATTCACGGCCTACTCGTACCCGTTGGTTGGGGTGAGTCAAGTGCGGCTACCCGTACTCGGCCGCACCAGGGTCGCAAACGGGTACCTGTACCCGGCCGGGTACGAGTAGCCGGGTATCGGGTAGGTACGGGTATCGGGTAACCCGGTTGCGACCTCTGGGGTCTACCCACTGCTCCGTGTAACCCTTTACCCCACGCCATCATCACCGCCCCCTCCTCCTCCGCCAGCGTAGGAAAAAAACAGAGAACCGGACGAAAGCGCCTCCCGCAGACCTCCGTCCCACCGACACTGTGGAATCGTCCCCACGACCTCCTGTATACCAGGCGAGGTAGCTAACATCTCGCGACTGTGGCATCGCCCACGACCTCCTGTATACCAGGTGAGGTAGCTAACATCTCGCCACCATGGGATCAAACCCACGACCTCCTGTATACCAGGCGAGGTAGCTAACATCTCGCCACCATGGGATCAAACCCACGACCTCCTGTAGACCAGGAGAGGTAGCTAACATCTCGCACTGTGGCATCGACCCCACGACCTCCTGTAGACGGCGAGGTAGTTAACATCTCGCCACCATAGCATCAACCCCACGACCTCCTGTAGACCAGGCGGGTACACATCGACACTGTGGAATCGCCCCACACCTCCTGAGACCAGGCGAGGTAGCTAACANCTCGCCACCGCTTGCGAGTGGGCGCGTGGGGTTCTGTGTGGGCAAGCACCTGGGGCAGGAGGCGCCCCACACAGCAGCAGCGGCAGCAGCACGGCGGCGGCGGAGGTCGGCACAGACGGCGGCTCCACCACCTCTGCTCCTTCGGGCATCTCCCGCTCATCCGGGCACACGCTGAGCCAAGGGGAACACACACACACACGCTGAGCAAGGGAACACACACACACTGAGTCAAGGGTAACACACACGNTGAGCAAGGGGAAACACACACACTGAGCCAAGGNGAAACACACACANGCTGAGCAAGGGAACACACACACTGAGCCAAGGAGAACACACACACGCTGAGTCAAGGGGTAACACACACACGCATGCGGGTCAGAGACAGAGATCCCCCGCGTAGCCTTAATGGAGCGTAGGGGGGTGGATGTGGGGGGTCGAGATGGGGGGGTGGAGGTGGGGGGGGGTCGAGATGGGGGGGGTGGAGGTGGGGGGTCGAGATGGGGTGGGTGGAGGTGGGGGAGGGTGGAGGTGGGGGGGTGGAGGATGTGGGGGGGGGTAAGTGCTGTTGAGTAATTTGCCTCGCGTGGAATTTGATGGCGAGGCCGATAGGAAGCAAAGTCCACTCGCCGGTTCACCGTGATGCAAAATAGACGCCAACACAACCCCCCCATGGCGTGCCTGCATAGCCTGCATAGCCTGCATACCTGTACGGTTTGCCCCGTATTCTTGTACAGGGAAATTGGGTTATCAAGTCCAAACGGCGTACGGCCGTTTCGATACGGGCAAAAAAAAATAACACAAAATCGTCTATTTGTTTGTGTTTCTCTCACTTCTTCTTGGTTCTTTCGGTGTCTGAATGAGACGCTGTCTTTCGACAGACCTGTTCTTCACCTGTTCTTCAGCTGAGGACGGCTGCTTGCGTTGTGGCCGAAACGTCATGAGAATTGTATTTTATTATGTTTTATTTTTATTATTTTATTATTTCCCTTCTACGTGATTTTACCGAAAAAACCAAGAAGATGAATCCCTGTAGTCACGAAAGCTTTAAATCGAAAATTTTCTCTCACTTGCGATGGGACTTTGAAATTCATAAGGGGCACGGGGTGACCAATACGATCTGACCTGGTCTGTAATAAGGTAGGGCACTGATAAGGAGTTGACAGGTATGGCATAGATAGACAGATGCCATCATATGTACATGCAGCCACACACACACTGCACACAGATCACACTGTGTAGCCTTAACAGACTATTGGGGTTAGGGTGCTGTTAGCGAGGTCTTGTGAAGGCCGACACGGCACACGGCGCGGTGCGGTGGGTCAGCACCACGCCCGGCCGCCTTCGTCTCCCGAGTGACGATGTTTACTACACGCTCATAATCAACGTTTCTGGGCCAGATCGCATTATTTACAAATGTGTCGTAACCCTCCACCACCCGACATGGCCAATCAGTAAAAAAAAGTGTCACGTTGAAAAAAGACAAATAGTTCACTACTTTAGCCCACCGGTGTGTTGAAGAGTGAACCCACAACGTTTAATTTTTGAGTACACGACGTTTCGCTGGTAATTATACCAGCATCATCGGGCATTTGCCAAAATTTACTCACACCACCGCCCGGGTGTCGTTTGACCGGGTCGACCTATTGGGGCGGCCCGGGCCGAATTGTCACGGTGCCGGTGCGGAGCGGGAACGAGGGTGGAGCGGCGAGCCGGAGCCTGCCATTCAATTTCGATTTAAAGCTTTCGTAACTGCAGGGATTCAACTTCTTGGTTCTTTCGGTAAAGTCACGTAGAAGGGAAATAATAAAATAATAAAAATAAAACAAAATAAAATATTCTGTTTTATTATTTTCATTATTGTATTATTTCCCTTCTAAAAACATAATAAAATTTTATTGTTTTATTTTATTATTTTATTATTTCCCTTCTAAAAACATTATAAAGTTTTATTTTTATTATTTTATTATTTTTCTAAAAACATAATATTTTATTATGTTTTATTTTTATTATTCTATTATTTCCCTTCTACGTGACTTTACCGAAGGAACCAAGAAGAACAATGCCATTCGTCGCAACAATGCCAAAGTGCGTTGTACGGACAACAAAAACACACGTTACCGCTGGGGCAAGTGCCGTTCGGCGAGCACCTATTAAGGCCGGCACGGCACACAAACATTGAGGGGGTGGCGTGCCCAACACCACGTCCGTCCGCCTTTGTCTCCCCAGCGCTAACAGCACTTGACCTAACGTCCTTCTGTGTGGGCTACGCAGGGAGGACCCTTTGGCAGTGCACAGGCACACGCGCGTGGTTGCGGTGCACCGGTGAAGGCTTACATCAACACCGTGGGCTGTGCTGGGGTGCCGTGGGCAGCTCGTAGTCATTGAAGCTTTGAGGGCACAGCTTCCCCTGCGCACGCAACACACGGAACACACGGAACACACACACGGAACACACACAACACACACGCACACAACACACGCAACACACACGCACACACACGGAACACACACAACACACACGCACACAACACACGGAACACACGCACGCAACACACGGAACTCACGCAACACATATAACACACACGCAATGCACGGAACACACAACACACAACGCACGCAACACACGGAACACACACAACACACACAACGCACGGAACACACGCAACATACACAACACACACGCAACGCACGGAACACACACACGCAACACACACAACATATCAGTGCTCAAGAAGAAAATATATTTGAAAATCAAAAGCCTGGCAGGACCCTCTTGAAGAAAGAGTCTCGAGACTCGACGAGGCCTTACTGGGTAAGACAAGCGTCGCATGAATCGGCTGATGACGCCTTAATACCGAAGAATGTCTCCCAGAGCTTGGGCGATTGTTCGTGCCATCCTCGATCGTGTGGCTGCCTTCCGCTAGCCCGCGGGTCCTCCTCCTCCTCCCTCCCTCCACATTCTACCTCCACCTCCCCCTCCTCCACCTCCCCCCCCTCCCCCCCTCCCCCCCTCCCCTCCTCCCCCTCCTCCTCCCCCTCCCCACCTCCCCCTCCTCCCCCCCTCCCCCCCTCCCCCTCCTCCCTCCTCCTCCCCTCCTCCCCCTCCTACTCCTCCCTCCCTCCCCCTCCTCCTCCTCTCCTCCCCCTCCTCCTCCTCCCCCTCCTCCTCCCCTCCTCCTCCTCCCCCTCCTCCTCCCCTCCTCCTCCCCCTCCTCCTCCCCTCCTCCTCCCCCTCCTCCTCCCTCCCCTCCTCCTCCCTCCCCCTCCTCCCCCTCCCTCCTCCCTCCTCCTCCTCCTCCTCCCCTCCTCCTCCCTCCCCCTCCTCCTCCTCCCCCTCCTCCTCCTCCCCTCCTCCTCCCTCCCCCTCCTCCCTCCTCCTCCTCCTCCTCCCCTCCTCCCTCCCTCCCCCTCCTCCCTCCTCCTCCTCCCTCCCCTCCTCCTCCCTCCCCTCCTCCACCTCCCCTCCCCCCCCCCCTCCTCCTCCCCTCCTCCTCCCCCTCCTCCTCCCCCTCCTCCTCCCCTCCTCCTCCTCCTCCCCTCCTCCTCCCTCCCTCCCTCCCCCTCCTCCCAGCGTCTCCGAGTCACCCTCCCTCCCTCTCTCTACGTGAGCGATGAGCGGGCACCGTGCGGTGGCGGCACAAATCGAAATAATTATCGTTATTATTACTGACGTAATTGCATGTATGCTGTACGTATGCTGATCTTCTTTCGCACCGCCGTACGTAGCCAACCGCGCTAATCGAGTGCGCTGGGGGGGGGGGGGGGCAAGGATAACAAACTAACACACAACAACAAGCAGATCTTGGCGATTTAAAAGTGCAGCGTAGCTCCCAGTCGCTTCCCAACATCGTAAGGAAAAGAAGCGCGTTCCAGACGGCCGCAAGGAGCAGCAGTGGCCTTTGTTCGGACGGCAAGCCGGCATCGGCGTCGCGAGGATGACCGGAGCTCGCCATCCCAACACGAAAGGGAGAGGCGGGAAAGGCCTCGCAAAACTCACCTGAGCCGGCTGCTGCTGCTGCTGATGCTGCACGCCGGCCGCGGTACCAGCCGCGGTGCACGCAGCCGCCGCGGCGGTGCCACCCACGCGGCCGCAGGGCGAGCCCTTCCGGCCGAGTCCGCGCCGGCCGGCTCCGACCCCGCCCGCTCGCCGGCGGGGTCGGGGGACGGGCCGGGACGGGGGTGGCGGCGGCGGCGGATGGACGGGAGGCAGCTCGTGGAACTCGTGGTGGAACATCTGGGCGGTCGGGAAGGAGCCGGGGGCGACTTCGAAGTGGTAGGAGCGCCGCTGGTGCGACGAGGACGACGACGAGGAGGAGGACGACGACGAGGAGGACGTGGCGGACGACGTCGGGCAGAGGGAGGCGGGGAAGGAGCAGGAGGAGGGCATCGGGGGCGGTGCGCCGTGGTGGTGGTGGTGGTGGTGATGATGGGGGGTGCGGTCGTTGCCGTCGCCGCTGAGCAGCCACCCGGCTGGTGGTGGCGGGGGCACGGGGGTCACGGCCGGAGGGAAGGCGTCGGGTTTGCGAGCGGCGTTCGGGGAGCCCTGATGGGGAGGAGAGGGAGGAGATAGAGATGCGTCAACAGTCATCAATTTAACACGTAGTAATAGTAGTAGGGCTTTCGCGGTCAATATTATCCATGAGGGTTTTTGGGTGAGGTCGCGTGAATATAAACGTGTCGTTAAAGCCATCACCGCCCGACACAGCCAATTAATTATGAGGGGTTTGTCCCGTAAACAGAAAGTGCCAATTCGTAAATTCACAGCATTTACAATCCGAGTAGTCAAATTGTGAATGTTGTGGATTTGCTCTCCAACACACCGGTGTGCTGTACCAGTAACGAATTGCCATGCTCTGTTTACGTGACAAACCTTATTAAGTTCAAGTTCATGTATTAGGTGTAGCCCTGTGAGCCATTCGGCCCTTGAATAGGGTGCAACCGCAACAAACAAAAAACAAAAACATGAACAAGAAACATTTTAAAGTGAATATGTGACCGAGTGCAAACAGAAAATCCAAGAAAAGACAGCAAAATATTGCAGAAAAACACCGTATACCAACGCTGTGTGCAAAAATCCCAGTGGGATGCAAGTCAAACAACAACAACAGCAATACAACTTAGATTAAGGCCATCAGTCTTACTCCGTACTACAACAAACATGGCTAAACCAATACACTTTTCGAAATCACCAATATAAAGCCATGAAAGCAATGTAACAGTGATCATAGGAACTGTGACAGAATTTTCACAATAAACGGTACATAAACAACATGTACTACCAAAACCCTGCAGCCATAGCTGGCTGCATGAGTCACTCCACAACAGCAGCAGGAGCATCAATCGGAGTATTATAATTTTTCAATGCACCTTTAAGATCAGCGCACTAAATCAAAACACAGATCATACTTTGCAGCGATCATCCGGACACTGGCAGCTGTGTCGGGTGGTGGCGGGTTTAACGATGACACTTTTATATTTCGATTTAAAGCTTTTGTGACTGCAGGGATTCATCTCCTTGGTTCTTTCGTAAAGTCACTTAGAAGGAAAATAATAAAATAATAAAAATACAACATAATAAAATAATTCTCACGACGTTTCAGCTGCTTGCGTTGTAGCCGAAACGTCGTGAGGATTATTTTATTATGTTTTATTTTTATTATTTTATTATTTCCATCCTACGTGACTTTACCGAAAGAACCAAGAAGATGACACTTTTATATTTACGCGATCTAACCCAACAAAAAAACCTCGATTATGGACAAGATTTCATCATACCCCATTCGTTCACACGTCTCCATTGAAATGAATGGCGACTCTGAGAGAGCCCAGGAATTATGAATGGAATCCCCAACTCGCTTCCACCGCAAGACCGAGCGTAACTACTGCACCTCCGCTCAAATGAATGGGAATTCTTGAGTGGCGATTCCAATGATTGCCGCTAGAGGGCGAACCGATCGTTAATAGCCCAGGGGTTGGACACCTGCATTGCACAGAGGACTCCCTCTGCTTACGAACGAGGCCTGTTAGGAAGTCGATTCGTTCGCAAGTCCAACTTTACTCATGTCGATTCCAAACGCGTGGTTCTTCACGTTCTGTTGATGTAGATGCCACTGGTTCTTCACGTTCTGCAGATGTAGATGCCACTGGTTCTTCAAGCTCTGTAGAAGTAGACGCCACTGGTTCTTCACGTTCTGCAGATGTAGATGTCACTGGTTCTTCACGTTCTGCAGACGTAGATGCCACTGGTTCTTCACGTTCTGCAGATGTAGATGCCACTGTTTTTTACGTTCTGCAGATGTAGATGCCACTGGTTCTTCACGTTCTGCAGATGTAGATGCCACTGGTTCTTCAAGCTCTGTAGACGTAGATGCCACTGGTTCTTCACGTTCTGCAGACATAGATGCCACTAGTTCTTCAAGTTCTGTAGAAGTAGACGCCACTGGTTCTTCACGTTCTGCAGATGTAGATGCCACTGGTTCTTCACTTTCTGCAGATGTAGATGCCACTGGCTCTTCACGTTCTGTAGATGCCACTGGTTCTTCAAGTTCTGCAGATGTAGATGCCACTGGTTCTTCACGTTCTGCAGATGTAGATGCCACTGGTTCTTCACGTTCTGCAGATGTAGATGCCACTGGTTCTTCACGTTCTGCAGACGTAGATGCCACCACTGCCATCTATTGCGCGGCAGTTGAACTTACGACTCTCGGTCCGAACAGACAACTGGACATACGGAACAGGTTTGTTCGTGAGTAGAGGAGTCCCTGTATGCAGAATCGGAGCTACGCAGCGGGAAGTACAACAAGCAGCAGGAAAAAAAATGACTGTCAATCTAGATGATGATTTTAAAGTGGCATCATAGCTCCCAGCAAAGAGCACGTTCCAGACGGCCGCAAAAGCGCTGTTAGATGGACAGCCAGAAGCCGCTGGCCATCGTGACGTTTATTTATTCGGGACCCACCGTCTCTCGTATTCACCAAAGTTGGAATCTTGAAAGACCGAGTTGTTTTTACTTACGGGATTTGGAGAAAGAAAAAAAAATGTCCCTTCCTGTTATTTTTGGTTGCCGGAAATCGCCCGCACGGGAATCAAACACGAAACTATTTTCTTCTTTAGCCATTGGAGGCAACGGGAGGAGCCAGAGGAAAGCCATGCGGAGTGGGGGGGGGGGGAGAGAACGCACAAACACACAAACATACAAACACGCTTTCACACACAATGTTTTTTCCGCACCTCCGTTGAGCTCGGTCGGCTACGTACGGTGCGAAAGAAGTTCAACGGACAGACACGCAGACAGGATCAGCTTCGAAGCTCTTTCAAGAGCAACCCGTACGAACATACACAAGACAAAAGATCCCCCCCCCCCCCCGTGTAGCCTCAACAGACCGTGTGGGGCAAGTGCTGTTTGCGTGTAGCAGCGGCACCTATGAAGGCCGGCGCTGCGGCAACACGACGGGGTGGGTGGGTGGACAGCGCCAAAACGCCACGGCCGCCCACCCCCCCTTCGTCGCCCCATTGCTGACGTCTGTACAAGCGGGTGCCCATTTTAGTTTCTTGGTGGGCCACTCCCGGGGGCCTTCGCTGGGCCGGATGTTGCGGTCCGTGGGCGGCCCGGTTATGAGAACCCCGGTCTAAAAATATTGCCTCGCTCACAGATGTTGCCCATCGCTCGCACCCTCATGTCACCCCCGCACTGCACCCCCCACCCCACGCCCGACTGCGGTGAGTGTTGGAGCGCCAAGGTGGCTAGGAAATGTTAACTACCTCGCCTGGTGTACAGGAGGTCGTGGATTCGATCCTCACCCCCTGACGCCTGGTGCTGTGTATTTGGAGTTTGCGTGTCTGCCTCTCAGGGAGCTACGGCCCCCCCCATTTCAACCCATGCACTACCCATGTCGTCGATGCCCACACGGTCGTCCCTCGCGTCACCCCTTGGTGTCACCCCTTGGTGTCACCCCCTTGCGTCACCCCTCGGCGTCTCACCTTGGGCGAGAGTGCCGGGGAGACCGCGGGGGAGCCCCCCCGCCCCCGGCGGTGCGGGCGAGGAGGAGGAGGTCGAGGCGGGGGGCACGGGGGCAACTCTGACACGAGCGGTTCGGGGGGCGGCCGCCGGCGGTGCATGATGGGAGAGGTGAGCGGCGAGGGCTGCGGGGACGGCCTCTCCACCTGGGTTTGAGGGATTGGGGGGGGCAGGGCGGGCAGGAGGGGGGGGGTAACAACCGTGAATTAACATTAAGTCAGCACGCGATGTGTGATGATTATATTATTGTCAACTTGCAACGCACAGAAAACAAGAAAAAGCCGCATGTGCGCGTGGGCGATGAGATAAACACACACGTGGGCACTCAACTGCGCACACGCGCGCGGGTGTTGAACCACACACACTCGCACGCAAGTGGGTGGGTGTTGAACTACACAAAACACACACACACGTGGGCACAACTTCACAACGCACACACACACACGCACGGGTGTTGAACTACACACACACACGTGAGCACTCAACTTCAGAACGCACACACACACACGGGTGTTGAACTACACACACACACACGTGGGCACTCAACTTCAGAACGCACACACACGCACGGGTGTTGAACTACAGACACACACACGTGAGCACTCAACTTCAGAACGCACACACACGCACGGGTGTTGAACTACAGACACACACACACGCGCGCGCGCGGGCGCCAGCGTCGGGCGAGGCGCGAGTGGTGGCAGTGTTTCGGCGCGACTGGCCGTGACGATGACAACCACCACTTCCTCGTCGCCCCCACCGCCACCGCTTGGTCAGTCGGCCGGCTTCCCGAGGGCCGCTAGAGGGCCCTGCTGGGGCCGCTGGAGGGCCCTGCTGGGGGCCGCTGGAGGGCCCTGCTGGGGCCGCTAGAGGGCCCTGCTGGGGGCCGCTAGAGGGCCCTGCTGGGGGCCGCTGGAGGGCCCTGCTGACAGCCTCCCCCTGCATAGCTCTTTTTTCCAGAAGCGACGCTGGCTATCACAATCGGTAGCGCGATGAAGTGGGCTCATCATCGTCGTCATCAGAGTGTGGAAATGTATATCAGCATCCACGCGACCATGGGAGAGAGACACCGAAAACTCCAAATATACAACAGCAGCAGGCGTCAGGGTCGGGATCGAACCCACGACCTCCCGTAGACCAGGCGAGGTAGTCAACATCTCCTAGCCACCATGATGATGATGAGAGAGAGAGACACGCAAACTCCAAATATACAGCAGCAGGCGTCAGGCTCGACCTCCATAGACCAGGCGAGGTAGTGAACATCTCCTAGCCACCGTGATGATGATGAGAGACACGCAAACTCCAAATATACAGCAACAGGCGTCAGGGTCGACCTCCCGTAGACCAGGCGAGGCAGTCAACATCTCCTAGCCACCACGACGCTCCGACTCACCCGCGAGCGAGCAGCCATGCGGCTGATGACGAGCGACGAGGTGTCGTCCGCGCCGACGCCATCGTCATCAGGTCGTCGTCCTCGTCGCCTTCGAAGCCCAGGTTCGACGCCGAGTCGAGGCCGCACACCCGCAGGCCGCCGTGACCTCCCTGCGACCCCTGGCCCCCGTGACCCCGGAGGCGAGGCCGAGGAGGCGATGGCGGCGGCCAAAGGTCGCGACCTCTCGCCCCGCGGGTCGAAGGGGTCGACTACGATGGGCTCCGTGCCCTTGATCTCGCAGCGGCAGAACGGGCAGCCCTGCCCGTCCGACTCCTGGGGAGCGGCGGAGGAGAGGTTGGGGAGGGGGCAGGGCAATGGAGCGGAGGGCAGTGGAGGGGAGGGAAGGGCAGGGAAGGGGGGGGGAGAGAAGGTCACGGTCCTACGATGCGGCAATCCATCTCAGGCCTGCACATCATGGGTGTGATCACCACGTGACCTCTCATCCCTAGGCCCGGAATTCTGGTTTCCCGGAATTGTAAATCAGGACTCTGACCCAGAGACCCGGTCTCCCGGAGTCCCATTCGAGACTCTGACCCTGAGTCCCGATCTCCCCGAGTCTCAATCAAGATTCTGACCCTGAGTCCCGGTCTCCCCAAGTCTCAATGGAGAGTGCCTGACCCAGAGACCCGGTCTCCCGGAGTCTCATTCGAGACTCTGACCCTGAGTCCCGGTCTCCCGGAGTCCCATTCGAGACTCTGACCAGAGACCCGGTCTCCCGGAGTCTCAATGGAGAGTGCCTGACCCAGAGACCCGGTCTCCCGGAGTCCCATTCGAGACTCTGACCCTGAGTCCCGGTCTCCCCGAGTCTCAATCAGGACTCTGACCCCGAGTCCCCGTCTCTCCGAGTCTCAATGGAGTGTGTCTGACCCAGAGACCCGGTCTCCGGAGTCCCATTCGAGACTCTGACCCAGAGACCCGGTCTCCCGGAGTCCCATTCGAGACTCTGACCCCGAGTCCCGGTCTCCCCGAGTCTCAATCAGGACTCTGACCCGAGTCCCGTCTCTCCGAGTCTCAATGGAGTGTGCTGACCCAGAGACCCGGTCTCCCCGAGTCCCATTCGGTCTCCCCGAGTCTCACCTGCCAGGCTGTGAGGCAGCACGTGCACATGAGGTGACCGCACGGCTCTATCTTGACGTCCTTGTCGTTCTCCGCGCAGATCTTGCACAGCTGGAACGTGGATCCCATCTCGCAGTACAGCTCGTACTGCTCCTGCAGGGGCCGCAAGAGGGTGGGGTGAGTGAGCGAGTGTCCACGTGTCCGCGTGTCGAGATGGGGAGCGGTGGGTGTAGCGGTGAGCTACGCTGCCCTCGAACCAGAGGTCGCAACCGGGTACCCGATACCCGTACCCTACCCGATACCGGCTACCCGTACCCGGCCGGGTACGGGTACCCGTTTGTGACCCTGGTGCGGCCGGGTACGGGTAGGCCGTGAGTCACTGGTGAGTCACCGTTTGTCACTCATTTCCCAACGTCTTGTCTCTTCTCACAATTCAAGTTCTAGAATCAACCCACCCGCGCCTGCAACATGGCTTCATCCCAGAGGTCGCAATCAGGTACCCGGCCGGGTACGTAGGGTACGGGTACGGCCGGTACGGGTACCCGTTTGCGACCCTGGTGCGGCCGGGTACGGGTAAGGAATCAAAACCCGTTTGCGACCTCTGCTACGAACCAGGCTTATGACCCGAGTTCATATCCCGCTCACGGCTAACACCGGTGATGATTATCTGAACAGGTCCCTGGTCGTCCTCTAGGTGTGTAAACATCGTCACTGGGGGAGACAAAGGCAGCCGGGCGTGGTGTGGCCACCCACCCCCTTTGTGTTGCGTGCCAGCCTTCATAGGTGCTGCTGCTTAACAGCACTTTGCCCCAAAGTCTGTGAAGGCTATACCGGGGATCTTTGTCTTGTGTGTATAACTGCGTGTGTGTGTGTCTACGTATGTGTTGGGAGCGGTAGTTGTTGGGGATGACGTAAGGCCCCAACCCTTGCAGTTGCAAGCTTCAGGTTAGTACAACAAACCTGTCAACCCACACGGTTACCCCGTATTCTTGTACAGGGAAATGGAGTTTTCAGGTCCATACGGAGTACAGCCGTTTCAACACGGGCAACAAAATAAAAAACAAAATTTGTCAATGTGTTTGTTTGTGTTTCTCCCTTGTAATTGACTTTGTAGGATGAACGTTGAGATTAATAAGGGGCACGGGTGACCAGTAAGGTCTGAATTGGTCTGTAATAAGGTAGGGCACTGATAAGAAGTTAACAGCAATGTCTCTCCCCATCAATCTCTCTATCGCTCTCCAAACCTGTGAACCCATAAGTCATTAACAGGGGCGATCGTGAGGAGTTCTACCGTACAAACATAACAACAATGTCTCGACAGCGCTCGTGCCAGGCTAGGTACACTTCGAGGCTATCACGTAAAGTGTCAAAGCCTCGCTCCGGGCAAGAGGTCACGGACACAGAATCAGGAATTCATGGCCGACACACACACGGAAATACATAAGACAGCCCATGTATACAGATGCACAAGTGGATGTGTGTATGCACATTGACACGCACACAGCTGATCGTCGTTTAGCCGGCTGCTTCCAGCATCATCTGCCCATCCCGGGCCGATCTCGCGAAACCGCGACAAACGGCCGTAACCATTCCGGCGATCATCAAACACATCGTGGTAGTGTTGAAACAGGAGCGGAGTGGTAGTAGTGCTACATACATGACCCAGTGATGCAGTCTTCGAGATTGAAGTGGTAAGTACAGTAAAATACGGTAACTTTTTACAGCAGGAAATGTATTTGTGTCTATTTATGCCAATTTCACGTAGTAAATAAATTTAAACGGTTTCACACGTAGGCTTTCGCGACCCATATCATCCACAATACAGGAGAGCATAGCCAACACACGGGTTAGTGCTGTACTAGTAACGAATTGGCACATTCTGTTTACGTGACAAACCTTACTAAATTGGCTGTGTCGGGTGGTGGCGGATTTAATGACATATTTACGCGCGAAAAAAACCTGTACTATGAAATTTTAAACGCTAAAAAACACAAACACACAGAACACCTAAATGTGCAAAAATCATCTTTTTTAAATTCTGGCGATTTTTGTTTTTAAATCCGGCACCCCCATTCCCCGTGATGCCCGTCGGATAACCGATGATGGACTGCAGTTAATGACCCACAGAAGAACGAACCACAGACACACAAACACGTGTGGCGCACACACATGCACACACACGCGCACACACGCGCACACACGCGCACACACGCACACACGCGCACACACACGCACACCCACAGGCAAAGATCCCCTTGTGTAACAGACTGTTGCTGTTAGCGAGTGACACCTACAAGTGGGTGGTTTGGTCAGCACCACGCCCGGCCGCCTTTGTCTCCCCAGTGGCGATGTTTGCACACTGCACATTTGAGGCTGGGTCAACCTAGGGGAGGCCCAGGACCGGTTTCAGATCATCGTCACCGGTGTTGGCCGTGGGACGGAATCGAACCCGGGTAGTCAGGTTCGTAGCACGGCTTGCTAACCACTACCACTACCGCATACGTACACACACACGCGCGTGCACACACACACGGATGTCAGACGCGTATTTGACCTTACCTGTGTGACCTTTATGTGATCGTGCTGTGCGGCTCACACAAGCCAGTCAGATCCGGATTGAGATTCCGTCCATCCGGAAAGAGGTAACTGGCACAGACACGCGGGGGTGGGAACGAGTGAGTGAGTGAGTGGACTGATGCGTTACGAGAGGATGTGGAGCTGAGTGGACTTGCCAACGACTGGTACCATGAGTTTCGATTAAAGCTTTCGTGACTGCAGGGATTCATCTTCTTGGTTCTTTCGGTAAAGTCACGTAGAAGGGAAATAATAAAATAAAACATAATAAAATAATTCTCACGACGTTTCGGCCACAACGCAAGCAGCCGTCCTCAGGTGAAGCGTCATTCAGACGCTATCTTTCCGACAGACATGTTCTTCACCTGAGGACGGCTGCTTGCATTGTGGCCGAAACGTCGTGAGAATTATTTTATTATGTTTTATTTGTATTATTTTATTACTTCTTCTACGTGACTTACCGAAAGAACCAAGAAGATGTCACCAGTAGTGTCAAGACCGGCCTCAGTGGAGGAGGCTCGTGAGGACGCTACTGGGCAGTTGAAGGCAGTCGCCCTCCAACGACAACGGAGGGCGGAGGAGCGACGCTCACAACAGTGAGCGGAGCGCCGGGTGGCGAAAACACAGCAAGTTGGTACAGTAGGGGGCACGGGTGGTGCATCGGCCACTCATCTCAGTCAGTCGACCCATGGCACCTGGGTCTGCCCGTGACCTCCTGTCAGCGAGCCTTCGACACTTCACGTGGCCTCAAAGTGCACCTGGCCTGGCACAGGCGCCGTGGTGATGTCACCGTCACTTAGTGGCGAATGGTCGGTGTGTCTGTGTCAGTGTGTGTGTGAGAGTGTCAGCGTGTGTGTTTGTGTCCATGTGAGGGCGTGGTGCTGGCCACCCACCCCTTCGTGCGTCATGCTGGCCTTAATAGGTGCTCGCTAACAGCACTTGCCCCAACAGTCTTTCAGGTTATACGGGTTACCTGTGTCTTCGTCTTTGTAGCGGTAGTGTCGCGGTAAGCTCACGGCCCCACCGACACCGGTGACGATTATCTGAAACGGTCCTGGGCCTCCCTAGGTCGACTCAGCCTCAAATGAGTACCTAGTGCGGTGTGCAGTAAACATCGCCGCTGGGGAGACAGAGGCGGCCCGGGTGTGGTGCTGGTCACACCCATCCCTCGTGTGCCGTGCCGGCCTTCATAGGTGCTGCTACTCGCTAACAGCACTTGCCCCTACAGTCTAAGGCTATATGGGGGATCTTTGTCTTTGTGTGTGTGGGAGAAGTAGTGCCAGCAGTTAGCGCTACGAACCCAGCGTCCCGAGTTCGATTCCCGCTCACGGCCACCACCGTCGACGCGCCACCGGCGGAGATCACCTGAACCGGTCCTGGGCCTCATCCGAGGGTCGACTCGGCCTTCAAAACTATCTTTGTCTTTGTGTGCGTGCGCGTCCGTGCGTGTGTGCGTCCGTGCGTGTGTGCCTCCGTGCGTGTGTGCGTCCGTGCGTGCGTACGTCCGTGCGTGTGTGCGTCCGTGCGTGCGCCACTCACAATCCCTCGCGTAGCCGTCCAGCAGGGCCTGGAAGAGGGGCTTGTTGTGGGGATCGTCTGCAGGATGTTGCCGTCCACCGTCACGTAGCCGATCGCCCACTGGCCCAGCCTCGTGCAGCTTAGCCGGAAGATGTAACTGAGACGAGGGGACACGGTCGCACGACAGACAATGATCCCCCCTCCTGTACACCAGGCGAGGTAGTCAACATCTCCTAGCCACCTTGATGATGATGAGAGAGACACGCGTACTCCAAATATACAGCAGCAGGCGTCAAGGTCGGGATCGAACCCACTACCGCCTGTATACCAGGCGAGGTAGTCAACATCTCCTAACCACCTTGATGATGAGAGAGAGACAATGCAAACTCCAAATATACAGCAGCAGGCGTCAGGGTCGGGATTGAACCAGTACCTCCTGGATACCAGGCGAGGTAGTCAACATCACCTAGCCACCGTGATGATGAGAGAGAGAGACACTCAAACTCCAAATATACAGCAGGTGTCAGGGTCGGGATTGAACCCACTACCGCCTGTATACCAGGCGAGGTAGTCAACATCTCCTAGCCATCGTGTTAACCTCCTCTCTCGCGGCAAGTCCCACCGAGTCTCACGACTCTTTCTCAGGAGGGAAGCTCCAAGTTTTCGTGGTCGCGAGACGAAAGTACATTTTTGCGGAATTGGGTTTGCTTTGGGTCAAAGCCACGGTGGCTAGATGTTAACTATTTCACCTGGTATGCATGTGGGTTCTATCTAGACCTTAACACCTGCCGTATATTTGGAGTCTGCGGTGTCTTTCTTCCTGTGGTGGTCGCGTAGATTTTTCTCAGGGTCCTTCGGTTTTTCCCCCGACACATTTGAGAATCAACGTCGCGCGTTCAGAGTATTTGGCTGCTATGTATTTCCACGTGATGATGATGATGAGAAATAATTTGTGATGTCCAGATCGCTTCTGAAAAAAAAGCAATATAGCTCAGTGGGCCTTACCTGGTTAAACACAAATTGTTTAGTTTAACATGTAGGCTTTCGCGATCAATATCATCCATAATCGAGGTTTTTGGGTTATATGGCGTAAATATGGACCCACCACTACCACCTGACACAGCCAATGTAAAGTTTCTTGTAAACAGAACATGTCAGTTCGCTACTCGTTCAGTACTAACCGGTTGTGTGTTGGAGAGTAAACCCACTACAACATTTACAATTCTAGTGTCGTGTATAGTGTAGTGTATAGTGTAGTATAATAGTACAGCACTAACCGGTTGTGTGTTGGAGAGTAAACCCACTACAACATTTACAATTGTAGTGTAGTGTATAGTGTAGTATATTAGTACAGCACTAACCGGTTGTGTTGGAGAGTAAACCCACTACAACATTTACAATTGTAGTGTAGTGTAAAGTGTAGTGTATAGTGTAGTATACTAGTACAGCACTAACCGGTTGTGTTGGAGAGTAAACCCACTACACACATTTACAATTGTAGTGTAGTGTAAAGTGTAGTGTATAGTGAAGTGTATAGTGTATATACTAGTACAGCACTAAACGGTTGTGTGTTGGAGAGTAAACCCACGACAACATTTACAATTGTAGTGTATAGTGTAGTGTATAGTGTAGATACTAGTACAGCACTAACCGGTTCCATGGTAAATCTGATGGCTGGTGAGAATTTTTATTGTTTTATATTTATATTATTTTATTATTTCCCTTCTACGTGACTTTACCGAAAGAACCAAGAATATGGATCCCTGCAGTCACGAAAGCTTTAAATCAAAATCCTAATCCTGTTTAGGTCTGACACAAAAAGCACTATTATGAAAAATCGTTTAGTTTAGTTCAGTACATTCTTGGGGGTTTTATTTTTGGCTGCGAGAGGAAACCGCAGAACCCGGAAGAAACCCATTGCAGACAAGGGAGAGAATACAGAGACCCCGTGTAGCCTCAACAGACTCTCGGGGCAAGTGCTGTTAGCGAGTAGCTGCGCCGATGAAGGTCGGCACTGTGGCACACGAGGGGTGTGTGGCCAGCACCACGCCCGGCCGCCTTTGTCTCCCCAGTGGCGATGTTCACACATCGCACCGGGCACTCGTTTGTGGCCGAGCCGAGCGAGGCCGGGGACCGGTTCAGAGAATCGTCACCGGTGTTAAACTCGGGTTGCCACACGCGGAACACGCACACACACACGTACACACACACGCACATGTATATACACACACACACGTACACACACACGCACATGTATACACACACGTATACACACGCACGCACACGCACGCGTATGTACACACTACACACGCACACGTACACACACGCGCGCGTACACACACACAGGCGCACGTACACACGCACACGTACAAGCACACACACACGCGCAAGTAGACACACACACGTACACACACACGCGCACGTACACATACACACGTGCACGTACGCACGTACGCACGTACACACATACACGCACACGTACACACACACGCACAAGTACACACACGTACAAGTCGTCACCACGGCTCCTGTGCCAGGCCAGGTGCACTTTGAGGCCACGTGAAGCATCGAAGGTTCGCTGACAGCAGGTCACGGGACAGACCCTGTAGGTGCCATGGGTTGGCTAACTGAGATAACCGGGAGATGTACCAGCTAGCTGTACCCCCTACAAGTACACACAACAACAACCGCCATTCGCCACTAAGTGGCGGTGACGTCACCACGGCGCTTGTGCCAGGCTACGTGCACGTGAAGTGCCGAACGCCCGCTGGCACGAGGTCACGGGCAGACCCAGCAGGCGCCACGGGTCGACTGGCCGATGCACCACCTGTGCCCCTACCGTGCCAACTGTGCCAAGTACGCACAAGTACACACGCACAAGTACGCGCACGCACACGCGCCGCACACGTACACCAGATATAGTAAAAGGCAAATGAATAGAAAACGCAATCGTGCCCAGATTTTGCGGACTAGGGCAGAACGGGCGTCCGATTCGGAGAAACGGGAAACCCGATTTGGCCCACCGGCCACGAGCCCCGCTCACGCCACGCGGAAAACCCTCCGACAAGATCGTCGTCGTGAAAGAGTTTCCCTCGACGCGAGAAGAGGGAAGAGCTGACCGGACGTGGGTCTCGCGGTCAGACGGCCACACGGACCCCCCCCCCATCCCCTGCCCCCACCCTGCCACCACCCCCTACCTCACCCCGCCCACACCCAGCCATGGAACGTGGCTCAGCGGTGGCGCACTCGCCGCTCGTTACAGCGGGGGGGGGGGGGGGAGTGACTGAGCAAGCGGCCAAGTGACCGACCGAGCGAGCGACTGAGCGGTGAGTGACCGAGCGAGTGACCGAGCGATCGAGCGAGTGACCGAGTGAGCGAGGGATCGAGTGAGTGAGTGACCGATTGAGGGACCGAGCGAGCGAGTGACCGAGTGAGTGACCGAGCAAGTGACCGAGTGACCGAGCGAGCGAGGGAGTGACTAAGCGAGTGACTGAGTGAGCGAGTGACCGAGTGAGGGACTGAGCGAGCGACCGAGCGAGCGAGTGACTGAGTGAGGGACTGAGCGAGTGACCGAGCGAGCGAGTGACCGAGCGAGTGACCGAGCGAGTGACCGAGCGAGCGAGTGACCGAGTGACCGAGTGACCGAGCGAGTGACCGAGTGACCGAGCGAGTGACCGAGTGAGTGAGCGATCGAGCCAGTGAGTGACCGAGTGAGTGACTGACTGAGTGAGCGAGTGAGCGAGTTCCCGAGCCGTCGGCTCTCGTACCTGCCGGGCTTGTTGGCGTACTTGAGGAGGCGGGCCTTCACCTCGTCGTAGGTGAGGAAGGCCATGTAGCCGGGGTGCGTCACCGCCAACACGTTCCAGTTGCGCAGCAGCGACGACCAGGGCTGGGCATGACGACCGGGGCACGCGGGGACAGACGGGCCGAGACACAGCGGGTCTGTTAGCGAGCATCTTTTAGCGATCACCTATCTGTTAGCGAGCATCTGTTAGCGAGCATCTGTTAGTGATCATCTATCTGTTAGCGAGCACCTGTTAGCGATCACCTGTTAGTGATCACCTATCTGTTGGCGAGCATCTGTTAGCGAGCGCCTATCGAGACGTGAACCGCTAAACAACAACAACCACACGCACCGCACCAGGTACTCATTTAAGGCTGAGTCGACCGAGGGGAGGCCCAGAACCGGTGCAGATATTTGCTGCCGATGTTGGCCGCGAGCGAAAATCGAACCTCGGGGGGTTCACTGGGTGGCTCGTGGTGCTAACCACCGCGCCACCGCTCCCCATATGAACCACGAGAGGCCGTCCATAAATGACGTCACGTGATTTTGGACGATTTTTGACCCCCCCCCCCCCTAGTCACATGGCGTCACAAAAAGTCAGACGCCCCCCCCCCCTCAAATGACGTCACATACTCGTTGGTTTCTTCGGTAAAGTCACGTGGGTAAAAAATTAATACGTGAAAAACAACTAAATTAAATCACGACGTTTCAGAGGCAACACAAGCTTCCGTCTTCAGCTGGAACCGTTACAGCCAAATTCACTGTAATAAGTGAAGAGAGCTAATAGAGAAACGCGACTCTATAGGGAAAGAGTGGGGGGGGGGCAAAGATAGGGGGGGGGNTTGCTGTTGAGGGGTCGGGAAGGGGGCAAGTGTTACGCTGAGTTCAGCTGATAGATAACATCTATTCATTATACGTGACTTCACCGAAAAAACCAAACAGTATGAATCCTTGCAGTCACGAAAACTTCAAATCTGGAACAACATGACACTTTGGGCCGCGTGAAGCGTCGACGGCTCGCTGCTGGCGGGAGGTCACGTGACCGAGCCAGGTGCCGTGGGTTGCCCGACTGAGATGACTGGCAGATGCACCTGCCGTGCTCCCCACGTGGCACCTAGCCTGGCACGAGCGCCGTGGCGACGTCACCGCCGCACAGTGGCGAATGGCGGCTGTCGTTGTACACGCACGACGACAAAGATCCCCCGTATAGCCTTCAGACTGTAGGGGCAAGTGCTGTTAGCGAGTAGCACCTATGAAGGCCGGCACGGCACACGAGGGGGTGGGTGGCCAGCACCGCGCCCGGCCGCCTTTGTCTCCCCAGTGGCGATGTTTAACACACTGCACAAGGTACTCATTTGAGGCTGTGTCAATCTAGGGGAGGCCCAGGACCAGTTCACTCTCACACACACACACACACGCTCTCTCACACACACAAAGATCCCCGTATAGCCTTAACAGACTGTAGGGGCAAGTGCTGTTAGCGAGCACCTATGAAGGCCGGAACGGCACACGAGGGGTGGGTGGCCAGCACCACGCCCGACCGCCTTTGTCTCCCCAGTGGCGATGTTTACACACTGCACCAGGTACTCATTTCAGGCTGAGTCGACCTAGGGGAGGCCCAGGACCGGTTCAGTCNTCACTGGTGTTGGCCGTNACGGGANTCGAACCCAGGCAAAGGTTCATAGCGCAGCGTAGCTAACCGTACACTCACTTTCTCACACACAACAACAACAACAACCGCCATTCGCCACTAAGTGGCGGTGAGTCACCACGATGCTTGTGCCAGGCCAAGTGCACCTTCTCACACCACACACGCTCTCACACACACTCTCACGCTCACCGACATGCTCTCTCACACACTCTCTCACGCGCTCTCACACTCGCACACTCACTCACGCTCGCTCTCACCTCGCACGCTCTCTCACTCGCTCTCACACTCGCACACTCACTTGCTCGCTCTCACACTCGCACACTCGCACGCTCTCACCTCGCACACTCGCTCTCTCACACTCGCACACTCGCTCTCTCACACTCGCACACTCACTCGGTCGCACTCACACTCGCACGCTCTCGCACGCTCTCTCACACTCGCTCTCACTCGCACACTCACTCAGCTCGCTCTCACACTCGCACACTCACTCGGTCGCACTCACACTCGCACGCTCACTCGCTCACTCTCATACTCACACTCGCACACTCACTCGCTCGCTCTCACCTCGCACGCTCTCTCACACTCACTCTTTCGCACGCTCTCACACTCGCACACTCGCTCTCTCACACTCGCACACTCACTCGGTCGCTCACACTCGCACACTCACTCGGTCGCTCACCTCGCACACTCACTCGCTCGCTCTCACCTCGCACGCTCTCTCACACTCGCACTCTCGCACACGCTCTCACACTCGCACACTCACTCGGTCGCACTCACACTCGCACACTCACTCGCTCGCTTTCACCTCGCACGCTCTCTCACACTCGCACTCTCGCACACGCTCTCACACTNGCTCTCACCTGGAAGAGGCGGGTGAAGATGTCGAATTCGAAGACGGAGATGCAGTCGTCAGGTGAGGTCGATGGTCGACTTCAGCGCCATCGCCTCCAGGCCCGAGCTGATTGGCTCGCTGATGCACTGGCGGACACGGCACGATCGCCCTGCGGAGGGGTCGGACACCCACTGGCTTAGTCGCTCGTTCGCTCGTTCATTCCTTCACCACCACCGGTCAGTCGCTCATTCATGAGACTTCATCACAGAGCCAGCACGGCTGGGATCCTGGGTTCAAGCCCTGGGTCTGGGTCTCNCTCTCTCTCAAAGGGATTCGTAATGGCCGTGTCTGAGACACTGAACCAGCTGGATGAGAACATGAGTTCAAGCCCCTGGGTCTGGGTCTCTCTCTCTCTCAAAAGGGTTCGTAATGACCACGACATTTCGCAGGGAGGGGGGAGCGGCGTCCCGCGGAAGGCGGACGCCCGGCGGTTCCTGAGAAGGGGTTGGGCCGTGTCGTGCGGCCTGCGGCCGGAAGTCCCAACGCCGTTCGCGATCGTCCACGAGATGCTCGCTCGCCGCTACGTAAATCTCTCGTGCGGTGGTTAAACCGNCACTCCTCCACCACCACCAGCCACCACCTCCTCCACCAGACCTCCTCCCACACCGCCACCACCACCACCACCTCCCACCACGCCCCTCTCCCACCGCCCTCTCCCACCACCACCACACCACCACCTCCCAGCCACCAAACCACCATCCACCAGACCACCTCTCCCACCACCACCACCTCCTCCCACCANCACCCTCCCACCGCCACCNACAACCACCACCTCCCAGCCACTCAACCACCATCCACCAGACCACCACTTCCTCCCCCACGCCACACCTCCTCCACCACCGCCACCACCTCCTCCCACCACCACCTCCTCCCACCACCACCTCCTCCCACCACCACCGCCGCCGTTGGGCCGTCATTGAGCGATCGGCCAGCTCTGCTTCGGCAAAAAAAAGCCGACGGGGGGGTTCAGCGTGGGCCAGTCGGCCGCCAACGATGATCCGGAGCCCCCGTCCCCGGACTTGACGAACGGACGGGGCGATTGACCGGCGCGACGGAGGAATGTCAAAGCGAGCAACCGGTGCGGGCGTGTCGTGAACATCGCTACCCGGGGAGACAAAGGCGGCCGGGCGTGTTGTTGACCACCACTGACCCACCACCCCCCCATGCCGTGCCGGCCTTCATAGGCTAAGCGAACAGCGCTTGCCCAACAGTCTATACTGTGGGTGGGGTGGGGGTGGATCTTCGTTGTGTGTGTGCTGTACTCGTGGTCAGTGTGAGTGATTAGTAAGCGTTCCAAGACGCTGTTCACGGTGTAACCCTCCCACACTCCCACCGCGCGAGCCAGAGCCAAATTAGAAATCCTGAGAAGCAGCGCGTGGAGACGGCGGAGGAGACTGCCGCGTGGGAATGCCGACGCAGATTTCTGTTTGGCTGCCCGGGCGAGCGGTAGGAGGATGAGGAGGAGGAGAAAAAACAAACAGCCTCGTGAAAATCTCCAAAACAACAACATCAACAACATCAACTTCTCTCTCTCTCACCCCATCACTCCCAACCCCTCCCTTCCTCCCCCCCAGCCTCCGGACTTCCTGCTGTCGTACAAATGGGGGGTAAAACAAACCTCCACCCTTCTCCCCGCCTGATGATGATGATGATGAGAGTCAGGAAGGGCAGCCTGCTGAATTGAGTGACAACGCCTACACCGCATGACTTGATACTGGCGTATTAATGTGTTGTGTGTGTGTGTGTNATTGTGTGTGTGTGATTGTGTGTGTGTGATTATGTGTGTGTGATTGTCTGATTGTGTGTGTGTGTNATTGTGTGTGAGTGGCTGTGTGTGTGTGATTATGTGTGAGTGGCTGTGTGACTGGCTCTGTGTGTGTGTTAATTGTGACTGTGTGAGTAACTGTATGAGTGAGTGTGTGACTGTGTGTGTGAATGACTGTGAGTGTGTGTGTTACTGTGTGACTGTGTTAGTGGCTGTGTGCGAGTGGCTGTGTGTTGTGGCTGTGTGAGTGTCTGAGTAACTGTGTGTGTGAGTGTGTGAGTGACTGTGTGAGTAACTGTGTGTGAGTGGCTGTGTGTTGTGGCTGTGTGAGTGTCTGAGTAACTGTGTGTGTGAGTGTGTGAGTGACTGTGTGACTGTGTGTGTGAATGACTGTGAGTGTGTGTTACTGTGTGACTGTGTTAGTGGCTGTGTGCGAGTGGCTGTTTGTGTGAGTGACTGTGTGAGTGGCTGTGTGACTATGTGTGTGAATGACTGTGATTGTGTTAGTGGCAGTGTGTGTGTGTGCGAGTGTGTGAGTGGCCGAGTGGATGTGTGACTGTGTATGTGTGGCTGTGCCTGTGTGAGTAACTGTGTGTTTGAGTGCCTGTGTGTGTGTGAGTGTGTGAGTGAATGTGTGAGTAACTGTGTGTGTGTGGCTGTGTTTGTGGCTGTGTGTGTGAGTGTGTGATTGACTGTGTGTGTGAGTGTGTGAGTGACTGTGTGAGTGTGTGAGCGAGTGTGTGAGTGACTGTGTGCGTGACTGTGTGTGTGTGGCTGTGTGTGTGAGTGTGTGATTGACTGTGTGTGTGAGTGTGTGAGTGACTGTGTGAGTGTGTGAGTGTGTGAGTGACTGTGTGCGTGACTGTGTGTGTGTGGCTGTGTGTGTGAGTGTGTGATTGACTGTGTGTGTGAGTGTGTGAGTGACTGTGTGAGTGTGTGAGTGACTGTGTGAGTGTGTGAGCGAGTGTGTGAGTGACTGTGTGCGTGACTGTGAGTGACTGTGTGTGTGAGTGGTAATGTAGTGGTTAGCGCTACGCTGCGCTACGCTGCACTGCGAACCGGAGTTCGATTCCTGCTCACGGCTACGAACACCGGTGACGATTATCTGAGCCGGTCCTGGGCCTCCCCTTGGTCGACTCAGCCTCAAATGAGTAACAGGCGCAGTGTGCAAACATCACCACTGGGGAGACAAAGGCGGCCGGGCGTGGTCCTGACCAAACCACCCACTCATGAGCCGTGACCGGCCTTCATCGGTGCTGCTGGCTAACGGCACTTGCCCCGACAAGTGAGTTAAAGGCTACACGGTGTAGGTTCTTGTATGTGGCGAGATGTTAACTCCCTCGCCTGATATACAGGAGGTCGTGGGTTCAAACGCGACCCTGACGACGCCCGCGGTATACTTGGGAGTGGTCGCGTTCCATTTTTCTCCGGCTTTTCCCTCCCCATTTAGATTCAACGTCGCACGTTCAAGTGATGATGATGATGATGAAGAAGGCAACTTCGCCGAGCTATCGTTTGTGATAGCCAAGTCACTCAGTGGGGCCTAACCTGACCCGACAGTCTGTTAAGGGCTACACGAGTTGGGGATCTTTGTGTGTTACGTGTGCGGCTTCATGTATATACGATCTTATCCATCTCTCTACGCAGGCACGCCAGGAAGGGGGTTGTGTGTGTGTTCTCATCGATCTTGCATCACGGTCAACCGGCCGGAGAGGGGACACCTTTACATTAATATTCTTGGGTTTTTCGGTAAAGTCACGTAGGTAAAAATTTAAATAAAAATTAATGAAAATAAATAAAAATCACGACGTTTCGGAGGCAACACAAGCCTCCGTCTTCAGATGGAACCGTCACAGCTCGCTCGCTGCATCAAGTGAGAGAAATTCCAAGAGACCCGACCCCGTATATATACTGGTTGAGGGGGGGAGGAGCCAGGACAGGCCCTGGATAGGAGTTTATTATTATGGCAAGGTTGGTGCGGCTGAAACTACGCTAGTCTACATAACAATTCCTATCGGCCTCGCCATCAAATTCCGCGCGAGGCAAACCAAACGATTCGCCGTCAACGGCAGAGGGGATCTCCCGCACGTTCAGCGCGAGGCCGCAACGCGAGAGCCTCGCACGGAGCTCCCGGCTCGCCCCGCAGGAGCAAAATGGACCAAGGAATGAACACTTTCAGGTTTTCCCGGTCACGAAGCTCAAGACTCGCACGCCGCGTTCGCGCCCGATCTTCTAATTTCATATTCCTGGAGACCTGCCCTCCCCTCCCCCCCCCCACCGTCACCGACGGCGCTTGCCGGAGTTTGAAGAGCGGCGACACGGAGCGGAGTGATTTAGGAGGGCGGCTGGGGCTGGTACCACGTGGGTCGAGGAGGAATGAGGGACAGTAGCGACAGGGAAGGTGCTTGGGGTGGTGGGGGGGNTTAACGGGAGGGGCTGTTGGGAGGGGAGTGGTGGAGGGGCGACGGGGAGATGGGGGAGAGGAAAGGGAACGGGTGATGGTGATGGAGCAGAGGTGGTGAGGCTTTGAGAGGAACGAAAGGGAGGTTAAGGAGGGGACCCGCTCAATGTACAGAGGCGGTGTTGAGTCTGTGGGCAGTGTTGAGTCTGTGGNGCAGTGTTGAGTCTATGGGCAGTGTTGAGTCTATGGGCAGTGTTGAGTCTATGGGCAGTGTTGAGTCTATGGGCAGTGTTGAGTCTATGGGCAGTGTTGAGTCTATGGGCAGTGCTGAGTCTATGGGCAGTGTTGAGTCTATGGTGCAGTGTTGAGTCTATGGGCAGTGTTGAGTCTATGGGCAGTGTTGAGTCTATGGGCAGTGTTGAGTCTATGGGCAGTGTTGAGTCTGTGGGCAGTGTTGAGTCTATGGGCAGTGTTGAGTCTATGGGCAGTGTTGAGTCTGTGGCTGGTGCAGTGTTGAGTCTATGGTGCAGTGTTGAGTCTGTGGGCAGTGTTGAGTCTATGGCAGTGCAGTGTTGAGTCTATGGGCAGTGCAGTGTTGAGTCTATGGGCAATGTTGAGTCTCTGGTGCAGTGTTGAGTCTATGGNGCAGTGCTGAGTCTATGGACAGTGCTGAGTCTGTGGGCAGTGTTGAGTCTATGGGCAGTGCTGAGTCTGTGGGCAGTGCTGGTGCAGTGTTGAGTCTATCCATCGAGGGTGGATGAAAGCTGCAGTCGAACCACGGGGGGGGGGGGGGGGGGGAACCTTCAGCAGACGCTGAGCCGAGAACCAGGGCGGGGGAGCGGCGGACCCCGTGGCTCACCTCTCTCCGAAGGCCTTCCTCCAGAAGTCGGAGGCGTCCGCCTTGGTGATGCGGAAGTCGTTGCCCTGGAAGATCCCCCGGGGAAGAGCGCCTTGAGCTCCGCCAGCATGTGGCTGAAGATCAGCGACAGCTTCGTGAGGTTCCGCCTGCAACGAAAAAAATCGTCGTTGTCGTCATCACCGGCGTCATCGTCTTAATCATCGTCATTGTCATCGTCACCGCAGTCGTGATCGCAATCGTCGTTGTCGTCATTGCAGTCGTCATCATCGCAGTTGTCACTGTTGTCATCGTCGTCATCCGAGTTGTCATTTACATCATCATCATCGCAGTCATCATCATCGTTGTCGTCGTCGCCGTCATCATCATCATCGTCGTCGTCATCATCATCATCATCGTCGTCGTCGTCATCGCCGTCATCGTCGTCGTCATCGTCATCATCATCGTCGTCGTCGTCACATCGTCGTCATCAACATCGTCGTCATCGTCATCGTCATCATCATCATTGTCGTCGTCATCGTCGCCGTCATCGTCATCATCAACATCGTCGTCGTCATCATCGTCATTGTCGCTGCCATCAACATCATCATCATCATTGTCGTCGCCGTCATCATCATCGTCGTCATCGTCGTCATCATCGTCGTCATCATCGTCGTCATCATCGTGTCGTCATTGTCGTCATCGTCATCATCATCGTCGTCATCATCGTGTTCGTCATCATCGTCGTCATCATCGTCGTCATCATCGTCGTCATCATCGTCGTCGTCGTCGTCATCATCATCGTCGTCGTCATCGTCGTCGTCGTCATCATCACCATCATCATCGTCATCATCATCATTGTCGCTGCCATCAACATCATCATCGTCATCAAAGATCCCCGTGTAGCCTCAACAGACTGTCGGGGCAAGTGCTGTAAGCGAGCAGCGCCGATGAAGGCCAGCACCACTCGCCCGGCCGCCTTTGTCTCCCCAGTGGCGATGTTTCCACACCACACCAGATTACTCATTTGAGGCCGAGTCGACCTAGGGGAGGCCCAGCGACCGATTCAGATAATCGACGGGTTCGTAGCGCGGCGCGATGCTGACCGCTGCACTTCCACTTGCCATACTCAAGCACACACAGAGATACGCACGTGTATACAACTTCATACACACACGCACGCTAAAGTCACACACACATGCTAAGGCAAACATGCCACAGAGCTTCGATAAACTGTTAGGAAAAGTTCGGTTTGGGAGCAGGAATCGAAATGGGGCTTAGGCTATGAAGTGGAACTTAGACGCACACACTACAAAGACACACACACTACACACTCACACATCACATACTACACACACACTAACCACACACTAAACCCACCACACACTACACACACACTGACCACACACACACCACACACACTACACACACACACACACACTACACACTTACTCACCACACACTAAATTCACCACACACTACACACACACTACACACTCACCACACACTAAACTCACCACATACTACACACACACAACACACACACACTTACACACACACACACCACACACTTACCACACAGAACACACGACGCACGGTTGGCTAGGTACGGCGCGAAAGAAGTTCGCCATATGTACAACATACTCACATTCCACATACACACACGCTCACTGACCACACACGCTCACTGACCACACAAACCATGTACACTTTCCACACACACATTACACACACACACAAACCATGTACCCTTTGCGCACACAATACACACACACATTACACACACACACACACACTAACCATGTGAACTTTCCACACACAATACACACACATTACACATACACACACACACACACATTACACACACAAACCATGTAAACTTTCCACACACATTACACACACACACAAACCACGTAAACTTTCCACACACAATACACACACATTACACATATACACACACACAAACCATGCACACTTTGCACACGCACGCACACACACACATTACACACACACACCACACACACAAACCAAGTAAACTTTCCACAACACACNAACCATGCACACTTTGCGCACACACACACACACTACGCACCTCCAATTAGCACGGTTGGCTACGTGCGGTGCAAACGAAGTTCAACACGTACATACGTACACACACGCAGCACACCTCTACCACACACGCACGCGCACACACACAAACTGCATACTCCGACACTTGCACAATTGACACGCACGCACAATCCAAGCCACCGCCACGTTCATGGCCCAGTCCCTGTGCTCGAGGAAGTTAGCTGCGGAGGTGCGATAGGGATCAGGTCGTGAACGCAGCCAGCCAGAGCCACCGGTAGCTGGCCCCACAGTCGGAGCGACAGGTGGCAGCGATCGTTTCAAGTTTAAATTTGCTTCAACCAGAGGTGAGAACTGGGGGAGCCAGGCTGAGACTCGCGCGCAAGATTATCGTGGATGGGCGAGTTGGTGGCTGGGTGGGTGGGTGAGTGAGTGGGTGGGTGAGTGGGTGGGTGAGTGGGTGGGTGAGTGGTGGGTGGGTGGGTNGGTGGGTGAGTGGGTGGGTGAGTGGGTGGGTGGGTGAGTGGGTGGGTGAGTGGGTGGCTCAGTTGGTGAGTGGGTGAGTGAGTTGGTGAGTGGGTGAGCGAGTTGGTGAGTGAGTTGGTGGGTGGGTGGGTGAGTGAGTTGGTGAGTGGGTGGGTGAGCGAGTTGGTGAGTGGGTGGGTCAGTGGGTGGGTCAGTGGTGGGTGAGTTGGTGAGTGGGTGAGCGAGTTGGTGAGTGAGTTGGTGAGTGGTTGAGTGAGTGGGTGAGTTGGTGAGTGGTGGGTGGGTGAGTGAGTTGGTGAGTGGATGGGTGGTGAGTGAGTTGGTGAGCGAGTTGGTGAGTGGGTGGGTCAGTGGGTGGGTGAGTTGGTGAGTGGGTGAGCGAGTTGGTGAGTGAGTGAGTGGGTGGGTGAGTGGGTGGGTGAGTGAGTTGGTGAGTGGGTGGGTGATTGGGTGGGTGGGTGAGCGAGTTGGTGAGTGGGTGAGTGGGTGGGTCAGTGGGTGGGTGGTGGGTCAGTTGGTGGGTGGGTGAGTTGGTGAGTGGGTCAGTTGGTGAGTGGGTCAGTTGGTGGGTGGGTGATTGGGTGGGTGAGTGGGTGGGTGAGTGGGTGGGTCAGTGGGTGGGTAATTGATTGAATTTGATAAGGGGAGTGAGTTAGTGAGCGAGTTTGAAGTTGATTTTCTTTAACCAAAACTCAAGAGTGAACTGAGTGAATGAGTGAGTCTGCGAGTGGATAATGGAGATGATTATTCAAATGCCACCATCAACACGGCATCGTGAGGATCTGAATCCAATGCACGACCATCCTGCATGCCAGGCGAGGCACTAAACATCTCGCCACCGTGGCACCAGTAAATTATTAAAATGCCACCATCAACCTGGCATCGTCAGGATCGAACCCACGACCTCCTGCATGCCAGGCGAGGCAGTAAATTATTAACATCCTGGCATCGTAGCACCGAGGCAGTTAACATCCCNGTAAATTATTAAAATGCCACCATCAACACCACGACCGATCATCGCCGATCTACCACCGCCCCCTCGACCCCGGTCTCCGGCGGTGCCCCACCACTCGCCTGGGCTGTGAGTGCTCTTCGAACATTCGCTCCCTGGCCTCCTTGAAGAGCCGCAGCGCCTGCTTGCTCTTCCTCACCAGGTTCTCCACGCACACGCGGAAGTACTCGTTCTCGGCCAGCGCCTGCATGCGCTCCTCGTACCTGCGGGGCGGCAACGGTTTGCTCCGGGTTGGGGTCCGGCCGTCGGAAACACGTGCGCGTGTGTTACCGCGTGTGTGTGTGTGTGCCTAAACAGCTTTTGTTCGGCCGGATCGAGGGGGCTAAACGGGCGCGGTACGGGCTAGAGAAGAGATGGAGTGATGTGGTACAGGAGGACGTGGAGCTGAGTGGATTTGCGGATGACCGGTACCAGCGGTGTCAAGATCGGCCTCTGTGGAGGAGGCTCGTGAAGGACGCTACTGGGCAGTTGGAGGCAGTCGCCCTCCAACAACAACGGAGGGCGGAAGAGCGACGCTCACAACAACGAGTGGAGCGCCGGGTGGCTAAAGCACAGCAATTTGGCACAGTAGGGGCACAGGTGGTGCATCAGCCAGTCATCTCGGTCATCTCGGTCAGTCGACCCGTGACCTCCTGCCAGCGGGCGTTCGACACTTCACGTAGCCTCAAGGTGCACATGGCCTGGCACAAGCGTCGTGGTGACGTCACCGCCACTTAGTGGCGAATGGCGGTTGTTGTTGTTGTGTGTGCGTGTGCGTGTGTTAGCGGTAGTGTAGCGGTTAGTGCGCTGCGCTATGAACCTGGCGACCCCGGTTCGATTCCGCTCACGGCCAACACCGGTGACGATCATCTGAATCGGTCCTGGGCCTCCTCTAGGTCGACTCAGCCTGAAATGAGTACCTGGTGCGGTGTGTAAACATCGCTTGCACTGGGGAGACAAACGTCGGCGTGGTGCTGGCCACCCACCCCTCGTGTACCGTTCTGGCCCTTTATAGGTGCTACTCGCTAACAGCACTTGCCCGTACAGTCTGAAGGCTATGGATCTTTGTGTTAACGTGCGTGCACATGTTCACGTGTGCGCGTGCGTGCCAACGTCTTGCTCGTGGTGAGTGAGATGTTGACTATCTCGCCTGGTATGCACGAGGTCGTGGTTCAATCCCGAGCCTGACAATCTCAGTGTCGGGATCGAACCCACAACCTCCTGTATACCAGGCGAGGCAGTTAACATCTCCACTGCTAGCCACCGTGGCGCCCGACAAACCACACCAGGTACTCATTTGAGGCCGAGTGGAGGGAGGCCCAGGACCGGCTCAGACAATCGTCACTGCGCTTGACCACCCACTCACTCACCCAACCACTCATCACTCACCCAACCACTCACTCACCCAACCGCCACTCACTCACCAACCCTCACCCACCCACCNAACCGCTGCACTCACCACCAACCACTCCCCACTCACTCNNCCACCCTCACCCAACCACTCACTCACTCAACCACTCACTCCGCACCCAACCACTCACCCACTCACTTCACCTCCTCACCCAACCACTCACTCACTCACCCAACCCTCACCCAACCACTCACTCACGCAACCCTCACTCACTCACCCAAACCGCCGCACCGCCGCCGCCACCACCACAACAAACCAAACAAATGTCACACGGCTGCAGTAGTCAAGATAACAAGTTTGGGGGGGGGGGGGGGAGACCACGCACGCGCACGGATTACGTGCGGGTCACTTTCCGACACGCTCGCCGTCTCTCGAAGCATTCGATCAGCAGGCACAAAAGCAGGCGGCTTGGGTGGGTGGGTGAGTGGGTGAGTGGGTGGTCAGTTGCTGGTGGNTGAGTTGCTGGGTGGGTGAGTTGCTGGGTGGGTGGGTGGGTGGGTGAGTGGGTGCGTGGATTGATGGATGGGTGCATAGGTGAGTGGCGGATGGGTGAGTAGGCGGATGGGTGAGTAGGCGGATGGGTGAGTAGGTGGGTGAGTGGCTGGTTGGTTGAGTGGGTGCGTGGGTCAGTTGCTGGATGGGGGAGTGGCTTGGGTGGGTGCAGGTGAGTGGGCAGAATGGGCGAGTTGCTGGGTCGGTGAGTGACTCGGCAGGTGAGTGAGTGGGTGGGTGGGTGAGTGGGTGGGTAGGTGGGTGAGTGGCTTGGGGTGGGTAGGTGAGTGGGTGAGTGAGCTTTGGATGGATGCATGAGTGGCTGGGTGGATGAGTGGGCGGGTGGGTAAGTGGGCGGGTGGGTGAGTGGGCGGGTGGGTGAGTGAGTAGGTGGGTGAGTGGCTGGTGGGTGAGTGGGTGGGTGAGTGGCTGAGTGGGTGAGTGGCAGGGTGGGTGAGTGGGTGGGTGAGCGGGTGGCGTGGGTGAGTGGGCGGGTGGGTGAGTGGACGGGTGGGTGAGTGGGCGGGTGGCTGGGTGAGTGGGTGGGTGGGTGAGTGGCTGGGTGATGGCTTGGGTGAGTGGGCGAGTGGGTGAGTGAGTGGCTGGTGGGTGAGTGGCTGGGTGGGTGAGTGGCTGGGTGGGTGGGTGAATGGCTGGGTGGGTGGGCGAGTGAGTGGGTGAGCGGGCGGGTGGGTGAGTGGCTGGGTGGGCGGCTGTCAGGCCAAAAGGCCGTGGAAATGTTGCATGTACGTGCGATATTAATTTCTCTCTTGTCACTGGGTTGTGACCCAGGTTTTTGTTTTTTTTAGCCAACGCTTTGATGAATGCATCCGGGGGTCTCTCTACTGTAGAGTTCTGAACCACACCAACCACCACCACAACTTTGTGCGAGAGTTCCGTCACATCACACACGGATGAGTTAGAATCAGAATCCTTATTTCATCACTGGAGGAAGATGATGAACCGTAAAGCTCGTTTTCACAAATGTCCAGTAGTTGGTGTGAGTGAATGAGTGGATTTGTAAGTGGATGGGTGAATGAGTGGGTGAGTGGGTGGGTGAGTGGATGGGTGAGTGGATGGGTGAGCGGATGGGTGAGTGAATGGGCAAGCGGATGGGTAAGTGGGTGGGTGGGTGAGTGGATTAATGTGGCTAAGTGGATAGGTGAGATGATGGATGAGTGGACGGGTGAGTGGACGGGTGAGTGAACGGGTGAGTGAATGGGTGAGTGGATGGGTGAGTGGATGGGCGAGTGGATGAGTGAGTGAATAGGCAAGTGTATGGGTAAGTGGTGGGTGAGTGGATGAATGTGGCTAAGTGGATGGGTGAGATGATGGGAGTGGACGGGTGAGTGGATGAATGTGGCTAAGTGAATGGATGAGTGGATGTGCGAGTGAATGGGCGAGTTGACGAGTTCGATTTCCGCTCACGGCCACCAACACCGGTGACGATTATCTGAACCGGTCCTGGGCCTCCCATAGGTTGACTCAGCCTCAAACGCTATCAATCTTGGTTGGAAAGCGTTGATGTTACTAACAATAAAAATAACATTCATTAATTCATTAAAGCCTCGTTGAGTCTCAAAAAAATTTTCATTTGGGATGGTTAGCCAATAATTCCAGCCTTTATTTGTCACCAATTCACTCCCCTGCTCACTTACCGCTAACCCACCCACACACTCATTCAGCCACCCACAGAACCCACACACCAACCCAACCAGACAATCACCACCCACTCACTCACCACTCACCAACTTAGACACTCACCCAAACTATCGTCCATACCATCCAACTTCTCATTTACACCCCAACCATTCAATTCACCCACCCACCCAACCAATCACCAACCCAACCACTCAACCAAACACTCACCCATCCCACCCAANCAACCACTCACCCAACCACTAAATTCATCCACCACCCAACCACTCACTCACCAACCAACCACTCACTCACCCACCAACCCCCAACCACTAACCCAACCACCAACCACTAATCACCCAACCACTCTCTCACCAACNCAACCACTCACTGACCACACAACCGTTCACCAACCCAACCACTCACTCCCCAACACTCACCAACCCACCCACATCCACCCACCAACCACTCACTCACTCACCCACACTCATGTCACCCAACCACTCACTCACCAACTCAACCAACCACCACTCACCAACCCACCCACCCACTCACTGACCAACCCACCCAACCACTCACTCACTCACCCAACCACTCACTCACCCAACCACTCACTCACCAACCCACCCAACCACTCACTCACCAACCCACCCAACCACTCACTCACTCACTCACNAACCAACCCAACCACTCACTCACCCAACCACTCACTCACCCAAACACTCACTCACCCAACCACTCACTCACCAACCCACACTCACTCACCCAACCACTCACTCACCAACCCACCCAACTACTAAATTCTCCAACCCACCCAACCACTCACTCACCAACCCAACCACTCACTCACCACTCACTCACTCACCAAACCACTCACTCACTCACCCAACCACTCACCCACTCAGCCAACCACTCACCCACTCACACCCACACTCACCCACCCCACACTCACTCACTCACCCCAACCACTCTCCATCCACCCCAAACACCCTCTCTCCTACCCCAACACCCACACCCCCATCAATCACCTACACACGAGCCCAGGTGTTGAGTCAGGCAACCACTCACTCACTAACCCACTCACCAACCCACTCACTCAACCACTCACTCACCCCAACCACTCACTCACCCACTCACCCACCCAACACTCAAACTCACTCACTCACTCACTCACCCACTCACCACTCACTCACTCACCAACCACTNACCCAACCACTCACTCACTCACCCACTCACTCACTCACCCAACCACTCACTCACCACTCACCAACCCAAACACTCACGTATCACCAACCCAAACACTCACCCACCCACTCACTCACCCACCACCCACTCACTCACCCCACCCCAACCACTCCATCCATCCCCCCACACCCCATCACATCACCTGGACAGCACGAGCCTCAGGTGTTGGTAGGTGTCGGGCAGGATGTCCACTCACTCACCAACCCACTCACTCACCCACTCACTCAACCACTCACTCACCCACTCACTCACCCACTCACTCAACCACTCACCCAACCACTCACTCACCCAACCACTCACCCACCCACCCACTCACCAACCCAATCACTCACTCACCCAACCACTCACTCACTCACCCAACCACTCAAGTCACCCAACCACTCACTCACCAACCCAAACACTCACGTACTCACCAACCCACTCACCCACCCACTCACTCACCCCACCCCAACCACTCCATCCATCCCCCCACACCCCATCACATCACCTGGACAGCACGAGCCTCAGGTGTTGGTAGGTGTCTGGCAGGATGTCCAGGATGTACGGGGGCTATTCTTGAGTTGCAATCGTGGCGCCTGGCACGCCTTCACCACCTTGTCCATGAGCTTCCACGACTTCTCCACCGTCCGCCTGTCACCGTGGCTCTCGGAGGGCCCACCGCGTCATGGATTGCATCGAGAAGTCCCAGAATTCGGTACTTTTTGGGCTGCCGGCTGCTGTTGTTGCCACCGCCGCCGCTGCTCGTGGTGGTGTTGATGGGTGTCGAGGAGGTGGTGGTTGTTGTTGTTGTTGTTGTGGTGTTGTTGAGAGAATTCGAGGCACCACCACCGCTGGCAGAAGACGCCACGGAATTGGCCGCGATGGCATTGACAGGTCCAGTGATGGCACCACCACCAGCACCACCACCACCACCAGCAGTGGGAGAGGCGTTGAAGTTACTCCCGTACGGAGCACCAGAATTCCCACCACCACCACCACCACTTAGGCAGCCACCACCACCACCACCAATGTAGCTACCAGAGATGCCTCCAAATCCACTGCTGGGTCCGCCGCTGTAGCTCGCGGTGCTGGGTTAGACGAAGCTGCCGAGGTGAGGCTGTAGGTGCCACCACCAATGCCACCACCACCACCACCAAACCCACCACCACCAAACCACCACCACCAAACCCACCGCCTACGGCATAGCTACCGCTTGTGCCACCCAATCCGTAAGTGCTACCACCACCATAACTACCACCACCACCACTACCATAACTACCACCACCACTACCACCACCACTACCATAACTACCACCACCACTAGTACCACCACTACTACCGCCACCACCACCACTGCCACCATAACTACCACCACCACTTGCAGCGCCGGCTACGGCATAGCTAGCGCCACCACTGTCCCCACTACCACCACCACCACTACCACCACTACCACCACCACTACCACCACCACCACCGCTTGAACTACCGAAGCCACTGGCTCCGTCAACGCCACCACCACCACCACCCTGAGAAGCGGCCATCGCGTCTCACTGCGTCACCCTGTAGCCAAGTCACTCTGTGTGTGTGTCTGTGGTGTGTATCTGTGGTGTGTGTCTGTGTGTGTGTGTGTCTCTGTGTGTGTGTGTGTCTGTGTGTGTGTCTGTGTGTGTGTTTGTGTGTCTGTCTCTGTGTCTGTGTCTCTGTGTGTCTGTGTGTGTCTGTGTCTGTGTGTGTGTCTCTGTGTCTGTCTGTGTCTGTCTGTGTGTGTGTGTGTGTCTGTGTGTGTGTCTGTGTGTGTGTGTGTGTGTCTGTGTGTCTTTGTTTGTGTGTGTGTGTGTCTGTGTGTCTGTGTGTGTGTGTGTGTGTGTCTGTCTCTGTTGTCTCTGTGTGTGTCTGTGTGTCTGTCTGTGTTCTCTCTCTGTGTGTCTCTGTGTGTGTCTCTCTATCTCTGTGTGTGTCTCTCCCCACTCCCTTCCTCCTCGTGTCACCTCCTCCTCCTACCTTCCTCTTCCTGCTCCCTCCGTCTCCCCCGTCGGCGTCTCCCCCGTCCGAGTCGTCCCTCGTCTCCCCCACAACTCTCCCCTCCTCTCCCCCCTCCTCCCCCGTCCTCCCGGCGTCTCCTCCGCTCACCCACCCGCTATGTCACCCAACCAGCCCGCGGTGTCTCACGGGGTTCCTCCCCGTGTCTCTTCCCCCGTGTCTCCCCCGTGTCTCTTCCCCCGTGTCTCCCCCGTGTCTCTCTCTATCCCCCGTGTCTCTCCCCCGTGTCTCTCTCCCCCGTGNCTCCCCCCGTGTCTCCCCCGTGTCTCCCCGTGTCCCCCCGCGTCTCTCTCTCTCCCCCGTGTCTCTCCCCGTGTCTCCTATCCCCCGTGTCTCTCCCCGTCTCTCCCCGCNTGTCTCTCTCCCCCNGTGTCTCCCCCCGTGTCTCTCCCCGTGTCTCTCCGCGTCTCTTCCCCCGTGTCTCCCCCCAGTGTCTCTCTCTCGTGTCTCTCCCCCCCCAGTGTCTCCCCGTGTCTCTCCCCGCGTGTCTCCGTGTCTCCCGCGTGTCCGTCTCTCCCCCCCCAGTGTCTCTCCGTACCCCAGTGTCGTCCCTGTCTCCCCCCGTCTCCCCCCGTGTCTCTCCCGTGTCTCTCTGTCTCTCTCTACCCAGTGTCTCCCCGCGTCTCTCTCTACCCCAGTGTCTCTGCCCGTATCTCTCCCCGTGTCTCTCCCCAGTGTCTCTCCCCGTGTCTCTCTCTACCCCGTGTGTCTCTCTACCCCGCGTGTCTCTCCCCCCGCGTCTCTCCCCGTCTGAGCCCTTCCGCGCCCAGTTCCGCCTTCACGGAATCACCCCCACCAACCCCCCCCCTGCAACGATGAATCGATTCCACTAATCGGCAACACGACTCAAATGGAATCGATTCCCTCCAAACACCCCCCCCCCATCCCCCCATTTGCACTTACGAATCGATTCTGTAAAAGTCAACAAGACGGATGAAATAGAATCGATTCTCTACCCCGCACCACCCCGAATCGATTCTCTCACCCACGCCGCCCCCCACCCACACTTGCACTTCCGAATCGATTCTGAAAATCGCCGATACGATTAAAATGGAATCGATTCTCTGCCCACCAACACCGCCTCTCAGCCCCCCCCCCNGACTTGCACTGCCGAATCGATTCTGAAAATCTCCGACACGATTAAATTGAATCGATTCTCTCTACACATCCCAATGTATCTCAATGTAAATTCTTAACAGGCGAAGCGATTCCACGTGGTACGATTACGGAATCGATTCATCAGGATTTGTTTTTATATAAAACTAACGATTCCCCACTCCCCTATAATACGGCGTCACGAGAGGAATCGATTTTCTACATAAATCGATAGAATCGATAGAATCGAGTAACACGAACGCATCGCGCGCCGTCAACGTTCCGTTTCGCAAGGAATCGATTCGATTCGTCGGGTTGTAAAGCAAAAAAGCGAATCGACAAATCGATTCGGAAGTGAAATTCGCTTTTCTTTTGGATTTCCAGACGAATTGTAGCAGCCAGTCCAAGTCTCAATGCAATTCGTAGCGTGTCCTAATCATCGGTGGAGTTAAGGGAAAACCCATGGATTGTACCCCTATAGACTCACGTGACCACACACCAGTGTGCTGATCTTAAAGGTGCATTGAACAATTATAATACTCCAATTGATGCTCCTGCTGCTGTTGTGGAGTGACTCATGCAGCCAGCTATGGGCTGCAGGGTTTTTGGTGGTACATGTTTATGTAATTTATTGTGAAAATTCCGTGAGTGGGTGAGTGTTTGGGTTGGTGAGTGGGTGAGTGTTTGGGTTGGTGAGTGAGTGGTTGGTGAGTGAGTGGTTGAGTGAGTGAGTGGGTGGGTGAGTGAGTGGTTGGGTGAGTGAGTGGGTGAGTGGTTGGGTTGGTGAGTGAGTGGGTGGGTGAGTGAGTGGTTGAGTGAGTGGTTGATTGAGTGAGTGGTTGGGTGAGTGAGTGGGTGGTTGAGTGTTTGGGTTGGTGAGTGAGTCACGAAAGCTTCAAATCTAGGATCACTGTTTCATTGCTTTCATGGCTATATTTTGGTGATTTCTAAAAGTGTATTGGTTTAGCCATGTTTGTTTCTTGTAGTACGGAGTTAGACTGATGGCCTTAATCTAAGTTGTCTTGTGGTGGTTGTTGTTTGACTTGCATCCCACTGGGATTTTGCACACAGCATTGGTGTACGGTGTTTTTCTGCAATATTTTGCTGTCTTTTCTTGGATTTCTGTTTGCACTCAGTCACATATTCACTTTAAGATGTTTTTNGTTCATGTTTTTGTTTTTGTTTGTTGCGGTTGCACCCAATTCAAGAGCTGAATGGCTCACAGGGCTCTACCTAATACATGAGCTTGAACCACTACAACGCGTTACGCTTCCACGTGTGCGATCACTGACAGAGGTGACGTAAGCTCACCTTGGGTCGTGCAAAAATATTTGCATTATTTCCCTCCCCAAAAAACCACAAAGTGTATTTTATAATTTGTGCATGGTGTACAGTCTGGAAAGTACCCACATGGAAAATTTAATTGTTATGTCGCGAAGACCCTAAACATTTTGAACAACACACATATTCCAACTTTGCCTTTTTAAACTAAAAAAAAATGGAGATTCTAGATTTGAAGCTTTCGTGACTGCACGGATTCATATTTTATTTTTTCGGTAAAGTCACGTAGGTAAAACATTAAAATTATTTTACTTTTATTAATTTTAACGTTTCACCTACGCGACTTTACCGAAAAAACTAAGAATATAAATATGGAGTGTGGACACCATTATATTAAAATCGCTTTTCGGAAATAAAAAAACCCCACTCGTCACGGGCGGGCCACCGTAGCGTGACGTCACGCCACGTGCTTTCGTCAGGGAGCTGTCGGTGATTGCGTCATCGTGTTATTTTTTTGGGGGGTGGCAGTTCCACATGACGTCATCGTGTGTGAAGGGACGTCATCGCGTGTCTAGTGACGTCATCGTGTGACCAAGTGAGATCTTCTCGTATTTAGTGACGTCATCGTGTGACCAAGTGAGATCTTCTCGTATTTAGTGACGTCATCGCGTCTAGTGACGTCATCGCGTTGGAGCGGATTTTTTTCCAAAACCGAAGGGGGGAGGGGAGTTTTTTTGCCGAGTGACGTCATCGTGTCGGCGCAACCTTTACGTGACGTCATTAGTTAATGGGAGGCGCTGACGTCGAATTGGCGGGAGATGTTTTATGACGTCACCATGTAGGCGGGGCTTGTCATGTAAATTATAGTTCTTAGGCTCAAAGTGATATCCAATTTTAAAAAATTGCATTGAAGCCTGTAGTACTATGGGGCCGTCCATAAATGACGTCACGCACCTGGGGGGGGGGNTCAGACATTTGTGACGATGTGTGACGTCATATCAAAATGCACAACTTTAAATAAATATAGAATTGCTATAACAACACTAATTGTTATAACAACACTCCTACAACATCAGCGCCACATTAAGGATCCTTTCTAGCACTACAGGACCCTTTATAGCACTACACGATCCTTTATAGGAGCCGTCCATAAATGACGTCACGCAATTTTGGACGATTTTTGACCCCCCCCCTCGTCACATGATGTCACAAAAGTCAGACCCCCCNTCCTCAAATATGACGTCACCACTCAAATATGACGTCACCCTTCAAATATGACGTCACATTTTGAAAAAAAACATGCTTCAAATCGCTTTAAATTATTGTCATTGTAGTGCCTATTTAATGTGGCGCTACACTTTGATGTTGTAGGAGAAAACATTTATTAAAAAGTCTATTTAATTAAGTAGAACGTGTTGTCTGTATTTATTAAAAGTTACGCATTTTGATGTGACGTCACATTTCTCAAACCCCCCCCCAGGTGCGTGACGTCATTTACGAACGGCCCCTATGCAACAACCGAAGCCTAAGAATCTCGCGTGAAATCTCGCGAGACTTGCCGCGTTGTTTTCGCCCCGCCCCCCCCCGCTTGAGTTCTCGCGAGACTTGCCGCGTTGTTTTTGCTCCCCGCTTGAGTTCTCGCGAGACTTGGCGCGTTGTTTTTGCCCCCCGCTTGAGTTCTCGCGAGACTTGGCTACGGTTGCCCGTGGCAACGTAGCGACGCCTCGGCCTAGTCACTGCAATCTGCAGCCTGTCTGCGTCTCTTTAATTTGATTAAGTTAGTGGCCGTGAAATTTATTTAACTTTGTCTCCCCGTTTAAAATAATGCCGCCCAAGAAGAAAAAGGGAAAAGGGGGAAAGGGCAAGAAGAAGAAGAATGAGAAGACATCAGGTTTATTTCAGATTAATTATGATTCGGTGTTCAATTTATGTGAATCGTGATATGTATGCTGAACTTTTTTCGCACCGTACTTAGTGAACTGTGTTTGTTGAACTTTTTTCGCACCGTACTTAGTGAACCGTGCTCTGTATGTATGTTTAACTTTTTCGCACCGTACTTAGTGAATAGTCAGATGTATGTATGCTATATTAGTTAAACTTTTTTCGCACCGTACTTAGTGAACTATGTATCTATGTATCTAGATTTGAAGTAGTATATAGTGTATAGTAGTTTCGAACTATATTTGTTAAACTTTTTTCGCACCGTACTTAGTGAACCGTGCTATGTATGTATGTTGAGGAGTTCCCAGGACGCACTCGGAGACGCAGGTAAGGTTAGGGGCTTTCGCCAAAGGTGTATTAGAGCTGTTACAATCTAACACAAGGGTACACAACAGAGGTCGCAAACGGGTTTTGATTCCTTACCCGTACCCGCCGCACCAGGGTCGCAAACGGGTACCCGTACCCGGCCATACCCGTACCTACCCGGCCGGGTACGGGTACCCATACGCTACCTGTACCCTACCGAAATGAGTGACAAATGGTTACTCACCAGTGACTCACGGCCTACCCCTACCCGTACCCGAACGCACCAGGGTCGCAAACGGGTACCCGTACCCGGCCATACCCGTACCCTACCCGTACCCGGCCGGGTACGGGTACCCGTACGCTACCCGTACCCTACCCGAAATGAGTGACAAACGGTTACTCACCAGTGACTCACGGCCTACCCGTACCCGTACCCGCCACACCAGGGTAGCGGGTATCGGTAGGGTACGGGTATCAGGTACCCGGTGCGACCTCTGGTACACAACTCCCAGGGGTTAGGGGTCCTATGCTGAGTCCTGGTCCCGCCGGCTAGCTCCGTTCTCTGTCCGTGTCGGACCGGCTACCACCGGCCTCCTTCCAGACTCACGACTTCGTCCTCTACACCTGGTTCCCTCTCTACCCTAGTGATAGGTTTTTACCCTTTCAACTGGTACAAAAACTGACACCTTTATACAAGGCATCATGTTTGCAATAACCACAACACAAGCAGTCAAAATGCAAACAAAAAGAAACAATTCTGATGATGATAATGATATGCACTGTCCTTGAAGTTGATTGGTCCACACACGAGACAGCTTTTCTTAGAGCCTAGTCTCCATTGGTGTTGGACCAGATGACGCCAAAAGGCGTACAACTCAAAAACAGCGCACTATCAGAGTATACAGGCAATTGGTAAAAAGGTGTCAGTTTTGTTGCCAGATAGAAGGGTAAAACACCAATTATGATATATTTTACTGGCAAATGAGTTCCAATGGTGTAAATTCTTACCCCGAGCTCTCATACTCTGATGGTGCATTGTCTTTGAGTTGTGCGCCTTTTGGCGTCATCTGGTCCAACCCATGTGAGACTAGGCTCTAAGGAAAGCTGTCTCGGGTGTGGACCAATCAACTTCAAGGACAGTGCATACATTATCAGAGTTTTGTTTTTTGTTTGCAATATGACTGCAGGTATTGTGGTCTATGCAAACATGACTCCTCGTAAAAAAAGGTGTCAGTTTTGTTGCCAGATAAAAGGGTAAAAAACAATTATCATATTTTTTACTGGCAAATGAGGTACCAATGGTGTAAAACTTAAACTAAACTTAAACTATTTTTATTTGACCAGGTAAGGCCCGCTGCGCTACAGTGTATAGCTCTTTGTCAGAAGCGAACTGGCGATCACAAATAATAGCTCAACGAGGTGGCGTATTATCGCGTAGACATTTACAGCAGCCAAATGGCTCCAAAACGCCTCACGTTGATTCTAAATGTGGAGGGTGAAAAGCCGGAGAAAAATCCAATATACAGGCTTCGTCAGTCAGGGTCGGGATCGAACCCGCGACCTCTTGTATACGAGGCGGGGTAGTTAACATCTCGTAACACTTTTCAGTGTGGACCCGGACACTGAGACCGTGTGGTGTGCTTCGGTTGCAGATCCCACCGAGGAGAAGTATGAACGTTCGCGACGGAGGTGGAGATTTTGAAAGACCACCTGGGTAAGGATGACGACATGGCAGCCCCCGTCCGCCTTAGGCAACGCGTTCAGTCCATCGGACACTTGGGAAATTTTCGTCGAGACACAGATGTAATGGAGAATGTTTATAACGACGTGTTGTGTGTAGTAGTAGGTTTTTACCCTTTAAACTGGTACAAAACTGACACCTTTATACAAGGCATCATGTTTGCAATAACCACAACACAAGTAGTCAAAATGCTTGTGTTGTGGTTATTGCAAACATGATGCCTTGTATAAAGGTGTCCGTTTTGTACCAGTTTAAAGGCTAAAAACCTACTACTGTATTTTGCCACTGGTAAAGGAGATGTCTCATAGTGTGTCTGTGTGTGTCGACCTTGTCTCGCACCGTACGTCGCCAGCCGCGCTCTTCGGATGTTCGGGGAAGGGCAAAAAACTAAACAGGAAAAGCAGTTCTAAAGAAATGAGCTTTCAATCGAGATGATTTAGAAGTGCCATAGCTCCAAGTGGCTTCATAACATCGCCGGCAAGAGCGTTCCAGACGGCCGCAGAAGTGCACCTGAAATCAGAATATTTTATTCATACTGCCGGAATCCGATGAGCTTTCAAGCTCGTATTCACAGATGTCCAGTCTGGGCACGGGGTAAGACAGTGACAACAACAAACACAATACAACAACACGATAGGATAAGTCCAAGAAAGGGAACCAAATCACCCGACACACACACAAAGCGCCGCGCGACACCTGTTCATGACGAATGTAGCGCTCCCTCGTGTCGATGAAGACCTCCGCACAACAGCGATGGCGTTACGTGGGCCAACATCTCCTAGCCACCGTGATGATAATGAAAGAGAGACACGCAAACTCCAAATATACAGCAGGCGTCAGGGTCGGGATCGAATCCACGGCCTCCTGTATACCAGGCGAGGGTGTTAACATATTCTAGCCACCGTGTCGCATTACTGCCATCTGTGCTGCTGCTGCTGTTGTTGTTGCTGTTGTTGTTGTTCCAGCATTGCAGAGGGAGGGTTGTAGGAGAGCTGAGTTTGGGAGGGAGACATGGAGAGGCAAAGCAACGCAATTGGAGACAGAACTGGAGGAGAAGAAAGAGGAAGAGGATGCAGTCAGTTCTGGTCTGTACTGCACTCCGTGAAAAGTCACATTTCGTCAATCTACACTACATCACACGACACTTAATCGCTACCCCGTAGCGCAACAAGGCTGAGTTGAAGCATGAGACTGATCCTTGTCTCACCGAGCCATCGCCCGGTCACACCGAGGTTACCCGCAAGACTTTATGAACTTCACTGCACATCCTGCCGCACCACCACCGCCGCTGTGTGCCGTGTCACCGCCGTGCAGAGGTCGCAAACGGGTTTTGATTCCTTACCCATACCCGGCCGCACCAGGGTCGCAAATGGGTACCCGTACCCCCGGTACCCGTACCCGTACCTANCCGGGTACAGGTAGCCGTACCCTACCCGTACCCGTACCCTACCCGAAATGAGTGACAAACGGTTACTCACCGTGACTCACGGCCTACCCGTACCCGTACCCGGCCGCACCTGGGTCGCAAACGGCTACCCGTACCCGTAGCCAGGTATCGGGTAGGGTACGGTATCGGGTGCCCGGTTGTGACCTCTGCCGCCGTGCGTTTGTGCGTCTCACCGACAGAGCTCACGCGCCAGTAAAGACGATGCATGGCGACCTGTCTCTACGCGTGCGGCAGCTGGAGTCGGACGTGCAGTACCTGCAGAGCCAGCTGGGTAATCAGACACATTTAATTTAATTACATTTTCATTTATTTGGTATAGCCTTGTGAGCTATTCGGCCCTTGAATCGGGTGCAACCGCAACACACAAAAAACAAAAACATGAACAAGAAAACACTTAAAGTGACTATGTGCAAACATTAAAATCCAGGAACAAATAGCAAATTAATCATCTTGGTTCTTTCGGTTAAGTCACGTAGAAGGGAAATAATAATGTAAATTCCTTTGTCAAGGCGCTCTCCTCCTCTAACCCTGCTTAAATATACGCCGCCAAGCTTGGTTGTGTTCATTCGGACACTGTCTTTCCGACAGCCCTGTTCTTCACCTGAGGACGGCTGCTTGTGTTGTGGCCGAAACGTCGTGAGAATTGTATTTTATTATGTTGTATATTTATTATTTTATTACTTCCCTTCTACGTGACTTTACCGAAAGAACCAAGAAGATGAATCCCTGCAGTCACGAAAGCTTTAAATCGAAAAATAGCAAATTCTTCCAGAAAAAGCACCATACACCAACGCTGTGTGCAAAAATCCACACGATACACTGCAGGATACCTGTGGTAGCAATGATATGAAAGGGCACCATGGTGGCGAGATGTTAAATAGCTCGCCCGGTATACAGAAGGTCGTGGATTTAAGCCGACCTCGACGATGCCAGGTTCATGGTGGCATTTTAATGGCAATCATTTACTGGTGCCACAGTGGCGAGATGTTAACTACCTCACCTGGTATACAGGAGGTCGTGGGTTCCATCCTGACCTGACGATGCCAGGTTAATGGTGGCATTTTATAATAATGATTTATGAGTTCCACAGTGGCGAGATGTTAACTACCTCCCCTGTCTACAAGAGGTCGTAGGTTCGATGCCTGTACATTTGGAGTTTGCATATTTCCCTCCCGTGGTCATGTGGATTTTCTCCCGGCCGTCCCGTTTTTCTCCACATTCGCAATCAGCATCGCGCGTTCATGGTATTTAGCTGCAAGAGATTTCCACGCGATGATGAGCCGGCAACTTCCTTGAGCTATCGTTTGCGATAGCCAACGTCGCTTCTGAAAACGAGCAATGCAAACTCAGTGGGGCCTTGCCTGGTAAAATAACAAAAAGTGTTTAATAGTTCAGTTTAAACAGTGGTGGTACCATTATCATCATCATCCTCATCACCGTCGTCAAGAGGTCGCAAACGGGTTTTGATTCCTTACCCGTACCGGCCGCACCAGGGTCGCAAATGGTACCCGTATCCGGCCGGGTACGGGTACCCGTTCCCTACCTGTACCCGTACCCTACCCGAAATGAGTGACAAACGGTTACTCACCAGTGACTCACGGCCTACCCGTACCCGGCTGCACCAGGGTCGCAAACGGGTATCCGTACCCGGCCGGGTACGGGTAGCTGGGTATCGGGTAGGGTACGGGTATCGGGTACCCGGTTGCGACCTCTGCCGTTGTCACAGGCTCCAGGAGAAGGGGTGGAAGCCACTTTCGCTGCGCGGACAGTAACAGTAGCAGCGGAGCATTGTTGTCAATGTTAGTACAGCAACAGTAGCAGCATCAGCAGATTAATCGCCAGGTAACACCCACGGNAGCGGCAGCAGAAGTCAGAAAGAGTCGGATATTTTCGCTCAAATGAATCTAAACCAGCGGTGGAAATGTGATGTCGATTCTAAATGTGGAGGGAAAAACCGGAGGACCCGGAGAAAAATCACGGGAGAGAGAGAGAGAGACATTCAAACTCCAAATATACAGGCGTCGGGGTCAGGATCGAACCCACGACCTCCTGTAGACCAGGCGAGGTAGTTAACATCTCCTAGCCACCGTGATGATGATGAGAGAGAGAGATACGCAAACTCCAAATATACAGCAGCAGGCGTTGGGTCAGGATCGAACCCACGACCTCCTGTAGACCAGACGAGGCGGTTAACATCTAGCCACCGTGATGATGAGAGAGAGAGAGACACGCAAACTCCAAATATACAGCAGCAGGCGTCGGGGTCAGGATCGAACCCACGACCTCTTGTAGACCAGGCGAGGTAGTTAACATCTCCCAGCCACCGCAGTAGCGGCAGCTGCACTCTCAACAGCAGCCGCGGCCACTCTCGCCGGCGTCAGCAGGAACGTCAAATAATGACCAGCGGAGTCAGCATCGTTACTCACCAACGCACACCCACGCAGCACGCCCGCTCAGTCATTCACACGCGGAATCACTCACACAATCAACCACCCCGGCACCAACATGCCCTGTGCACGTGTGCCCGTGTGTCTCGGTGGAGCGCAGTGGTCAGCGCTACGCTGCGCTACGAACCCGGCGACCCGAGTTCGATTTCCGCTCACGGCCAACACCGGTGTCGATTATCTGGGCCTCTCCTAGGTCGACTCAGCCTCAAATGAGTACCTGGTGCGGTGTATAAAAAAAAAACATCGCCACTGGGGAGACAAAGGCGGCTGGGTGTGGTGCTGGTCACCCACCACCTCGTGCGCCGTTCCGGCCTTCAAAGGTGATCGCGAACAGCACTTGCCCAGCAGTCTGTTAAGGCTACACGGGGATCTTTGTGTCTCTGTGTGGGGAGCGGTGGCGCATCAAACCCGGCAACTCCGAGTGAGATTCCAACACGCTCGCTCGGTCATTCACAAGCGGAATCGCTCACACACCAACACCCCTTGGGCAACATGCGAGTGCACATTGCGGGTCTCTGTGTGGGGAGCGGTGGCGCAGCGGTTAGCGCGCTGCGCTTCAAACCCCCAGTAGAGCCGACTCGTGGCCAAATAGCGGAAATAATCTGAGCCGGTCCTTCAATGAATACCTGCGTAAAACATCGCCACTGGGAGACAAAGGCGGCCGGGCGTGGTGCTGGCCACCCACCCCTCGTGTGCTGTTTCGGCCTTCATAGGTGCTCGCTAACAGCACTTGCCCCACAGTCTGTTAAGGCTACACGGGGATCTTTGTCTTTGTGTGTGTGTGGTGTGTATATGTGTGTGTGTGTGTNTTATGTAGCGGTTACCGCTGCGCTGTGCTGCGACCCGGGTGATTCCCGCTCACGGCCAACACCAGTGACGATGATCTGAACCGGTCCTGGGCCTCCCTAGGTCGACTCAGCTTAAATGAGTACCTGGTGCAGAGACAAAGCGGCCGGGCGTGGTGCTGGCCACCCACCCCTCGCTAACAGCACTTGTCCCACAGATCTTTGTCTTTCAGTATAGTGTTGATACAGTGTGTATACACGTGTGTGTGTGTGTATACACGTATGTGGTGTGTGTATACACGTATGTGTGGTGTATACAGTGTGTGTGTGTGTATCAGTGTGTGTGTGTGTATACACTGTGTGTGTGTATACTGTTGTATGTGTGTGTGTGTATACACGTGTGTGTATACACGTGTGTGTGTGTATACGTGTGTGTGTGTATACATGTGTGTGTATCGTGTGTGTGTATGTGTGTATATGTGTGTGTTGAGATAGAGGAGAGTCAACGCAGTGTGAGGGAGGAGCGTGCGGAGCGAGAGAAACTCTCCCGGGAGAAGCTGCTGCTGCAGACAGAGCTCCAGGACAAAATGGAACTCATGGAGGAAGAGTACGAGAGAGCTTTCCACGTGAGAACCACTCGTACACACTCTCACTCACTCACTCGTACACACTCACTCACTCTCATATACACTCACTCACTCACACTCACTCGTACACACTCACTCACTCATACACTATCACTCACACTCACTCGTACACACTCACTCGTACACACTCATACACACACTCACTCACTCATACACTATCACTCACACTCACTCACTCACACTCATACACTCTCACTCACTCATACACACTCACTCATACACTCTCACTCACTCACTCATACACACTCACTCATACTCACTCGTACACACACTCACTCACTCGTACACACTCATACACACACTCACTCACTCATACACACTCATATACACACTCACTCATACACACTCACTCATACACTCACTCACACACTCACTCACTCGTACACACTCACACTCACTCGTACACACTCACTCGTACACACTCACTCATACACACTCACTCATACACACTCACACTCACTCACTCATACACACTCACACTCATACACTCTCACTCACTCATACACACTCACTCATACACTCACTCACTCACTCATACACACTCACTCATACTCACTCGTACACACACTCACTCACTCGTACACACTCACTCGTACACACTCATACACACACTCACTCACTCATATAACACACTCACTCACTCGTACACACTCACTACTCATACACACTCACTCATACACTCACTCACATCACTCATACACTCACTCAATCATATACTCACTCAACACTCACTCACTCGTACACACTCACACTCACTCGTACACACTCACTCGTACACACTCACTCATACACACTCACACTCACTCACTCATACACACTCACACACTCACTCATACACACTCATACACACTCACGCATACACTCACTCACTCACACTCACTCACTCACACTCACTCGTACACTCAGCTGTGTAGGTCTTTTTCAGAAGCGACCTGCCCGATAACGATAGCTCACCGAAGTGGCCGATCATCACGTGGACATCCATAGCAGTAGCCAAATACTGACATAACGAAGGGGGCCTTCGAACATTGGTTAAACTAAACTAATTTATCTGAGCAGGTAAGGCCTTCCGAGCCGATGTTACTCCTTTTCAGAAACACCACAATCATCATCATCACGTGGACATTGATAGCAGAAGCCAAATGACTGTTGATACTCCTACTGATGCTCCTGCTGTTGTGGAGTGACTCGTGCAGCCAGCTATAGCTGCAGAGTTTGGTGGTACATGTTGTTGACATCGTTTATTGTGAAAATTCGGTCACAGTTCCTATGATCACTGTTTCATTGCTTTATTTTGGTGATTTTCGAAAAGTTTTTGTTTGGCCATGTTTGTTTGTTGTAGTACGGAGTTAAACTGATGGCCTTAATCTAAGTTGTCTTGTGGTTGTTGTGTTGTTGTTTGACTTGTATCCCACTGGGATTTTTGCACATTTTTGTGTACGGTGCTTTTTCTGCAATATTTTGCTGTCTTTTCTTGGATTTTCTGTTTGCCCTCAGTCACATATTCACTTTAAGATGTTTTTTGTTCATGTTTTTGTTTTTTGTTTGTTGAGGTTGCACCCGATTCAAGAGCCGGATGGCTCACAGGGCTACACCTAATACATGAACTTGAACTTGACTCGAAACGCGTGGGCGATGATGATTCTCAGTGCGGAGGGGAAAACCGGAGGTCCCGGAGAGAAATCCACGCGGACCACGGGGAGAGAGAATGATGACGGCATTTATTTGTAAGCGCCAGATTTTGCAGACGAGTCAACAAATCGTAGGCGCGGAGCCAAACTCAGGCTGCTCGAAAGCCCTGACCCAACACAGATAGAGGAGGCCCTTAGACGTGTATGTCTCAAACGTTAGAGTGTTGAGGATGATATTTTACTGACTAAAGCGGCAGCGCCTCGGTGGTGTGATGTCATCTTCCTCGCCTGCTATGCAGGAGGTCAGGGGTTCGATCCCGACCCTGATGCCTGTCTTGTACTCTGCACTACTATTGTGTTTTTGTCACTGTTTGTCGTTCAAACGTTCTTACCCCATTCCCCTACTGGACATTGTGAAAAAAATAGTTTACAGCTAATCTGATTCTTCTGGTGTATAAAAAATAAATCTGATTCTGCTACGGCGTCAGGGTTGTGTTTAAACCCACGACCTCCTGTATAGCGGGCGAGGTAGCTAACATCTCGCCACCGCGACAACCTGTTGTTGTTGTTGTGTGTCCCCACCCCCGTCCCACCGCCCCGGTGTGGCGGTACAGGCGGCGCTGGACTCCCTCGTGTCTCGCCTGGACACGGCGAAGGCGGCGTGGGAGCCCCGCGTGGCGCTGCTCCACGCCAAGCACAAGCGCACGCTGCAGCAGCACGGCCTGGCGCCCCTCTCCCTGTAGCCACCACGGAAACCGCAGCGCCCCCTGGAGGCACCACACCGCCACAGCGCTGCACATAACCAGCACTTCCTGTACCCACAATGCCCACCCAGCCCTGTGTGTGTGTGTGTGTAGAGGTCGCAAACGGGTTTTGATTCCGTACCCGTACCCGGCCGCACCAGGGTCGCAAACGGGTACCCGTACCCTACCCGGTCAGGTACGGTATGGTACGGGTATGGGTACCCGATTGCGACCTCTGGGATGAAGCCATGTTGCAGGCGCGGGTGGGTTGATTCTAGGAACTTGAATTGTGAGAAGGGACAAGACGTTGGGAAATGAGTGACAAACGGTGACTCACCAGTGACTCACGGCCTACCCGTACCCGGCCGCACCAGGGTCGCAAACGGCTACCCGTACCCGGATGGATACGGGTAGCCGGGTATCTGGTAGGGTACGGGTATCGGGTACCCGGTTGCGACCTCTGCTGTACCACAATGCCCACCCAGCCCTGTGTGTGTGTGTGTGCGCCGAGGTCACGTCTCTGTGCGACGATGGGTGACCGCTCCTTCACTCGTCGTGGGCTTCGCTTCCTTCGGACGTTCGCTCCTCCGCCGACTCCCTCGGCTCATTCAAATCCCGGCTCATAGACGCAACTTATTTTTCAGGGCTTTTTATATTTCTATGGGCGCCACGGTGGCTTTAAATAAATGTTAATAACCCCTAGATTTGAAGCTTTCGTGACTGCAAGGATTCATATTCTTTTGTTTTTTCGGTAAAGTCACGTAGGTAAAAATGTAAAACTAAAATTAATAAAAGATACAGCAATCGTGCTGTGACGGTTCCACCTGAAGACGGAAGCTTGTGTTGCCTCCGAAACGTCGTGATTTTTATTTTACTTTTATTAATTTTAGTTTTAATTTTTTACCTACGTGTCTTTTCCTGAAAAAACCCAAGAATATGTTAATAACCTCGCCTGGTATGCAGGAGGTCGTGGGTTCAATCCCGACCATGACGCCTGCTGTGTCAGTGGAGTTTGCGTGTCTCTCTCTCTCCCGTGGTCACGTGGATTTTTTCTCCGAGTCCTCCAGTTTTCCCCTCCACATTTAGAATCGACGTCACCACGCGTTTAAAGTGATTTGGCTGCGCCACATTTCCACGTGGCGATAAGCCCACTTACGTTGAGCTGTCATTCGTGACGGCCAGGTCGCTTCTGAGAAAGGTGACATAGATCAGTGGGCTTTACCTGGTAAGTCATGTTTTTCTTTATACTGGTAGGAACCTCCTGGTTACACCAGCCCACAGGGGATTACTGTGTCCGTCCGTCGTGCATCCAAAAATGGGAGGGGTGGGGCTGGGTGGAGAGGGGAGGGTGGGGAGGGGCTGGGNGGGGAGGGGGGGCTGGGTGGGGGGTGGGGGGGGGGGCTGGGTGGGGAGGGGCTGGTCGCCCCGTGGTGCCCTCATAAAACTCAATGTTTAACCGACTCACGCGGCTTGTGTCCGCCTATTTGCGGAATACACCGCCGCCTGACCCTGGCCATTGACCGAGCACCCAACGTTCCTACCAGCTCCCTCCGCAGGGTGTTTTATTACACTTTAATTATTTGTTACTAGGCCGGCCTATGGCGCTCTCCAACAACCACAGCTGCGGCACCCCCACGCTGCCGTTGACCCTGCACAGCGTGCGTGGGCAATCCAGCGTGGATTGAAGCACCCAAAAACGACAGTACTAATGTAATTAGAACCGTGTGCATTGTTTGCCAGATTTAATGTTTAAAGAACTCACCTGTATTAACTTAATGGCTTGAGACACGATCGGATGTAGTGATTTACGATTAAAAAACTAAAAAACAACGCGAACGGATTGAGGACTTTCAATAAGTCGAACAAGAGCGGCTTTACGCGGCTTTAACTTGAAACTTTCACTCTCCAGACCTTTTTTTGACGATCACGCGATGTCACTTTAATGTGAATTAATGGAAATGCATCTAAACTTTAGTTGTGATATTGACATAAACTTCTAAGAGCTATGACTTATTAATCAGTGAAAGAACTGCTAGGATTATTTGGAAGCTTTAAGGGGTCTTAAGTTTAAAGTTTCATTGATTAGGTATAGCCCTGTGAGCCACGAGGTCTTGAGTCATACACTGGGAGTGTCGTGCTGCCAGCTATGGCTGCAGGTTTTGTCGTACGTGTTATGTATATCTTTCGATTTAAAGCTTTCCTGACTGCAGGGATTCATCTTCTTGGTTTTTTCGGTAAAGTCACGTAGAAGGGAAGTAATAAAATGTTTTATTTTTATTATTTTATTACTTCCCTTCTACGTGACTTTACCGAAAAAACCAAGAAAGTTATGTATATCGTTTATTGTTAATAATATGTAGAAGCAATGAAACATGTGAATGGGAGAACGGTGGCAGGAGACCCGCTTCTACATACTATTAACATGCCCTCCCTTTGTTAATGCTACCCCCCTCCCTTTGGTGCTGCTGATCCTGCATAATGCATGGGCATAATATGACTTTGAAACCCCCCGCCCACCTCCTACGCATTTTCCCATGAATATGCTAAATTCCTCTTGATATGCACATTCTTTTGTTAAGGCTCTCCTCTTCTTCCACCTCCAACTCAGCTTATATATAAGCTCCTAGCTTGGCAGTGTCTCATTCTTCACCTGAAGACGGCTGCTTGCGTTGTAGCCGAAACGTCGTGAGAATTATTTGATTTTATTATGTTTTATTTTTATTATTTTATTACTTCCCTTCTACGTGACTTTACCGAAAGAACCAAGAAGATGAATCCCTGCAGTCACGAAAGCTTTAAATCGAAATTCCACTCCCCGTGTTTAGCGTACACGCCGTACAACGCGTTTGGAATCAAGGAGTAAAGTTGGACTTACGAACACAGACCTCTGGAACCCTAACACGTCCGTAAGCAGAGGGAGTCCCTTGCACAACGAAACAATCAGATTTAACCACGACACACACACTTCTTTTTTAAATTACTTTTATTATAATTATTGCTGCGAAGTAAGCAAAACAAAATAACAACTGGAAAAACAGCACGAAATAACTGCTGCCCTTAACATAAGACAAAGGGGGGGGGGGAGGGGACGACTTAAAAGGGAAAAAAGGAAACATTCACGGTCATTGAAACCTCGAGGCTTGGATTCTCAGCCACTTGAGCCAACCACACCGAGTATGCGACAGCCACAACAACAGCAGCAGCAGTCAAAACCAAACTTAATGTTTTGTTACACGCCGCGCCAGATATCGCTGCGGCGGCCCTTACAAAAGGGGAGGAAAAGAAATGTGTATACGGCAGGCGACGTTTCGGGTCACGACCCCTCGCTCCCTCCACTCCCTACCTCCGCGCGTTTTTAACTTTTTATCAAGGGCGCACGCACGCGCATAAGTGCACGTCGGTGCATGCTTTGTGCGCGTACGCAAGCGTCGAGTTCTCGCGACGAGCGTGCCCGAGCATTGGGTTCTTCGGCAAAACCACAACACCAAGAAGAACATGAACAGAAGTAGAAACGGGAATTTTTTTTCTTACATTTTTTGAAAACGTAGCCCGAGAATGCTACTACCCTTCCTGAAATAACCCTATCACCTCCAACCCCCCCTCTCTTGCGGGAAGCTAACGGTGGTGCCGTCATGAACGCACGCGGACAGACCGGGTGGTGGTGGTGGTGGGGGGGGCAGTGATACGGCCCCGGCGGTGGTAGCGAGTGCGCGGTTCGAACCACGGCTACCTACCCTGGTTAATACTGCCGGTGTGAATCAACCCTTGATGCTTACTCGCTACTACTGCTGCTACGACCCCAATAGTAGGTATCTGTTGTAATTTGTAAGACCACATTAACCCCACAACCAAAGTTAAAGATCCCCGTGTAGCCTTAACAAACTGTAGGGGCAAGTGCTGTTAGCGAGCACCGATAAAGTCCGGCACGGCACACGAGGGGGTGGGTTGTCAGCACCACGCCCGGGCCGCCTTTGTCTCCCCAGTGGCGATGTTGACACATCGCACCAGGTTACTAATTTTAGGCTGAGTAGACCTAGGGGAGGCCCCAGACCGGTTCAGATAATCGTCACCGATGTTGGCCGTGAGCGGGAATCGAACCCGGCTCGCTAACCGCTACGCCACCGCTCCCCACGACATCACGCATCACACACACCCCTCGAAACAGGAGGAGGATTTAATTTCGATTTAAAGCTTTCGTGACTGCAGGGATCCATCTTCTTGGTTCTTTCGGTAAAGTCACGTAGAAGGGAAATAAAATAATAAAATAAAACATAAATACAATTCTCACGACGTGTCGCCACAACGCAAGCAGCCGTCCTCAGGTGAAGAACAGGTCTGTCGGAAAGACAGCGTCTGAATGAAACAACCAAGCTTGGCAGCGTATATTTAAACAGGGTTGGAAGGGGGAAGAGCGCCTTGAAAAAATCATTTGCATATCAAGAGTAATTTAGCATATTTACCTGAGACGGCTGCTTGTGTTGTGGCCGAAACGTCGTGAGAATTATTTTATTGGTTTATTTTTATTATTTTATTATTTCCCTTCTACGTGACTTTACCGAAAGAACCAAGAAGATGATTACATTTGTTACCGTGTCCCAGTGTGCTGTTATCCGTTCTGTCTCCATTAGTCCTGTGTAAGCGTTAACATTCTTTAGAACACCCCGTTATTATACGCCATCGGATACTTAATTTGGTTAAAGCTACGACGCGAAAAGTTCACTACCACCCCCTGCCCCCACTTCTCTCAAACTACCGCAGTCTCCACACACACCCACCCCCCCGGCCTTCCGAAAGCCGGCGACGGTACCGGTTGTCAGAGGTCGCAAACGGGTTTTGATTCCTTACCCGTACCCGGCCGCACCAGGGTCGCAAACGGGTACCCGTACCTGTACCCGGCCGTACCCGTACCCTACCCATACCGGTCGGGTACGGGTATCAGATACCTGATTGCGACCTCTGGGATGAAGCCATGTTGCAGGCGCGGGTGGGTTGATTCTAGGAACTTGAATTGTGAGGAGACAAGACGTTGGGAAGAGTGACAAACGGTTATTCACCAGTGACTCATGGTCTACCCGTACCCGGCCGCACCGGGTATCGGTAGGGTACGGGTATCAGGTACCCGGTTGCGACCTCTGCCGGCTGTCCTTCCCGACAGCGATGACAATGAACTCCCTCCCGTGGCTGAGAATCCGGTCGCGACGTTGCAACGTCCTCACGTGATGCATCTCAGTAGTTACGAATCCGCGCGCGCGCCCCCCCCCCACCCCCCCAGCAGACAAAAATATATTTTTGTATTAAACAGTCCATCACGGGAGCAGCAGCAGCAGCAGCAGCGGACGCTCACGGCGCAGCGTGTTCCTGCTCCGTCACCTGTGACTTGCGAGGGACGCAGCGCACTGCTACGGCCGCCTGGCCTTTCACGGCGATTGAAATGATGATCGTGGTGATGATGGTGGTGGTGATGATTGTGACGTCGGCCCGTGACGCGGCTCGCCAATCGGTGACTCGCCAATCGGTGGCTCGCAAGGAGGGGGGGGGAGAGAGAGCGACGCCAAGAGGAGGAACCGAAAAAAGACAAAGATCCCCCGTGTAGCCTGCAACAGACTGTTGGGGCAAGTGCTGTTAGCGAGCTTTTTGTATTTTACCAGGGTAAGGCCCCCTCGCCCCCCGCATCACCGAGACCCGGCCGCCGCAAAGTGACAAGCTCAAACGGAGTGTGGCTTATCGCGTGGACATTCATAGCAGCGGCCGTATGCTCAAATAACTTCAGGGTGGCGGTGCCGAACTCAGAACAAGCGAATGAGTGTGCGAGGGAGAAACGCTCTATCCCGTCACAGACCGTTGGCTCGTCGCGGCCTTTCACGAGCGCAGCGCTGGAGCCAAATGTCCAGTGAGGGTCGACGCCGCCACTGACCAACGCGGGAGGATCCACCGGTCGTACGCCGTCCTCACCCGATGTGTGAAGGGAGAGGGAGGGAGGGGGAGGGAGTGAAGAAGGCAACTCGGGCCATTATAAAACACGGCCATAATGAACTCACAACCCCTACCTCTCCCCCCCCCACCTCTTCCCATCGGAACCCCGGTGACTGGAGCGGGAACCCGGACTCGAACCCACACGCAGCGGAGACCTCGGCGCGCGAGAGGCCGAGATAAAAGTAGAAACATTTTAGGAAGTCAAAGAGATGGAAGGAGCTCCCCCCCCCCCCCCGTGGCTTGTTGAGCCTCCACCGGCTCGCCCAAGCCAACACGTAGCGACGACGTCGCCTGCAGTTTTAAAAAGACTAAAGTAGAGATGCCTCCTGCCTCCTTCCCTCCCTGCCTCCTCCTGCCTCTTCCTCCTCCCTCCCCCTCCCCTCCTCACTCCCTCCTTCTCCTCCCTCCCTCCTCCCCTCCCCTCTCCTCCTTCTCCTCCTCCTCCCTCCTCCTCCCTCCCTCCTCCTCCCCCTCCTCCTCCCCCCNTCCCTCCTCTCCTCCTCCCTCCTCCCCCTCCTCCCCCCTCCTTTCTCCTCCTCCCTCCCTCCCTCCTCCTCCCTCCTCCTCCTCCTCCCTCCTCTCCCCCTTCCCTCCCTCCTCCCTCCTCCTCCTCTCCTCCCTCCCTCCTTCTCCTCCTCCCCTCTTTCCTCCCTCCCTCCTCTCCTCCTCCCCCTCCTCCTCCCCCTTCCCTCCCTCTCCCCTCCTCCTCCTCCCTCCCCTCCTTCTCCCTCCTCCCCTCTCCTCCCTCCCCCCTCCTCCTCCTCCCCTCTCCTCCCCCCCTCCTCCTCCCCCTCCTCCCCTCCTCCTCCTCCTCCCTCCTCCTCCTCCCTCCTCCCTCCTCCCCCCCCCCTCCCCCTCCTCCTCCTCCTCCCCCCCTCCTCCCTCCTCCTCCCTCCCTCCCTCCTTCCTCCTCCTCCTCCTCCCCTCCCTCCTCCTCCCTCCTCTCTCTTCCCCCCCTCCCTCCTCCTCCCCTCCCTTCCTCCTCCTCCTCCTGCTCTGAGCGGCCGATCACTGCGGTTTGTTTTCCTTTTCAAATCTCCGTTCCCCCGTTTTATCGTAAAACATTTTTTGTGTTTCAATGAAAAAGGAAGAGTCATGATTTCTTGCTTCGTCTGCCGTGTATGGTGCGTGTGCGTGTGTGACAAATATGTACACGTTTAGGCACTAGCGTGTTATATATAGCTGTGTTGGTGTTATTGTTGTTGGAGGGGAGTGCAAGCTCTTTGCGGATATCGTCGAGAAGATGAACGAGCGGTGTGTGTGTGTGGGGGGGAGATGGTGTCAAGTCGACGAACGTTTTCAGTTTTCTTTCTTACTTCGAGAAATCACAACGGTGGAGAAATAAATAACAAACGAAGTAATGTGTGTGTGGGTTTAGTTAAAATAAAAGTTTAAATAAAAAAAAACACCCCAGTGGGCCTACACCTGGTAAGATACGAAAAAAAAGGTTTTAAATCTCGGTTGAAAACTCATTTCTCTAGAACTGTTTCTTGTTGTTGTTTGTGTACGACGGCTGGCTACGTTGCGGTGGCGTGAAAGAAGATCACCACGCACACACAGCATAGAGAGAGTCTAACTCGTAAGGGTGAGTGGCTGAATGAGTGAGGTGGTGATAGGGACGACAGACTGAGTGAGATGATGAGTACATAGCAAGGGCTGGCTACGTTGGGGTGGAGTGAAAGAAGATCAACACACACACAGCAGGATAGAGGGAGTCTAACTAGTTAGGGTGGGTGAGTGAATGAGTGAGGTGGTGATAGGGGTGACAGACTGAGTGAGATGATGAGTACATAGCAAGGGTTGGCTACGTTGCGGAGCGAAGAAGATCAACGTGCACACACACAGCATAGAGAGAGTCTAACTCGTAAGGGTGAGTGGCTGAATGAGTGAGGTGGTGATAGGGACGACAGACTGAGTGAGATGATGAGTACATAGCAAGGGCTGGCTACGTTGGGTGGAGTGAAAGAAGATCAACACACACACAGCAGGATAGAGGGAGTCTAACTAGTTAGGGTGGGTGAGTGAATGAGTGAGGTGGTGATAGGGGTGACAGACTGAGTGAGATGATGAGTACATAGCAAGGGTTGGCTACGTTGCGGAGCGAAAGAAGATCAACGTGCACACACACAGCATAGAGAGAGTCTAACTCGTAACGGTGAGTGGGTGAATGAGTGAGGTGGTGATAGGGGTGACAGACTGAGTGAGATGATGAGTACATAGCAAGGGCTGGCTACGTTGCGGAGCGAAATAAGTGTAACGTGCGTGCGTGGGGTGCCACTTTGCGACTGGCTAATGCCGAGTTTGGCTTGGTAGTGTGTGTGCGTGTGTGAGAGGAGAAAACGCCCCGGTAACATTTCACGACAGCTCGGTACAAAAGTCTTTCTCGCCAATTTCTCGAAGAGACCCCTTCAAAGAAACAGAAGCGACGGAAAAATCCTGAAACGGGGCAAACGCACCCCGCGCCGATGGGGCATCCGACGCTGTTCAGTTGCGATGCGCTTATTATTGCAGGCTGGAGAATGCGTTGCCGTGGGTCCAATGCTTGCCACAGTGCAGAGGTCGCAATCGGGTACCCTACCCGTACCCTACCCGTACCCGGCCGGGTACGGGTAGGGTACCGGGTAGGGTATGGGTACCCGATTGCGACCCTGGTGAAGCCATGTTCGGGTGGGGGTAGATTGTGAGAAACCGGTGAGTAAACGGTTGTGACTCACTACCCGTAGGGCACCAGTACGGGTACCGTACGGTACGAGTACCCGGCCAGGTACGGGTAGCCCGGTATCGGGTAGGGTACGGGTATCGGTACCCGGTTGCGACCTCTGCTGAACGCCCCAAATCGCTCATCGGCCCGTTTCGTGGAGAAACCAATCGGCGTCGTTAAAGAGGTGGGGGGGGGCGCGGGGGGGGGGGCCCTGCTGTTCCCTGCTGTTCCCCCTTTCAGCGTTGCGTCATCGCTCGCATCGGAGAGCGCTGTACGCGGGAAAAACAAAAACGAAAACCTCCCCGTGACGCCTGCATAGTGCCATCTTTACATTCGCACGCGAAACCGCGTGGGCCCTTGAAAGCAAGGACGACGCTGGGAGAAATGAGACATTGAAGAAAATCCGCGTCGCGCGTGGAAATCACTCCGCATTCCGCGCTTCTTCAACTGACCGCAGACAGCGGCTGTTGCAGTGACGCCCGACCCTGGAAGAGCGAGCGGGTATCCATGAGTCTCACTGGAGACTCTGACCCAGAGACCCGGTATCCATGAGTCTCAATCGGAGGTCTGACCCAGAGACCCGGTCTCCCTGAGTCTCAATGGAGACTCTGACCCTGAGACCCGGTCTCCCTGAGTCTCAATCTGAGAGTCTGACCAGAGACCCGGTCTCCCTGAGTCTCACTGGAGACTCTGACCCTGAGACCCGGTCTCCCTGAGTCTCAATCTGAGAGTCTGACCCTGAGACCCGGTCTCCATGAGTCTCAATGGAGACTCTGACCCAGAGACCGGTCTCCCTGAGTCTCAATCGGAGACTCTGACCCTGAGACCCGGTCTCCCTGAGTCTCAATGGAGACTGACCCTGAGACCGGTCTCCCGAGTCTCAATCGGAGACTCTGACCCAGAGACCCGGTCTCCTGAGTCTCAATCAGAGAGTCTGACCCTGAGACCCGGTCTCCCTGAGTCTCAATCGGAGACTCTGACCTGAGACCCGTCTCCCTGAGTCTCAATGGAGACTCTGACCCAGAGACCCGGTCTCCCTGAGTCTCAATNGGAGACTCTGACCCTGAGACCCGGTCTCCCCGAGTCTCACTGGAGACTCTGACCCTGAGACCCGGTCTCCCTGAGTCTCAATGGAGAGTCTGACCCTGAGACCCGGTCTCCCGAGTCTCAATCGGAGACTCTGACCCTGAGACCCGGTCTCCTGAGTCTCAATGGAGAGTCTGACCCAGAGACCAGGTCTCCCTGAGTCTCAAGACTCTGACCCTGAGACCCGGTCTCCTGAGTCTCAAGACTCTGACCCTGAGACCCGGTCTCCCTGAGTCTCAAGACCCTGAGACCCGGTCTCCCTGAGTCTCAAGACTCTGACCTGAGACCCGGTCTCCCTGAGTCTCAATGGAGACCTGACCTGAACCCGGTCTCCCTGAGTCTCACTGGAGACTCTGACCCTGAGACCCGGTCTCCCTGAGTCTCAATCTGAGAGTCTGACCCTGAGACCGGTCTCCTGAGTCTCAATGGAGACTCTGACCCAGAGACCCGGTCTCCTGAGTCTCAATGGCGAGTCTGACCCAGAGACCCGGTCTCCCTGAGTCTCAATGGAGAGTCTGACCCAGAGACCCGGTCTCCNTGAGTCTCAATGGAGACTCTGACCCAGAGACCCGGTCTCCCTGAGTCTCAATGGAGAGTCTGACCCTGAGACCCGGTCTCCTGAGTCTCAATGGAGACTCTGACCCTGAGACCCGGTCTCCCTGAGTCTCAATGGAGACTCTGACCCAGAGACCCGGTCTCCCTGAGTCTCAATGGAGACTCTGACCCTGAGATCCGGTCTCCCTGAGTCTCAAGACTCTGACCCTGAGACCCGGTCTCCTGAGTCTCAAGACTCTGACCCTGAGACCCGGTCTCCCTGAGTCTCAATCTGAGAGTCTGACCCTGAGATCCGGTCTCCATGAGTCTCAATCGGAGACTCTGACCCAGAGACCCGGTCTCCCTGAGTCTCAATGGAGAGTCTGACCCAGAGACCGGTCTCCCTGAGTCTCAATNGGAGAGTCTGACCCAGAGACCCGGTCTCCCTGAGTCTCAATGGAGACTCTGACCCAGAGACCCGGTCTCCCTGAGTCTCAATGGAGACTCTGACCAGAGACCGGTCTCCCTGAGTCTCAATGGAGACTCTGACCCTGAGATCCGATCTCCCTGAGTCTCAATGGAGACTCTGACCCTGAGACCCGGTTTCCCTGAGTCTCAATGGAGACTCTGACCCTGAGACCCGGTCTCCCTGAGTCTCACTGAAAACTCTGACCCTGAGACCCGGTCTCCCTGAGTCTCAATCGGAGACTCTGACCCTGAGACCCGGTTCCCTGAGTCTCAATGGAGACTCTGACCCTGAGACCCGGTCTCCCTGAGTCTCAAGACTCTGACCCTGAGACCCGGTCTCCTGAGTCTCAATTCTGACCCTCAGACCCGGTCTCCCTGAGTCTCAATGGAGAGTCTGACCCTGAGACCCGGTCTCCATGAGTCTCAATGGAGACTGACCCTGAGACCCGGTCTCCCGAGTCTCAATGGAGACTCTGACCCTGAGACCCGGTCTCCCGAATCTCAATGGAGCCTGACCCTAGACCCGGTCTCCTTGAGTCTCAATGGAGACTCTGACCCTGAGACCCGGTCTCCCTGAGTCTCAATGGAGAGTCTGACCCAGAGACCCAGTCTCCCTGAGTCTCACTGGAGACTCTGACCCTGAGACCCGGTCTCCCCGAGTCTCAATGGAGACTCTGACCCTGAGACCCGGTCTCCCGAGTCTCAATGGAGACTCTGACCCAGAGACCCGGTCTCCCTGAGTCTCAATCTGGAGACTCTGACCCTGAGACCCGGTCTCCTTGAGTCTCAATGGAGACTCTGACCCAGAGACCCGGTCTCCCTGAGTCTCAATGGAGACTCTGACCCTGAGACCTGGTCTCCCCGAGTCTCAATGGAGACTCTGACCTGAGACCCGGTCTCCCTGAGTCTCAATCGTGCCTCTGATCCTGAAATCCGTGACTTAATTTTTGTGTTGGTGGTGGCGGTGGTGGCGGTGGTGGCGGCGGCGGTGATGGTGGCAGTAGGTGGTGGTGGTGGTTGTAGTGGTGGTAGCGGTGGTTGTGGTGTGGCGGTGATGGCCGTTTCGTGAAATTAAGTCACGGGCCAANTCGCGAGGTGACAGGAACCAGGGGGTGCGGGAGGGAGTCCGTCCCCTAGGAATCACCTCGATTTAACAACTCGTCGGAGGATTAGTTCGTACGAAAAAGAAACACAACACATGTTGAATCTACGAGGGGTGGGCTCGCGATTGCCGGGTCCTCGAACCGTAAAACGGTGGCGCTGATTAAGAAGCGACGCGTCTATTGCAAATCCGCGCCCTCCGAGCCGTCGACATCTAAGGCCGCGTTCCACACACCTCGACGGCCAAACCTGCGGCGGTGAGAAAATCGGCGCGTGCGGCCCTCAACCGTCACACCGCAAGCCGCTCGTCGTCCACTTTTTCTGCCGCCACCGGCGATCCGGGGTCGTGACGGTCAATCGCAGCCGTGCCAACGCGCAGCGGTGCGACGGTGATGATGGCGACGAAGATGATGATGACAGTGACGATAATGATGACGATGGTGAAGACGATGATGATGATATTGGTGACGATAATGATGACAATGAAGATGACGACGATGATGACGACGATGATGATGACGATGACGAAGACGACGATGATAACGATGATGATAACGATGATGATGACGACGATATTTATGACAATGATAATGACGATGATGATGACGATGATATTGATGACGATGATGATGACAATGATGACGATGATGATAATGATAANGATGATGACGACGATGATGATGACGACAACGATGACAACGTTGATGACAATGATGACGATGAAATCCGTCGCTGCAAATCGCTGCCGTGCAAGATCGCGGCTTGTACTGTTCCACGCAACTGGTGGCACGTGAACTGCCAGCAACGGTGTCAGTTGCACGCAACCGAGCAACCAGTTGCATGCAACTGCAGGGTGACGTCCAAGCATCGATCGATGCACGGTTGCACCGCAACCGACTTGCGTGCAACTGAGTTGCGTGCAATTGAGGTGCAAACGAGTTGCATGGAATTGAGTTGCGTGCAACTGAGTTGAGTGCAACTGAGTTGCGTGCAACTGAGTTGAGTGCAACTGAGTTGCGTGCAACTGAGTTGCGTACAGCTGAGTTGAGTGCAACTGAGTTGAGTGCAACTGAGTTGAGTGCAACTGAGTTGCGTGCAACTGAGTTGAGTGCAACAACTGAGTTGCGTGCAACTGACCACTCGTTGGGCTGTGGACCCTGCTACAGGAACGCAATTGGCGTGTCTCCTGCTGCCGCAACTACAATGCATAACACAAAGCTAACCGCCACATACTTTTTTAAATATATATACCGTAGGTCGTGAATTTCTTTCAAACTTTGTCTTTAACCACCGTTAAAATTTCACCTTTAAAGTGTTCAAGGGAAAGAAAAAGAAATCAAAACGTAAGTGGACGAGGGTGCAGTTTCGCTAAAAATCTAAATAAACTCCTCCGACACAATCAACATTGACGGGATTCTGCGAGCACAGGAAACGTAATATCGTAATGATTATAGTGACGACGACGACGACGACGTTGGTGATGATAACAATGATGACGATGATGATACTGATGATGATACTGATGATGATACTGATGTTGTTGACGATGATGATGATGACGATATTAATGCCGGTTATGATGACGATGATGATGATTGATATGACGATCATGACAATGATGAATATGCTGATGATGATAATGATGTTNTTGACGATGATGATGAAAACGACAATATTAATGACGGTGATGGTGACGATGATANGATGATGACGATGATATGACAATGACAATGGTGATGATAATGATGATGATGATGATGACAATGATGAATATGCTGATGTGAATATGCTGATGATATAATGATGACGATGTTGACGACGATGATGACGACGATGATATGACGATGAAAACAATATTAATACGGTGATGATGACAATGATGACGATGATGATGATGACAATGATGATGACAATATTGACGATGACAATGGCGATGATGATAATGATGACAATGATGATGATATGACAATGATGAATATGCTGATCATATGACAACGATGATGACAATATTGACGATGATGGCGATGATGATGATGACAATGATGAATATGACAATGATGAATATGCTGATCATGATGACAATGATGACGATGCTGACGACGATGAAACACACGCTCGCCGATGGCGCTCTACTATACCCCCCCTCCCCCTCCNACAGAATGACCACCCTCTTCACCCCCCCCGACCCCCCCCCCCCACCTGGGTACATGTGGAAGCTTAGCGTGTGGGGGGATGATGGGACGACTAGTCCATACAGGAGATGTAGACTCTGGGAAATCTCTTTGGCCTGACTTTGTGCGATGTTGGTTGCGGTCTGTGAAACGACAGCGAAAAAACAACGCAAAGAGGTTACGAACCACCACGAAGTGTAGCCGATCGGATTCNAAGACAATGATCATCATCATCGTTGTTGTTGTTGTTTNCTTGGTTCTTTNGGTAAAGTCACGTAGAATGGAAATAATAAAATATATAACATATAGTCTCACGACGTTTCGGCCCAACGCAAGCAGCCGTCCTCAGGTCAGGCTTGTCGGGAAGACAGCGTCTGAATGGGCACAGGTTGGAGCTTTAAGCTGGGTTGGGGGGAAGGGCGGACAAAATAATTCATACAAGAGATTTAGCATATTTATGGGAAATCAGATATGCGATTTGCTCTTGTGGAATGGACGGCTGCGGTTGTGGAACGTCGTGAGAATATTACGCAATTATTTTATAATTTCCCTTCTACGTGTTTACCGAAAGAACCAAAAGATAATCCCGCATCATAATCATTGTTGTTGTTGTTGTGAACTCGCCTTTTGCCCGTGCGAGGACGGGTGTTTGCGGGCGGTGGTGCAGCGGTCAGCGCTACGCTGCGCTACGAACCTGGCGACCCGGGTTCGATTCCCGCTCACGGCCAACACCAGTGATGATTATCTGAACCGGTCCCGGGCCTCCCCTAGGTCGACTCAGCCTCAAATGAGTACCTGGTGCGGTGTGCGAACATCGCCACTGGGGAGACAAAGGCGGCCGGCTGGTGCTGGCCACCCACCCCTCGTGTGCCGTGCCGGCCTTCATAGGTGCTCGCTACCAGCACTTGCCCCTACAGTCTGTTAAGGCTATACGGGGATCTTTGTTTGTATTGCAGTAAAATCTGAAACTTGTAAGCGAAAAGCAGATCGCGACGTGATGAAATTCACTGCATCAATTCGCGTGCAATTTGTAAGGCCGCGGTGACACAGACTTGTTGCATGTGAAGGTTATAATCCCTCGTTCATCGCAACGTCCTTTTTAATCATTTATATTAAGTTCGCTCGCTTGCTTGCTTAGGACCGTGCAAATCTTTCGGTCGTTTTTTAACCCACTTCCCGTGATCCAATCGAGCTGACATTTTGCACACAGACTCGTTGTGCGAGACAATTAATGTTCGTGAAAAAAATCCAAAANTTTTACACTTTTAGGGAAAACAAATTAAATATTTAATTACCAATTGCTTAATACTGGGGGTCCATGTAAAGTGACGTCACCCGCTCATGATTATTCATGAGGGGGGCGGGTCCATGTGGAGTGACGTCACATGCTCATGATTATTCATGAGGGGGGCGGGTCCATGTGGAGTGACGTCACCCGCTCATGATTATTCATGAGGGGGGGGGTCCATGTGGAGTGACGTCACCCGCTCATGATTATTCATGAGGGGGGCGGGTCCATGTGGAGTGACGTCACCTGCTCATGATTATTCATGAGGGGGGCGGGTCCATGTGTGGTGACGTCACCTGCTCATGATTATTTATGAGGGGGGCGGGTCCATGTGGAGTGACGTCACATGCTCATGATTTTGATTTAAAGCTTTTTCGTGACTGCAGGGATTCATCTGCTTGGTTCTTTCGGTAAAGTCGCGTAGAAGGGAAACAATAAAATAATAAAAATATAAAACAATAAGCAACACAAGCAATCGTCATCAGGCAGGTGTAAAAAACACAGCAAGAAAATTTGAAGAAAAAAAAAAANTTTCTTGCTGTGTTTTTCACACCTGATGATGATTGCTTGTGTTGCAGTCGAAACGTCGTGAGAATTTTATATTGTTTTGTATTTTTATTATTTTATTGTTTCCCTTCTACGTGACTTTACCGAAAGAACCAAGAACATGCTCATGATTATTCATGAGGGGGGCTGGTCGACGTGGAGTGACGTCACGCACGGGACACACAGACATTAATGGCTCATTAGAGTAGTAAATCAGCGCATCTTTTGATTGCATGTGTTGCCACGAGTATGTGTGGCTAATGCAGACTTGAAGCCTTGCGTAAATGTATCTTTGGTGTTTGAACGTCTTAACACCTTAACACAACGGCCGTTTTCTTACCGGAAAAGTGTCAAACGTATTATTATATTATTATGGTGCCTGTCTCGCTGTGTGTGTGTCTTTGTGTGTGTGTCTGCTGCTGCTGTATATTTGGAGTTTGAGTGTCTCTCTCATCACGGTGGCGAGGAGATGTGAATTACCTCGCCTGGTCTGCAGGAGGTCGTGGGTTCGATCCCGACCCTGACGCCTGCTGCTGTGTATTTGGAGTTTGCGTGTCTCTCTCATCATCATCACGGTGGCTAGGAGATGTTGACTACCTCGCCTGGTCTACAGGAGGTCGTGGGTTCGATCCCGACCTCGACGCCTGCTGCTGTATATCTCCGTCTACGAGGCGAGGGAGTTAGCACCTTCCCTGCCCCAAGTTGCAGAGGGACGCGCGGCGAGGGAGTGGGGTGAGGGGTTATTGCGTCGCTCTCTCGCGGAGGCCCCGGGAGCGAACTAACGGCCCTCGCACCTCGAGGTCGTTTCCATGGCGGCCACCTCCGCCAGGGCGGCCAGGCTGAAGAAGCTCGTCAAGGACCCCAGGGAGGCGTCCGAGGGGTGCCCGGCACGGACAAGGACCCCGCCGCCGAGGCGTCCGTGGGGGTGCCCGGCACCGAGGCGCTCCCCTCGGAGGTCGCGCCGTGGTCCGACGGGCACGCGGCGGACGGCCGGGACTTGTCTGCAAGAGAGAATCCAACCATCATAATGTACGTGTGTTGAAGTTTTCTCGCACCGTACGTATCCCACCGTGCTAATGTACGTGTGTGTTGAAGTTCTCTGGCACCGTACGTACACAACCGTGCTATGGGGGTCTCCATCAGTGTCTCTGTGGGTCTCTGTAGGTCTGGGTGTCTGTGGGTCTCTATGGGTGTGTGTGGGTCTCCATGTATGTAGGTATCTTGAACTTCTGTATGTAGCGAACAATGCTATGGGTCTCTATGGGTGTCTCTATGGGTGTCTCTGTGGGTCTCTATGGGTCTCTATGGGTCTCTGTGTCTCGATGTATGTATATGTATGTTCAACTTCTTTCGTGCGGGGGAAGGACAAGAATCTAGACACATTTCGATTTAAAGCTTTCGTGACTGCAGGGATCCATCTTCTTGGTTCTTTCGGTAAAGTCACGTAGAAGGGAAATAATAAAATAATAAATTATTTCTCTCTCCCGGAGTTTGTTGAAGGATCTTAAAGTTTTGTGGAATCCCACCCCGTAGTGGAAATTTAACCGCCACTACGGGGTGGGATTCACAAAACTTTAAGATCCTTCAACAAACTCCGGGAGTGGGAATTATTTTATTATGTTTATTTGTATTATTTTATTATCTCCCTTCTACGTGACTTTACCGAAAGAACCAAGAAGAAGCCAGGGTCGTTTCTTCAAAAATATCTACGCCACCGCCACCACCACCACNGCCGCCACCGCCGCCACACCGCCACCACCACCACCGCCGCCACCGCCGCCGCCGCCGCCGCCGCCGCCGCCGCCGCCGCCGCCGCCGCCGCCCCGCCGCCGCCGCCGCCGCCGCCGCCGCCCGCCGCCGCCGCCGCCGCCGCCGCCGCCGCCGCCGCCGCGCCGCCGCCGCGCCGCCGCCGCCGCCGCCGCCGCCGGCCGCCCGCGCCGGCCCGCCGCCGCCGCCGCCGCNGCCGCGCCGGCCGCCGCCGCGCCGCCGCNGCCGCCGCCGCCGGCCGCCGCGCCGCGCCGCCGCCGCGCCGCCGCCGCCGCGCCGCCGCCGGCCGCNGCCGCCCGCCGCCCCGCGCCGCCGCGCCGCCGCGCCGCCGCCGCACCACCGCCACCGCCGCCCCGACCACCACCGCCACCACCGCCACCACCCCACCACCACCACCACCGCCACCACCACCACCACCGCCACCGCCACCGCGCGCCATCACCTGACGTGGGCGAGAGCTGCCCGTCGGCGAGCGGACCAGGGGGTGANGCGAACTTCCTCGCCTTCCTCTTCTGGCTGGTGAGGCTGCCGCGTGGGCAGACTTGGGCAGCGGGGGCCGGGGCGGCGCCGGTGCGCGAGACCGGGGGCCGCGGGGNGAGCGGGGGCGCCGCTAGCGCGCCTCTCCGTGCGGGTCGCGTGGGCAGGGCCCGAGGGCGGTGAGGGGTCTCCGAAGGGCGAGGAGGAGGGGAGGAGGGGGCCCGGAGGGAGGGCNTGAGCGGGGCCGAGTCCCGCTTGTGCTTGACTTGCTCAGATCTTGTGGAAGGGCTGCTTCTTGGAGATGGGCGCCTAGGGATGGTGAGGGGTGAGGGGGTGAGGGGTGAGGGGGGTGAGGGGTGAGAGAAGGGCGAGTGGGTGAGAGGGGTGAGCGGGTAGAGAAGGGCGAGTGGGTGAGAGGTGAGGGTGGTGAGCGGGTAGAGAAGGGCGAGTGGTTGAGGGGTGAGGATGGTGAGCGGGTGAGAAAAGGGCGAGTGGGTGAGGGGGTGAGAGGGTGAGCGGGATGGTGGTGGTGCTAGGGGTGGTGGTGATGGTGGTGATGGTGGTGATGGTGGTGATGGTGGTGGTGCTGGCGGTGGTGGTGGTGGTGCTGGCGGTGGTGGTGATAGTGGTGGTGATAGTGGTGGTGGTGGTGGTGCTGGCGGTGGTGGTGGTGGTGCTGGCGGTGGTGGTGATGGTGCTGGCGTGGTGGTGATGCGGGTGGCGGCGGCCGTGGCGGTGACGATGATGACGATGGCGGTGGTGGAACTTGCTGACCCCATGCCCCTAGCGGACATCAGTGAAACGAGGCCTCCGTAGCCCATGTGACCCTGCGAGCCGTGTCACCTCTGTCGGCGGGCGAGCGAGTGAGCGGTTTCTTGCTCGGAGGCAGCGACGTCGGGAGTCGACTCAACTTCTCCTCCAGCTCCTTCCGCAGCGAGCCCAGGCTGCACGCGCAGGCCACAAAGGCGAAGATCCCCATTATATTCTTGGTTTGTTCCGGTAAAGTCACGTGGGTAAAAAAATTAAAATTGATGAAAGTTAATAAAATAAAATAAAAATCACGACGTTTCGGAGGCAACACAAGCTTCCGTCTTCGGTGGAACCGTCACAGCACGACAGCTGTATCAAGTAAAGAGAAATTCCAAGAAAACAGTTCTTGTATATATACTGGTTGAGGGTGGGAGGAGCCAAGGTAGTACCTGAATATTATTATTGTGAGGTTCGGTGCGGCTGAAGCACGCTGCTAGGAATGAGCCTTTGTCTACATAACAAAATGCTCAGTCCCATTTACACGCACCTTAACATCAGCCGCACCTTAACAACTCTTGGAACCTCCCAGTTCAACCAGTCTACACAACAAAGACTCATTCCTGGCAGGGTTTCAGCCGCACCACCTCTACATAACAAAGGCTCAGGTCTTTACACGCACCTTTATATCAGCCGCACCTTAACAACTCTTGGAACCTCCGGTTCAACCGTCTACACAACAAAGGCTCATTTCTAACAGCGGTGTCTGGACAGCGCGCACCGCATTTAACACGCCACACAACAACAACCGCCATTCGCCACTAAGTGGCGGTGACGTCACCACGACGCTTGTCATGTGCACACACACACACGCGTACACACACTAACACACACACACACTAACACACACACACTAACACACACTAACACACACACTAACACACACTAACACACACACACACTAAAACTAACACACACACTAACACACACACACTCACACTCACTCACATACACACACACGCGCGCGCACGCAGACGCGCGTGGTCACCGTGGCTTGTCGCAGTCTTTGCTGCGCGTGCGTTTGAGACGTCGCGGGGAGATGGGCGACACGGGAGAGACTCGCTCCTCCTCCCGGCTCCTGTTGGGCTCCTCGCCAAGGCTCCGCAAGCCCTTCTTGCCTGCGACCAGAGACACAGAGTGAGGCCGCCCCCCGCGTAGCGCGTAAGCCTAACAGACTGTTGGGGCAAGTGCTGTTAGTAGCGGGTAGCGATACCCATGAAGGCCGGTCGCTGTGGGTGGCCGACACCGCGCCCGGCCGCCTTTGTCTCCCCAGTGGCGATGTTTACTACACACAGCTACACCAGGTACTCATTTGAGGCTGAGTCCACCTAGGGGAGGGCCTAGGACCGATTTAGATAATCGTCGCCGGCGTTGGCCGTGAGCGGGAATCCGACCCGGGTCGCCGGGTTCGTAGCGTAGAGTAGCGCTGAACCATTGCACCACCGCTCCCCACTACGCACGGACGCGCACGCACGCACGCCTACACACGTACGTACGCACGCACACAGAGCCACCCCACCTCGGTCGAGGTTGGCTCTCAGCGTCGTGAGCATCCCTTCCAGCACCAGCGTCTTGTAGAGCGCGCCCTTGCACGTGCGCTTCGACTTCCTGGAGCCGCTCTGCTCGCCGTCGCTGGCGCCGCCGCCGCCGTCGACGCCGCCGCCCAGCCCGGTGCATCGTGGGAGCTCCGGTGGGGGGCAGCCTCTTGCAGGGCACGCTGGGCAAAGCCGCCGACGCCGTCCGCTGAGGTAATGTGTTTCGCTTTGGCCTGCCGGAGCAAAGGAGGGGAGGGGGGGGGCGGTGAGCGAAAGGTTGCCACGCCAACGCGCGTCGAGCCGGGAAACGTGGGACACGTTGACCGCTCTCCCAACATCGGGGCCGACGTCGATCCGATGCCTGCCAACCACTCTCCAACGTCGGAAAAAACGTCGCCCCTTTACTGGGTGCCCCGGGAAACGCGGGACAACGTAGGGCCGACCGTTGGTTGCGTCGTTTGCAAACAGCTCTCCCAACGTTGGTGCAACGTTCGTGCAACGTTCGTGCGCAATCGTGCGGTCATACTTACAGTCACGTGACCATCGTCAAGGGTTTCCATTTTCGCCGCGGCGTTGCCCGCGGCGACCAGGCCCGGCGGCTCCACTGCGGCCTGCTCTTGCCTAGATTCGTCCATCTTCTCTCCATTTTCACTTTCCTGATATTGACAAAACCTGACAAAGATCCACCGCGTAGCCTCAACAGACTGTAGGGGCAAGTGCTGCTAGCGACACCTATGAAGGCCGGAACGGCACACGAGGGGTGGGTGGCCAGCACCACGCCCGGCCGCCTTTGTCTCCCCAGTGGCGATGTTTACACACCGCACCNGGTACTCATTTGAGGCTGAGTTGACCTAGGGGAGGCCCAGGACCGGTTCAGATAATCGTCACCGGTGTTGGCCGTGAGCGGGAATCGAACCCGGGTCGCCGGGTTCATAGCGCAGCGTAGCGCTAACCGCTACACACCACTCCCCACACTGCGGCACACCAACAACCATGGTGACGCCCCCAACAACAACAACAGCAGCCATTCGCCACTAAGTGACGGTAATGTCTCCACGACGCCTGTGCCAGGCCAGGCACACCGGGGCCACGTCAAGTGCCGAAGGGCTCGCCGCTACAGGCGGTGCCACGGGTTGCCCCGGGACGGCTCGCAGGTGCGCGAGCCGTGCACCAACTCGCTGCGTTTTATCCGCCCGCGCTCCGCTCGTTGTCGTGAGCGTCGCTCCACGCCAGAGGTCGCAAACGGGTTTTGATTCCTTGCTCGTACCCGGCCGCACCAGGGTCGCAACGGGTACCCGTACCCGTACCCGGCCGTACCCGTACCCTACCCGGCCGGGTACGGGTAGGGTACGGGTATCGGGTACCCGATTGCGACCTCTGGGATGAAGCCATGTTGCAGGCGCGGGTGTGTTGATTCTAAGAACTTGAATTGTGAGAAGAGACAAGACGTTGGGAAATGAGTGACAAACGGTTACTCACCAGTGACTCACGGCCTACCCGTACCCGGCCGGGTACGGGTAGCTGGGTATCGGGTAGGGTACGGGTATCGGGTACCCGGTTGCGACCTCTGCTCCACGCCCTTCACCGCCCTCACCGCCCCACGTAATCCACCCCCCACCCACCCACCATCGCCCCCCCCCCACCCCCTCAAGCCGCATCTCCGGCGCTCACCGTGCTGAACGTCGGCCACAACGTCCGTGTCGAGCTCCACCTTCTGGCAGCGCCCGACCGCCATCAACCGCACCCTCCCGCTCTCCCTCCCCGTCTCTTCCCTCCGTGCGTCTCCTCCGCTCCACCTGCTCCACCTGCTCCGCTTCAGCGGCGGCGGCGGCCTTTGGCGGGCAAGGGGCGGCGGCAAGAGGAGCGGAGGCAGCTGTTGCCGTGGCAACCTCTCGCCCACCACCTCCTCCTCCTCCTCGTCGTCGTCGTCGTCGTCGTCGCCGTCGTCGCCCTTGACGACCGAGTCGATGGTGACGTCCACGTTGGAGTCGCGGGCCGCGGCGCGACGCTCGCCGAGGTCCCCGCCGCCCGCCGGGCGGAGCCCGTCCCGGCCGAGCCGCTGGCGCCTCTTGCGGCGCCGGCGCCGCGCCTTGCCGGGCCTCCCGCCGCCGCCGCCGTCGGGGGCGACGGCGAAGGGGCGGCCGCGGCGGCCGGGGAGCTCTGGCGGGGCGCCAGGGCGGCGGCGGCGGCGGCGGGGGGGCGGAGGTGGAGGCCTCNAGTCGGGGCGTCGGTGGACAAGCGGTCGGAGNACATCTGGGNAGGGTGGGGAGAGGGAGAGGAGAGNGATGGGAGAGCGATGGGAGAGCGATGGGAGAGGGAGAGCGAGGGAGAGGGAGGGGAGAGGGAGGGGAGAGAGTGATTGGAAAGCGATAGGAGGGGGAGGGAGGGGAGAGGGAGGGGAGAGCGATGGAGAGAGCGATGGAGAGCGATGGGGAGAGAGCGTTGCGCTTAGGCGAGCGTCCCCAACGGCGTCACAGCGGAGGGGTGTCGTGCAACGCATTCAACGAGGACCAGCCGTACACCGCACCTACGTTAGCGCGGTCGGCTAAGGACTGAGGTGAAAGAAGTTCAACGTACACACACATACACACACACACGTACACACGCACACATGTACCCACACACGTACACACACGCACACACACGTACACAAACGTACACACGCACACACGTACGTACACATACACACACACACGTACACATACGTACACACGCACACACATACGTACACATACGTACACATGCACAAACATACGTACACATACGCACACACGTACGTACACATACGCACACACGTACGTACACATACGTACACACGCACACACGTACGTACACATACGTGCGGACACACACGAACGCAGAGAGGAGGGAGGGAGGGAGAGAAGGGAGGGGAGGGAAGGAGGGAAGAGGGCAGGAGGAGGGAGGGGCGGAAGGGAGGGTGAGGGAAGAGGGCGAGAGGGGGGGAGGGTCTGTACCTCGGCGAGCTGAAAGAGGGCAGAGATCCCGCGCTCCTCCGCTGCAGCGGAGCGATGCGATTGGTGGGTCTGCGTCGATGGGATCTGCGCGGGAGCCAATGGCGGGAGGGGTTCAGATCGTGAAACGGACGCCGGAAGGGGCGGTCACAGGCACGGGTGGACGTTGATTCAAATCGACTGGCACGACAGCACGCACGAGTGAGAGATACAAGGCGCTGAGCGCAGAGGCAGACAGCTCCTAGAGACGGGCAGAGCACCACCGGCAACACCGCGGCCGCCATTACCAGCGCCACCATCAACAACAACAACAACCGCCGTCGGCGGTCGCAAACGGGTTGCCGCGGCGACGTCGCAACGGCGCCCGTACCAGGCTACGTACCCGGCCGGGTAACGGGTAGGGTCGGACGCCCTCTGGGATGAAGCCATGTTGCAGGCGCGGGTGGTGATTCTGGTTGAATTGTGAGAAGACTGAAATGAGTGACAAACGGACCACCAGTGACTCCCTACCGTACCACCCGGCTGCACCACAAACTCCCGTACCCGTACCTCCGTCACCATCACGATCACCCATTTCGGCCTCTGCCGTCGCCACTGACGGCAGCACGTCACCACGGCTGCCACTAGCACGTTGACCACCACGCCCGCCCATCACCACCGCTGCCACGGCGGCTGACAGAACCCGAGCCCCCACTGTACCAACCACCATCACCACAACCCCCACCACCACCTCCACCACCACCATCACCATCACGACCACCACCACCGCCAACACCACCACCACCACCGCCGCCATCACCACCACCACCATCACCATCACCGCTGCCACCACAGCCACCACCGCCGCCACCACCATCACCGTCACCACCACCACCATCACCGCTGCCACCACCACCACCACCACCATCACCGTCACCACCACCGCCACACCGCCACCATCACCACCGCCACCGCCGCCACCACCATCACCGTCACCACCACCGCCATCACCGCTGCCACCATCACTGCTGCCACCACCACCACCACTGCCACCACCACCACCGCCGCCACCCCACACCTACCACCACCACCGCCACCACCACCGCACCCACCACACCAACACCACCACCACCGTCACCACCACCGTCACCATCACCACCGCCACCACCACCATCACCACCAGCAGAGCTTCCACCTCCAGGAGGAGAGCCGTTAGCGCATCTCCCCCAGCAGCAGCAGACTCACCGCCCTTCAACGCGTCTGGCACAGAGACAGCCACCGCACCAGTCACCACCACTACCACCACTACCACCACCACTACCACCACCATCACAACTACTACCACCACCATTCACCACCACCACCACAACTACTACCACCATTCACCACCACCACCATTCCGAGACAGCCACCGCACCAGTCACCACCACCACCACCACAACTACCACAATTATCACCACCATTCACCATCAGTACCACCATTCACCACCAGTACCACAACTACCACCACCACTACCACCACCACCACCACAACTACCACTACCACCACCACCACTACCACCACCACAACTACCACCACCATTACCACCACCATTCACCACCATCACCATTCACCACATGAATTTACATATCAACAGATCAATTTATCATATTTCCCATATCTGCATTTTCCATAAATATGCTAAATTCCTCTGTTAATATGTAAATTCCTTTGTCAAGGCGCTCTCCCCCTCCAACCCAGCTTAAATATACGCTGCCAAGCTTGGTGGTGTTCATTCAGACGCTGTCTTTCCGACAGACCTGTTCTTCACCTGAGGACGGCTGCTTGCGCTGTGGCCGAAACGTCATGAGAATTGTATTTTATAACGTTTATTTTTATTATTTTATTATTTCCCTTCCACGTGACTTTACCGAAAGAACCAAGCAGATGAATCCCTGCAGTCACGAAAGCTTTCAATCGAAACAAAAAGAGTTTGGTTATCCGACAAGTTACCGGTCGACGCCAAATTGGCCTTCCCCATCCTGCGAGCCCCCGGCGTGCCGCGGGATGGCCTCGCCGCCGCCGTTGTCGTCGCCGCCGTAGCCGGAGCCCGCGGCCCGCGTGGCACGGCCGCCACTAGGTTGGCTCCGTGAGAAGTGAGGGAGGTGGAAGCCGCTCCCGGCGGCGGTGGTGGCCTGTGGGTGGTGGTGGTGGCGGCGTTGGACGGGCACCAACGGTAGCGGGGTTTGCCGCAGGAACGCGTTTGTACGCGGGCGAAAGAGAGAGGAGAACCTCAGAGGTCGCAAACGGGTTTTGATTCCTTACCCGTACCCGGCCGCACCAGGGTCGCAAACGGGTACCTGTACCCGTACCCGGCCGGGTACGGGTACGGGTATCGGGTAGGGTACGGGTATCGGATACCCGATTGCGACCTCTGCTCTCTAGGCAGTCAAATATCGCTCTCTCTCTTTAGACAGAGAGTCCAGAGCACGGATGGCTACGTACACAAGAGGTTCAACATGCATATAACACTGCACCATAGACTCAACACTGCACCATAGACTCAACACTGCACCATAGACTCAACACTGCACCATAGACTCAACACTGCCCATAGACTCAACACTGCCCATAGACTCAACACTGCCCGTAGACTCAACACTGCACCATAGACTCAGCACTGCACCATAGACTCAACACTACTCATAGACTCATCACTGCACCATAACCTCAACACTGCACCATAGACTCAACACACTCAACACTGCACCACAGACTCATCACTGCCATAGACTCATCACTGCCCATAGATTCAACACTGCACCGTAGACTCATCACTGCCCATAGACTCAACACTGCACCATAGATTCAACACTGCACCATAGACTCAACACTGCACCGTAGACTCAACACTGCCCATAGACTCAACACTGCCCATAGACTCATCACTGCCCATAGACTCAACACTGCCCATAGACTCATCACTGCACCATAGACTCATCACTGCACCATAGACTCAACACTGCCCATAGACTCATCACTGCACCATAGACTCAACACTGCCCCATCAACTCATCACGAGAGAGCTCCTGCGAGCGCACACGGGCGTCACGTCGTCACCTCGCGGGCCAGGTCGGTGTAGAGCTGCTTCTCGGGGGGGGGCAGCCCCCCCACCACTCGGCCAGGATCTTGGTGGCGCCGCGGTTGTCGAGGCGAGGGTGGCGGGCGCGCACGACGGCGCGTGGCGCTTGCAGAAGATGAGGAAGGCGTTCATGGGCCGGCGGGCGCGGCGCCCCGAGACCTCCACCTCCTCCTCCGAGTCGGAGCTGGCGCTGCACACCTGGGGAGGGGGGCGGTGAGGCACGGCGGGGCGGGGAGACAGCTGTGAGGATGGAGGTGAGGGAGAGTGGAGGGTGGGAGGGAGGGAAGGAGGGAGGGAGGGGGGAGGGAGGTGAGGGTGGGAGGGTGGGCAAGGAGGGAGGGAGGGTGGGAGGCAGGCGAGGGAGAAATGACAGTGACGCTGGTCACCACGACGCTGGTCACCACGACTTGCCTGCTGGCCGTTGTCGAAGCTGCGAGCGTCGACGTCCGGGGGCAGGAGCAGGAGGGTGGTTCGGCGTCGCGGCCACACTCGCCGGAGAGAGGCTGACGGTGCCAGTGCGGCAACACTCGCCTGGGCCTTCCAGCGCCAACACCACCGCCACCACCGGCACCGCCACCAACACCACCAGCGCCACCACCGTAGCTGCCACCACTGGCACTGTCACCGCCGCCACGACCCCGCGTCAATTTCCTAGCGCCAGCTGTGCCGGGCAGTCGGCCTCGTCGTCCGCCCGCCACCATCATCACCGTCGCGCTGCGGGGTGGGGGGTATTGGTGGGGGGGGGNTGGGGGGTATTGGTGGGGGGGTGGGGGTATTGGTGGGGGAGTGGGGGAGTAGGGGNTGGGGTATTGTGGGGGGNAGTGGGGGAGTAGGGGGTGGGGGGTGGGGGAGTGGGGGGTGGAAGAGAATAAGGGCAAGGAGACGGAGGTTGTTTGGGGTTCAAGGGTCAAAGGTGGAAATGCTTGAATGTCAGCCGAAGCTGTCCAGGGTTGAGCTCCAGAAACTATCCCCACCTATTCCAATGAGATTTCGAGCCCCGGTATTCGAAGGGATGAAACCGGGTTCCCAAGTGTAGCGAGCTGATGGTCCTAGCAGTCACCATAGACTCATACAGAGACCCATAGACTCACACAGAGACCCATAGACTCACACAGAGACCCATAGACTCACACAGAGACCCATAGACTCACAGAGAGATCCGTAGACTCACACAAGAGACCCATAGACTCACAGAGAGACCCATAGACTCACACAGAGACCCATAGACTCACACAGAGACCAGAGATTTACACAGAGACACATAGACTCACACAGAGACCCACAGACTCACACAGAGACCCATAGACTCACACAGAGACCCACAGACTCACACAGAGACCCATAGACTCGCATAGAGACCCATAGACCCACACAGAGACCCATACACTCACACAGAGACCCATCGACTCACATAGAGACCCATAAACTCGCATTAAAGACCCATAGACTCACACAGAGACCCATAGACTCACACAGAGACCCATAGACTCACACAGAGACCCATACACTCACAGAGACCCATAGACTCACACAGAGACCCATAAACTCACACAGAGACCCATCGACTCACACAGAGACACATAGACTCACAAGAGACCCATAAACTCGCATTAAAGACCCATAGACTCACACAGAGACCATACACTCACAGAGACCCATAGACTCACACAGAGACCCATACACTCACAATAAAGACCCATAGTCTCGCATTAAGACCATAGACTCCCACAGAGACCCATAGACTCACATAGAGACCCATAGACTCACACTGTCACCAATGAATGTTTAACAAGAGATCTACAAGCAAAGATATTCCCACCTTGGGGTTGTCGATTTCTCGGGGACTTTTCCACTACCGATCCGGGGGAGGATTTGGAGGCTTGAGGCCTCCTCCATCCATGATTCTGTAATCACAGAATCATGACACAATCATCATCGTCGTCATCATCACCACCATCTTCACCGTCACCACCATCACGATGATCATCACCGTCGTCATCATGAATACCATTTATCGTCGCCGTTAGAAGGTTGCACTCATTACACACACAAAGTGTTCGCCACAAATGAACCACAATCACCGTGCTGATTTCATCAAGGAACATAAATCACCATCACGCTTTTGGCTCAGCCGTCGAACAAAGACGGAGTTCACCGCATCGCGCGACGCTTTCAGATGCTATATACACTACACTATACACTACACTACTAAACTACACTACACTACTATACACTACACTACTACTACACTNTACACTACACTACTACACTACACTATATACACTACACTATACACTACACTATACATAACACTATACACTACACTATACACTACACGATACACTACTATACACTACATTATACACGACACAACTATACACGACAATATCCACTACGCAACTATACACTACACTATACACTACACTATACACTATACTATACACTACACTATACACCACACTTTTGGCTCAACCATCGAACAAAGACGGTGGTCACCGCATCGTCGCGCGACGATTTCAGAAGCGCTTCTGCGGCCGTCTGGAACACTCTCTCTTCCGATATGAGGAAGCCGCTGGGAGCTCTACCACTTGAAGATCATCATCATCGAGATTGACAAACTCATTTGTTTAGAACTGCTGCTTGTTGTGTTGAGATTGTCATCCTTCCCGGCACCTCCGATTGGCTACGTGCGAAAGAAATTCCAACATCCATACGATCATCGTATCGACGATCGTATTGATACATCATCGTATTAATAATTATCAGTCATCACGGTCATATTTCTCAATGCCATCACCAAACTCTGCGGGTATTATTCATTACAACGGCTATCACAATAAAGCAAACCATCATCATCATCATTACCATCAATATCGGCAGCAGCATCGCCAACACAACCATCGCCACGGTGACAGCCAAACTAAAAGCATCACCCTCACCTTCATCATCGTCTGCATCGCCAATGTCGACATCAACTACACAGTCTGACATTTACACGCTGACACACAGGCAAAAATCCCCCGTGTAGCCTTAAAGACTGTAGGGCAAGTGCTGTTAGCGAGTAGCACCTATGAAGGCCAGAACGGCACACGAGGGGTGGGTGGCCAGCACCACGCCCGGCCGCCTTTGTCTCCCCAGTGACGATGTTTGCGCACCACACCAGGTACTCAATTTGAGGCTGAGTCGACCTAGGGAGGCCCAGGACGGCTCAGATAATCGCCACCGGCGTTGGCCGCGATCGGAATCGAACTCGGGTCGCCGGGTTCGTAGCGCGTAGCGCTAACCGCTGCACTACCGCTCCCCACGCATACACACACACATACACAAACAAGAGAATACACACACACACAGTTAGTTTATCATATCCCTTGCCGTATGCACAATACATTATGCAGGGAGTACCATCATCCTTAATACATGAACCATTAACTTGTTGATGTAAGTACTGTACACGCATTTATGCAAAAGCACGTGTAGTTATGTGTACGCAGGCTTGTGTACCACCACACACGCGTGTGCGTGTGTACGGGCGTGGTGTTGGCCACGCAACTACAAACAGCACACTGTCATATACTAATAGGGTTTTCCCCTTTTTTTTTCTGGCAACAAAACTGACACCTTTTGCAAGGAATCATGCTTACATTAACCACAATACTTGCAGTCAAATGCAAACAAAAAAACACACTCTGATAATTTATGCATTGTCTTTGAAACTGATTGGTCCACACCAGAGACAGCTTCTTTAGAGCCTAGTCTCACATGGTGTTCGACCAGATGACGCCAAAAGGCGCACAGTTCAAAGACAACGCACTACCAGAGTAATGAGAGCTCGGGGTGAGCAGCTACATCATGGCAGAGGTAGCAAACGGGTTTTGATTCCCTACCCGTACCCTACCCGAAATGAGTGACAAACGGTTACTCACCAGTGACTCACGGCCTACCCGTACCCGTACCCGGCCGCACCAGGGTCGCAAACGGGTACTCGTACCCGTACCTGGCCGGGTACGGGTGGCCGGTATCGGGTACCGGTTGCGACCTCTGCATCATGAGACCTCCTTTGCCAGTACCAAAATATACTAATAGGTTTTTCCCCTTTTTTCTGGCAACAAAACTGACACCTTTTGCAAAAGAGGTCCCATGATGATGCACAGCGTCAGTTAGCGCATGGGCAGGTGGTCAGCTCCCACCTCTTCTTGGTTCTTTCGGTAAAGTCACGTAGAATGGAAATAATAAAATAATAAAAATAAAACATAATAAAATAATTCTCACGACGTTTCTGCCACAACGCAAGTAGCCGTCCTCAGATGGAGCGTCATTCAGACTCTGTCTTCTCGACAGACCTGTTCTCCACCTGAGGACGGCTACTTGCGTTGTGGCCGAAACGTCGTGAGAATTATTTATTTTCTTGGTTCTTTTCATGAGTTTAATATTTCAATTCTCACGACTTTACCGAAAGAACCAAGAAGATGAATCCCTGCAGTCACGAAAGCTTTAAATCGAAAAATTATTTTATGTTCCCTTCTACGTTTTACCGAAAGAACCGGTGAACCTGCAGTAGAAAGCCGAAAAATTATTTATATGTTTTCTTTTATTATCCCTTCTACGTGACTTTTACCGAAAGAACCAAGAAATGAATCCCTGCAGTCACGAAAGCTTTAAATCGAAAAATTATTTTATTATGTCTTCCCTTCTACGTGACTTTTACCGAAAGAACCAAGAAGATGAATCCCTGCAGTCACGAAAGCTTTACATCGAAAGTTCCACCTCGTCAATCGTCCGGTGAGCGTGGAGGAGTAGGCGAAACACTCTCCAGAGGGACTCTGTGAGACCCCTCCAGTGGAGGCCCTTCAGCCGGCAGTGAGGTGAGCGAGCAATTGCACTTGCGCTCTACCTGTCAACACAAGCGCACACAAACACAATAAACATTTAGACATTCGTGCGGTAAGCGAAGACGTACAGGCAATTCATCGGCCACGGCCAAATCCATTGCTGGATTAAATATTGGATACACTAGATATGTACCGTACATGCCTCACCACACATGCACAGTTACCGTACTGTGTTGCATACGCGACACGCAATTATGTGCAAAATACAGTGTAGAAATCCTAAATTTCGATTTAAACCCCCCGCCACCTCCTACGCATTTCACAATAGTACTAATTGCATATCTGCATTTCCATAAATATGCTAAATTCCTCTTGATATGCAAATTCCTGTCAAGGCGCTCTTCCCCCTCCAACCCAGCTTAAATAGACGCTCCAAGCCTGGGGTGCGTCATTCAGACGCTGTCTTCTCGACAGACCTGTTCTTCACCTGAGGACGGCTGCTTGCGTTGTGGCCGAAACGTCGTGAGAAATTTTATTATGTTTTATTTTNATTATTCTATTATTTCCATTCTACGTGATTCACCGAAAGAACCAAGATGTAGAAATCCTGTTATGCGTAACTCATTATCCGCAACACCAATTATCACGACTCCCATTATCCGCCACTCCCATTATCCACCACTCCCATTATCCACCACTCACATTATCCACCACTCCTATTATCCACCACTCCTATTATCACCCAGTCCCATTATCCACCAGTCCCATATCCACCAGTCCCATTATCCACCAGTCCCATTATCCACCACTCCCATTATCCACCACTCCCATTATCCACCACTCCAATTATCCACCACTCCAATTATCCACCACTTCCATTATCCACCACTTCCATTATCCACCACTCCCATTATCCACCACTCCCATATCCACCACTCCCATTATCCACCACTTCCATTATCCACCACTCCCATTATCCACCACTCCCATTATCCGCCACTCCCATTATCTGCCACTTCCATTATCCACCACTCCGATATCCGCCACTCCCATTATCCACCACTCCATTATCCGCCACTCCCATTATCCACCACTCCCATTATCCACCACTCCCATTATCCACCACTCCCATTATCCACCACTCCCATTATCCACCACTCCTGTTAGATGACATGAAGACGTCAATTTAAATGGCATACTCATATTTACAATATTCCTGCGTGCAAGTACGCAGTACTAATTATACATGATACACACATGTACTGTGTACGAGTACACACACTTTACAATTAATTGTATACAGTACTGTACACACACATAATCCGTCTTACACACACACACAGTACACACACACACTAAGTGTACACACACACAGTGTGTACACACACACAGTAACACACNGTACAANGTGCACACACAGTGTGTACACACACACACAGTGCACACACACACTAATGGCAATACAAACACTAATACACACACACAGTGTACACACACACACACNGTGCACACACACACACAGTGTAACACACACACATGCAACACACACAGTGTACACACACTAATGTACACACACACAGTGTACACACATACAGTGTACACACACACACATGTACACACACACATGCACACACACACAGAAAATACAAACACACACACACAACTCATACTCATACTACTGTACACACATANATCTAATACACAGTGTACACACACAGTGTACACACACACACATAATGTACACACACAGTGTACACACACACTAATGTACACACACACAGTGTACACACACAATGTACACACACTCTAAGTACACACACAGTGTACACACACACACTAATGTACACACACACACAGTGTACACACACACACTAAGACACACAGTGTACACACACACACTAATGTACACACACACACAGTGTACACACACACTATGTACACACACAGTGTACATACACACAACAGTGCACACACACAATGCACACACACACACAACTACAGTTCAATATCATACACTCACTCATACACATAAGTATTGTACACACTCTATAATACATCTTACACACAGTGTACATATACAATAATGCACACACACAGTGTACACACAGTGTACACACACACACAATGTACATACACACAGTGTACACACATTGCACACACACACATTGCACACACACACAGTGTACACACACACGAAGTGCACGCACAATAATGTAAACACACACAGTGTACATACACACAGTGTACACACACAACACNGTACAACACACACATGTGTAAGCCATATTTCACACAGTACACACACCACACACAGTGACACACACACAGTGTACACACACACACAGTACACACACACACAATGTACATACACACAGTGTACACACACATGTACACACACACTAATTGCACACACACACATTGCACACACACACACATTGCACACACACACACAGTGTACACACACACAGTGCACACACACATAATGTAAACACACACACAACTACATGCAATATCATACACTTACTCATACACAACAGTATTGGACACATGTCTATAATACATCTACACACACAGTGTACACACACACAGTGCACACACACACACTGTACACACACACAGTGTACACACACACAGTGCACACACACACACACACTAATGTACACACACACAGTGTACACACACACAGTGTACACACAGTGTACACACACACTATACACACACAGTGTACACACACTAANGTACACACACACAGTGTACACACACACACACAGTGTACACACACACACAGTGTACACACACACACTAATGTACACACACAGTGTACACACACACACAANGTACACACACACAGTGTACACACACACACACAGTGTACACACACACACTATACACTACTCATATACACAGTACACACACCACACACACACCAATGATACATCTCACAGAGACACAGATACTCAACTAGAGTAATGTGTAAGTCATCTCACATAGTACACACACAGTACATACACACTACACACTCCATATACACAGTACACACACTACACTACACACTCCATACACACAGTACACACTACACTACTCCATACACACAGTACACACACNACAGTACTCCATACACACAGTACACNACAGTATCCATACACAGTACACACACACTACACTACTCCATACACACAGCACACCACCACACACACTACTCCATACACACAGTACACACACTACACTACTCCATACACACAGACACACAGTACACACACNACACTACTCCATACACACAGTACACATACACACACTACACACTCCATACACACAGTACACACCACCNACACTCCATACAACAGTACACACTAACACACTCCATACACACAGTACACACACTACACTACTCCATACACACAGTACACCAGTACACACACTACACTACTCCATACACACAGTACACACACCACACTACACTACTCCATACACAGTAACACACCACACTACACTCACTCCATACACACAGTACACACACTACACTATCCATACACACAGTACACACAGTACACACACTACACTACTCCATACACACAGNACACACAGTACACACACTACACTACTCCATACACACAGTACACACACCACACTACACTACTCCATACACACAGTACACCACNACACTACACTACTCCATACACACAGTACACACTACTACTACTCCATACACACAGTACACACACTACACNACTCCATACACACAGTACACACACACACTACTCCATACACACACACNACACTACTCCATACACACAGTACATACACAGTACACTACTCCATACACACAGTACACACACACACACACTCCATACACACTACACACACAATCTCATAGACACACACAACTAGTTATATTAAGCCATCTTTCACACAGTACACACACTCTGNACAGTACTCCATACACACATTTGCAATACAGTACACACACACTACAGTACTCCATACATACAGTACACACACATCCACAATACATCCCACACACAGACACAGAACTAAGCCACTCACACACTACACCACACTCTGCACGCACAATAGCATACAGTACACACACCACACACACAGTACATACACGACGCACACACANCACACACACAGTACACACACAGTACACACACCACGCACACAGTACACACACCACACACACAGTACATACACAGTACACACACCACACACACACACACACACACAGTACATACACCACACACACAGTACACACACCACACAACAGTACACACACNACACACACAGTACATACACCACGCACACACACCACACACACAGTACACACACAGTACACACACCACACACACAGTACACACACCACAGTACACNACACACACAGTACACACACAGTACACACACCACACACACACCACACACACNGTACATACACCACGCACATACACGCGGTACAGTACACAGACAAAGAACTAAAGTTATATCTAATCCACACACACTACTCTGTGTGTATACATTATACACACTACAGTACACACACACACACACACACCACACACACACATTACACACACACCACACACACAGTACACACACACACCACACACACACAGTACACACAGTACACACACACCACACACACATACAGTACACACAGTACACACACACACCACACACACACACACACATACAGTACACACAGTACACACACACACCACACACACAGTACACACACACACCNCACATACAGTACACAACACCACACACACAGTACACACACACACACCACACACATACACAGTACACACACACACACACACACACCACACACACATACAGTACACACAGCACACACACACACCACACACACCACACACATACAGTACACACACACCACAACACACACGCGGTACAGTACTACAAACACAGTCGTACAAAGATAAGAAGAAGACTAACCCCCTACCACTCTTCTTGTTGTTGTTATTCTTGTTGTTGTTGTTATTCTTGTTGTTGTATTAACATCCACGACATTGCACACGAAGGCCGGGGTTCGACACGATGATGAACCACGCAAGCCCGTCTTTGTCTTCCCCCTCCCCCTCTCTCTCTCCCACCAGCAGTGACGATGTTGAGTGTGTGCTCATTTAAGGCCGAGTCGATCTAGGGGAAGAGCCGTCTGATGATGATGACGATGATGATGATGATCCATCAACACCGCGAACATCGCCGCCAGCAGCGCCGCGAAACACGCGGCCACTCAACTCACAACTCCAGGAGCCATTATGCAATCGCTCTGTCAGACGTCTCACTCACGCAGCACACACACAGTACACACACAGTACACACACAGTACACACACACAGTACACACAGTACACNCACAGTACACACACAGTACACACAGTACACATAGTACACATAGTACACACACACACAGTACACACACAGTACACACACAGTACACACAGTACACACACAGTACACACACAGTACACTNACAGTACACACACAGTACACACACAGTACACATACAGTACACACACAGTACATACAGTACACACAGTACACACACAGTACACACAGTACACTCGTTACAGTACACTNACACATGTACACACACNGTACACACACAGTACACAGTACACACACGTACACACACAGTATACACACACAGTACACACACAGTACACACACACACAGTACACATAGTACACACACAGTACACACACAGTATACATACAGTACACACAGTACACACACACAGTACACACACAGTACACACACAGTACACACACACAGTACACACACAGTATCACACAGTACACACACAGTACACACACAGTACACACACAGTACACACACNGTACACACACACACNGTACACACACAGTACACACAGTATACATACAGTACACACAGTACACACACACACACACNATACACACAGTACACATAGTACACACACAGTACACACACAGTACACATACAGTACACATAGTACACACACAGTAGTACATACAGTACACACAGTACACACACAATACACACAGTACACACACACAGTACACAGTACACACACAGTACACATAGTACACACACAGTACACACACAGTACACATAGTGCACACACAGTACACACACAGTACACAGAGTACACACAGTACACATAGTACACACACNGTACACACAGTACACATAGTGCACACACACAGTACACACACNGTACACATAGCACACACAGTACACACACAGTACACACAGTACACATAGTACACACAGTACACACACAGTACACATAGTGNACACACACAGTACACACACNGTACACAGAGTACACAGTACACACAGTACACATAGTACACACACAGTACACACACAGTACACATAGTGCACACACACAGTACACACACAGTACACATAGTACACACACAGTACACACACAGTACACATAGTGCACACACAGTACACACACACAGTACACACAGTACACACACAGTACACACACAGTACACAGAGTACACNTACACACAGTACACATAGTACACACACAGTACACACACAGTACACATNGTACACACACAGTACACACACACAGTACACATAGTACACACACAGTACACACACAGTACACATAGTACACACACAGTACACACACAGTACACAGTACACACACAGTACACACACAGTACACACACACACACAGTACACACACAGTACACATAGTACACACACAGTACACACACACAGTACACATAGTACACACACAGTACACACACNGTACACATAGTACACACACAGTACACACACAGTACACATAGTACACACACAGTACACACACAGTACACATAGTACACACACAGTACACACACACACAGTGCACATAGTACACACATAGTACATACACACAGTACACACACAGTACACATACACACAGTACACACACAGTACACACACACAGTGTACACACAGTACATACACACACACAGTACACACACAGTACACATAGTACACACACACAGTGCACACACACACACAATACACACACAGTACACACACAGTACACACACACAGTGCACACACAGTACACACACAGTACACATACACACAGTACACACACAGTACACATACACAGTACACACAGTACACACAGTGCACACACACAGTGTACACACAGTACACACACAGTACACATACACACACTTACACACACAGTACACACACACATACACACACAGTACACACACACACAGTACACACACAGTACACTACACTCACTCACACAATACACACACACAGTACACACGCAGTACACACACACNGTACACTACACTCACACAATACACTACACAAGCAGACACACGCAGTACACACACAGTACACTACACTACACTCACACAGTACATACACAGTACACACGCAGTACACAGTCAAGTTAATTGAATCGTCATTCGGAACGAATGCACGTTGTTACATTTAATGTGTACACGTGTGTGTACAGGTGTGTGTATGTGTGTGTACGTGTGTGTGTACACTGTGTGTATGTGTGTATGTGTGCATGTATGTGTATGTATGTGTATGCGTGTGTGTATGTGTGTGTGTGTATGTGTAGTGTGTGTATGTGTGTGTATATGTATGTGTGTGTATGTGTATGTATGTGTGTACTGTGTGTGTGTATGTGTGTAGTGTGTGTGTAGTGTGTGTGTAGTGTGTGTGTGTATGTATGTGTGTGTATGTGTGTAGTGTATGTGTGTGTACGTAAGTGTGTGTACACCTGTGTGTATGTGCATGTGTGTGTACGTGTGTGTGTATGTATGTGTATGCGTGTGTGTATGTGTGTGTGTGTATGTGTAGTGTGTGTATGTGTGTGTATGTATGTGTGTATGTGTGTAGTGTGTGTATGTGTGTAGTGTGTGTGTNGTGTGTGTGTGTATGTATGTGTGGTGTATGTGTGTAGTGTATGTGTGTGTACGTAAGTGTGTGTACGTAAGTGTGTGTATGTGGAGGGCGGAGGAGCGACGCTCACAACAACGAGCGGAGCGCCGGGTGGCTAAAGCACAGCAAGTTGGCACAGTAGGGGGCACAGGTGGTCTCAGTCATCTCGGTCAGTGTGGCACCTGCTGGGTCTGCCCCGTGACCTCCTGCCAGCGGGCTTTCGACACTTCACGTGGCCTGTGCACTTGGCCTGGCACAAGCATCGTGTGAGTCACCGCCACTTAGTGGGAATGGCGGTTGTTGTTGTTGTGTGTATGTATGTGTATGTGTGTAGTGTGTATGTGTGTGTATGTGTGTGTGTATGTGTGTGTATGTGTGTGTGTGTGTATGTGTGTGTATGTGTGNATGTATGTGTGTATGTGTGTATGTAGTGTGTGTATGTATGATGCGTGTTATGTGTGTATGTGTGTGNATGTGTGTAGTGTGTGTATGTGTGTGTGTATGTGTGCGTGTATGTGTNGTGTGTATGAGTGTGTGTATGTGTGTGTATATATGTGTGTATGTATGTGTGTGTATGTGTATGTGTGTATATGTATGTGTGTNTGTGTGTGTATGTGTGTNTGTGTGTGTGTATCTCACAAGGCATGAGCCACTCAGGCCTAGGTAGAAGTAAAGCTTTCTTTGTATGTAGCACACTACATGTGTGTACAACTACATGTGTGTACAACTACATGTGTGTGTGTCGTCTGTGTGTGTGTGTGTCTCTGTGTGTGTCTCTGTGTGTGTCTGTGTGTGTGTGNCTGTGTGTGTCTATGTCTCTGTGTGTGTCTCTGTGTGTGTCTGTGTGTCTCTGTGTGTCTGTGTGTGTGTGTCTGTGGTCTCTGTCTGTGTGTGTCTGTGTGTCTCTGTGTGTGTCTGTGTGTCTGTGTCTCTCTGTGTCTCTGNGTCTACTGTGTCTCTGTGTGTGTCTCTGTGTCTCTGTGTGTGTATCTGTGTGTCTCACTGTGTCTCTGTGTGTANCTCTGTGTCTGTGTCTCTGTGTGTCTCTGTGTCTGTGTGTCTCTCTCTGTGTCTGTGTCTCTGTCTGTGTCTCTCTGTGTCTCTCTGTCTGTGTCTCTGTGTGTGTCTGTCCAACTCACTCCGTCACTCTCCCCCCCTCTCTCTGTGTCTCTGTCTCTCTGCCTGTGTCTCTGTGTGTCTCTGTGTCTCTCTCGCTCTCCGTGTCTCTCAATCCTCTTCACCCCCTCACCCCTCTCGTTTCTCTTTAACTCTCTCTGTGATCTCTCTCCACACACACACACAGGCGCGATCTCTCTCTCTCTCGTGACTCACTCAGCTCACTCTCTCCCCCTGTGTCTCTCTCTGTGTCTCTGTCTCTCTGTCTGTGTCTCTCTCTCTTGTGTCTCTGTGTCTCTGTCTGTGTGTCTCTCTCTGTGTCTCTCTCTCTGTCTGTCTCTCTGTGTGTCTCAATACTCCCCACCCTCTCGTTTACTCTTTAACTCTCCATCTCTCGTTAACTCACTCACTCACTCTCTCCCCCTGTGTCTCTCTCTCTCTGTCTCTGTCTCTCTGTGTCTCTGTCTGTCTCTCTGTCTCTCTGTCTGTCTCTCTGTGTGTCTCAATATCTCCCCACCCCCTCGTTTCTCTTTCTCTCTCTCTGTGTCTCTGTCTGTCTCTCTCTCGTTCTCACTCAGCTCGCTCTCTCCCCCTNCTNCTGACTGTTNCTCAGCGTTCTCACTCTTCTAATTCACTCGCTCNAGCNACTCCCTCCTCACTCACTCACTCACCATCTCACCACTCACTCACTCCATCACTCACTCANCCACACTCACTNACTCACTCATCTCACTCACCCACTCACTCACTCACTCCACCATCACTCACTCACACATCANTCACTCACTCACCANCCTCACTCACCATATCTCACTCACTCACTCACCACTCACTCACCACTCACTCACCATCTCACTCACCACTCACTCACTCACCATCTCACTCACCATCACACTCACCATCACTCACCATCTCACTCACCCACTCATTCACTCACCATCTCACTCACTCACCATCATCACTCACCCATACACCACTCACTCACTCATCTCACTCACTCACTCACCATCTCACTCACTCACCATCTCACTCACTCACTCCATCACTCACTCACTCACTCACTCACTCACTCACTCACTCACTCTNATCTCACTCACACACTCACTCACTCACCATCTCACTGAGACACCATCTCACTCACTCACTCACTCATCACTCACTCACCATCTCACTCACTCACTCACTCACCATCTCACTCACTCACCATCTCACCACTCACTCACCATCTCTCACCATCACTCACTCACTCANCATCTCACACTCACACATCACTCACTCCACCACTCACTATCTCCACTCACTCACTCACTCACTCACGCATCTCACTCACTCACCATCTCACCACCATCTCACTCACTCACCCACTCACCCANTCACCATCTCACTCACTCACCCCTACCACTCACCTCCCTCACTCACTCACTCANCATCTCACTCACCCCCTCATCACCATCACCATCTCACTCACCCACTCANTCACACTCACTCACTCACTCACTCACTCANCATCTCCCTCANTCACTCACTCCATCACTCACTCACCNCTCACTCACTCACCACACNCACTCNCANTCACTCACTCACCCANTCACCCACTCACTCACCATCTCTCATCACTCACTCACCACTCACTCACCTTCTCACTCACTCACTCACCTTCTCACTCACTCACTCATCATCTCACTCACTCAATCTCACTCACTCCACTCACCTTNTCACTCACTCACCATCTCACTCACTCCATCACTCACTCACCATCTCACATCACCATCACTCACTCACCATCTCACTCACCATCTCTCACTCACCTTCTCACTCACTCACCATCTCACTCACTCCATCACTCACTCACCATCTCACTCACCATCTCACTCACCACACTCACTCACCATCTCACTCACTCACCATCTCACTCACTCCATCACTCACTCACCATCTCACTCACCAACTCACTCACCACCTTCTCACCACTCACTCACCATCACTCACTCACCATCTCACTCACCATCTCACTCACTCACCATCTCACTCACCATCTCACTCACTCCATCTCACTCACTCACTCCATCACTCACTCACCATCTCACTCACCAACATCACTCACCACCTTCTCACCACTCACTCACCATCTCACTCACTCACCTTCACTCACTCACCATCTCACCATCTCACTCACTCACCTTCTCACTCACCATCTCACTCACCTTCTCACTCACTCACTCCATCTCACTCACTCCATCANTCACTCACCATCTCACTCACCATCTCACACACCACTCACTCCATCTCACTCACCATCTCACTCACCATCTCACTCACCATCTCACTCACCATCTCACTCACTCATCACTCACTCACCATCTCACTCACCATCTCTNACTCACCTTCTCACTCACTCACGCCATCTCACTCACTCACTCTCATCACTCACTCACCATCTCACTCACCATCTCTCACTCACCCTCACTCACCATCTCACCATCACTCACCCACTCACCACTCACCATCTCTCACTCACCATCTCANTCATCATCTCACTCACTCCATCTCACTCACTCACTCACCATCTCACTCACTCACCATCTCACTCACTCACTCACCATCTCACTCCCTCTCACGCTGACCCCCCTCTCACCCCCCCCCTCTCACGCTGACCCCCCTCTCACCCCCCCCCCCTCTCACGCACCCCCCCCCCNTCTCTCCCCCTCACGCTCCATCTCCCTAATGGCACCGCTCTCTCTCTGCGCCGGCTAGGAGATGTTAACTACCTCGCCTGGTCTACAGGAGGTCGTGGGTTCGATCCCGACCCTGACGCCTGCTGTATATTTGGAGTTTGCGTCTCTCTCATCATCATCATCACAGTGGCTAGGAGATGTTAACTACCTTGCCTGGTATACAGAGGACCTGGGTTCGATCCCTGACGCCTGCTGCTGTATATTTGGAGTTTGCGTGTCTTTCTCTCATCATCATCATCACAGTGGCTAGGAGATGTTAACTACCTCGCCTGGTATACAGGAGGTCGTGGGTTCGATCCCTGACGCCTGCTGCTGTATATTTGGAGTTTGCGTGTCTTTCTCTCATCATCATCATCACAGTGGCTAGGAGATGTTAACTACCTCGCCTGGTATACAGGAGGTCGTGGGTTCGATCCCTGACGCCTGCTGCTGTATATTTGGAGTTTGCGTGTCTTTCTCTCATCATCATCATCACAGTGGCTAGGAGATTTAACTACCTCGCCTGGTATACAGGAGGTCGTGGGTTCGATCCCTGACGCCTGCTGCTGTATATTTGGAGTTTGCGGTGTCTCTCTCTCTCTCTACGTGGTCGCGTGGATTTTTCTCCCCCACAATTCGAATCAACATCACGGCGCGTTTAGAGTTATTAGAGCCGAGTCTCACATGGTGTTGGACCAGATGACGCCAAAAGGCTCGAAGTAAAGCTGTCTCGGGTTTGGACCAATCAACTTCAAGGACAGTGCATACATTATCAGAGTTATGTTTTTTATTTGCATTATGGCTGCAGGTATTGTGGTCTATGCAAACATGACTCCTTGTAAAAAAAGGTAGCAGTTTTGTTGCCAGATGGAAGGGTAAAAAAACAATTATCATATTTTTACTGGCAAATGAGGTTCCAATGAAGTAAAAAAGAAATTAAGTTCATTTTTAACGGTCCCACCCCCGTATCTGCTGTGCGTGTCCCGTAGCTGTTTTGTGGGTCAAGAAGTCGTGTGTTCTCTCTCTCTCCTTAGCCGATTCCTCTCCCTGTGTGGTATGCCCTTAACGCTCTCCGTCTCTCTCCTCTCATCCGCAAGAGTAGTTCAGCATTCTAGATTTGAAGCTTTCGTGACTGCAAGGATTCATATTCTTAGGTTTTTTTCGGTAAAGTCACGTAGGTAAAACATTAAAAAATAAAAATAAAATAGAAATCACGACGTTTCGGAGGCAACACAAGCTTCCGTCTTCAGGTGGAACCGTCACAGCCACGACAGCTGTATCAAGTAAATGAGAGATTGCAAGATCTACCACTCCGTTTATATAATGGTTGGAGAGGGGGAAGGGCCAAATACAGCACACTTTTTATTCATATGTAAGGTGAGACTTAAGAGGGTGAGCCTTTGTTATGGTTTGTGACAACTAAACATGGTAAACATGGTAAACCTGTAATAGTTGTCTGTCAAATAATAAATAAGATTGGTCAAATAAGTGTAGTTAAATCTTTTTTGCATGGTTAATCACATCTTTCCAATGATTACTCAGTTTGTAACCATCATCAGGGTTGAATAGTAGTTCAGCATCTTTATTGCAGACTATGAAGCCCTTTTCTTTATCTTAAGAGGCCCTCAATAGCCACGCGGGCTCAGCCGACTTAAGTTTAGACATCGTGCGCCGCCGGTGTTGCGGTGACAATTTGTCAAATTTATAGAAGGAAACAAAAAAGTTACCCCCCACCCCCCCAAATGACTAATCAGGGATCGCAAACAGCATTACAATCTACACTATGGAACCTCATTTGCCAGTAAAAATATGATAATTGTTTTTTTACCCTTCTATCTGGCAACAAAACTGACACCTTTTACAAGGAGTCATGTTTGCATAGACCGCAATACCTGCAGTCATAATGCAAACAAAAAACATAACTCTGATAATATGCACTGTCCTTGAAGTTGATTGGTCCACACCCGAGACAGCTTTCCTTAGAGCCTAGTCTCACATGGGGAAAGTGCTTGCCCCGAGCTCTCATACTCTGATGGTGCATTGTCTTTGACGCCTTTTGGCGTCATCTGGTCCAACACCATGTGAGACTAGGCTCTAAGGAAAGCTGTCTCGGGTGTGGACCAATCAACTTCAAGGACAGTGCACATTATCAGAGTTATGTCTTTTGTTTGTATTATGACTGCAGGTATTGCGGTCTATGCAAACATGACTCCTTGTAAAAGGTGTCAGTTTTGTTGCCAGATAGAAGGGTAAAAAACAAATTATCAGCATTACAAAACATTACAAACAACATCACCCGCCCCTCTTTACTGATCGACNCTTTCCCCAGGGCACTCGTTACAAATGAGACCAATCACTAAACTATAAACTATTACTACTATCTTCTTGGTTCTTTCGGTAAAGTCACGTAGAAGGGAAATAAAAATATAAAAATAAAATAAATACATTCACGATGTTTCGGCCACAACGCAAGCAGCCGTCCTCAGGCGAAGAACAGGGCTGTCGGAAAGACAGCGTCTGAATGAAACACCACCAGGCTTGGAGCGTATATTTAAGCTGGGTTGGAGGGGGAGAGTGCCTTGACCTCCTACGCATTCCACAAGTAGTGACTAATCCCATATCTGCATTTCCAATAAATATGTTAAATTCCTCTTGATATGCAAATTATTTTGTCCAATTCTCACCTGTGTATCTCTAATTCTCACCTGTCTATCTCTAATTCTCACCTGTGAATCTCTAATTCTCACCTGTGTATCTCTAATTATCACCTGTGTCTCTCTAATTCTCACCTGTGTGTCTCTAATTCTCACCTGTGTATCTCTAATTCTCACCTGTGTCTCTAATTCTACCTGTGTATCTCTAATTCTCACCTGTGTATCTCTAATTCTCACCTGTGTGTCTCTAATTCTCACCTGTGAATCTCTAATTCTCACCTGTGTATCTCTAATTATCACCTGTGTCTCTCTAATTCTCACCTGTGTGTCTCTAATTCTCACCTGTGTATCTCTAATTCTAACCTGTGCATCTCTAATTCTCACCTGTGTGTCTCTAATTCTAACCTGTGTATCTCTAATTATCACCTGTGTATCTCTAATTCTAACCTGTGCATCTCTAATTCTCACCTGTGATCTCTAATTCTCACCTGTGTATCTCTAATTATCACCTGTGTATCTCTAATTCTCACCTGTGTGTCTCTAATTCTAACCTGTGTATCTCTAATTCTCACCTGTGTATCTCTAATTCTCACCTGTGTATCTCTAATTCTCACCTGTGTGTCTCTAATTCTCACCTGTGTGTCTCTAATTCTCACCTGTGTGTCTCTAATTCTCACCTGTGTGTCTCTAATTCTCACCTGTGTGTCTCTAATTCTCACCTGTGTGTCTCTAATTCTCACCTGTGTGTCTCTAATTCTCACCTGTGTGTCTCTAATTCTCACCTGTGTATCTCTAATTCTCACCTGTGTGTCTCTAATTCTCACCTGTGTGTCTCTAATTCTCACCTGTGTGTCTCTAATTCTCACCTGTGTGTCTCTAATTCTCACCTGTGTGTCTCTAATTCTCACCTGTGTGTCTCTAATTCTCACCTGTGTATCTCTAATTCTCACCTGTGTCTCTAATTCTCACCTGTGTATCTCTAATTCTCACCTGTGTGTCTCTAATTCTCACCTGTGTATCTCTAATTCTCACCTGTGTGTCTCTAATTCTCACCTGTGTGTCTCTAATTCTCACCTGTGTGTCTCTAATTCTCACCTGTGTGTCTCTAATTCTCACCTGTGTGTCTCTAATTCTCACCTGTGTGTCTCTAATTCTCACCTGTGTGTCTCTAATTCTCACCTGTGTGTCTCTAATTCTCACCTGTGTCTCTCTAATTCTCACCTGTGTGTCTCTAATTCTCACCTGTGTGTCTCTAATTCTCACCTGTGTATCTCTAATTCTCACCTGTGTGTCTCTAATTCTCACCTGTGTGTCTCTAATTCTCACCTGTCTATCTCTAATTCTCACCTGTGTGTCTCTAATTCTCACCTGTGTGTCTCTAATTCTCACCTGTCTATCTCTAATTCTCACCTGTGTATCTCTAATTCTCACCTGTGTGTCTCTAATTCTCACCTGTGTGTCTCTAATTCTCACCTGTGTGTCTCTAATTCTCACCTGTGTGTCTCTAATTCTCACCTGTGTGTCTCTAATTCTCACCTGTGTATCTCTAATTCTCACCTGTGTGTCTCTAATTCTCACCTGTGTGTCTCTAATTCTCACCTGTGTGTCTCTAATTCTCACCTGTGTATCTCTAATTCTCACCTGTGTGTCTCTAATTCTCACCTGTGTGTCTCTAATTCTCACCTGTGTGTCTCTAATTCTCACCTGTGTGTCTCTAATTCTCACCTGTGTATCTCTAATTCTCACCTGTGTGTCTCTAATTCTCACCTGTGTGTCTCTAATTCTCACCTGTGTGTCTCTAATTCTCACCTGTGTGTCTCTATTCTCACCTGTGTTCTCTAATTCTCACCTGTGTATCTCTAATTCTCACCTGTGTTCTCTAATTCTCACCTGTGTGTCTCTAATTCTCACCTGTGTGTCTCTAATTCTCACCTGTGTATCTCTAATTCTCACCTGTGTGTCTCTAATTCTCACCTGTGTGTCTCTAATTCTCACCTGTGTATCTCTAATTCTCACCTGTGTGTGCTCTAATTCTCACCTGTGTATCTCTAATTCTCACCTGTGTGTCTCTAATTCTCACCTGTGTGTCTCTAATTCTCACCTGTGTGTCTCTAATTCTCACCTGTGCATCTCTAATTCTCACCTGTGTCTCTCTAATTCTCACCTGTGTGTCTCTAATTCTCACCTGTGCATCTCTAATTCTCATCTGTGAATCTCTAATTCTCACCTGTGTATCTCTAATTCTCACCTGTGTGTCTCTAATTCTCACCTGTGCGTCTCTAATTCTCACCTGTGCATCTCTAATTCTCCCTGTGTGTCTCTAATTCTCACCTGTGTGTCTCTAATTCTCACCTGTGTGTCTCTAATTCTCACCTGTGAATCTCTAATTCTCACCTGTGTGTCTCTAATTCTCACTGTGCGTCTCTAATTCTCACCTGTGCATCTCTAATTCTCACCTGTGTATCTCTAATTCTCACCTGTGTATCTCTAATTCTCATCTGTGTATCTCTAATTCTCACCTGTGTGTCTCTAATTCTCACCTGTGTATCTCTAATTCTCACCTGTGTATCTCTAATTCTCACCTGTGTATCTCTAATTCTCACCTGTGTATCTCTAATTCTCACCTGTGTCTCTCTAATTCTCACCTGTGTGTCTCTAATTCCACCTGTGTATCTCTAATTCTCACCTGTGTGTCTCTAATTCTCACCTGTGTATCTCTAATTCTCACCTGTGTATCTCTAATTCTCACCTGTGTGTCTCTAATTCTCACCTGTGTATCTCTAATTCCCACCTGTGAATCTCTAATTCTCACCTGTGTGTCTCTAATTCTCAACTGTGTGTCTCAATTCTCACCTGTGTGTCTCTAATTCTCACCTGTGTGTCTCTAATTCTCACCTGTGTATCTCTAATTATCACCTGTGCATCTCTAATTCTCACCTGTGTATCTCTAATTCTCACCTGTGTATCTCTAATTCTCACCTGTGTGTCTCTAATTCTCACCTGTGTATCTCTAATTCTCACCTGTGCATCTCTAATTCTCACCTGTGCATCTCTAATTCTCACCGTGTGTCTCTAATTCTCACCTGTGTATCTCTAATTCTCACCTGTGTATCTCTAATTCTCACCTGTGTGTCTCCTATTCTCACCTGTGTATCTCTAATTCTCACCTGTGTGTCTCTATTCTCCCTGTGTATCTCTAATTCTCACCTGTGTTCTCTAATTCTCACCTGTGTGTCTCTAATTCTCACCTGTGTGTCTCTAATTCTCACCTGTGTATCTCTAATTCTCACCTGTGTATCTTAATTCTCACCTGTGTGTCTCTAATTCTCACCTGTGTATCTCTAATTCTCACCTGTGTATCTCTAATTCTCACCTGTGTGTCTCTAATTCTCACCTGTGTGTCTCTAATTCTCACCTGTGTATCTCTAATTCTCACCTGTGTATCTCTAATTCTCACCTGTGTGTCTCTAATTCTCACCTGTGTGTCTCTAATTCTCACCTGTGTATCTCTATTCTCACTGTGTATCTCTAATTCTCACCTGTGTTCTCTAATTCTCACCTGTGTGTCTCTAATTCTCACCTGTGTATCTCTAATTCTCACCTGTGTCTCTAATTCTCACCTGTGTATCTCTAATTCTCACCTGTGTATCTCTAATTCTCACCTGTGCATCTCTAATTCTCACCTGTGCATCTCTAATTCTCACCGGTGTCTCTATTCTCACCTGTGTATCTCTAATTCTCACCTGTGTATCTCTAATTCTCACCTGTGTGTCTCTAATTCTCACCTGTGTATCTCTAATTCTCACCTGTGCATCTCTAATTCTCACCTGTGCATCTCTAATTCTCACCTGTGCATCTCTAATTCTCACCTGTGTATCTCTAATTCTCACCTGTGCATCTCTAATTCTCACCTGTGCATCTCTAATTCTCACCCGGTGTATCTCTAATTCTCACCTGTGTGTCTCTAATTCTCACCCGTGTGTCTCTAATTCTCACCTGTGCATCTCTAATTCTCACCCGTGTGTCTCTAATTCTCACCTGTGTATCTCTAATTCTCACCTGTGTATCTCTAATTCTCACCTGTGTATCTCTAATTCTCACCTGTGTATCTCTAATTCTCACCTGTGCATCTCTAATTCTCACCTGTGAATCTCTAATTCTCACCTGTGTATCTCTAATTCTCACCTGTGTATCTCTAATTCTCACCTGTGTATCTCTAATTCTCACCCGTGTGTCTCTAATTCTCACCTGTGAATCTCTAATTCTCACCCGTGTGTCTCTAATTCTCACCTGTGTATCTCTAATTCTCACCTGTGTATCTCTAATTATCACCTGTGTATCTCTAATTATCACCTGTGTATCTCTAATTCTCACCTGTGTATCTCTAATTCTCACCTGTGTATCTCTAATTCTCACCTGTATCTCTAATTCTCACCTGTGTGTCTCTAATTCTCACCTGTGAATCTCTAATTCTCACCTGTGTATCTCTAATTCTCACCTGTGCATCTCTAATTCTCACCTGTGTATCTCTAATTCTCACCTGTGCATCTCTAATCTCACCTGTGTGTCTCTAATTCTCACCTGTGTATCTCTAATTCTCACCTGTGTATCTCTAATTCCCACCTGTGTCTCTCTAATTCTCACCTGTGTCTCTCTAATTCTCACCTGTGTCTCTAATTCTCACCTGTGTGTCTCTAATTCTCACCTGTGTCTCTAATTCTCACCTGTGTGTCTCTAATTCTCACCTGTGTATCTCTAATTCTCACCTGTGCATCTCTAATTCTCACCTGTGTATCTCTAATCTCACCTGTGTGTCTCTAATTCTCACCTGTGTATCTCTAATTCTCACCTGTGTGTCTCTAATTCTCACCTGTGTATCTCTAATTCTCACCTGTGTCTCTCTAATTCTCACCTGTGTATCTCTAATTCTCACCTGTGTCTCTCTAATTCTCACCTGTGTATCTCTAATTCTCACCTGTGTATCTCTAATCCTCACCTGTGTATCTCTAATTCTCACCTGTGAATCTCTAATTCTCACCTGTGTATCTCTAATTATCACCTGTGTATCTCTAATTCTCACCTGTGTATCTCTAATTCTCACCTGTGAATCTCTAATTCTCACCTGTGTGTCTCTAATTCTCACCTGTGTATCTCTAATCCTCACCTGTGTATCTCTAATCCTTACCTGTGTGTCTCTAATTCTCACCTGTGCATCTCTAATTCTCACCTGTGCATCTCTAATCCTCACCTGTGTATCTCCAATTCTCACCTGTGTATCTCTAATTCCCACCTGTGTATCTCTAATTATCACCTGTGAATCTCTAATTCTCACCTGTGTATCTCTAATTCTCACCTGTGCATCTCTAATTCTCACCTGTGTATCTCTAATTCTCACCTGTGTATCTCTAATTCTCACCTGTGTATCTCTAATTCTCACCTGTGCATCTCTAATTCTCACCTGTGCATCTCTAATTCTCACCTGTGTGTCTCTAATTCTCACCTGTGTGTCTCTAATTCTCACCTGTGTATCTCTAATTCTCACCTGTGTCTCTCTAATTCTCACCTGTGTGTCTCTAATTCTCACCTGTGTATCTCTAATTCTCACCTGTGTATCTCTAATTCCCACCTGTGTCTCTCTAATTCTCACCTGTGTGTCTCTAATTCTCACCTGTGTATCTCTAATTCTCACCTGTGTATCTCTAATTCTCACCTGTGTGTCTCTAATTCCCACCTGTGTCTCTCTAATTCTCACCTGTGTATCTCTAATTCTCACCTGTGTATCTCTAATTCTCACCTGTGTATCTCTAATTCTCACCTGTGCATCTCTAATTCTCACCTGTGTATCTCTAATTCTCACCTGTGTATCTCTAATTCTCACCTGTGTATCTCTAATTCTCACCTGTGTATCTCTAATTCTCACCTGTGTATCTCTAATTCTCACCTGTGTCTCTCTAATTCTCACCTGTGTATCTCTAATTCTCACCTGTGTATCTCTAATTCTCACCTGTGTATCTCTAATTCTCACCTGTGTCTCTCTCTAATTCTCACCTGTGCATCTCTAATTCTCACCTGTGTATCTCTAATTCTCACCTGTGTATCTCTAATTCTCACCTGTGTATCTCTAATTCTCACCTGTGTCTCTCTAATTCTCACCTGTGAATCTCTACNATTCTAATTCTCACCTGTGTATCTCTAATTCTCACCTGTGTATCTCTAATTCTCACCTGTGTATCTCTAATTCTCACCTGTGTGTCTCTAATTCTCACCTGTGTATCTCTAATTCTCACCTGTGTACTCTAATTCTCACCTGTGTGTCTCTAATTCTCACCGTGTTACTCTAATTCTCACCTGTTCTACCTCTAATTCTCACCTGTGTGTCTCTAATTCTCACCTGTGAATCTCTAATTCTCACCTGTCTCTCTATTCTCACCTGTGTCTTCTAATTCTCACCTGTGTGTCTCTAATTCTCACCTGTCTATCTCTAATTCTCACCTGTGTATCTCTAATTCTCACCTGTGTATCTCTAATTCTCACCTGTGTATCTCTAATTCTCACCTGTGTATCTCTAATTCTCACCTGTTGTCTCTAATTCTCACCTGTGGTCTCTAATTCTCACCGTGTATCTCTAATTCTCACCTGTGTCTCTAATTCTCACCTGTGTATCTCTAATTCTCACCTGTGCGTCTCTAATTCTCACCTGTGTCTCTAATTCTCACCTGTGTCTCTCTAATTCTCACTGTGCATCTCTAATTCTCACCTGTGCGTCTCTAATTCTCACCTGTGTATCTCTAATTCTCACCTGTGTATCTCTAATTCTCACCTGTGTATCTCTAATTCTCACCTGTATCTCTAATTCTCACCTGTGTACTCTAATTCTCACGTGTGTATCTCTAATTCTCACCTGTGTATCTCTAATTCTCACCTGTGTATCTCTAATTCTCACCTGTGTCTCTCTAATTCTCACCTGTGTATCTCTAATTCTCACCGTGTATCTCTAATTCTCACCTGTGTATCTCTAATTCTCACCTGTGTATCTCTAATTCTCACCTGTGTATCTTAATTCTCACCTGTGTATCTCTATTCTCACCTGTGTATCTCTAATTCTCACCTGTGAATCTCTAATTCTCACCTGGTGTCTCTAATCCTCACCTGTGAATCTCTAATTCTCACCTGTGTATCTCTAATTCTCACCTGTGTATCTCTAATTCTACCTGTGTATCTCTAATTCTCACCTGGTATCTCTAATTCCCACCTGTGTATCTCTAATTCTCACCTGTGTATCTCTAATTCTCACCTGTGTCTCTCTAATTCTCACCTGTGAATCTCTAATTCTCACCTGTGTATCTCTAATTCTCACCTGTGAATCTCTAATTCTCACCTGTGAATCTCTACTTCTCACCTGTGAATCTCTAATTCTCACCTGTGTATCTCTAATTCCCACCTGTGAATCTCTAATTCTCACCTGTGTCTCTAATCTCACCTGTATCTCTAATTCTCACCTGTGTATCTCTAATTCCCACCTGTGAATCTCTAATTCTCACCTGTGTATCTCTAATTCTCACCTGTGAATCTCTAATTCTCACCTGTTATCTCTAATCCTCACCTGTGAATCTCTAATTCTCACCTGTGTATCTCTAATTCTTACCTGTGTATCTCTAATTCTCACCTGTGTATCTCTAATTCCCACCTGTGAATCTCTAATTCTCACCTGTGTGTCTCTAATCTCACCTGTGTATCTCTAATTCTACCTGTGTATCTCTAATTCTCACCTGTGTGCTCTCTAATTCTCACCTGTTGTATCTCTAATTCTCACCTGTGAATCTCTAATTCTCACCTGTGTGTCTCTAATTCTCACCTGTGTATCTCTAATTCTCACCTGTGTATCTCTAATTCTCACCTGGTATCTCTAATTCTCACCGTGTATCTCTAATTCTCACCTGTGTATCTCTAATTCTCACCTGTGTATCTCTAATTCTCACCTGTATCTCTAATTCTCACCTGTGTATCTCTAATTCTCACCCGTGTATCTCTAATTCTCACCTGTGTATCTCTAATTCTCACCTGTGTATCTCTAATTCTCATCTGTGAATCTCTAATTCTCACCTGTGTGTCTCTAATTCTCACCGTGTATCTCTAATTCTCACCTGTGTATCTCTAATTCTCACCTGTGTGTCTTCTAATTCTCACCTGTGTATCTCTAATTCTCACCTGTGTATCTCTAATTCTCACCGTGTATCTCTAATTCTCACCTGTGTATCTCTAATTCTCACCTGTGTATCTCTAATTCTCACCTGTGTATCTCTAATTCTCACCTGTGTCTCTAATTCTCACCTGTGTATCTCTAATTCTCACCTGTGTATCTCTAATTCTCATCTGTGATCTCTAATTCTCACCTGTGTGTCTCTAATTCCCACCTGTGTATCTCTAATTCTCACCTGTGTGTCTCTAATTCCCACCTGTGTATCTCTAATTCTCACCTGTGTCTCTCTAATTCTCACCTGTGTATCTCTAATTCTCACCTGTGTGTCTCTAATTCTCACCTGTGTATCTCTAATTCTCACCTGTGTATCTCTAATTCTCACCTGTCTACCTCTAATCTCACCTGTGTATCTCTAATTCTCACCTGTGCATCTCTAATTCTCACCTGTGATCTCTAATTCTCACCTGTGCGTCTCTAATTCTCACCTGTGCATCTCTAATTCTCACCTGTGCTCTCTAATTCTCACCTGTGTATCTCTAATTCTCACCTGTGCATCTCTAATTCTCACCTGTGTGTCTCTAATTCTCACCTGTGCATCTCTAATTCTCACCTGTGTGTCTCTAATTCTCACCTGTGCTCTCTAATTCTCACCTGTGTGTCTCTAATTCTCACCTGTGCATCTCTAATTCTCACCTGTGCATCTCTAATTCTCACCTGTGTGTCTCTAATTCTCACCTGTGCATCTCTAATTCTCACCTGTGCATCTCTAATTCTCACCTGTGTTCTCTAATTCTCACCTGTGTTCTCTAATTCTCACCTGTGTATCTCTAATTCTCACCTGTGTATCTCTAATTCTCACCTGTGTGTCTCTAATTCTCACCTGTGTATCTCTAATTCTCACCTGTGTATCTCTAATTCTCACCTGTGTATCTCTAATTCTCACCTGTGTGTCTCTAATTCTCACCTGTGCATCTCTAATTCTCACCTGTGTCTCTCTAATTCTCACCTGTGTATCTCTAATTCTCACCTGTGTATCTCTAATTCTCACCTGTGCATCTCTAATTCTCACCTGTCTCTCTAATTCTCACCTGTGTATCTCTAATTCTCACCTGTGTATCTCTAATTCTCACCTGTGTGTCTCTAATTCTCACCTGTGTATCTCTAATTCTCACCTGTGTATCTCTAATCCTCACCTGTGTATCTCTAATTCTCACCTGTGTGTCTCTAATTCTCACCTGTCTACTCTAATTCTCACCTGTGCATCTCTAATTCTCACCTGTCTCTCTAATTCTCACCTGTGCATCTCTAATTCTCACCTGTGTATCTCTAATTCTCACCTGTGTATCTCTAATTCTCACCTGTGTATCTCTAATTCTCACCTGTGCATCTCTAATTCTCACCTGTGTGTCTCTAATCCGACTCTACGTCGTCTGTGAGACCACGCCGCATCCGCGCGCACGCACACGCACGCACACACGCAAAACACGGAGAGACGGAGAGACACAGGGAGACGGAGAGACAGAGAGAGAGACACAGAGAGACAGAGAGAGACAGAGAGACACAGAGAGACGGAGAGAGACAGAGAAGACACAGAGAGACACAGAGAGAGACACAGAGAGAGACACACAGAGAGACAGAGACAGAGAGAGNCAGAGACACACAGAGACAACAGAGAGAGAGACAGAGAGAGACAGAGAGACACACAGAGAC